>CM061141.1:222630470-223830470 GCA_030789695.1 Scilla litardierei | reverse complement strand
TGTAGGCATGTCGTTCAGCCAAAGGAGTAAAAGCATGAACTCATATTTTGATGGTTACGTAAACTCTATAACTCCAGTATACGAGTTCATTGATCAATATGATAAAGCGGTAAAATTTCAGCGAGACAAAAAGGAGAGAAACGATACTTTTTGTATGAGGAACAAACCAGACTTTCACAGCATGCCTGAGTTAGAGGTTTATGCCGCAAAGGTATATACTAGAAACATATTTTCCATATTTCAAACTCGGTTCAAAAATACTATATACTGTCGGCATGAAAGGGTGAGCATAGAAGGGGATACGTCCACATATAAAGTAACTATGCGGATTGATGGAAAGAGCTACTTGCATTATGTTCAATGCAACATATCTACTGGAATGCTCTTGTGTACGTATGCAAGGGCTATGACTGAAGGTTTGAAATGCACGCAAATTTTATATATCATGTAGCAGAAGTTTGATATGCAAGCCATCCCTGAGAGATATATTTTACCAAGGTGGACACTAAATGCAAGACATATCACCATGAGTCTTGGGGCCTCTTCGACTAGCACAGTCCACGGAGTGCGTCCAAATCAAATTACTCACCTTCAAACCTGGAGACTTCGTTCATCATTCGATAAAGTCGTGGAGGCGGTTACAAGAGATACATGTCTGTTTTATGACGTCTTTGGGTAGGCAAACAGTTTTTTGGACCAACATAATTTGCATGATAACGCGCAAATTGCTTCTAAAGATCCAAGCACTTAGGTGGGGTCCAATGGACCTATCAAACAAGAAGTGGAACTAAATGAAGTCATTATGCATGATCCTTTAAAAGCAAGAACTAAAGGCCGACCATGAGTGGCGTCAAGGATTTCGTCTGGAATACAAGTCTCACAAGATCAAAGTCAATCAAGAAAAAAGACTTGCAGTGTTTGTGGAGAAAAGGGTCACGATATGAGAACTTGTCGTATGAGTACATCCGGTAGAAACAAGGCATCTTTGCGCAAAATTACCTATTTTGTATCTTACTATAAACTATTTTAACATCATTGCTCCATATTTTCTGTTGGAAAAAACTTCGCCCGATGAGTTACCAGGGCTTTGAAATGAAGGCTGGCATTTTTATATACTATAGGTAACAATTTTGTATTATCTTGGAAGAAATATACCACATGCATCTGGCCCGAAGATATCAGTATAAATGTGATGAATCTGGTTCTCTGAAAACTACTTTATCCTATATTTTAGTCCAAAATGCAGCCATTGTGGCTTCGAATTCAAAGGGCTGTGGGTCCAATATTGCTCCTTAAAACCCAAAGTCTTAATTATGCTCGTATGAGGAAGATTCCTATCATTCGAGAACTCTTTCTACTGCTGCCGATCTCAAATCTTATAATTTCTCTATTGCTGCAGATCTGGCCACTTGTCAAGAAATTTAATGTGCTTAACGATTAAGAAGAAGAAGCATAAGAGCTGAAGAGAATGAAGAGAATGAGCAATGTAGTTGTACGCGATGAGTAATTGTGGGTAATTGTATACAGTTTTGCTCCGTGCGCCCAACGGAATGTAAAATAAGCATGTTGTACGCGATGAGCAAAACTTGGTAATTGTAGACAGTTTTGCTTAGCGCACACAACGTTCACGTCTTTTGCCGGTTGTGCGTGTTGGGTTATTGTTGGTAATTGTAGATAGTTTTGCCCAGCGCCCACAATGTTCACTTATGTTGCCGGTTGTGCGCGCTGAGTAATTATGGGTACTTTAAGTTAGCATCACACAATTTTGTAATGTGCTGCAATTGTATCAAATTTAATGACATTGTATTAAAGTATGTATTCCATCATACTACAAATTTATGCATTCAACTGTACAAAACACAACAAAGCAGAAACTACATCTAAACATTTTGCAACATCACATTTTGGAACTGGTATGAAATTCATGCACGGTACTATCCTATGGATACATGGATTCCCACCATGAAAAAAATTTCGAGCACGATTCCATGTATGAGCAGCTCCATCACCTCCATTAGCGTCGCTTACCGCAAGTATCTTGGCCATCTGTCCCCTCTATGCGTTGAAGAATAATCAGTGGTGAACACAAAAAATAGTATAATTAAGTAAAAACACTGTATAAGTAGACTTAGATAGATTAAGATAGAACATTTATTATCATCAAGTAGTGATGTCTGCAATGAAGCTGAACAGAACATACGAAGGGTCAAGAATATTTGCAAGATGCGATGGCCGAGAAGGAAGCTAGTGTGGATGCAAGAACATCTTCAAGCATATATATCTGCAATGAAGATAAAAAGAACATATGAAGGACCAAAGAACATCTTCGAGTCCATATATATGTGATGTCTTCAATTTCTGCATCACATCACTTGCCGCAAGTATATTGGCCATCTTTGAGGGTTGAAGACGCAATAGTGATGACGAAAAAAATAGCATGTTGAAGAAGACAAATTATATAAGTAGAATCAAATAGAATCAGATAGTATAGTAACATCAATAAGTGTAGTGGTTGATGAGGGCTTGTGGGTAGGGAAGCCATTTATATACGAATTGGACTGGCCATGGATGAGGATGAGACTAAAGTAGAGTTATTGTGAGGCTATAGAAGAGAACCCGTGAGTCTACAGATGTTGGCTTGTTAATATACAGAATTGCTTAACGTGCATACCAGGCTTCTCTCTGGCCCGGTTTGTGCGTTGAGCAGTTTGTACCATATAAGTGATACTTCAATGCAGCAGAATGATTTGGGATTGTTCTAATGAATCAGATATGACATGTTATAATGCATCATAAATCCATATAAGACAGTGATTCAAAGAGAAACAAGCAAACAAAACCATACATCCAAACAAAACCACATAATTCCATCAAAGCCAGTGATGTTACATAAACGGACACCATCAAATCCAACATTGTGACACATAAGTATCAGTCACACAGAGCAAAATGTGACATATGTATACCCTAACAAAATGTGACACCCTAACATTCACATGTTCTAACAAAATTCAAGACAACATATACCACATTTCCATCAAGCTGGAGGTGGAGGAGGTGGTGCACGGGATGCACTAGGAGCTGGAGGGTCAAGAGCAAGGATATCCCTGGGCATGGGCATGATTGGGTCCAATTTCTCAACCATGTTTCTAACCATGCCATTCACCACATTGAGCTCGTCACGCATCTTCGTAATCCCACGCTAGAAGTATGATTGACCGATATGAAAATTGGTCATACGATCATGCAAAACCTCACGATCATCTGGGGATGATTGTTGGATCTGGATCTAAGCCTAGAGGTGGGGGTGAATATGCTTATAAAAATTCGTGCGCAACCCACAAAAAATCACACGCAGTTTTAATCACATGCAAGGTAAACAATAAGGAATCACAGATGCACATCAGATTTACCCTGGTTTGGTCGCACCCACGACCTACGTCCAGCACCGAAAGCAAATACTATATTAGAAATGTTACTTGGTACAACCTATAGCTAGAGCACCCACTCTACACTCACCTGGATCTCAATATCTGCATTCACCAAAGTGCTCAACAAAACTAATCCTAGTATATGCTCTCACTTGACTAGTCCCAACTAGTCAAGTCCCTCTTGTATAGCACCCACTAGACAAGACCCCAAAAGTATCACAAATACGGTAAAGTTTTCCCTACAGAGATCGTTACTGCTGCACACAAATAATAGTAAAAGAGTTTATAGAATCTCAGTGTGTAGGCGTAGTCGTCTCTGTCAATCGACACGGGCCAGCACTCATCTGGCAAGATGTAGATGTCTTGTCTCGTCTGCAAATCAAGTTGCTGCTCTCGCTTGGCTCATCTTTCAATATTGCAGCCTTATCTTGAAGGTTCAGCAGCAGTGCATGGCCTGAACCCAGCAGTGCATGCACAAAACCCTGCAATGCATAGACAGAACCCTGCAGTGCGTACGCAGCCCCCCCGCAGTGCGCGTACAACTCTTCTCTTTAGTCTTCAAATTGTGGCCAAAGGTGTTTGTTGCTCTCTGGAGATGTTGCAGCTGCTCTCTTGTTGCGTGACTAGCACCAATGATGATCCTCTTCTTCTCTTGCAATGGTGTAAGATGATGGAGGCTTGAGCTTTGCGCAAGGGTGAAGGATTTGGCTATGGAGCAACTTACGGCACATTGGCTTGGGATGCAACTTGCGACAATGGGATCTTCAAGGATGTTGCAGCCTTGATGTGTGCTTGGTCTATGGAGTTATGCAAGGATATTTGGAGAGTAACTTAGAGATGTAGCTTGCGTCCAAGGGCTTGGAGGAGATGAAGAATTTTGGCCTATGAGATGCTGAAATATATGAAGCTATTCAGAATACAACTCATGCTAAAATAAATACCAATGATTTAATACATAGATTAAAATCAAAAAATATCAACATGTTGTAGAGCACTGAGTTGTGATCGTCCTGGCCCGAACGGTTCGTCGATCTGAGCTCTGTGGAGAAAGTTATGCACTATTTAGCGTCGTCCGTCGAGCTCCTTGAAAACTTGCTGCCATGAAGCTTTTCTCTAGGGTTCTGGCTGAATTTCTTTGGTTGCCTCCCTCTCAAAATATCTCTCTTTGAGTATGGGTTTATATATGAGAGTATGTGATATGATAGAATCAATTAGAATCTCATATTTGATGGAGATTGGAAGGAATCCTAAATTGATTAGGATTTGAGTGAATCTCTTTGGATATGGAGTTTGAATATGGATGGCTATGGAATTGAAGTTGAGTAGCTAAAGGATTTGAATTAGATCTCATTTAATCACCTTTGATTTGCATGAGATTCTCCATATCTCTCCATCTTTGACCAATCCTCCAATTTGAATGTCATTAGGATTTGAATAGATTGTTTGGTGATTTGATTGGATCTTTAATTGATTTGAATCAATCAAAGGAGATTTGAAAAAGATACTCCATATCTCTCCATATTGGAATATGATAGAATTGCAATGGAGATTTGAATAAATCTTAAATTGATTTGAAGAAGATCCTCTCCAATTTGACTTGGTCCAATATTTGTAGCTATAGTCACCATCTATTTGACCAAGTCCAAGTTGCTATATGAATAGCCATTTCCCCAGATTCCAATTTGCTATATGAATAGCTATTCCTCCATTAATTGATTTAGTCATCACTTTGAAGATTTACAAGCGTGCCACTCCTGAAAACACTTAACACACACATTAGGATGTTCACACACATTTGTTATCATCAAACACGAATTCACCGATCGTTGAATCCAACACACGTTGTATCCAACAATCTCCCCCTTTTGATGATGACAAACGATTATAAGATTTGCATTAACGTTCCAAATAGTACATCGTGACATGTGTGTGTGTAAAGTGTGATAATGGGATGATGTATGCAACAATATAACACTTGATATACACGCATATAAGTATGCAATAATGCAATGACAATGTGAAAAAAATAAGCATGGTGTGCTCCCCCTATTTTCATGCTCCCCCTTGAACATATACTCACATACTTGCATGGTCAATTATTCATTAATGCTCCCCCATAAACCAATATTCAGAGATGCACATATAAAGCATTAATGCAACACAAATATTCAATACTTTCTCCCCCCTTTTGTTATCATCAAAAGCGTATACACGAAGTCTAGTTATTGTCACATGCAAAAATAAAGTAGTATAAATCACGACTAACACTTGCATGTCATTTTTCTTAGAATAAGCACTTGAAATTCAATGAAAAGTATAACACAGACTTCTACACCATCGTGTAAGTGTGATGATTAAATAATTGAAGCACAAAGGGAGAAATTCTTATAAAAATCAACCAAAACCAATCCACATTTTCCAATAAGCTTGAAATCACTATGATTGCTTTTCCCCACCTCATTAAAAATGAGTTCAAGATACCACACCCCAAAAGCATAGCCTATAAGGGCTCTTAGATATGGGGTGGCATTGCTTGACGAGTAAAATACACCAACGCTAAAGATTACCCATATAGCATATGTTGGATACTCGTGGGTAGAATACTTGCTATGAATAGTATCCATTTTACATACGGAGCAATATTCATTCTTTTTCATTTTTCTTATTTCATATTCAACTCTTTTATGCTCAATTTTTATCCATGGCAAATACACATCATATCCCTTAGATTTATCTGTTTTTTCACCTTACATTCACTTTCCAATATTTCATAAAAGAATCTCCAATTGTGCAACAATATTCAATACAAGTGGAAGTGAGGGTGTAGGTATAGAAATCAAGTTATTCAATTCATTTAACATGTCATGGCTACTTAGGAATTCTAATATGCGCATGTAGCTATTACAATAATACAGTGATTTCTATAAGGATATGAATGACATTCAATAATACTACTTGAATGATACAAAGAGAAAAGATATACATTAAGCACCCATTTTTTGTTTTTGTCTTTTTCAATTTTTTTTGATTTTTATCAATAATTACTCAAGCAAACTAGAATCAAGCAAACTAGCACACAAATAAAAAATAGTTCAAGCATGCAAAATCTATGAAGGTATGCATTAATTTCAAAGAAAAATATATACCTTCGCGTTGCCGTTTGGCTAAGGAGCTGTATAATGAAAACGTTCAATCCAAAACTCCTCCCCAAATCTCCATTGCACCTACACGGTTGATGCTATGTGTGACCTTGGAATCCAATAAGGTCCACTCATGTTAGCCAATAAAGGTTTAGGAACACACACTTGTTTAAACTTTATTTTCGTGTTCCTAAACTTGCAATTATAAGATGTATGACCAACACTACCACAAGTAAAGCACTTTACACGCATATTTTTGACAATAGTAGGCACATTGTGAATTTTCTTAAATTTTGGGTTTTCAACATTTTTCAAACCAAATCCAAGTCCTTGTCTATTATTGCCATATAATTGATTTCCAAGAATGATATCTAGAGATTGTTTTCCTATGGAAAATTTCTTAATAGAAAATTCAAGACTAGAGACTTTGGATTTTAACAATGCATTCTCATTCACAAGAAAAGTACATTTACTAATAAAAGCTTTCTTATTGTCCACTTCATTCTTTTTCATGATTTTAAGCTCGTTATTTAGCATGCACAATTTATCATTACGCTCTTTAATCACATAATCTTTTTCAGTTTCACGCTTAATTAAATCTAGCTTAAGCATGCTAACATTATTCAATTAAGAAGGACAAGTAGGACAAATAGCTTTTTCATGCAACCTAGAGTTCTCTTTTTCCAACAGAGCAATGGTAGAATTACAAGCAACAAGTTTTTCTTTCAATTCATTTGTTTCATGAAACATGTCGCAATTGTCTTGTTGTAGTTCACCGTTAGAATTTTTAAAAACTTCTAATGTGGATTCACGTTTTTCTAGAGTAGATTCTAGGTTGTCAATTTCATCTTGCATATCATTAATAGTACATTTTTTCTTATCAGGTTCAGCTTGCATTTCTTTACACAAATTCAAAAGATCAACTCTTTTAGTGCAAGACGTTACCTCATCGTGTTTTCTCATCAGGTAGACGAAGGAGTGCGCAACTTCATGCTCCTTATCCTCATCCTCAGCTTCGTTGTCCATGTCCCACGTTAGCACATTGGCTTTTCCTTTATTCTCTGTAACATTAGCTGTTTCTTGTGTGCTATGCTTCATATAATGTCCCTTCATGGTGCATTTAAAACATGTGACATAGTCAGTAGTAGTCTGCTCAGAAGATTTTTTAGCAGAATTAAATTTATTGGAACGATTAAACCTGTTTTACATTTCTGCTCTTCCTTGAGGAGTTCTGATGAATTTCCTGAAATTTTTGACCATCACCGACATCTCCTCATCGTCATCCTCGACATCTTCTCTAGCTTGAAGAGCTAGTGGTTTTGTTTCTTTTTCCTTTGCCTCTGGGTTCTCTCTAGCCTATATATTCTGCATCTCAAGTTCGTGGGACATTAAATTACCTATCAAGTCCTCCACCCTCATCTGAGATAGATCTTTCGCTTCTTGGATGGCATTGACTTTCGACCTAGATGAGCTTGGCAGCACCCTTAAGATTTTCCTTACCTGTTCAAGGCTAGAGTATGTCTTACCGAGGGAGCTAGACTTGTAGACGATATCGGTGAACCTTGCAAACATAGCTGAAATAGATTCTGATGTTTGCATGCGAAAACCCTCGTACTCTGTACTCAACAAGGCAAGTCTAGACTCATTCACCTATGACATTCCCTTATGCGTCACCTCCAGCGTATGCCATATTTCCTATGTAGTTAGACAATGTGAGATACGATTGAATTTAGATTTATCTAAATAACAAATGAGCGCATTCATGGCTTTATTATTCAAGGAAAATCATTTTTTATCATTGGTATCCCATTTATATTCAGGTTTTAACATTTCAGTATCTTGAATTTTAATCATGGAAGGACTATAACCTTTTTCAACAATATTCCATATATTATAATCAACATCTGCTAAGTAGATATTCATTCTAGTTTTCCCATAAGCATAATCTACACCATTAAATCTAGTGGGTTGTGATATGGAGTGTCCTTCAGCAAAAGCATAATTAATGGAATTCATGGTCAGTCTAGGCTAGATTCTATAACCGGCTCTGATACCACTTGTTGCATCTAGATCTAAGCCTAGAGGGGGGTGAATATGCTTATAAAAATTCTCGCGCAACCCACAAGAAATCACACGCAGTTATAATCACATGCATGCTAAACAATAAGCAATCATAGATGCACAACAGATTTACCCATGTTCGGTCGCACCTACGACCTACGTCCAGCCGCGAAAGCAAATACTATATTAGAAATGTTACCTGGTACAACCTGTAGCTAGAGCATCCACTCTACACTCACCTGGCTCTCAGTGCCTGCACTCACCAAAGTGCTCAACAAAACTAATCCTAGTATATGCTCTCACTTGACTAGTCCCAACTAGTCAAGTCCCTCTTGTCTAGCACCCACCAGCAAGACCCCAAAAGCATCACGAATATGGTAAAGTTTCACCTACAGAGATCGTTACTGCTACACACAAATAATAGTAAAAGAGTTCAAAGAATCTCAGTGTGTAGGCGTAGTCGTCTCTGTCAATAAACACGGGACTGCTCTTGTAACGGCCTATTTCTGACCGTTCGTATTTTGCGCGTATTTTCTCTTTAAGTACGCGTATTTTTTCTTTGTCCTTTCTTCTTTCTGGAATACACGATGTTATATATCGTTGTGACCGTATGAGAGAGTAGTTATTTGTGGGATTTTTAGTGAACGTCATTTCATGTGTCGTTCTTCCACAAATCAGCTTTGAATGAATGGGTGTTTTAGCCCTTAGACTTCAACGTTAGTTTTTATTTTTATTATCATTCTTGGTAGGCTTAGCTCGTGACCGGACCCTGTATTCTCGATCCTCTCGTCGTCACGGTCGTCCCGATATTTTTCTCCTAATTTTCAGACACAGTTAGCCTGACCTATAACACTAATTACTTTCAAACCCAATTTGCCCTAATCTAATTTGAAATTCAAACTTAACCTAAATCTAATGGGATTCATACGTATCACATGAATGATTCCTCTAACTATTCTCACCCTAAATCTACCCTTCTCCTCACAAACACCCTCTCTCCAATCAACCGAAATTCCACCCCCTTTTCACCCTAAATAGAATTTTATCTTCTATTAGAACCAAAACATCCCCTAGGGCTTTTGATACACAGCCGCCACCCTCTAAAACTTGCGCCTTTCTTCCTCCCTTGTCGCATGGCCACCGCCGGCCAGCTCCGGCCACCACCCTGAGTCTCCAGCCAACCTTCTCCCTCTTCTCTCCCTCCTTGATGGCGCCCAAAACTGCCGATTGCCGTCGCAAACAGCCGCCCAGACCCCTGAAAACCCGCAGCCACCCTCTCCCGGCCATTGCCGGCGATCCCCCAACCGACAAAGACCTCCCTCTAACACCCTCTAATACCTACAACTCCCTTGCTCCCCCTCAGCCGTGGCAATCTCGCAGCGTACCCAAAACAAAAGCCCGACACACGAAAAAATATCGTTAGCCCTCGAAACTCGCGGCCAACACCGCACTCAGCCGCCGGCAGCCACCCCTCAGGCCATGCGACTCCCCTTCAGCCTATCCCCAGCAGCCCCCGTGCATCTAGGAGTCCATGCACGCTGCGGATCTCGCGTGTTTTCCCCGACATCGTAGCCGTCGCCGTGACGTTTCGTTGCGCTACCAGCAACCGAAGCGATCCCGATGCTATTCCCATTGTAGTGCCATCTCGTTGTGCTACCCGCAGCCGAGATGAACCTGAGATGATCCAGAGACGATCCTCACTGTGCTACCCACAGTCAAGGATGCCGAGCACAGCCACCGTTCCAGATTCGATGCCGACACGTGCGCGTTTGTCGCACTAGGTTGGTCTTTTCACACGTAGCAACCCAAACCGTACGACATTGAAAACCTAATTAAAATATGACAACCTAATCACTAAATTTACTTTCCGCTCCCTTTAAAATGTTGTGAAACCGTAGATCGACGATCGGACTTCTTAACTGTGCACATAGGATAGAATCATCGGATAGGCTGAACGGACATCTTGACATGGAACTGTTAGGGTAGCCACATTTAACCTAGAAATGAACCCTAATAGGATTACTGATAAGCATGACCTGACACCGTCACTTGACTCCTTTCAGACGACCCCTTACCGACGCTCCGCCTCGACGAGACGCTCCCGACGGACGTACCGCTTACCACCCCAGGCAAGTGTGTTCACTTGCGCAGTTTCGACCATGTTTAGGCCATTGCTACTTTAAAATGTAAAAAGTATAAACAAGAGTATCAGACATGAAATGATAGCATCTGGGACACCCCACGACGGCCTGGACTTAACGACGAAGTCTGGGCACAACAACAACTGACACCATAGGTATTATCTATGTGTGCGTGCGTGTTGACCCCCTAGAATGAACAACTTTCATCCACGTTCATCATGTCATCTCATGTCATTTGTTGCATAAGCCTGCAGGTGAATAGGGCACTCTCTAAGACAGAGAGAGTGATCCCTTGTAATGGACAAGCCTGTGGGCGAATATGGCACTCTCCAAGTTAGAGAGAGTGATCCCTTGTAATGGATACACCCGCGGGCAAATAGGGCACTTTCCAAGTTAGAGAGAGTGAACCTTGTCATGATACACAAGCCTACAAGAAAATAGGGCACTCACCTAGTGGAGTGAGTGATCCCTTGTAATGATTGTCTTGTGCACATTGGGTGGGGTAAGGTTGAGCGTGCCCTCGGTTTAGTGGGGTTGATCCCCTCTATCTGAAAGGCATGAACCCTCTTGGCATCACACGGTACTTCTTGTCTTGTCTTGTCTAGTCTGGTCTTGTAGCCAGTAGCACACGCTACGGCTATTGCCTGTCACGTTTACATTTCTGCGTTGTCTTTACCTTCTTGCACACACACACACACACACGCACACGCACACACACACATATATCTGCCATGCTTTTTGCATCATCATCATCATGTAAAAACCTTTAAATTGTCATCCTTAACTTGTTATGCACCTTACATTAGAGTCTTCTCACGTTTACTTGCAGACTTCGCCTGACGTACAACCACTTTCTCTTGGTGTTTGTACATCGGGTACCGAGACAGAGTTAGTAGACCAGGAGCCGGTACCAGAGGACTTAGAGCAGGAGTACACTGGTGATCAGGAGTACGACCCGAGCAAGGAACAGTCTTAGGGGTTTCTCAGTTGCTGACCTTGGAGTTTCCCGTTGTTTTTAGTTTGGGTGCGTAGCACCTTTTTATAGTCTGTTTTAGGTTGGGTGTGTAGCACTATTAGTTTCCCTTTCTGCAGTGGTAGCCATGCTTAGGGCTTCTTTTATTAGACTTGATGTATCGCTGGATATTATCTCTTTATATTAATGAATGCAGTTTCCTTACGTGTACTCTTATTTTATTGTTTAGAACTTTTATATGCAAGAACCTGTACTAAATGGTATCCCTACAGACGCTTATTGGGCCCGGACATCACAGCCCCGGCCCATGCGGACCTTCGTCTCGTCCTCGCACCCATTTTGGAAAGCAGGGTGTGACAGATTTTAGTTCTGGACCATGCAGGTCGTACAAAAAGTTCGGAACAATAAGAGTACCGCATTCATTTAATATCCAGTTTAACATGTACAAGTCTAAATTGGGTTTTCCTTATCAATAGGATGGCAAGAGGATGCAATTCTCGAGCCGGACCTTCAGCTGACTGGGCCATGGATGGCCAAGGTTGCGAATTCCACCAATTTCTGGGCATCATGAGGGAGATGCTGTCCATTCAGCATCAGTTGGTTGAGCAGGCACATCGGGCTGGCCGTGCTGCCCAGGCTGCACCACCACCACCGCCACCGCCTGCACCTCGGGCTGCTCCTGGAGTGAAGCAGTTCAATGAGTTACAGCCGAGGACCTTCTCTGGGAAGAATGGACCACTGGATACTGACGATGTATCCAGAGTACTGAAGATAAGTTGATGGATGCCAAGATACCTGATGGGACCAGAGTGGAGATAGCGAAGATGCAACTAGTTGAGAATGCTAGGAATTTGTGGCGCATTAAGGAGAGGCGTCTACAGAAGCCAGTTGAGTGAAGCACTTTCAAGTCTATGTTCAAGGAGAAGTACTTCCCCAAGGCTGCAAAGAGGGAGCTCTTGCAGCGGTTCGTGAACCTGACTTAGGGGAGTATGTCGGTTGATGAGTACGAAGCGGAGTTTGAGATGTTGAGCCGCTTTGCCCCGCATATGGTGAAGAAGGAGGAGAATAGAGCTGATCGGTTTCGTCAGGGGTTACACCCCCAGATCCAGGCTTCTATGACTTTGGCAGACTTGACTACTATGGGAGCTGTACCGAATACAGCAAGAAACCATGAGACTGTGGCGAGACTTCCTGATCCTCTTGCTGGTGGAGGAAAGCGACCGATGGAGCAGTTCAGGCCTGCAGTGGGACCCGTTCAGTCGGTTCTTTTCAAAAGACCAGGAGCACCTGCACAGAGCCAGACCAGGGATCAATGTCATTTTTGTGGCAAGCCGGGGCATCATTCGAGTTATTACAAGAAGAAGCTGGGTCTGTGTCTGGCATGTGGAGCTGCCACACACGCCGTTATAGATTTCCCGAGGTATCTCCATACTAAGGACGGAGCACCAGCCCCACTACAGAGTAGATCGCCTGCCCCTATTCAAAGGGGAGCTGTTGTTCGTGGAGCATATTCCATGACAGCCGTGGATGGCGTCATTGCAGGTAATTCCATAGACTTAGTCTTTCATATTATAGTATAGCTCATTTTGGCTGCATGTGATTGTATCAAAGCATTTTGTTTTCTTTTATATCAAATCTTTAATGTTTTGAGACTAGCACATAAAGATCATAAATCCATATCTTCCCTCATCTAGTACCACAACTCCACACGTTTTCCCCACATGTTTTTAAAATATGTCATTGGCCTTAAACATTCTTTTCTCTTATTTCCCTCTTCGGAAGTGTTAATTTCATTGTTGACATATTGTTAGAACTGGCTATTATTGTTATAGGATTATGTTTGCGGATAGGCATAATGTGAGATGAGATATGATGCAGCCGTGATTAGTTAATTTTGAACACAAGGAAATTAGATTAAATTTCTTTGGGATGAAAAGAATGATGTGTCCAAGACTTATTTATTTATTTTTAAATAATACCAATGCGTAACTGACTCAATGGAGAATTCTGGTTGAATGAAATTGTACACCGGGAGATGAGTACTTATCAGATCTGAAAATTTAGGCAAATGGGAGATATGAGTAGCTATGAAGGTATAGTATGATTTACGGTGATCATGAAAATGAGTAGAGTATTTAAAGCATCAAGACTTGATTATAAAGTTGGGGTGGAGAAGACATTGGAAATAACACGACAAGTTGAGACGAATGGATAGTTATGAAGACGGATTTAATATGGTTAGGAAATTAGATAATAAGGGTAAGGATAAAATGTGGTTTAATGGTTCATTAATCATGGCGAATAAATTTATGAGTCAATATGATGAAGAATATATTGGGGACGGGACGATTGTTGATTTGTAAACGGTAATGTGGATTTATAGGTAAGTGCTAGGATGTAATTCTAGTTGTAGCTTTATGTGAAAAGACGAGTACTGATGAATTATTTGGGGAATGCTGATTAAAGTTATAGGATTAGCGACATTATGTGGAATATGGGAGTTGCAGGCATAAGTGCATATAGATATTATTATTATCATTTCTAAGGTGGGTAGAATGTAACGGCCGCTTTCTGACCGTTCGTGTTTTGCGTGTATTTTCTCTTTTTGTAAGCGTATTTTTTCTTTGTCCTTTTTCTATCAGGAATACGTGATGTTATATATCGTTGTGACCGTATGAGAGAGTAGTTATTTGTGGGATTTTTAGTAAACCTCATTTCACGTGTCGTTCTTCCACAAATCATCTTTGAATGAAGGGGTGTTTTAGCCCTTAGAATTCAACGTTAGTTTTTCTTTTTATTATCGTTCTCTGTAGGCTTAGCTCATGACCGGACCCCGTATTCTCGATCCTCTTATCGTCACGGTCGTCCCGATGTTTTTCTCATAATTTTCGGACACAGTTAGCCCGACCTATTCTAATTTGAAATTCAAACTTAACCTAAATCTAATGGGATTCATACGTATCACATGAATGATTCCTCTAGCTATTATCACCCTAAATCTATCCTTCCTCTCTCTCACACCCTCTCTCCAATCAACCCAAACTACACCCCCTTTTCACCCTAAATAGCATTTTCTCTTCTATTAGAACCGAAACATCCCCTAGGGCTTTGGATACACAGCCGCCACCCTCTAAAACTTGCGCCCTTCTTCCTCCCTTGCCGCACGGCCACTGCCGGCCAGCTCCGGCCACCACCCCGAGTCTTCGGCCAACCTTCTCCCTCCTTCCTCTTCTCTCCATCCTTGAAGGCACCCAAAACGGCTGATAGCCGCTGCAAACAGCCGCCTAGACCCCTGAAAACCTGCGGCCACCCTCTCCCGGTTGTCGCCGGCGACCCCCTACCACCGACGACCTCCCTCCAACCCCTCTAACTACTGTAGCTCCCTTGCTCCCCCTCAGCCGCGGTAACCTCGCAGCGTACCCAAAACTGCAGCCCCGCACACGAAAAACTGTCGTTAGCCCTCGAAACTTGCGGCCAACACCGCACTTAGCCACCGGCAGCCACCCCTCAGGCTGTGCAACTCCCCTTCGACCTCCTCCTATCCCCGGCATCCCCCGTACATCTAGGATTCCATGCACGCCGTGGATCTCGCATGTTTTCCCTGACGTCGTAGCCGTCGCCGTGCCGTTTCATTGCGCTACTCGCAACCGAAGCGATCCTGACGCCGTTCCCATTGTCGTGCCATCTCGCGATGATACCTGCAGCCAAGACAAAACCGAGATGATCCTCACTACACTACCCGCAGTCAAGGACACCGAGCATAGCCACCATTCCAGATTCGACGACGACACGTGCGCGTTCGTCGCACTAGGTTGGTCTTTTCACTCGTAGCAACCCAAACCGTACGACATTGAAAACCTAATTAAAATCTGACAACCAATCACTAAATTTACTTTCTGCTCCCTTTAAAATGTTATGAAACCGTAGATCGACGATCGGACTTCTTAACTGTGCACATAGGATAGAATCGTCGGATAGGCTGAACGGACATCTTGACATGGAACTGTTAGGGTAGCCACGTTTAACCTAGAAATGAACCCTAATAGGATTACTGATAAGCATGACCTGACACCGTCACTTGAATCCTTTCAGAAGACCCCTTACCGACGCTCCGCCTCGACGAGGCGCTTCCGACGGACGTACCACTCACCACCGTAGGCAAGTGTGTTCACTTGCACTGTTTCGGCCATGTTTAGGCCATTTCTCCTTTAAACTGTAAAAAGTATAAACAAGAGTACCAGACGCGAAATGATAGCGTCTGGGACACCCCACGACAGCCTGGACTTGACAACGAAATCTAGGCACAACAACAATAACAACTGACACCATAGGTATTATCTGTGTGTGCGTGCGTGTGGACCCCCTAGAATGAACAACATTCATCCACTTTCATCATGTCATGTCATGTCATGTTATGTATTGCATAAGCATGCGTGCGAATAGGGCACTCTCCAAGACTGGGAGAGTGATCCCTTGTAATGGACAAGCCTGCAGGCGAATAGGGCACTCTCCAAGTTAGAGAGAGTGATCCCTTGTAATGGATAAGCCTACAGGAGAATAGGGCACTCTCCAAGTTAGAGAGAGTGAACCCTTGTCATGATACACAAGCCTACAGGCGAATAGGGCACTCACCTAGTGGAGTGAGTGATCCTTTGTAATGATTGCCTTGTGCACATTGGGTGGGTTAGGGTTGAGCATGCCCTCGGTTTAGTGGGTTTGATCCCCCTCTATCCAAAAGGTGTGAACCTTCTTGGTGTCACACGGTACTTCTTGTCTTGTCTTGTCTAGTCTGGTCTTGTAGCCAATAGCACACGCTACGGCTATTGCCTGTCACGTTTACTTTTCTGCGTTGTCTTTACCTTCTTGCACATATATATATCTGCCATGCTGTTGCATCATCATCATCATGTAAATAACCTTTAAAATGTCATCCTTAAATTGTTATACACCTTGCAGTGGAGTCTTCTCACGTTTACTTGCAGACTTCGCCTGACGTACAACCACTTTCTCTTGGTGTTTGTACGTCGGGTACCGAGACAGCGTTATTAGACCAGGAGCCGGTACCAGAGGACTTAGAGCAGGAGTACGCTGCTGATCAGGAGTATGACCCGAGTGAGGACCAGTCTTAGGGGTTTCTCAGTTACTGACCTTGGAGTTTCCCGTTGTTTTTAGTTTGGGTGCATATCACCTTTTTACTTTCTGTTTTAGGTTGGGTGCGTAGCACCAATAGTTTCCCTTTCTGCAGTTGTAGCCATGCTTGGGGCTTCTTTTGTTAGACTTGATGTATCGCTAGATATTATCGCTTTATATTAATGAATACAGTTTCCTTACGTGTACTCTTATTTTATTGTTTAGAACTTTTATATGCAAGAACCTGTAAATAAAATGGTATCCCTACCGACGCTTATTGGGCCCGAGCTTCACAGCCCCAGCCCATGCGGACCTTCGTCTCGTCCTCGCACCCATTTTAGGAAGTGAGGTGTGACAGCTCTCGTCTGGCAAGATGCAGATGTCTCGTCTCGTCTGCAACTCAAGTTGCCGCTCTCGCTTGGCTCCTTTTTCAATATTACGGCATTCTTTTGATGGTGCAGCAGCAGTGCGTGGCCTGAACCCAGAAGTACGTGGACAAAACCCTGCAGTGCATGCACAGAACCCTGCAGTGCGTGTACAGCCCCCCCGCAGTGCACGCGCAGCTCTCTGCTTTAGTCTTCAACTTGTGGCCAGAGGTGTTTGTATGCTCTTTGGAGATGTTGCAGCTGCTCTCTTGTTGCGTGACTAGCACCAATGTTGATCCTCTTCTTCTCTGGCAATGGTGTAAGATGATGAAGGCTTGAGCTTTGCGCAAGGGTGAAGGATTTGGCTATGGAGCAACTTGTGGCACATTGGCTTGGGATGCAACTTGCGGCAAGGGGATCTTCAAGGATGTTGCAGCCTTGATGTCTTCTTGGGCTATGGAGTTACGCAAGGATATGTGGAGAGTAACTTGGAGATGTAGCTTGCGTCCAAGGGCTTGGAGGAGATGAAGAACTTTGGCCTAGGAGATGCTGAAATATATGAAGCTATTCAGAATACAACTCATGCTAAAATAAATACCAATGATTTAATACAGAGATTAAAATCATAAAAATATCACCATATTGTAGAGCACTGAGTTTTGATCATCCTGGCCCAAACGGTTTGTCGATCCAAGCTCCATGGAGAAAGTTATGCACTTTTTAGCGTCGTCCGTCGAGCTCCTTGAAAAGTTGCGGTCATGTAGCTTTTCTCTAGGGTTGTGGCCGAATTTCTTTGGTTGCCTCTCTCGTAAAATATCTCTCTTTGAGTATGGGTTTATATATGAGAGGATGGGATATGATAGAATCAATTAGAATCCCATATTTCATGGAGATTTGAAGGAATCCTAAATTGATTAGGATTTGAGTGAATCTCTGTGGATATGGAGTTTGAATATGGATGGCTATGGAATTAAATTTGAGTAGCTATTTGATTTGAATTAGATCTCATTTAATCACCTTTGATTTGCATGAGATTCTCCATATCTCTCCATCTTTGACCAAGTATCCAATTTGCATGGCATTAGGATTTGAATAGATTGTTTGGAGATTTGATTGGATCTTTAATTGATTTCAATCAATCAAAGGAGATTTGAAAAAGATACTCCATATCTCTCCATATTGGAATAGGATAGAATGGTAATGGAGATTTGAATCAATCTTAAATTGATTTGAAGAAGATCCTCTCCAATTTGACTTGGTCCAATATTTGTAGCTATAGTCACCATCTATTTGACCAAGTCCAAGTTGCTATATGAATAGCCATTTCCCCATCTTCCAATTTGCTATATGAATAGCAATTCCTCCATCAATTGATTTAGTCATCACTTTGAAGATTTACAAGTGTGCCACTCCTGAAAACACTTAACACACACATTTGAACGTTCACACAAGTTTGTTATCATCAAACACGAAGTCACCGATCGTTGAATCCAACACATGTTGTATCCAACAATGATGACGTAGCAGATTGAGTAGGCATGATGGCATGTATACAACAGAGACAATCCATAATCTGTTCCTGATCACGCCTAATTCTTTTAACATTAGCTTCGACTCTGCGCAGTTCGGCACAGATTCATGTATGTTGACATTCGAGACGCCTTTGGCCGACCATCAGATAATCAACACAAGTTCTGATTATCACATATGGATCTTCAGTTGTTGGAGGTTCGGTTTGCGCATGAGGATCATCACTGTCAGAGGATGATGGGTCGCTAACCAGATGAGGAGATGATGGTGGTCGATTCGATGTTGAGGGCAACGTAGAATTTCTCGCTCGTTTTCGTGGAGGAATGGATAAACCCTAAACCAGGATCGGCAAAGAAGCTTATAAACCCTAGGTCGGTACCTTTTCGATCGTTTGTACGGGTGACGGTTCGCAATCACGCTCTAATTAAAATAAAGACAGTGATAACAATTACTCAACACGCAAAACGGTTTATAAATTTGCCTGTTGTGCGCGCTGAGTAATTATTCGTGAATGTAGCCAGTTTTGCTCAACGCGCACAACTGTTTATAATTTTGACTCATTGTGTGCGGTGAATAATATTTTGCAAAGGTATATCATTTTACTCACAGCGCACATCGGGTCATATTTTAACAAATCAAAGAATTGTATATATTTTTGCTCAGTACGCACAGCGGTCACTAATTTTGCAGGTAGTGCAGTCTTATTAATTTTGGGTAATGGAATACAGTTATCTAAACATTTTGCACCTTGACATTTTGGAACTGGTATGAAATTCAATCACGGGACTAACCTATGGATACATTGATTCCCACTATGAAAAAAGGTTCAAGCACTTGCAGAACAGATCAAGCAAGATGGCATTTAAGAACATCTCCATCAGTGTGCACCATCGTCACTTGCCGCAAGTATCTTGGCCATATGTCCCATGTAAGCGTTGATGATGAATCAGTGATGAACATAAAATAATCATACTTAAGGAAAAATATTGTATGTAAATAATATTGCACCTTCACATTTTCGCGCTGATATGAAATTCAGTCACGGGTTCCTTCATCTCAGAAGTAACCCTCTTCTGAACAGTTTGAGAAAGTTGCAAGTTTGATCACTTCCGGATGCAACCTGAAACTACTGGCAATGTAAGGAACCTGAAAAGAATATATGAAGGAGCAAAGAACATCTTCAACTCCATATATATATGTGATGTCTTCAGTTTTTGCATCACATCACTTGCCGCTGGTCAAATGGACATATTTTGTGTGTTGAAGACGAAGAATTGATGAACACCACAAAAATTGCATGTTGAAGAAAATATATTGTGTAAATAAAATCATAAAGAATCAGATAGAATAGTATCATCAAGAAGTGTGGTGGTTGATGATGGCTTGTGGGTAGGGAAGCCATTTAAAGACGAATTGGACTGGCCATGGATGAGGATGAGACTATGGTAAAGTTAATGTGAGGCTACATAAAAAACCCCGTGAGTCTACAGAAGAGCGCTCGTGTATCTACAGCAGATTGATGCCAGCCAGATGTTGTTCCCAATAATGTTTGACCATTATGGTGCGAATTGAGCAAAATTGATAGCCTCTAACACATTTCTCAACGGGCAACACGGGCAAAAATATGGCCGCTGTGTGCGGTGAGGAAATTTTTTATGTTTTAACTAATTTGCTCAATTTTTTTACGTAGATAGATTTGTGAGTAGATGAGGAATAGTGGGCAGCCATTTATAAACGAAGAATTGGACATGGATGGTCGAAACTGGGAAAGGTGCACGTGAATATAGATAGTGCACAATGTAACATATCTCAATTTTGGAAAAAATACATTGTATTAAAGTCTGTATTCCCTCATACTACAACATAAATGAATTCATATGTACATAACACAACAAAGTAGAAAAATGTCTAAACATATTGCTCGGGACTATCCTATCATTCACGGGACTTCACTTTTTGGAATTCAAAGCTCCAGTGGCCCGTTGTGCGTGTTGATCAATTCGGTCGCGAGTGCTTGCTATGACCTATGGTCCGGAGGCAATGGAGATAACCATCTTCTCAACAACGCAAGCTAGATGGCATTTATGAGTATAATCAGATAAAATATTGCAACTTAACATTGTGTTCAGTACCCTTCTACTGAACAGCTTAAGTAAGAAGGCAGATCCAGCAGCTCCATGAGGGAACCGAATGATACAAGTAGAGTGAGGAAGCATCAGTTTGCATTCAGTTTGCATTGAAAAGGGGCAGTGACAAAAATAATAAATTATAGCCGCTTTGTGATGTGGAACCATATTAATACCAGTCATCATTCTTCCAACATTACCTGACCATATGGATAGGGTCAGGAGGCCAAACAGAACATCTGAATGAGCCAATAACATCTTAGACGCCTTATATATGTGATGTATTCAATTTCTCTATCACGGCACTTGCCGCTAATAGAATCGCCATATTTTTGTGGTGAAAAAGAAATAGGGATGAACAAAAAGAATCAGTGATGATGATCAAATTGTAAATAAGTAGTGTAGAAGATCATTGTTATGGATGATGAGGGCTCTTGTGGAGGGAAGCCATTTATAGAGGATGTGGCCTGGACATGGACGATGATTCTTCAGAAGAGTGACAATGATCCAACAGAAGTGAACCCGTGAGGCTTCAGAGCAGTGCCCGTAAATCAACAGACGAGTGCTAGTTGTGCGTGTTTAAGCAATGATGTTGGCATTTTAGTTTAACCATCACAGAACTGCTCAACGCGCACACCGGGCATCTCTCCGGCCCAGTTTGCACGTTGAGCAGTTTGTACCATATAAGTGATACTTCAATGCACTAGAATGAATTGGGATTGTTCTAGTGAATCAGATATGACACGTTATTATGCATCCTAAATCCATATCAGACAGCGATTCAAAGAGAAACAAGCAAACAAAACCATACATCCAAACAAAACCACATAATTCCATATAAGCCAGTGATGTTACAAAAATGGACACCATCAAATCCAACATTGTGACACATGAGTATCAGTCACAGAGAGCAAAATGTGACATACGTATACCCAAACAAAATGTGGCACCCTAACATTCACATGTTCTAACAAAATTCATGACAACTTATACCATATTGCCATCAAGCTGGAGGTGGAGGTGGAGGTGCACGTGATGCACTGGGAAGTGGAGGGTCAAGAGATTGGATATCTCTGGGCGTGGGCACAATTGTGTCCAATTTGTCATCCATGTTTTTAAACATGCCCTTCACCACATTGAACTCGTCTTTCATCATCAAAACATATTACCACACGCCTGAATGACTGTCGTAAAAATATTTTATACGATCAAGCAAACCCTCACGATCATCTGAGGATGATGACGTAGCAGATTGAGTAGGCAAGCTGGCATGGATACAACGGAGATAATACATGATCTGTTCATGATCACGACGAATTCCATTGGCATTAGCTTCGGCTCTACGCAGTCGCCACAGATTGATTTCTGTTGACTATCCAGACACCTTTGGCCAATCATCAGATAATCAACACTAGTTCTGATGGCCACAAAGGGGTCTTTAGTAGATGGAGGTCGGTATAAGCATGCAGATCATCGCCGTCAGAGGATGATAGGTCGCTAATCGGATGAGGAGATGATGGTGGTCGATTTGATGATTCAGGCATCATAGAATTTCTAGAACGTTTTCGGGGAAGAATGGATAAACCCTAACCAGGATCGACAAAGAAGCTTATAAACCCTAGGTCAGTACTTTTTCGAGCTTTTGTACGGGTGACAGTTCGCAATCACGTTATAAGTAAAATAAACAGTGATAATAATTACTCAACACGCAATATGAGTTATAAATTTGCCTTCTGTGAGCGTTGAGTAATTATTCGTTCATGTAGACAGTTTTACTTAATGCGTACAACTGGGTTTAATTTGACCAGTTGTGCGTGCTTTGTAATATTACACAACTGTATACATTTTTACTCACCGTGCACAACGGGTCATATTGTAACAAATTACAGAATTGTATATATTTTAGCTCAATGCTCACAACGGTCCCTACTTTTACCTGTAGGGCAGGGTGATTAATTTTGAGTAAAGGAATACAGTTTTGCTCATCACGCACAATGGTCATGGCTTTTGCCAATTGTGTGCGATGAGTTATTGTGGGTAATTGTATATTGTTTAGCTCAATGCGCATAACAGTAACAACTATGCCCAGTTGTGCGCCCTGAGTAATTGTGGATAACCATAGACAGTTTTTCACAGCCCGCACAACGGTCACACAAATCGCTGTGACCGTTGTGCGCGCTGGGTAATTTTGGGTAAACGTAAATAGTTTATCACAACGTAGCATGAAGGTCACAATTTTTGCCCGTTGTGAGCACTGGGTAATTTATATTACAGTGAAAAGTTTTTACTCAGCAATTTCATTGTTGGACATTGATTCAAGTTAGCATCAATGTGTATATCACCTTTCTCAATTTTGTAATGTCCTGCAATTGTATCAAATTAAATGACATTGTATTAAGGTCTGTATTCCAACATACTACAACATTTATGCATTCCAATGTACATAACACAACAAAGTAGAAACTATTGTAATGCCCTACAAGCTACTGCACAAGTACTAGAGGGGGGGTGAATAGTACTTTAAAAATAATAAGGAGTATAATTCCAAATTATAGTGCAAACAACTACCAAATCAATTTGCGGAAGCTTAAATTGAATGACAACAACAAAATTAACAATGCAAACAAATGATGTTAATGGGTTCGGATCCACCCAAGTCTCCCCGACTTGTTCCCGGTGATCCTACGTCCCAACCACCCGGATCCCCTCCGGATACTTAGGTTAGAAACCCTAACCCAAGATTTCCACTATGAATATCTTGTGAAAAACCTTCACAAGATCAAATCATACATGCAAAAGCAATAGTGAATCCCACAACCCGGGATCACAACCTTCTCTCACAACCGAGAGAATCAACAAGCAATATAAATGAGTTTATATTGAAATAAGCAAACTTACCACAAAATCCTATACCTTGAGTTTTTCTTATCCAAATGGTTGAAAGGAAGGATTTGAGGAAGATGAAGTCACCAAGACCTAGCACCAAGGAAATGACTAGCAATAGGTGCCTAGGGATGATTTGGAGACTTGAATCAAGCTAGAGCTTGAAGGGCTCACCAAGAACAAGCTTCTCTCAATATGGATTCTAGATCTAGAATGTGAGAGAATGGGTTTCTTGTGAGGAAGAGAGCTTTTGATTTGAGTGAGAATGGCTATCTCTTTTGATCTCAATGAATCTCTTAATGGCAGCTCTAACCTAGAGAGAAATGACCTAGGTTTGTATTTATAGGGTCCCATAAAAACAAATTAGGTTAAGTCCCAACGGATAGAAATCTGAGAAGACTAGTCGGTCAAAGAACAACCACTGACCGACTAGTTCATCAACTAGTCGGTCAGTCAAACAGCATGGACCGACTAATTGAGGAACTGAGAAGAAAGAGAAATTCAGACCTAGAAAACTAGTCGGTCCAAGAAGACATTCTGACCGACTAGTTTCACAACTAGTCGGTCAGTCAGTGAACGTAGACCGACTAAGAGGCAAAATGAAATAGTCTGAATACAAGTTGACTTAGTCGGTCCAAGAACAAAAGTTGACCGACTAGATTGTCAACTAGTCGGTCACCAAACGTTCTTAGACCGACTAACGATAAACAGTAGCTTAGGAGAAATATAGTATGAACAGTAAGTCACAACTAGTCGGTCAAAGAAGCATCACTGACCGACTAGTTCACAAACTAGTCGGTCGGTGAGTCAACGTAGACCGACTAACTGTAAACAGTAAAGTCCAAGAAATTAAGGAATCAAACTAGTCGATCCAAGAAGAGTTGCTGACCGACTAGATCACCATCTAGTCGGTCAGTACACCTTCTTGTACCAACTAACATGCACAAACAAGTCCGAATCGAAGCGCGACGCTTCGAGGAGTTTAGAATGAACTTGTACTAAGATCCTAGAGCTACGATATGAGCGTTATGAAGTTAGAATCGTAAGATATACTCAAGGCTTAACATTCTATAGATCGAAGCTAAAAGACTATAAATAAAACCTTAAAGAACGGTCTTCGAAAGCTTCGATTAATTCTTCATGACTTCCAAAACGGCGCAAGAGCTTCAACGAAGCTTTAGGCATGAATACATGCTTTGAGAAGTCTTGAGATGTCGCTTTGAATGTTCTCGTGATTTTTGCGACGATCTCTAATACTGCGCTCACAAATTGTTAGTTCATGAATTATTTATGTTTGCTCATCATCCAAAACCAAATCCGGGGAGTCCAATATTCAACATTCTCCCCCTTTTTGGTGATGACAAACCAACATAAATAATAATCAAAAATAATGATTCAAATGTAAAATACTTACTCCCCCTGCATTGATGACACGTTAATTCCAAAATGAATATATATGAATTGCATCAAGCAGACGAGTAAGATAAATAAAGAGAATCGATTTTTGAAATATCGGATTTTGAAAATCCTTATATATATCTTAACTCCCCCTGAATCTAACATATCAAACTAGATTCTTGGAAATTGAGTTAAATTTTCATTTGCCCTATTTATTATCATTATCTCTCCCCCTTTGGCATTATCCCAAAAATGGGGGGCATACAACGACAACAACTAGGAAATGGAAAATCCAACATCGGGAGTCGTAGACCAAGGGAAAAGTGATGAAATCAAATCAAGGTGTGCCAAATTGTCCATTATCAAAAAGCGATAATTAAAATCATCAAAAATATTTGGTATTTTTTTTTCATTTATTGAATAATGAAACATACTCTCCAATATTCAATATTCTTGGTTAAATTTGTGCATGGAAAACAATTCTATACAATTATAGAAATATAATCTATTTAACCAAGTTTTTCAATCGTCGAGCGACGATTTCACATAGCATGGACATTGAATGAGAATTAATGTACACGACGAAGTAAATATCACAACATGAACATCGATGTATATAAAGATAGAAACATCATGAGTACATCCAAAAAAATATCGATACATCAAATGCAACATACCCATCAAAAAGAAATACATCATATATCATTGATACAACATCATCATGAGAACACCAACATCAACATCCAACAACAAAAAATACAACACATACTCCGACAACCAACATATCAAAATACAACAAATCAACACCCAAACTCCATCCCATCCTAACCCAAAATACTCTCAATAAGATATATCATCCAAAGAGTAGTGGAGAGTCCTCGAAACAAACGATCACGAGGAAGTGGCTGGATCTGCAGTGTCCGTGGGTCCAGTCGACGGAGTGGACTCAGGCTCTGCAGGGAGGAGAGGAGTGTCAACAGACGGGATCGTCGGGGCAGGTGTAGAAACATCAATGACTGGCTCAACAACAGGGGTCTCAACAGCAGCAGGGGTCTCAACAGATACAGCAGCAGGTGAAACGGGAGCAGGCTCGTCAGCAGGAGCAGCAGAAGGCTCAGAAGTCTGAACTACTGGTGCAGAAGTCTCTGGGGCACCGGAAGTGGTGCCATCTCCAGGAGCTGAAGTGGTAGCAGCAGCAGCAGCAACATCGCCACGAGCCAAGGAAGTGACAAGCTCGTCAATCTCCTCATCGTCCATCTCCTCTGCCTCAGAAACGGAGGGAGGAAGCTCAATGCCCATCGTATGAGCCATACGGCAGACGACCTCCTCGGTACGAGCCAAACGCGACTCGTGCCGACGAAGAAGGTGTACGACATCATCTAATGTAGCAGTAGGAGTGGGGGCAGCAGCAGCTGAGGGAGTGGCCTGAGAAGCAGATGTGGTCGACCTCTGCACGTGACGAAGCGCCGCTAGAGATTTCTTAACGGCCGTCGCGTTCAGAGGGGGACCCAAAGGACACTCATCATCAGGAGGGAGAGGGACTCGGAAATGACGAAATACAAGGGTCAACAGACACGGGTATGGAATATGCGCAGATTTATTGGTCTTGCGAATACACTCGAAAGAGTCCATCTTATCGAGTATAACGCGAGCCCAATTAATCTCGCAACCCAAGAAAAGAGCGTAGATCAGCTTGAGAAATGGCTGGGATGGAAGTGAAGATGAGCCGTACTTGGGAAGCAAGCACGACATCAGAATAAGATTCAGAACCCAGGCATTTGGCTTGAACGACTTCGAAGGCACTCCAATGAAGGCAGGAGGGATCACATGGAAGATATCAGAAAGTACGGACTGATCCAAAGAGGCGATATCATCGACGGAAATGTCAGAAGGTAGGAGACCACACGACGAGCAACCAAGTATCTCCCCCAAGATTTCTTCCGTGAGAACTATAGGAGTTCCCAAGACAGTAGTCTCGATGGAGTGACTCGCATCGTACTGGCCTCGCACACGATTGGCATAGAACAATTTTACCAGGCGAGGATATGGTTTAGGGTTGGCCTTAGGATCATAGCGTAGGTAGTCAAAGAGCCCACTATAGGAGAGGAGGTCAGCTAAGCCAAGGAAATCTGAAAACTAAACATAGTGCTCCAATAGCATCGGGCAGTGTTCAATACGGTTGTAGGCCGCTAGACACATAGGGTCGTCGCGACACAACGATATGTCAACACCACCCGCTGGCATTGGGCCCTTTCCCTTAGGCTGGCGAGTCCTAGGACGAAGTGGAGGAGTGGGTTCCCTATGGACAGGCTCATCCTCAGGTATAAACTCAGAATCTGAATCAGGAGGAGTAGAGGGTGAGTGGAGTATGGGCTTTTTAGACTTAGATTTTCGGGGTTTGACCGTCGCCGTCCTCTGCTTCTTCAGAGGAGGCGAAGACGGAGAAGCTTGGGTAGATTTAGCACGACGCTTGGGCTTAGAAGGCTCTACAGTCATTGGGGAAGCCCCAGATGAAGTGATAGGGATCCTAGTCTTTGCCATGATCGTGGCACGACGAGTACAAGCAAACGAAGACGGTAAGATCAAATACCCTAGCTTAAACCCTAGAATCCTACAACAAACATGAAATTTAACAAGCCCTAGAACTGAATTCGAAACCCTAGAAGAGAAGAAATCAAGCTAGAGCAAACCCTAGAAAGGGAATCGAGATCAAGGAGAGGGGTTATACCTAGGAGGAGGAAGTCGACGGCAGCGGACGGCAGAGATGGCCGGAAAATTGGACGGAGACGACGGGAAGATGAAAGGGCTCGAGGGGGGTTTTGTGTTTTATCGGGCTGGAGAGGAGATGAAGACCGACTAAAAAGAGTTTTAGTCGGATGAAATAGAGATAAGTCGGTCTGGAAAGTGAAAAGACACATTTGCCCTAACCCACTTAGTCGGTCACAGTTCAAGCACTGACCGACTAGATTACGATCTAGTCGGTCGGTCAATGAGCTTGAACCGACTAAGTCGAAACAGAGGCAAACAGGAAATTCTAGGGCAAGAATTAGTCGGTCGCAGTATAAACACTGACCGACTAGTTTTCAATCTAGTCGGTCGGTAAGTGTACTGTGACCGACTAAAGAAAGAAAATGAAAAAAGTTAGATAAAAGCTTGATCTAGTCAGTCTGAGTTCACTAGCTGACCGACTAGATGAGCATCTAGTCGGTTGACTAATGAACTGAAACCGACTAGAAGAGTCCAAAAATTGAAAAATGAGTTCTCTTCAAAAACCACTTGGATGAAACATCTTAACTCTCTCATTAGTCATCTAAATTACCCCATAAAACGTCGAAATCTTAAATACGACATTCAAATAAGAATTCGAGCAATAAATTCGAACAAATCACATAAAATTCCCAAAAATTCAATAAATCTAGCATGAATGAAATATCGCGAAATATAATAGCATGCAAGATAATTGAATGAAATATGAATCCTATATCTCGGATTCACCCATAATCCCCAATTCTCGACGCAACCGCACAAAGGAGTCCTCCTTTAGGGGTTTCGTGAAAATATCGGCGATTTGCTTTTGGGTTTCAACGTACACTAATATGATGTCCTTTTTAGCAACATGATCATCTAAAAAATGGTGTCTGACATCTTTGTGTTTAGATCGGGAATGGTGCACCGGATTCTTTGAAAGACAAATAGCACTTTGGTTATCCACCATGATAGGGCTAGTATCACAATGAATACCAAAATCCTTCAGTGTGTGTCTCATCCAAAGAACCTGGGCACAAGCGGCACCGGCGGCAATGTATTCCGCCTCGGTGGTTGAAAGTGATACAGAATTTTGCTTCTTGGAAAACCAAGAGACAAGAGAATTTCCTAGAAAATGGCAAGTGCCACTAGTACTTTTCCTGTCGGATTTGCATCCCGCATAATCGGCATCACTATATGAGACTAACTCATATGTGCTAGTTCGGAAAAGTAATCCAAAATCTAAAGTGTAACTTAGATAGCGAAAAATACGTTTAACCGCTACTAAGTGAGACTCCTTAGGTTGAGACTGATAACGAGCACATATGCATACGGCAAACATAATATCGGGCCTACTTGCGGTAAGATAAAGTAAACTACCTATCATACCTCGATATAGACGAATGTCTACATCCTTACCGCCCGTATCCTTGTCAAGATGCGTAGTCGTGCTCATTGGAGTCTTTTTCCCGGAAGCACTCTCCATTCCAAATCGCTTAAGCAACTCCACCGTATACTTCGTTTAGTGGATGAAGATTGCATCGTTCAATTGGCGAATTTGGAGACCTAAGAAATATTTGAGTTCGCCCATGTGGCTCATCTCAAATTGTGTTCCTTCATAACATTAGAAAACTCTTCAAAGAGTGAAGTTAGTAGCACCGAAAATGATATCATCAACATAAATTTGAACTAATAAAATATCATTATTCGCATGCTTAATAAAAAGTGTAGAATCGGCTTCGCCCATTTTAAAATTCAAATCCAAAAGAAAATTCTTTAGGCGATCATACCAAGCTCGAGGAGCTTGTCTCAAACCATAAAGAGCTTTCTTTAGTTTAAAAACATGATTTGGAAATTTTTCATTTATGAAGCCCGGAGGTTGAGAAACGTAAACTTCCTCAACGACATCTCCGTTTAAAAATGCACTTTTAACATCCATTTGAAATAATTTAAAATTTTTATGGCATGCAAAAGACAATAATAATCTAATTGATTCTAATCTAGCTACCGGAGCGAAGGATTCTTCGAAATCGATACCTTCCTCTTGTCGATAGCCTTGAGCTACTAACCGAGCTTTGTTCCGAATGACGACTTGGTTTTCGTCGGTTTTGTTCTTGAATATCCACTTTGTCCCTATGACGGTGTGGTTCTTAGATGGCAAAGGAACAAGCTCCCATACCTCATTCCTCTCGAATTGAATGAGTTCCTCTTCCATGGCAAGGATCCAAGCACTATCTTCGCAAGCTTCAACTATATTCTTTGGCTCTATCGATGAGGCAAAGGCACAATTTGCGAAGTGGTGGACTTGAGATCTCATCTTGACACTATCATGAATATTGCCAATGACTTGCTCATGGGGATGGTCGCGAACGGTATGAAGCCGCTTGGGAATACCTTGATCAGTAGGCACATCCTCAACAACTTCATTAGTTGGGTTAGTATCAATAGAATCAATTGAATCAATAGACTTAGAATTTTCAAACGAATCACATAAAACATCCATAGAGTCATCATCATTTGAAATTCTAGGAGTAGTAAAATTCTCATTAAAAGAGACATGAAGTGATTCCTCGATCGTAGAGGATCTTTTGTTGTATATCCGGTAGGCTTTGCTACGTGAGGAATACCCAACAAATATCCCCTCATCCGATCTCGGATCAAACTTGTCCAAATTATCATATGTGTTTTTAATAAAACATTTTGCGCCGAAAACACGAAAATGTTTAACTTGAGGCAATCTATCAAACAACAATTCATAGCAAGTGTGTTTGGTGCCGGGCCTCAAAAGTATTCTATTAAACACATAACAAGCGGTGTGTACCGCTTCCGCCCAAAATTGATAACCAAGTTGACTATCTTCGAGCATAGTGCGAGCACACTCCACAAGCGTTCTATTCTTCCTCTCAACAACACCATTTTGAGGAGGTGCGCGAGGGAAAGAAAACGTGTGAGTAATTCCAAGATCATCACAAAAATTTGAGAAAGACTCATTCTCAAATTCACCCCCATGATCACTACGAATAGTGACAATGGTGGTTCTGATGAGATTTTGTACTTTCTTCACAAATATTGTGAAGTTTTCAAAAGCTTCATTTTTATTACTTAAGAAAAATACCCTTGTAAATCTTGAATAATCATCGACGATGACAAGTGTAATGCCATACCAGCTACTGCACAAGTACTAGAGGGGGGGTGAATAGTACTTTAAAATAATAAGGCGTATAATTCCAAATTAAATTGCACACAACTACCAAATCAATTTGCGGAAGCTTAAATTGAATGACAACAAAGAAATTAACAATGCAAACAAACGATGTTAATGGGTTCGGATCCACCCAAGTCTCCCCGACTTGTTCCCGGTGATCCTACGTCCCAACCACCCGGATCCCCTCCGGATACTTGAGTTAGAAACCCTAACTCAAGATTTCCACTATGAATATCTTGTGAAAAACCTTCACAAGATCAAATCATACATGCAATGGCAAAGTGAATCCCACAACCCGGGATCACAAACTTCTCTCAGAACCGAGAGAACCAATAGGCAATATTAAAGAGTTTAAATGAAATAAATACTCTTACCACAAAATCCTATACCTTGAGTTTTTCTTACCCAATAGGTGGAATGAAGGATTTGAGGAAGATGAAGTCACCAAGACCTAGCACCAAGGAAATGACCAGCAATCGGTGCCTAGGAAAGAGTTGGAGACTTGGATCAAGCAATAGCTTGAAGAGCTCACCAAGAACAAGCTTCTCTCTAGATCTAGAAATGAGAGAGAATGGGTTTCTTGTGAGGAAGAGAGCTTTAAATTTGAGGGAGAATAGCTATATCTTTAGAACTCAATGAATCTCTGAATAGAAGCTCTTCCCTAGATAGAAATGACCTAGGTTCGTATTTATAGGAACCCAAAAACACAAGATAGGTCATTCATCAACGGATAGAAATCTGTGAGACTTAGTCGGTCAAAGAACAATCACTGACCGACTAAGAGTAGATCTGAGAAGAGAAAGAATTTCAGACCTAGAAATCTAGTCGGTCCAAGAAGACTGTCTGACCGACTAGTTTCACAACTAGTCGGTCATCCAATGAACGTAGACCGACTAAGAGGCAAAATAACTTAGTCTGAAGCAAAGTGACTTAGTCGGTCCAAGAACAAAAGTTGACCGACTAAATTGTCAACTAGTCGGTCACCAAACGTTCTTAGACCGACTAACGGTAAACAGTAGCTTAGGAGAATTTTGGAGTGAACAGTAAGTCTCAACTAGTCGGTCAAAGAAGCATCACTGACCGACTAGTTCACAAACTAGTCGGTCGGTGAGTCAACGTAGACCGACTAACTGTAAACAGTAAAGTCCAAGAATTTAAGGAATCAAACTAGTCGGTCCAAGAACAGTTGCCGACCGACTAGATCACCATCTAGTCGGTCAGTACTTGTTCTTGTACCAACTAACATGCACAATAAATCCGAATCGAAGCGCGACGCTTCGAGGAAGTTAGAATGAACTTGTGCAAGGATCCTAGAGCTACGAAATGAGCGTAATGAAGATATAGACGTAAGATCTACTCAAGGCTTAACATTCTATATATCGAAGCTAAAAGACTATAAATAAAACCTTAATAAACGGTCTTCGAGAGCTTCGATTGAATCTTCATATTTTCCAAAGCGTCGCAAGAGCTTCAACGAAGCTTTAGGCATGAATATGAGCTTTGGGAAGTGTTGAGATGTCGCTTTGAATGTTCTCGTGAAATTGGCGACGATCTCCAAAACTGCGCTCACAAATTGTTAGTACATGGATTATTTATGTTTGCTCATCATCAAAACCAAATCCGGGGAGTCCAATATTCAACATTCTCCCCCTTTTTGGTGATGACAAACCAACATAAATAATAATCAAAAATAATAATTCAAATGTAAATTACTTACTCCCCCTGCATTGATGACACGTTAATTCCAAAATGAGTATATATGAATTGCATCAAGCAGACGAGTAAGATAAATAAAGATAATCGATTTTCGAAATATCGGATTCTGAAAATCCTTATATATATCTTAACTCCCCCTGAATCTAACATATCAAACTAGATTCTTGGAAATTGAGTTAAATTTTCATTTGCGCTATTTATTATCATTATCTCTCCCCCTTTGGCATTATCCCAAAAATGGGGGGCATACAACGACAACAATTAGGAAATATAAAATCCAACATCGGGAGTCGTAGACAAAGGCAATGGACCAACTTGACACCAAGGGAAAAAATTGTGGAAATCAAAACAAGGTGTGCCAAATTTTCCATTATAAAAAAACGATAATCAAAATCATCAAAAATAATATTTGGTATTTTTTTTCATTTATTGAATAATGAAACATACTCTCCAATATTCAATATTTCTTGGTTAAAATTGTGCATGGAAAACAATTCTATAAGAATATAGAAATATAATTTATTTAACCAAGTTTTTAATCGTCGAGCGACGAATTCACAATTCAAATGCATTCAACGAATATATGTAAAAAAAATGCACGACGAATAAATGACAAAGTGAATGACGATGAACATATATATATGTAGAGACACCATGAGAACATCCAAAAAGATATCATATCGAATATATGAGATACATCATATCAAGCGCTACATATCATCAAAAAAGAAATACATCAACATCATCGACATCATCAAAGTATATCAACATACATCAAAACAACATCATAACATAATATCCAACTCCGACATCCAGAAATCACAAAAATACATCAAAACATCATAACCCTCATACTCAATCCTAACCCAAAATACTCTCGCAAAGATATATCATCCAAAGCGTATATGGAGAGTCCTCGGAACAACGATCACGAGGAGGAGGCTGGATCTGCAGCGTCCGTGGGTCCAGTCGACGGAGTGGACTCAGGATCTGCAGGGAGTAGAGGTGTCTCAACAGATGGAATCGTCGGGGCAGGAGTGGAGATCTCAGCAACATGCTCAACAGCAGCAAGGGTCTCGACAGCAGAAGTGTCAACAGGAATATCAGCAGGCTCAGCAACAGGGTCAGCAGGAGGCTCAGACGACTGAAGTGCTGTAGCAGAAGGCTCTGGAGCACCGGAAGTGGTGCCAACTCCAGGAGCAGAAGTGGAAACACCAGCAGCAGCAGCAGTGGCCTCATCGCCACGGGCATAAGAAGTGACAAGCTCGTCAAGCTCCTCATCGTCCATCTCCTCGGCCTCAGACACCGAAGGAGGAAGCTCAATCCCCATCATACGAGCCATACGACATACGACCTCCTCAGTACGAGCCAAACGGGAGTCGTGCTGACGAAGTAGACGTACGACATCGTCCAAAGTAGCAGGGGAAGAGGAGGCTGCAGCGGCTGACGGAGTAGACTGGGAAGCAGAAGCGGTAGACCTCTGCACGTGACGTAGTGCCGCTAAAGATTTCTTCACGGCCGTCGCATTCAGAGGAGTACCCAAAGGACGCTCATCGTCAGGTGGGAGAGGAACTCGAAAATGACGAAATACGAGGGTCAACAAGCAGGGGTATGGAATGTGCGCAGACTTATTGGTCTTGCGTATACACTCGAAAGAATCCATCTTATCGAGTATCACGCGAGCCCAATTTATCTCGCACCCCAAGAAAAGAGCGTATATGAGCTTCAAAAACGGCTGAGAGGGGAGTGAAGAGGATCCATATTTCGGGAGAAGACATGATTTCAAAATCAGGTTAAGAACCCACGCATTCGGCTTAAAGGATTTCGAAGGAATACCAATGAATGCGGAGGGGATAACCTGGAAGATATCTGCAAGAATAGACTGATCCATGGAAGAAATGTCGTCTACGGAAATGTCCGAGGGGAGGAGACCACACGACGCACAACCAAGGATCTCCCCCAAGATTTCTGCCGTGAGAACTATAGGAGTTCCCAAGACAGTCGTCTCAATGGAGTGGCTGGCGTCGTACTGGCCTCGAATACGGTTGGCATAGAACAATTTCACGAGGCGAGGGTACGGTTTGGGATTGGCCTTGAGGTCGTATCGGAGATAATCTAGAAGGCCACTATAAGAGAGAAGATCAGCAAGGCCGAGAAAATCAGAGAACTGAACGTAATGCTCTAACAACAGTGGACAGTGCTCTATACGGTTGTACGCAGCGAGACACTGAGGGTCATCGTGGCACAACGATATGTCTACACCGCCAACTGGCATAGGAGCTTTACCCTTGGCCTTACGGGTCTTCGGAGGAGTAGTAGGTTCCCTAGTAGGCTCATCCTCAGGGATAAAATCAGTGTCGGAATCGGGAGGAGTAGCCGGAGTGTGAAGTAAGGGCTTTTTGGTCTTGGATTTGCGGGGCTTGACGGATGCAATCCTAGGCTTCTTAAGAGGGGGCGACGATGGAGAGGCTTGGGTGGACTTGGCACGACGCTTAGGCTTTGGGGGATTCCTAGCGGTAGGTTGTTCTACGGTCATAGGAGATGCCCCGGAAGAGGCGATAGGAATGCGAGTCTTAGCCATAGCACTACGAGCACAAGCAATCGAAGATAAGGTCACTAACAACCTAGAGATCACAAGCTAACAACCCTAGAAATCAAGAACTTCGAAAATCAACCAAACCCTAGAATACCTAGGAGGAGAAATCGAACCCTAGGGCAAGAAATCGACCTAGGAGAGGGAGGAAGATACCTAGGGGCTTGAGTTGACGGCGGGGAACGGCGGCGATGGCCGGAGAAATGGCCGGAGACGACGGAATGCGAAGGGGCTCGATGGGGGTTTTTGGGGTTTTCGGGCTGGAGCAAGTGAGAAGACCGACTAAATGAGAATTTAGTCGGACGAGATCGAGTATAAGTCGGTCGGGAAGCGAAAAGACTCAACTGCCCTAACACACTTAGTCGGTCACAGTTCAAGCACTGACCGACTAGATTACGATCTAGTCGGTCGGTCAATGAGCTTGAACCGACTAAGTCGAAACAGGGGCACAGGGAGATTTTCAGGGCTAGATTTAGTCGGTCGCAGTATACTTACTGACCGACTAGTTTTCAATCTAGTCGGTCGGTAAGTGTACTATGACCGACTAACGAAAGAAAATGATAGGAGATGGATATTGGCTTGATCTAGTCGGTCTGAGTTCATTTGCTGACCGACTAGATGAGCATCTAGTCGGTTGACAAGTGAACTGAAACCGACTAGAAGAGTCCAAAAAATGACAATTGATTTCTCTTCACAAACCACTTGGATGAGACATCTCAACTCACTCATTAGTCATCTAAATTACCCCATAAAACGTCGAAATCTTAAATACGACATTGAAATACGAATTCGAGCAATAAATTCAAATATATCACATAAAATTCCCAAAAATTCAATTAATCTAGCATGAATGAAATATCGCGAAATATATTAGCATGCAAGATGATTGAATTTAAATATGAATCATATATCTCGGATTCACCCATAATCCCCAATTCTCGACGCAACCGCACAAAGGAATCCTCCTTTAGGGGTTTCGTGAAAATATCGGCGATTTGCTTTTGGGTTTCAACGTACACTAATATGATGTCCTTTTTAGCAACATGATCATCTAATAAATGGTGTCGGACATCTATGTGTTTCGATCGGGAATGGTGCACCGGATTCTTTGAAAGACAAATAGCACTTTGGTTATCCACCATGATAGGGCTAGTATCACAATGAATACCAAAGTCCTTCAATGTGTGTCTCATCCAAAGAACCTGGGCACAAGCGGCACCGGCGGCAATGTATTCCGCCTCGGTGGTTGAAAGTGATACCGAATTTTGCTTCTTGGAAAACCAAGAGACAAGATAATTTCCTAGAAAATGGCAAGTGCCACTAGTACTTTTCCTGTCGGATTTGCATCCCGCATAATCAGCGTCACTATATGAGACTAACTCATATGTGCTAGATCTCGGATAAAGTAATCCAAAATCTAATGTGTAACTTAGATAGCGGAAAATACGTTTTACCGCTACTAAGTGAGAATCCTTAGGTTGAGACTGATAACGAGCACATATACATACGGCAAACATAATATCGGGCCTACTTGCGGTAAGATAAAGTAAACTACCTATCATACCTCGATATAGACGAATGTCTACATCTTTACCGCCCGTATCCTTATCAAGATGCGTAGTCGTGCTCATTGGAGTCTTTTTCCCGGAGGCATTCTCCATTCCAAATCCCTTTAGCAACTCCACCGTGTACTTCGTTTGGTGGATGAAGATTGCATCGTTCAATTGGCGAATTTGGAGACCTAAGAAATATTTGAGTTCGCCCATGTGGCTCATCTCAAATTGTTCCTTCATAACATTAGAAAACTCTTCGCAAAGAGCGAAGTTAGTAGCACCGAAAATGATATCATCAACATAAATTTGAACTAATAATATATCATTATTCGCATGCTTAATAAAAAGTGTTGAATCGGCTTCACCCATTTTAAAATTCAAATCCAAAAGAAAATTCTTTAGGCGATCATACCAAGCTCGAGGAGCTTGTCTCAAACCATAAAGAGCTTTCTTTAGTTTAAAAACGTGATTTGGAAATTTTTCATTAATGAAGCCCGGAGGTTGAGAAACGTAAACTTCCTCAACGACATCTCCGTTTAAAAATGCACTTTTAACATCCATTTGAAATAATTTAAAATTCTTATGGCATGCAAAAGACAATAATAATCTAATTGATTCTAATCTAGCTACCGGAGCGAAAGATTCTTCGAAATCGATACCTTCCTCTTGTCGATAGCCTTGAGCAACTAACCGAGCTTTGTTCCGGACGACGACTTGGTTTTCGTCGGTTTTGTTCTTGAAGATCCACTTTGTCCCTATGACGGTGTGGTTCTTTGATGGCAAAGGAACAAGCTACCAAACTTCATTTCTCTCGAATTGAATGAGCTCCTCCTCCATGGCCAAGATCCAAGCGCTATCTTCGCATGCTTCATTAATATTCTTTGGCTCTATCGATGAGGCAAAGGCACAATTTGCGAAGTGGTGAACTTGCGATCTCGTCTTGACACTATCATAGATATTGCCAATGACTTGCTCATAGGGATGGTCACGAACCGAATGAAGCCGTTTGGGAATACCTTGATCACTAGGAACATTCTCAACAACTTCATTAGTTGGGTTAGTCTCAATAGAATCAATAGAATCATTAGACTTAGAATTATCAAATGAATCACATAAAACATCCAAAGAATCATTATCATTTGAAATTCGAGTTGGAACAAATCCTTCATTAAATGAGACATGAAGCGACTCCTCGATCGTTGAGGTTCGTTTGTTGAATATCCGGTAGGCTTTGCTACGCGTAGAATATCCAACAAAAATCCCCTCATCAGATCTCGGATCGAATTTGTCCAAACTACCATATGTGTTCTTAATAAAACATTTCGAACCAAAAACACGAAAATGTTTAACTTGAGGCAACCTACCAAACAACAATTCATAACAAGTTTGTTTAGTGCCGGGCCTCAAAAGTATTCTATTAAACACATAGCAAGCGGTGTGTACCGCTTCCGCCCAAAATTGATGGCCAAGTTGGCTATCATCAAGCATAGTGCGAGCACACTCCACTAGCGTCCTATTCTTTCTCTCAACTACACCATTTTGAGGAGGTGCACGAGGGAAAGAGAAGGTGTGAGTAATACCAACTTCATCACAAAATGTCTCAAAAGACTCATTCTCAAATTCACCTCCATGATCACTACGAATAGTGACAATGGTGGTTCCTAAGAGATTTTGTACTTTCTTAACAAAAATTGTGAAGTTTTCAAAAGCTTCATTTTTATTACATAAGAAGAATACCCATGTAAATCTTGAATAGTCATCTACGATGACAAGTCCATACCTTGCATTTCCTAAGGAAGCAACTCTAGTTGGCCCAAATAAGTCTAGATGTAATAGCTCTAGTGGCCGTTTAGTAGAGATGCTTTTCTTAGGTTTAAATGAAGATTTAGGAAGCTTGCCGCGTTGACAACAATCACAAAAAATTTTCTTTTCAAAAACAAGCTTCGGAAAACCTTTAATAGAATTCAATTTTGAAAGCTTATATAGTGTTCCAAAGTTCACATGTCCAAAGCGTCGATGCCATAAGTGTTGTTCACTTGTGTTGGCAACGAGACATTGTTCATATGACTTAGGAAGATCCAAAATATAAATGTCTTTACGACGAGTTCCGGAAAATAATAATTTTTCATTATCTTTTCTTAAAATATGACACAATCCTTTCGCAAAGCTAACTTTGTAACCTTTGTCACAAAGTTGGCTTATTGAAATAAGATTATGATTTAAACCACTAACAAGATAAACATCACTAATTAATGGTTTAGAAGGGTTACCGACTTTACCAACACCTATGATGGTTCCGCTCTCGTTGCCTCCAAATACGACGCGGTTTCCATTCGCAATGGGAACCACTCCGGAGAGCAATCGAGCGTCACCCGTCATGTGTTTGGAACACCCGCTATCGAGTATCCAATTCCCTTTGGAGCTAAATTTAAATTTGTTGCTCCTTTTCTTTTTCTTTTCCTTGAGTACCTAAAGATAGACAATTTCATATCATGGTACCCAAGGTCATTGGGTCCAAGGGATTAGACCTTTGGAAGCCAAGTCCAAGTGGACTTAGACTTCCCCACATAATTCTTACTATGCACAACATCCGAAAAATAAGCATTCATATACATTTGTTTTTCGTCCATGCTTATGTCCTTTGGGCTCCAAATAGTGAAAATTTTGGGAGCCATCATCCTATTGGGTGCATGCATGCGACGTTGATTTCTACGTGATGCATGTTGTGGATAGGCATACGGGACATGATGGAATGGTGCACGCCGAGAATTATTCATATGATGAGGTGGGTGTACATATGCATGTGTGGGAACACGTGCGTGAGGGTGTCTCACTTGGTGTGCACGTGCCCGAGAATGTGTTGCATAAAAATCATCATATGTGTGAGCCGGTGGAGTAGGACGTGTGTTCCTACGTGGCATGTTATTAGTGTACATGTAGGCATGCCCCTTCTTTGGAGGTCCACCCAAGGTGGGTTTCTTTCCGAAAGAGGGTGTGGACGAGGTGGAAGCACCATTGGTAGATGAACTACCAATAGAGTGTTTGCTCCCACTCGTTGAGGCTTCGGAAGTTGGCCAAACAAAAGTAGTGACCGACTTGGATGAATTTCCCATCATATACCCCAAGCCAATGTGGTGTTTGGCCGGTAGTAAATCTTTTAGGATATTATCCAAATGGCCCTTACCCTTGTTGAATTTGTTGATTCGGCCCAATGTGTCCTCATATTTCTCTTTGAGAGAACGCAAAGAAGTATCCAAAGTGGATATTTGCGATGTGAGCACATAAACACGAGATTTAAGATTCTCGTTCTCAATACTCAAAGTCGAGTTTTGAGAAGTTAAAACCGCTATCTCATGTTCTTCCGCATCCTCAATGCTAACATGTTCAAGTTTAGATTTGAGATTCACAATCTCATTTCTTAACTCTTCAACAACGGTGTCGTTGTTGGTGATGATAGTCTTAGGCGATGTTTGAATGCTAGCTAGGTCATCTTTTACCTTAGTATATCTATTTACTAACTTAGTGTATTTTGACCATAGTTGAGTGTTAGCATCCCTAAGATCATCCATCGTTACCTCATCGCTTTCTTCATCACTATCATCGGACGAGGAGGATCCTTGATCGTGCTCCTCTCTTGCCATGAAGCACATGTGTGCTTGCTCCACTTGCTCATCATCCGACTCTCCGCTTGAGGAATCCTCGGAGTCGGTGAAGGTAGCTCCGACAAGTCCCTTCTTGTTTCCTTTCGTGTACTTCTTGGACTTGTCATACTTTGGCGCCTTCCACTTCTCCTTTTGCTTGTTTTGAGGACAATCTGCTTTGATGTGTCCTGGCTTATTGCATTTAAAGCACAAAGGTGGAGAGGCGTTAGTAGAAGTAAACTTAGATTTTTGTTTGAAGTTACCCTTTCGGAAGAAGCGATTGAACTTCTTTGCCATGAGTGCAATGGATTCCATGTCCATTTCTTCTTCCGATTTCTCATCATCGGTAGAGGTGGATGAAGCCGCCTTGAATGCAATCGCCTTTTTCTTAGGCGCATCTAGGTTCAAATATGACTTCATCTTTTCTTGTAACTTCACCTTGCTATCTTTGCGTACCTCGTATGACATCAAAGTACCCATTAGTTGAACTACGTTATATTTGTCCATGTCATTACCTTCCTCGATGGCGAAGGTACGTTTTTCCCAAGAAGAGGGAAGTCCTTCAATAAGCTTTGAGCACTTCTCCTTTTGAGTGTAGGACTTGCCGAGGGCCTCTAACTCGTTTATTATGTCAACGAAGCGAGCGTAATATTCTTTCATCTTCTCGCCCTGTTGCATATGAAACATTTCGTAATCTTTGTTTACGACTACGAGTTTAGAGTCTCTTACCCGACTCGTCCCTTCATGTAGTATGAGGAGAGAGTTCCAAATTTGATATGCACTCTTACATGTGCATATCTTATTGAAATCCTCGGGCTCCAATGTGCATTGCAAGGCGTTCATTGCCTTGGCATTGCTTACCTCCGCGGCGACCTCCGCGGTAGTCCATTTCTCAAAATCTTCTTCTTCGGGTTCAATATACTCCTTCATTGTAGTTCTCTATAAAGATGCACTTCGGAGGAAGGTTTCCATCCGACACTTCCAGTACCCGTAGTTGGTACCGTTGAAGAATGGAGGCCTCGTAGAGGAATGTCCTTCCATCACGGAAGATGCTCCTTCACGGTTCCTGAAGGTGTCATAGTTGGAAGGTGGATGCACGGTCTTGTTGTCGTTGGCAGACATAGCTGTGTATCTGGCTCTGATACCAAATGTAATGCCCTACCAGCTACTGCACAAGTACTAGAGGGGGGGTGAATAGTACTTTAAAATAATAAGGCGTATAATTCCAAATTAAATTGCACACAACTACCAAATCAATTTGCGGAAGCTTAAATTGAATGACAACAAAGAAATTAACAATGCAAACAAACGATGTTAATGGGTTCGGATCCACCCAAGTCTCCCCGACTTGTTCCCGGTGATCCTACGTCCCAACCACCCGGATCCCCTCCGGATACTTGAGTTAGAAACCCTAACTCAAGATTTCCACTATGAATATCTTGTGAAAAACCTTCACAAGATCAAATCATACATGCAATGGCAAAGTGATTCCCACAACCCGGGATCACAAACTTCTCTCACAACCGAGAGAACCAATAAGCAATATTAAAGAGTTTAAATGAAATAAATACTCTTACCACAAAATCCTATACCTTGAGTTTTTCTTACCCAATAGGTGGAATGAAGGATTTGAGGAAGATGAAGTCACCAAGACCTAGCACCAAGGAAATGACCAGTAATCGGTGCCTAGGAAAGAGTTGGAGACTTGGATCAAGCAATAGCTTGAAGAGCTCACCAAGAACAAGCTTCTCTCTAGATCTAGAAATGAGAGAGAATGGGTTTCTTGTGAGGAAGAGAGCTTTAAATTTGAGGGAGAATAGCTATCTCTTTAGAACTCAATGAATCTCTGAATAGAAGCTCTTCCCTAGATAGAAATGACCTAGGTTCGTATTTATAGGAACCCAAAAACACAAGATAGGTCATTCATCAACGGATAGAAATCTGTGAGACTTAGTCGGTCAAAGAACAATCACTGACCGACTAAGAGTAGATCTGAGAAGAGAAAGAATTTCAGACCTAGAAATCTAGTCGGTCCAAGAAGACTGTCTGACCGACTAGTTTCACAACTAGTCGGTCATCCAATGAACGTAGACCGACTAAGAGGCAAAATAACTTAGTCTGAAGCAAAGTGACTTAGTCGGTCCAAGAACAAAAGTTGACCGACTAAATTGTCAACTAGTCGGTCACCAAATGTTCTTAGACCGACTAACGGTAAACAGTAGTTTAGGAGAATTTTGGAGTGAACAGTAAGTCTCAACTAGTCGGTCAAAGAAGCATCACTGACCGACTAGTTCACAAACTAGTCGGTCGGTGAGTCAACGTAGACCGACTAACTGTAAACAGTAAAGTCCAAGAATTTAAGGAATCAAACTAGTCGGTACAAGAACAGTTGCCGACCGACTAGATCACCATCTAGTCGGTCAGTACTTGTTCTTGTACCAACTAACATGCACAATAAATCCGAATCGAAGCGCGACGCTTCGAGGAAGTTAGAATGAACTTGTGCAAGGATCCTAGAGCTACGAAATGAGCGTAATGAAGATATAGACGTAAGATATACTCAAGGCTTAACATTCTATATATCGAAGCTAAAAGACTATAAATAAAACCTTAATAAACGGTCTTCGAGAGCTTCGATTGAATCTTCATATTTTCCAAAGCGTCGCAAGAGCTTCAACGAAGCTTTAGGCATGAATATGAGCTTTGGGAAGTGTTGAGATGTCGCTTTGAATGTTCTCGTGAAATTGGCGACGATCTCCAAAACTGCGCTCACAAATTGTTAGTACATGGATTATTTATGTTTGCTCATCATCAAAACCAAATCCGGGGAGTCAAATATTCAACAACAAGTCCATATCTTGCATTTCCTAAGGAAGCAACTCTAGTAGGCCCAAACAAATCTAGATGTAATAGTTCTAGTGGCCGTTTCGTAGAAATGCTTTTCTTAGGTTTAAATGAAGATTTAAGAAGCTTGCCACGTTGACAAGAATCACAAAAACTTTTCTTTTCAAAAACGAGCTTCGGAAAACCTTTAATGGAATTTAATTTCGAAAGCTTATAAAGTGTTCCAAAGTTCACATGTCCAAAGCGTCGATGCCATAAGTGTTGTTCACTTGTGTTGGCAACGAGACATTGTTCATATGACTTAGGAAGATCCAAAATATAAATATCTTTATGGCGTGTGCCGGAAAATAATAATTTATTATTATCATTTGAAATATGACACAATCCTTTCGCAAAGCTAACTTTGTAACCTTTGTCACAAAGTTGGCTTATTGAAATAAGATTATGATTTAAACCATCAACTAGATAAACATCACTAATTAAGGGTTTAGATGGGTTACCCACTTTACCAACACCGACGATGGTTCCGCTCTCATTGCCTCCAAATACGACGCGGTTTCCATTTGCAATGGGAACTACTCCGTAGAGCAATTGAGCGTCACCCGTCATGTGTTTTGAACACCAGCTATCGAGTATCCAATTCCCTTTGGAGCTAAATTTAAATTTGTTGCTCCTTTTCTTTTTCTTTTTCTTGAGTACCTAAAGATAGAAAATTTCATATCACGGTACCCAAGGTCATTGGGTCCTCAAAGGTTAGACCTTTGGAAGCCAAGTCCAATTGGACTTAGACTTCCCCACATAATTTTTGCTATGCACAACATCCGAAAAATAAGCATTCATATACACTTGTTTTTCATCCATGCTTGTGTCCTTTGGGCTCCAAATAGTGAAAATTTTGGGAGCCATCATCCTATTGGGTGCATGCATGCGACGTTGATTTCTACATGATGCATGTTGTGGATAGGCATAAGGAACATGATGGAATGGTGCACGACGAGATTTATTCATGTGATGAGGTGGGTGAACATATGCATGTGTGGGAACACGTGTGTGAGGGTGTCTCACATGGTGTGCACGTGCCCGAGAATGTGTAGCATAGAAATCATCATATGTGTGAGACGGTGGAGTAGGACGTGTGTTCCTACGTGGCATGGTATTGGTGTACATATAAGCACGCCCCTTCTTTGGAGGTCCACCCAAAGTGGGTTTCTTTCCAAAAGAGGGTGTGGACGAGGTGGAAGCACCATTGGTAGATGAACTACCAATAGAGTGTTTGCTACCACTCGTAGAGTCACCGGAAGTTGGCCTAACAAAAGTAGTGGCCGCTTTGGATGGACATCCCATCGTATACCCCAAACCAATGTGGTGATTGGCCGGAAGTAAGTCACTTAGGATTTTATCCAAATGGTCCTTACCCTTATTGAATTTATTAATTCGGCCTAATTTGTTCTCATATTTCTCTTTGAGAGAACGCATAGAAGTATCCAAAGTGGATACTTGCGATGTGAGCACATAAACACGAGATTTGAGATTCTCGTTCTCAATACTCAAAGTCGAGTTTTGAGAAGTTAAATCCGCTATCCTATGTTCTTCCGGATCATCAATGCTAACATGTTCAAGTTTAGATTTGAGATTAACAATCTCATTTCTTAACTCTTCAACAACGGTGTCATTGTTGGTGATGATAGTCTTAGGCGAGGTTTGAATGCTAGCTAGGTCATCTTTTACCTTAGTATATCTATTTACTAATTTAGTGTATTTAGACCATAAATGAGAGTTAGCATCCCTAAGATCATCCATAGTTACCTCATCGCCTTCGTCGTCGCTATCATCGGAGGCGGAAGATTCTTGATCATGCTCCTCTCTTGCCATGAAGCACATGTGCGCTTGCTCCACTTTCTCATCGTCCGACTCTCCGCTTGAGGAATCCTCGGAGTCGGTGAATGTTGCTCCGACAAGTCCCTTTTTGTACCCCTTTTTGTACTTCTTCGACTTGTCGAACTTCGGCGCCTTCCACTTCTCCTTTTGCTTGTTTTGAGGACAATCCGCTTTGATGTGTCCTGGCTTATTGCATTTAAAGCACAAAGGTGGAGAGGCGTTAGTAGAAGTAAATTTAGATTTTTGTTTGAAGTTACCCTTTTGGAAGACGCGATTGAACTTCTTGGCCATGAGTGCGATGGATTCCATGTCCATTTCTTCTTCCGATTCCTCATCATCGGTAGAGGTGGATGAAGCCGCCTTGAATGCAATCGCCTTTTTCTTAGGCGCGTCTTGGTTCAAATAGGACTTCATCTTTTCTTGTAGCTTCACCTTGCTATCTTTGCGTACCTCGTATGACATCAAAGTACCCATCAATTGAACTACGGTATACTTATTCATGTCATTACCTTCCTCGATGGCGAAGGTACATTTCTCCCAAGAAGAAGGAAGTCCTTCGATAAGCTTTGAGCACTTCTCCTTTTGAGTGTAGGACTTGCCGAGGGCCTCTAACTCGTTTATTATGTCAACGAAGCGAGCGTAATATTCCTTCATCTTTTCGCCCTGTTGCATATGAAACATTTCGTAATCTTTGTTTACGACTACGAGTTTAGAGTCTCTTACCCTACTCGTCCCTTCATGAAGTATGAGGAGGGAGTTCCAAATTTGATATGCACTCTTACATGTGCATATCTTATTGAAGTCCTCGGGCTCCAATGCGCATTGCAAGGCGTTCATTGCCTTGGCATTGCTTATCTCCGCGGCGATCTCCGCGGTAGTCCATTTCTCAAAGTCTTCTTCTTCGGGCTCGATGTATTCCTTCATTGTGGTCCTCCATAGAGATGCACTCCGGAGGAAGGTTTCCATCTGGCATTTCCAGTACCCGTAGTTGGTACCGTTGAAGAATGGAGGCCTCGTAGAGGAATGTCCTTCCATCACCGAAGATGCTCCTTCTCGGTTCCTGAAGGTGTCATAGTTGGAAGGTGGACGCACGGTCTTGTTGTCGTTGGCAGACATAGCTAAGTATCTGGCTCTGATACCAAATGTAATGCCCTACAAGCTACTGCACAAGTACTAGAAAGGGTGTGAATAGTACTTTAAAAATAACAAGGAGTATAATTCCAAATTATAGTGCAAACAACTACCAAATCAATTTGCGGAAGCTTAAATTGAATGACAACAACAAAATTAACAATGCAAACAAATGATGTTAATGGGTTCGGATCCACCCAAGTCTCCCCGACTTGTTCCCAGTGATCCTACGTCCCAACCACCCGGATCCCCTCCGGATACTTAGGTTAGAAACCCTAACCCAAGATTTCCACTATGAATATCTTGTGAAAAACCATCACAAGATCAAATCATACATGCAAAAGCAATAGTGAATCCCACAACCCGGGATCACAACCTTCTCTCACAACCGAGAGAATCAACAAGCAATATAAATGAGTTTATATTGAAATAAGCAAACTTACCACAAAATCCTATACCTTGAGTTTTTCTTATCCAAATGGTTGAAAGGAAGGATTTGAGGAAGATGAAGTCACCAAGACCTAGCACCAAGGAAATGACTAGCAATAGGTGCCTAGGGATGATTTGGAGACTTGAATCAAGCTAGAGCTTGAAGGGCTCACCAAGAACAAGCTTCTCTCAATATGGATTCTAGATCTAGAATGTGAGAGAATGGGTTTCTTGTGAGGAAGAGAGCTTTTGATTTGAGTGAGAATGGCTATCTCTTTTGATCTCAATGAATCTCTTAATGGCAGCTCTAACCTAGAGAGAAATGACCTAGGTTCGTATTTATAGGGTCCCATAAAAACAAATTAGGTTAAGTCCCAACGGATAGAAATCTGAGAAGACTAGTCGGTCAAAGAACAACCACTGACCGACTAGTTCATCAACTAGTCGGTCAGTCAAACAGCATGGACCGACTAATTGAGGAACTGAGAAGAAAGAGAAATTCAGACCTAGAAAACAAGTCGGTCCAAGAAGACATTCTGACCGACTAGTTTCACAACTAGTCGGTCAGTCAGTGAACGTAGACCGACTAAGAGGCAAAATGAAATAGTCTAAATACAAGTTGACTTAGTCGGTCCAAGAACAAAAGTTGACCGACTAGATTGTCAACTAGTCGGTCACCAAACGTTCTTAGACCGACTAACGATAAACAGTAGCTTAGGAGAAATATAGTATGAATAGTAAGTCACAACTAGTCGGTCAAAGAAGCATCACTGACCGACTAGTTCACAAACTAGTCGGTCGGTGAGTCAACGTAGACCGACTAACTGTAAACCAGTAAAGTCCAAGAAATTAAGGAATCAAACTAGTCGGTCCAAGAAGAGTTGCTGACCGACTAGATCACCATCTAGTCGGTCAGTACACCTTCTTGTACCAACTAACATGCACAAACAAGTCCGAATCGAAGCGCGACGCTTCGAGGAGTTTAGAATGAACTTGTACTAAGATCCTAGAGCTACGATATGAGCGTTATGAAGTTAGAATCGTAAGATATACTCAAGGCTTAACATTCTATAGATCGAAGCTAAAAGACTATAAATAAAACCTTAAAGAACGGTCTTCGAAAGCTTCGATTAATTCTTCATGACTTCCAAAACGGCGCAAGAGCTTCAACGAAGCTTTAGGCATGAATACGTGCTTTGAGAAGTCTTGAGATGTCGCTTTGAATGTTCTCGTGATTTTTGCGACGATCTCCAATACTGCGCTCACAAATTGTTGGTTCATGAATTATTTATGTTTGCTCATCATCCAAAACCAAATCCAGGGAGTCCAATATTCAACAACTATATCCAAACATTTTGAAACTTCACATTTTGGAACTTGTATGAAATTCAATCACGAGACTATCGTTAGGATACATTGATTCCCATTACGAAAAACTTTTCAAATTTATTCTGAACAGCTCAAGCAAGATGGCATTTATGATCAGCTCCGTTAACGCGCACCGTCGTCACTTGTAGCATGTATCTTGGCCATATGTCCCTTGTATTCGTTGAAGAAGAATCAGTGATAAACACACAAAAAATCATAATTGAAACAAATTTATTTTATAAGTAGACTCAGATATAATCAGATAGACCAGTTAGTATTATAAAGAATATTTCAACATCACTTTATGGCAATGGTATGAAATTCACTAATGGCGTACTAGTACGAAATTCTTCTGCCAGCATAGAGCGAAAGGTGGCTGAACAGTTTCCGAGCTGCCAGGGGAAGGTGTCTGCATAGTTTGAGAGACGATCCCAAAATAGAACCTTTAGGAAACTGGCAATGTAATGAAGCATTCCAGAACATCGAGTGCTTCAGAATGAGCAAACAACATCTTTGAGTCCATATATATGTGATGTATTCAATTTCAGCATCACGTCACTTGCCGCTAGTATATTGGCCATCGTTATGTGTTGTAGCCGAAGCATTCATGAACAACAAAAAAATAGCAGGTTGAAGAAAAAATATTGTATAAGTAGAATTAGATAGAATCAGATAGAATATTATCATCACGAAGTGTAGTGGTTGATGTGGTCTTATGGGTATGGAAGACATTTACAGACGAATTAGACTGCACATGGATGAGGATGATACTACAGTAGAGTTACTGTTAGGCTACAGAAGAGACCCCATGAGTCTACAGAGGAGTGCTCGTGAATATACAGAATAATGCTCGTGAATCTATAGCAAATTGATACCTGCCAGATTTTGTTCCCAAGAATGTTTGACTGTTGTACTGTGCATTGAGCAAAATTCTTAGCATCTAAAAAAATTCCTCAACGTGCACAACGGGCAAAAATACATTTGGTTGGGATTAGCAAAGAGCCAAATCAATATATTACATTTGTCAACTGATTTGAATTCTAGGGTTGACTCTGACTATCAAAGAGTGGCTGGGATTTGATTTTGGGGAATGGAAGGATGAGATGAGTTTAATGCATTTGCATGCAATAGTCACCCTCACACATTTGCACGTAATGCAACAGCGTAGGTTCACTTGCGTTTAATGCATTAAACCAATTGTGTTTGCTCAATGCGCATAATGGTCCAAATATATCCCCGTTGTGTGCGTTGAGCAATTTTGGGTGGTGAGTAATTAGTGTCCAGGCGTAAATGCAAGCTGCTATATATATAAGTACTAGAAATAACACGTGCACATAGTGCACGGATAACCCATATACCAACCCACACAATCAGGACGTGAGACCCACACTCTCTTGATAACATCCCTCATTTGTATAATAGATCAGCTCTACAGAATATAGAAATGAAATTGCAAAGTGATACATGTGTTTTCCTATGGCATGAATGCATACAACAGTACAGTAAACCCTAAGAAGCATAGACTGTATAGCTCGTTTTCACGGAAGCATGGATAAAACCTAAACCGGTATCGACAAAGAAGCTTATAAACCTTAGGTCGGTGCCTTTATGATCTTTTGTATGGGTGACGGTTCACAATCAAGCTCTGAGTAAAATAAAGACAGTGATAACAATTACTCAACGCGTAATACGGGTTATAAATTTGACCGTTGTGCGCGCTGAGTAATTATTCATTAATGTTGAGATTTTTGCTCAATGCGCACTACTGGGTGTAATTTAACCAGTTGTGCACACTGAAAAATATTTCGCAAAGCTATACCTTTTTACTCACCGTCCATAACGGGTCATATTTTAATAAATCACAGAATTGTATATAATTTTGCTCAGTGCTCATAACGGTCTCTACTTTTGCCCGTATGGTAGGATGATTAAATTTGGGTAATGGATTATGGAATACAGTTTTGCATGCTGAGTAATGTATATTATGATCAACAATTTTTAGTAAGGAATAACAATGTTGGACTTTGATTCAAGTTAGCATCAATGTATATATCACATATCTCAATTTTGTAATGTCCTACAATTGTATTAAATTTAATGACATTGTATTAAGGTCTGTATTCCATCATACTACAACATTTATGCATTCAAAATTACAAAACACAACAATGTAGAAACTACATATAAACATTTTGCAACTTCACATTTTGGAACTAGTATGAAATTCAATAACGGGACTATCCTATGGATACATGGATTCCTACAACGAGAAATGGTTCAAAGTTGTTTTGAACAGCTCAAGAAAGATGGTATTTATGATCAGCTCCATCCATGCGCACCATCGTCACTTGCCACTAGTATCTTGGACATATGTCCCATGTATGCATTGAAGAAGAATTAGTGATGAACAGAACAAAATCATAATTAAGTAAATATATTGTATAATCAGATAGACCAGTTAGTATCATAAAAAATATTGCAACATCACATTATGGCACCGGTATGAAATTAACTCATGGATTCCTTCTTCTGAGAATAGATAGAAAGGTGTCTGCACAGTTTCTGATCAGCTTGAGAAAATAGAGAAGTGTATAGGCAAGGGACTGCAGATGCCAGTTTGAGCACTTTCGAAGGGAAACTGGAACTACTGGCAATGTAATGAAGCATTCGAGATAGTCGAGAACATCTAAAGGAGCAAAGAACATCTTCGAGTCCGTATATATATGATGTCTCCAATTTATGCATCACATTACTTGCCGCTAGTCTATTGGCCATCTTTGTATTTTGAAGACAAAGCAGTGATGAAAAACACAAAAATAGCATGTTGAAAAAATATATTGTATAAGTTGAATCAGATTGATTAAGATAGAATACCATCATCAAGAAGTGTTGTGGTTGATGAGGGTGTGTGTGTAGGGAAGCCATTTTTATAGACGACTTAGACTGGCCCATGGATGAGAATGAGACTACAGTAGAGTTATTGTGAGGCTACAGAGAAGACCCAGTGAGTCTACAGAGGAGTTCTTGGGAATATACAGAAACGTCCTCGTGAATCTAAAGTAGATTAATATTGGACAGATGTTGTTCCCAAGAATGGTTGACCGAAGTGGTGCGCGTTGATCAAAATTGTTATCCTCGAACAAAATTTCTCAACATGCACAACGGTCAAAATTAAGGCAGATGTGTGCGGTGAGCAAATTTTTTATGGTTTAACTAAATTGCTCAAAATGTACAACGGGGATATATTTGGACCGTTGTGTGCATTGAGCAATAGGTCAATTGGATAACAAAATTACAAAATCGCAGTAAGAGTAATGTTTCACCAACATCCCCTTTATTACTCAGGCACACTACCCGTAATATTTTTACACGTTGTGAGCACTGAGTAATAATTATCAACTGCAATCTTTTTACTAAACGCCCAAAACTATTTATTACATTTGACAACTGTTATTGAATTCTAGGGCTGTATAGGACTAGCAAAGAGTGGCTGGGATATAATCATGGGGAATGGAAGGATGAGATGAGTGTTGAGATAATTTTGATGGTGAATGCATTTGGTTGGAAAACTCAATATTTATAGATTTGTATGGAAAAACGTTGCTGAACCTCTCTTGCCTTGGTCCGAGGGAACGCGTTTAATGCATTTGCATGCAGTAGTCACCCTCACATATTTGCACTTATTGCAGCAGAGTAGGTTTACTTGTGTTTAATGCATTAGACTAATTTGTTGTACCTCGCCGAAGTCACCCACACCACACCGAAGGCTCCTATGCCTATAAATATTTTTAAGCTAATATGTTGTGCTTTTAACTTTTGGCTGTGGAAATAATTTTCCTTTGGAAAACAAAATTGCTCAAAGCGCACAACAATCCTCATATTTTCGTCGTGCGCGTTGAGCAATTTTGTTTGCTCAACGCGCACAACTGTACAAATTATGCCCGTTGTGCAGGTTGAGCAATTTTGTTATATTGATTAATTAGTGTCCGGAAAGCTGTTATATATAAAAGTATCAGCTCTACAGAATATAGAAATGAAATTGCATACTGAAACATGTGTTTTCCTATGGCCTAAATCCATACAACAGTACCGTAAACAACAAAGTTGTTATACAACCTAAATTAAACCACATCAATGGTGAAATATCAAGCACTGCCCTCTGTCTTAACTTCCCATATGTTGGTGATATATTGTTCATCATATAATTGCTAATGGAAGCTTCTCTTCTGTTAATTTCATTGGCTTGGGAAAAAGAGTAACTTGTATCCTCATGTATATCTCCATAATTCCTTGCTCATTCTCGCAAACTTGACTTTAACTTTGTTATTTTTTGTAGCAAATCTCTGGCATATTCTTGGCTACGAGGACACAATTCCATCTGATCAACACAAGCAAAAAAATTACATCCGTTGCTCATGTTGTAATTGATACAACCATAAAATCTTCCCCCAATATTTTCCCTTGTCATTGCAGTCCTAAGTGGAGCTGCCAGGTCACAATGGCCAATTGGATCTGTCATCCCCATTGCATAACTATATTCAGCTACCATGATCTGCAAAAGATGTGTAACAAAAATTACAATATCTGTGAACAAATGAATACTGACACAACTGAATAGCAGAAGGACAAATCAAATATTGTGTAGAACCAAACTTAGAAATTGGAAGTGAAAGTTAGGGGTGGCAAAATGAGCCCGACCAGACCCAACCCAACCCGAACCCGGCATCCTTAACCGGGTATGGGTTGGGGCCAATCCGGGTGGAAACGGGTTGACCCGACCCGACCCGGATAAAATCCGGGTCGGGTATGGGTTTGGCATGTCAACCCGGATGACCCAAATTCGACCCGGATTACTTTTTCTATATATATATAAAATTATATAATAACTTCAATACACAGTTTGCAATGGGAGTTGTGCTTATACGATTTGAATTGTTGTCCTCTTCTTTAAGAGCTATTGGATTCAATTCCCTTTACATACAACTTTTTTGTTAATTTTATTACTTTCGTTAATAAAATGGTAACGTTAAATATACTTCCTTGCTGTCATCAGTGTGGTTTAAGCGACGAGCTTCTGGAAATTATGCAATACTTAATAAATTGTCTGTGGTTCTTAATAAATAACTGGATATCGAAAAAAGGAGCAGTAGTGTATAAGTCAAATCTTAACCGGACGGGTTAACCCGAACCCGACCCGGAAATTTTCCAGGTCACCCGAACCCGACCCGGATTCAATCCAGGTAGGGTTAGGGTTTACCCCTATCCGGGTCGGGTCAAATCTGACCCGACCCAAACCCGAACCCATCCGACCCGTTTGCCACCCCTAGTGGAAGTAGATAGATGTGTGAGTAGATGATAGATAGTGGGCTGCCATTTATAGACTAAGAATTAGACATGGATTGTGGGAAATGGCGATTGCCCCTGTGAATATACTAAGTGCACGTGAATATGCAGAGAAATTGGTGTTAGCAACACAATGTACCTGCTATCTCAATATTGGAAAAATTACATTGTATTAAGGTATGTAATCCCACATACTACAACATAAATGCATTCAAATGTACATAACACAACATAGGAGAAACTGCATTTAAAAATTTTGTGCGGGTCTATCCTAACAATCATGGAACTTCACTTTTTGTGCTGCTCTCTCTTTGCAGTGTTCTTTCTCAGTTCATCCATGGCGTGTGAGACTGAAAACAACATGGGAGAAGATCATGGTCTCATAGACAAAGTTGCAGAGCTCGAGCACATGTTAGATGAGGAGAGATAGAGCCGTGCAATTCTCAAGTCGGATTTCGGGCTGGCGAAGCTCGTCACAATCCAAGGAGGTAGCATGTACCAATGATTCTGTCTACTTCTCAGACATTTTGGATCGAGATCGCAACACTCTTAGAGAGAGGGATCAGTGATCAAGCTCGTGTGGAGGAGATGGGGAAAAAGGAGAGATTTTGAGGAGAAGTTGGTTGAGCTGCATTGTTTGATGTTGTTCGGGCGCCTGACGATGTTCTGAGTAGATACAGAAGCGCACCACCAGCAACACGTGTCCATGTATGCATTGAAGAAGAATCAGTTATGAACGCAAAAAAAGCATAATTAAGAAAAAATATTTTATAAAGATTATTGCAACAATACTTTCTGAAGAACATATGATGGAGCAAAGAACATCTTCGAGTCCATATATAAGTGATGGCTTCAAGTTCTGCATCACGTCACTTGCTGCTAGTATATTGGCCATCTTCATGTGTTGAAGACGAAGTAGTGATTAACAACAAAAATTTATCATTTTGAAGAAAAAATATTGTATAAGTACAATCAGATAGAATCAGATAGAATACTATCATCAAGAATGTAGTGGTTGATGAAGCCAAACATCAAGAACTCACATGGAAAGAAAACTACCCATTGAAGCAAGGCAGATAAATCTTGATATCTTTTCCTTCACAACAAAATCCATCTCTGTAACTATACTCCCAGTTCAATTTCGTCATCACGTCACTTGCCGCTAGTATATTGGCCATCTTTGTGTGGTGAAGAAGAAGCCGGGATTAACAACAAAAATTTAGCATGTTGAATAAAAAATAGTGTATAAGTAAAATCAGATAGAATCAGATAGAATACTATCATCATGAAGTGTAGTGGTTGATGAGGTCTTGTGGGTATGGAAGCCATTTATAGACTAATTGGACTGGCCCATTGATGAGGATGATACTAAAGTATAGTTACTGTGAGTCTACAGAAGAGAACCCGTGAGTCTACAGAGAAGTGATATTGAATATACAGAAGCGTGAATCTACATCAGATTGATACCATCCAGATGTGTTTCCTAATAATGTTTGACCGGTGTTGTGCGCGTTGAGCAACATTGGTAACCTCTAACAAAATTGCTCAACGCGCACAACTTGAAAAATTTTGGCAGCTGTGCGCTTTGAGCAAATTATGTATGGTTATACAATATTGCGCATAATTCCATATACACAAGCGATGTTACAAAATGGGACACCATCAAATCCAACATTGTGACACATGAGTATGATTCACCTAGAGCAAAATGTGACATACGTAAACCCTAAAATAACCTAACATTCACATATTCTAACAAAATACAAGAGAACATATAGCCCCTAACAAAAGATTGATACGAGCAAAATTTGCGTGTTAAGCAAAAATGATAGCACACAAAATTTCTCAATGCACACAACAGGCAAAAAAATATGGCCATTGTGCAGGGGGAGCATATCTTTTATGGTTTACATAAATTTCTCAAAGCACACAACGGGGATATATTTGAAACGTTGTGCACATTGTGCAATAGGTCTATTGGATGACAAAATTGCTCAATCCCTGTAAGAGTAATTTTCCACCAACATCCCCTTTATTACTCAGCTCGCTGTACCGGTAATATTTTTGCTGGTTGTGCACGCTGAATAATATTTATCAAACTTGATATTTGTTATATATGGTGATGGCAAAAATACAAAATAAGACAGTATCGCTCATCACTCATCATAGTATTTTACATAAGATAGATACAACAAAATGTGTCTTACTTCACAAGTATGCTCACATAAAAATGTGACAACCGTATACCTAAAATTATACCACCCTTAAACCCAAAACACTATACCAACCAAAAACACCAACTAATATATACTCACAATCACTCTTCTCCATCAATGGTCACAAATACATTATATGACATGAGAAATGCGAGTGGAAGGCCCTTCCAACATCAAAAACCTGGTGGAGGAGGTGGTGGAAGAGGTGGAGGTGGTGGTAGTGGAGGTGATGGTGGAACAACTATACGGATGTCTCTAAGTGAGGGCACCAGAGTCTCCAACTTCTCTTGAATGTTCAATATTATGCCCATCATAGTGTCAAAGTCGCTACACAGAAGTAAGATCACGAGATTGGTGTTGAAGAGATTTTCTTCAAATTCTCCTAATCTCTGAGATAAGGTCTCCGGACGCTATGAGGAAGAAGATGGATCAGATGAGGGACTTACATTGCCTATGAGTATATAATTAAGATGATGTTAGTAATGGGTAAGTACAGAGATAGAATTAATAAGCTCATCGAGGTTGACACGGAGGGACACAAGATCAGAGTCTTGATGGAGAGAATGCCGGACCAGAATGCGTAGTCTGTTACAGAAGTCCTCGAGGGGATTTTCTTGAGCCTGAGAGTGAACTAGAGAATCTCACTCGGCCTGAGAATACTCATGATGAGGCAACTGCACATTTGGTTCACCTTGTGTATGAGCAATAGAAAGCACATTCCGTTGCGAAGCATCAGGAAGAAGGCTTCTATTGGACCAACGAGATGAGGGACCGGGCTCATCGGGTTCAGGTGACGGTGAATCAAAATCAATTGACAAATGTTGAGGAGAAAGCGACTCACGAGCTCGTTTTGGCGGCATGATGAAACCCTAGATCAACAAGCGAGATAGGCGAGATGATGAAGAAAACAGAAAGACAGATGAAATGGGCAGAAGAATGAAATTTTTCGCATAAACCCCTATTCAAGTGAATCCGTATTTATATAACAATTGGTTATTTTAATCTCAGCCGCTGGATTGCATATGGAACTGACTAAAACAGTTTCATCAGACGGCTGGAGTGAAGCAATAATGTGTCTGGCGAAACAATCGTAATGAAGAGATTACATGGAAACAGACAAATGGAACACATGCATATGACGTCTGGTGGACAAAATGAATTTGATGGAAAATATAAGCTATGAATGTTACGCCTATTTGACCGAGGCCCAAAAGACACGAGCCCAGGAGCCCGACTACTGGTCAAGAGCCCATCTGCATCCTCAAAAGCCCATTCTGCAAAGGCCCTATAAGGGACCTTCTCGAACGTCGATCCGACCCGGCCCCAATAACCTGCTGGTCACTCGCCCACTCCTGCGAAAACCACTCCCCCGGACGCGTGACCACTAAATAGCGATAATGGAGAGGTGCTGGCATGGCGGAGAGAGCGGCGGCGAGGGGGGACTGATGGGGCACGATCGATGGCGGGCGTGGGACGTGGGCCAGAGGCAATCACGCTGGGAGCTCTACAAAAGGGCCAGGGAGACGACGAAGAGAGGGACCGCATCTCAGGTAACAAAACCTAAGGTACTCCATCAACGACCTCGTTCCCCCAATTCATCTCCTTCCTCCCCCGCTCGCGCCGAGAGACGCCGTGACGATCTCCTCACGAGTCGGACCGTCTCCGCCGGGCCTCCTTTCTCAGATCTCTATCTGACTTAGGCATCGGAGGGGATTTGGCCAGAACCAAGGTCCGGCCCCCTGACGAGCGTTCTCGTCTACGCAGGTGGACAGCTGATCAACGGGCCGAGGCTCCCCCTCGCCCCTCTCCGACCACTCGATCAACTGGACAGTGAGGCTTCCCCTCACTGTCAGCCTGCCGAGGCCGAGCACGTCCTACCGAGGCCGAGCGTCTTAATCGGGTCCGAGACTCTCCCTCGCCACCCGTCGGCCGCGCATCTACCCGGGCGACTGAGGCTACCCCTCGTCCCCCTTCCAGCCGAGGCCGAGCACGTCTGTCCGAGGCCGAGCGTCTCAACCAGGGCCGAGGCTTCCCCTCGCCCCTTCTGCACCGATTCGAAGCCCCCCGAGGGACCCAAAGCGGGCCCCTTGACCACGTTGACCGGGTTCTCCACGGTCAACGCTTTGTAGTGAGAAAACACTCTGAAACATCTGGCGCCGTCTGTGGGAACCTGAAAATCATCCCACGAAGCAGAAAACCGCACCAACAATGGCACGAGCCAGCAATGGAAGGAAGCGCATGCCCCCCATCCCGGAGGAGGGGAATGGCGCATCGAATGGCATCCCCGAGGACATGCCCGTCGGCGACCACCCCGCCCTCTCAACCGAAGAGACCGGCGGCTCAGAACTGGCCACGCAAGGACAGCTCCGCGCCCTGGCTCAGGAGACCAACGCAAGCCTCCAGACGTTGGTCGCGACGGTGCAGCAACTCGTCGGCCCTGCACCGTCCCACAGGGGCACGTTGGACGATAGCCATCGATGGACGGGGGGTCCCCCGCACTTGCGGTCTGCCGTGGTCGACGACCACGGGGCCCAGAAACCGAACACAGAGCGTCGGTTCACGCTGTCCGGCTCTCGTCAGGCGAGGTCACGCGCCTCCTCACCCTATCGTGAAAGGAGCCGAAGAGAGACCGAAGGGACGGACGGCGAATCGATGACGGCATCGTCTCGTCGATCACGGTCGTCCCGCCGCAGGAGAAGCGAACGACACCACTCGAGAGACCGATCACGGCAGAGCAGGAGCTCCCGCAGGAGGAGTCGGGAGCGTCGGGTCAGCCCGACCCCCAGCGTGGCGAAGGCCGCGGAGCCAGCCCCGCTGGCGCCGGTGCTACCTCCACCCCCGATCGAGCCAGAGGCAGGCGAGTACCGCATCCCCGGAGGCATCCACGGAGACCGGTGTCCCTTATCACGGAGAATAACCGACGCACGGGTCCCCTCTCGATTCAGGATCCCGGTGCTGGGAAAGTACGACGGAATAGGAGACCCGGCACACCACGTGATGGACTACGAGGGGGACATGGCCTTCCAAGGAGCTGACGATGACCTGCTTTGCCGAGGCTTCTATTCTACTCTCAGGGGAGCGGCGAGGATCTGGTACCACAGCCTGCCCGGCCGCTCCATCGACAGTTTCGAGCAACTCGCCCAGTTGTTCTGTAAACAGTTCATGGCGGGGAGGCTGATCAAACCTGGTGCTGAACATCTGTTCAACATAGTGCATGGCCCAGCCGAGCCACTCCGACAGTTCATGCGCCGCTTCAATGCGGAAAGGCTGAATGTGAACAACCCACCCGACCTGGTGGTCCAGACGGCCCTTAAGAAAGGGCTTCGCCACAGGGGCCTCAAGAAGTCCCTACAAAACGACCCCCCGAAGGACCTCCCCGGGATCATGGCAAGGGCCGAACGCTTCATGCTGACCGAGGAGGCCTTGGCCGAGGATGCAGGAAAAGCTGCTCGAGGGACCAAGCGCGGCGACGACGGACGAGTTAGCCCCGAAGGGTACCGGACCGAGAAGAGGCAGAGGAACAGGCAGCGGGGAGAAAGCACGAGGGACACCACCCCAGACGCCATTCTCGCCCAAGTACAGAAGGAAGAGCGAGCCGATCGCCCCCCACCGAAGGCTAAAAGAGGCGGGAAGAACAGGGAGAAGTACTGCAAGTACCATAAGGACGATGGTCATGACACAGAAGATTGCTGGCATTTGAAGAAGGACATTGAGAAGCTGATGAGCCGAGGGCACGCCAGGAATCAGGCCGACAAGCCGGCCCACGGAGAAGGGACCTCCACGCAGCCAGGCAAGGGGAAGAAGATCAACACCATCCAAGGCCCCCTCCGCATCATAGAGTGAGCGGGCGACGTCTCTCCCCCCGGTAGCGGCCTAGTATGAGGGAGTTATCTAGGTTTACATCCCTCTGTCTAGCTTCATTTCCTTTCTTCCATTTCCTCCAAATGTACCGGTCCGACAGGACTCTTGAGAGTACAAATGCATTCCTTTTGTTGTCTTTATTTAAAACCCCGACGGAGTTGACATGTCACCAATAGCACAAAAAGCTGGGGACCGCCGCCTCACTGGAGGAGGAAGAGGAGCTTTGCCCTCGTCGACCGACTCCGGCGCTCATAAGTCCGGGGCAATTCCCCCAGCAGGCACGGACGCCGACCGGTCCTAAGCCGAGGAGCTTGGCCCTCGCCGACCGACTCCAGCACTCATAAGACTGGGGGCAATTCCCACAGCAGGCACGGACGCCGACCGGTCCTAAGCCGAGGAGCTTTGCCCTCGCCGACCGACTCCAGCGCTCATAAGTCTGGGGGCAATTCCCCCAGCAGGCACGAACGCCGACCGGTCCTAAGCCGAGGAGCTTTGCCCTCGCCGACCGACTCCAGCGCTCATAAGTCTGGGGGCAATTCCCCCAGCAGGCACGAACGCCGACCGGTCCTAAGCCGAGGAGCTTTGCCCTCGCCGACCGAGTCCAGCACTCATAAGTCTGAGGGCAATTCCCCCAGCAGGCACGGACGCCGACCGGTCCTAAGCCGAGGAGCTTTGCCCTCGCTGACCGACTCCTGCGCCCATAAGTCTGGGGAGAATTCCCCCAGCCAACGCCAACTTCGTCCATTCCTAAGCCAAGAACAAGGCGACAACGCAAAGTACACGAGAAATCCAAGTAAGTCGATTTCGTTTATAATAAGTTAACCAGAGTACAAAAATGCGTCTTATTTACAGGGGATCAAGGCGGAGGAAACACCCTACAAACAATCTACTCACGAAGAATGACAGAGTTCATCACCTACAGAAGCTAGATCGACACCGACAGCTCAAAATTGGTCGACAAAAGACCCAAAGTAGGTAGCCCAAGCTAACAGCCATGCAACCAGCAATTATTGGCCACGGAGCCGATAACGGAGCCGAAGGAGCTAGCAGGGGCCAGGGATCCATTTCAAGTAGACTGGCCCAAAGCGAAGCGGATGCTAAAAAATTTGAGGATATAGCCGGGAGGGACAGTTCAGGGAGCCCGAGCTCGGGAGGACACATCCTTGGGCACTTCGCCCTGCTCGAAGCGAGGGGAATCGGTCGGTGGAGGGGCTTCCCGAACACGCTCCGCGCATTCCCGGAAGGAAGACTGGACGACTTCGACGATCCGAGGGGCGATGATGTCTTCATACTTACCAAAGGCCTCCCTGAGAACCTCGAAGATCCTCTTCCCCAGGGTCTCGACGACGCCCTTCTCCACCTCCTCCGCAAGCCGCACCAACTGGCGCCGATCCGACAATTCCCTCTGAAGCTCCTCCCTCTCCAGGCGGAACGACTCCGCCGCATCCTCAGCCGACTGATGAGCATCCTCCAGCTTTCCCTGGAGGTCACCCACTCGTCCCTCCAACTCGGCCACACGGAGCTTGAGGCACCGAGACTCCATCTGGGCCTCCGTCATGGCCACCTCGGCCGCCCCGGCCCGCTCCTGAGCCTTCATGGTGGACTCCTCCAGCTCCCTCAAGAGGATGGCACGTCGCTGCAGTTCCACGGCAAGCGTCGACCCCTGGAAAACGGGACATGAGCTAAGAATGGTGTGAAGGGAAAGAAAGGACTGCGAGAGGGCCGAACCTGTTGAAGGGCCCAAACCAAAGAATCCGACACCTTGTCAGAGGGAATCTTCTCGAGGGTGCTGCGGTCCCGGGGGAAGACAGAGCTCTCGGCCACCTGCTGGGCCAGGGCTCGGTCGACGAACACCGAACTCCCGTGGGCAACATCGAGGGAAGCCATATGGCTCGCCAATAGCGCTCCGATTCCCGGGGACGGAAGCGGGGACGCTGCGATGGGGGTGGTCGTCAGAGTCACCTGAAGACCCCCGGTGGTGTCTGCAGGAGGCACATAATTGGCCGGGCTGGGGGGGCTCCGCATCCTCCTTCCTCTTCTTCCCTCCGTGAGGCTCCATGAGCGCCGAAGGAGAGCGCTTCCGCCTTGCCCCATCTCCACTCTCGAGGACGGGAGGGGACGCTCCGAGGGCGGGGGGGACTACACCGGACCCGTCATCACCCCCTGCCACTCGGCCTGGTGGGGCGGGTCCGGCTTTTACTACGCCCTCGGGGAGGAGATCGCCAGAAGAAGAGGCAGGAGGCACGGCCACTACCTTACCCCCGGAGGGCTCGGCTCGGCGCACATCCTCCTCAACTACCTTGCCCACGGAGGGCTCGGCTCGGCGCACCTCCTCCTCAACGGTCCGTCGAGGCGCCCTTCCGGAGGTACTGCCTCGGCTCTGAGCAGCTCCACGACGGATCAGCTCATCAGCGTCACGAACAAACTCGCGGCCTGCCATCCCTGCAAAGGAAACCGAAATCAGGATGAGTCACAGGGCAGTCCGAGGAGGAAAAAGCGACCTACCCGGGGACCACAAGATGGCCTTCAGGAGTATGTCATCCAACAAAGACCAGATGGACTTCGATTCCAAAGGAAGAGCCGACAGCATCGCGGCAGCTGTCTGGTCAGCGTCGGAAAGGGCTAACGGTGAGCAAGGCTGGACGGACGCACCCCAGCTTGTCAGAATCTAGGCATCACCCAAAAAGACCACAAAGACATAATCCGAGCTCCAATCCCCCGACCAGCGGGGAAGCCCGATCAGACATTCCCTCCTTGAACGGGCACGGAGGTGCAGCCATGACCCCGGCCCGACCGCCTGGACCTGGTAAAAGTGGAAAAGAAGGGGGAGAGACGGCTCCAGACCGCAGATACAACAGAGCGTTACGAAGCCCGTCAGTACCGAGATCGAACACGGGGTGAACTGACACAGGGACACCGTGAGATGTTCCATGACCTGGATGAAGAAAGGATGGAGCGGGAAGCGAAGACCCAGGCGGAACATCTCGACGTAGGCGCCGACCTCATTGCTCCTCGGAAGGCAAATCCGCTCGTCGACAAATGGAACTCGAACCTCGTATGGGAAGCAGAGATATCTTTCCCGGATCTCCGCGGCCACTGAAGGAGGAGTCCTCGACTGCGTACGGAGGACGACCGGGGGCACATTAAGCCGCACGGCAGCCGACGCCACGTCATCACGGGCGTAGTCTGGAAAAAGTTTCCCCTTCCCCTTATCTTGAAGAGAACGACTCCCGGCGGGGGAACCTGACTCCCCTAGCCGGGGTTCGCCCCGCCTGGACTCCGGAGGACCCCTCGCCCTTCGACCAGAACCGCCTATCCTAAGAGCAGCCATAAGATGAAAGCGAGAGAGGAATTACCTTTTTTCAACTAGTTTGGAGAAGGCAAGGAAGCGAAGGCGACGGGAAACTCCGAGTTGTGGAAGGCTTTGAATACCGGGAGGAGCAAGGGAGAAGTGGAAATCAACGCGGCTGAGGACCTTATATACCAGGGGCGAATTCGAAGCGCCCGACAGAAGCGCGAGGCAAGGCTCGAAGAACCGGCGGCGTTCCGAAATTGGCGCCAGGAGAAGTTCAATCGATCCGCCTCATCATGACCTACATTTATGACCACCCCTCGATTGAAGCACCACTCGGGACCCCAGGAGACACAGCGGTCGATCCGAGCGAGCCAAGGCAGATCGACCCCACCAATGGCGGCTCACGAACCCCTCGGCTTCCCAACTTAAGACGACTCCGCGAGCGGCGGGGATAAGCTTGCCGTTACACGTGGCAACATCTGAAGGCCGACGGCGCTTCGGGACCCGCGCGTTAAAAATATCGAACGGGCCAACTCATGATGACGACTAATAAATGAGTCGGCATCGACTGGCGAGCTTGTCAAAATCGGCAGAAGTCACATCGGTCGAGCCGAACCGGCCGAGGCCGATCAGCCCTACCGATGGGGGCAATTGTTACGCCTATTTGACCGAGGCCCAAAAGACACGAGCCCAGGAGCGCGACTACTGGTCAAGAGCCCATCTGCATCCTCAAAAGCCCATTCTGCAAAGGCCCTATAAGGGACCTTCTCGAACGCCGATCCGACCCGGCCCCAATAACCCGCTGGTCACTCGCCCACTCCTGCGAAAACCACTCCCCCGGACGCACGACCACTAAATAGCGATAATGGGGAGGTGCTGGCATGGCGGAGAGAGCGGCGGCGAGGGGGGGACTGATGGGGCACGATCGATGGCGGGCGTGGGACGTGGGCCAGAGGCAATCACGATGGGAGCTCTACAAAAGGGCCAGGGAGACGACGAAGAGAGGGACCGCATCTCAGGTAACAAAACCTAAGGTACTCCATCAACGACCTCGTTCCCCCAATTCATCTCCTTCCTCCCCCGCTCGTGCCGAGAGACGCCGTGACGATCTCCTCACGAGTCGGACCGTCTCCACCGGGCCTCCTTTCTCAGATCTCTATCTGACTTAGGCATTGGAGGGGATTTGGCCGGAACCAAGGTCCGGCCCCCTGACGAGCGTTCTCGTCTACGCAGGTGGACAGCTGATCAACGGGCCGAGGCTCCCCCTCGCCCCTCTCCGACCACTCGATCAACTGGACAGTGAGGCTTCCCCTCACCGTCAGCCTGCCGAGGCCGAGCACGTCCTACCGAGGCCGAGCGTCTTAATCGGGTCCGAGACTCTCCCTCGCCACCCGTCGGCCGTGCATCTACCCGGGCGACTGAGGCTACCCCTCGTCCCCCTTCCAGCCGAGGCCGAGCACGTCTGTCCGAGGCCGAGCGTCTCAACCAGGGCCGAGGCTTCCCCTCGCCCCTTCTGCACCGATTCGAAGCCCCCCGAGGGACCCAAAGCGGGCCCCTTGACCACGTTGACCGGGTTCTCCACGGTCAACGCTTTGTAGTGAGAAAACACTCTGAAACAATGACCATCAAGCGTCTATATTAGAATCTGTTGCATCTGGATCTAAGCCTAAAGGGGAGGTGAATAGGCTAATAAAATATTCGTGCAACTCACGAACAATCACATGCAGTTATAATCAAGTGCAGAGTAAAAAAGAGCAATCACAGAGTGCACAGAAAATTTACCCTTGTTCGGTTGCCCCAACGACCTACGTCCAGCCCCGAAAGTAAATACTAGATTAATATGTTATCGGGTACAACTACAATGAGCTTGAGCCCTAACTCAACTCTCACCTAGTTCGTATGAACTCCCTAAAGTGCTCAACACTATCAACCTAGTAAATGCTCTCTCTTAGCGAGCCCCAACTCGTCAAGACCCTCTTGTCTAGCCCCAACTAGTCAAGACCCTAAAACATCACTAATAAGGCAAAGTTTCCCCAACAGAGATCTATACACCAATATACAAAGATAAATAACTATGAGTTTAGAATAGCTCAGTGATGGTGTAGTCGTCTCTGTCAATCAACACAGCCCAGATCTGAATCTGACAAGTAGTCGTCGTCTCAAACTCTGAAGCAACTCAAGTTGCAGCTTTAGCACTCCCCTTGGCTTGGTGGTGCAGCAGTACGTCGTTCGGCAGTAGCAGTGCGTGGTTCAGCAGCAACAGTGCATGGATGAATAGCAGCAGTGCATGGGCTGCAAGCCGTAGTGCATGGACTGCAAGCAGTAGTGCATGGACTGCAAGCAGCAGTACGTGGGCTGCTCCTTGTTGGCTTGCGCAATGTGATGAGGAACCCTTGGGTGATAACTTATGGCCTTGACAAAGAACCCCCAAGGAGATGTTGCTGCCTTGATGATGTGAGGATGGATTCAAGTTGCAGAATTGATGGTGTTCCTTTGTAGTAGCTTGCACAATGAAGATTGGAAGGAGCCTTGTATCTTGCGCACTTGAAGGAGGATGGCTTTTGGCTTTGCTTGCCGAAGTTTCCCCTTGAAGCTTGTGACCAAGGAGTGGAGAGACCCTAGAACTTGCAGCAATGGTGGATGTGCTTGCAAACTTGCGCAAGGAGGAAGGATCTTTGGCAAAGCGGCTTTGAACTTGCACAAGGAGGATGGTTCTTCTTGGTTTGGCAATGGAGCTTTGAGGCTTGAAGGCTTTATGGCTTGGGGAGGAAATGTAGCTTCTAGATTTCAGCAATGGTTGAGCAATGGAGCTTTAGCTATGTATGATTGCGACTTATAGGAAGATGAAGGCATTTGTTGTGCTTACGGCTAGGATGATATGGCATTGAGGCTTGCTTGCACAATATGTAGATCCCCTTGCAAACTTGCGCACCTTAAGGGAGGAGGATGATGGCCGAAATTTCTCTCTTTTTTTTTGTTGCCCTCTCTCAAAATATCTCTCTTTGAATATGGGTTTATATAGGAGAGAATGTGATTAATTATAATAAAATAGAATCCCATAATTGATGGAGATTGGAAGGAATCCTAACTTGAATAGGATTTGAGTGAATCACCATGGATATGTAGTTTGAATATGAATGGCTATAGGATTTCAATTAAGATCTCATTTAATCTCTTATATTGATTTGCATGAGATTCTCCATATCTCTAGATCTTTGACCAAGTCTTCAATTTGTATGGCTTTAGGATTTGATTCATGCACCAATTGATTTGAATCAATTCAAATATAGATTTGAATCAATTCAAATATAGATTTGAATTGAATTTCTCCTTATCTCCACATCTTTGGCTTAGTCCAATATTTGTAGCCATTATCTCCATCTTTGACCAAGTCCACTTTGCTAATGCATGGCAAATTCTCAATCACTTTGACTTAGTCTCCCTTTGAGTATTTGCGAGAGTGCCATTCCTAAAAACACTTAGCATACACATTAAATCGTTCACACATGTTTGTTATCATCAAACACGATGTCATCGAATGTTTTATTCATCGATCGTTGTATCCAACAATCTCCCCCTTTTGATTACGACAAACCAATATATGATTTGCAACAACGATTCATATAGTATCATCGTGACATGTGTGTGTGAAGTGTGATGATGGAGGATGTTTACAAAAAGTGTAACAATGAAGTTCAAGTATACGAGCATGCAACAATGATGATCAAACATATACAAGCATGCTCCCCCTATATTCATGCTCCCCCTAGAACACATATACCAACATTCATTATTCATTAATGCCCCCCTTAAACCAATATTCATATATGCACATACAAGCATGTATCCATATATTCAAAAGCATTAATGAACACCAAATCTTCTCAATATTTCTCCCCCTTTTGTTATCATCAAAAGTGTATATACGAAGTCACATTCATACCACATGAAAAATAGTCAACATTATAAATTACGACACACTTGCATGTAGACATTTGCATAATAAGCACGTCAAATTCAATGAAAATTATAACATAGGTTTCAACACCATCGTGTAAGTGTGATGATTAAACATTGAAGTACATAAGGAGAAACTTTCAATAAATTCAACCAAAACCAATCCACATTTTCCATGTAACATGATATCACCTAGGATTGATTTTCCCCACTCATTTAAATTGAGTTCAAGTTACCAAACCTAAAATCATAGCATATAAGGACTCTTAGATGTAGGGTGGCATTGCTTGACGAGTATAACACCAACACTAAAGATTAACCTTAATGCATATGTTGGATACTCATGGGTAGTGTACTTGCCAAGGATTATATCCATTTTTCAAACGAATCTATTTTCTATTTTTTTTCAATTTTTTGTTTCACATTCAATTATTTTGTGCTCAAATTTTATCTATGGCAAGACACATCATATCCCTTAGATTTTTAGTTATTTTTCATCCTACATTCACTTTCAAACATTTCATTAAAGATGTCTTCAAATGTACAACAAAAGTTTAATGCTCGTGGAAGTGAAAGTGTAAGTATAGAAACCATATTATTCAACTCATTGAACATGTCATGCCTATTTAGAAATTCAAATATGCACATGTAGCCATAACAATAATACATCAATTTCGACATGGATATGATTATCATTCATTAATACCACTTAAATGATTCAAAAGAAATATATACATTAAGCACCATTGTTTTTATTTTTGTGTTTTTTCCTTTATTTAATTTTTCTTTATAATGACCTAAAGTAAGCAAACTATCACTCAACATAAAAAAGTCAAGCACACAAAAAAATGCTATGTATGTATGAATTAAGTGCAAAGTAGACGTCATACCTTCGCGTTGTCGTTTGGCTAAGGAACTAAATAATGCGACGTCCAATTTATAGTTCCTCGCCACCTACATCTTACCTACACGGAAGATGTTATGTGTGACATTGGAATCCAACAAGGTCCACTCACGTTATTCATCAAATTTTTAGGAACCCATATTTGCATGAACTTAATGTTCTTGTTCCTATATTTTCAATAATAAGATGTATGACCAATGACTCTCCCTGAAAGGTGATACTCACAAGTATACGAGGTCGGCAAATAGTATACTTGGTAAGTACGGGATCGTATCCACAGAGACGGAACTAATCTACAAATTCACACAAATAGTCAGACCATGTAAAGAATGGTTGAGGCTTCTAGCCACCCTATGGGGTGAATGATTGTTTGACCACCCTATGGGGTGAATGATTGTTTGAATAGATGGTTTATCTAAATACCCTAGAGTTAGGGTAATGTCCTAATGTTTGGATGCAAGGGAGAGAAAGAGTGCGGGTGTTGAGGATATCAGTAGGATTACTCAATTGCTCGGCTAAATGTTAATTCCATGATAACTCGATCACTCATCCATTTCAAGGTATGAGGATCGGGAAATACTTAATTAAGCACATATGGGGTGCACCAAGGGTAATTACTAACCGGGTTCTTCTCCTAATTAAAGCTCAGGAATCACTCTCACACCCATTTCAAGGTATGTGAGAGTAGTGCATGTAGGTTGTGGTGCGCATCACACAACCACCGTTCTGTAGCCCCTTTCAGATAATGCATGATTCGATAGACTGGTCACAGTCCAATTAACAATTTGGGTTATCGGATGAATTAAACTTCTAAATTACGAAATATAGATTGAATGGGTTTTGCATTCATTTCAAGACATGCAAAACCCATTGGATACATAGATGTTACAATTACGAAGCACCACCATTCTTCGGCTCCTCCATGGGTAGTATCAAACCCAATTACTCATAAATTTAATTCACCCAACAACATGGATTAACAAGGGATGTGTCATGCCCCGCTTCTCAAAAAGGACGGAGGCGAAGCGTGACTAAGGCCCGCTTAGGCCGGGGCTGAGAGCCCAGACCCAATAAGCGTCTGTGGTATTCCAAAACGAAGGAAACAGGTCCCTGCAAGTTAGTACGGAACAACAAAAGTACTGAAGAGAGATATCATTTCATTTTATTCCAAATATAACATCCAAAGTACCGAGAGTCTAAAACGCCCAAAGGGCTACAACTGCAGAAAAAGAAACTACCGGTGCAAGCACCCAACCTAGTCAAGAAAACAAAAAGTGCTACGCACCCAAACTAAACTGAGAAAGAAACTCTGGATCAGCAATGAGATGCCTCTAACTCTGGTCCTCCTCTGGGTCGTACTCCGGATCAACGTCCTCATGCTCTCTGTCTGCTGGCAAGTCCACCTCGTCGACGTACTCTGGCTCAACACCTGACGTACATCACCAAAAGAATGAACTATACGTCAGGTAAGGTCTACAAAAAGGGTTAGAACAAACTACAAGTGTATCAACTTTTAGACAACGATTTACTGGTTGATTAGCATGCTGGGGTTATAACTGAGTAACAAAAAGAAGTAACGCAGCAGGAAAGTAAAGCACAGCAAGTAGTAGTCGTAGCGTGTGCTACCAACTATGGGACTAACCTACAGGTGTCAAGACAAGTCGGGACGTGACGGGACAAGACGAGACAAGACAAGTGAGACACAAAAGGTTTCATGCCTTACGGTTCGAGGGGGATCAGACCCTCTTGTCGTGCGCACGCTCAACCCAACCCCAAACCCCAAGAAAGACAAGACAAGACAAACAGTACAAGGGATCACTCGCTCTAGCTTGGCGAGTGCCCTATTGCCCTCTGGGCTGTGTAACAGTACAAGAGATCACTCTCTCTAGCTTGGAGAGTGCCCTATTGCCCGCAGGCTGTGCAAGACGGGACAGGACGTGACAAGACGGGAAGGGTTATTCTTGGGTGTCCACACACACGCACCCACATGATAGCCCTACAATATCAAAAGTTGTTGTTGTCTGGCTAAGACTTCGTCTTCAAGTCTGAGCCGTCAAGGGTCGTCCCAGACGCTATCATTTCACGTCTGGTTCTATTTGTTCCCAGTTATCAGTTCTAACCAACTAAGGCCTAAGCACAGCCAAAAGTACAAGTGGGATACACTTGCCTACGATGGCGAGTGTGTCGTCCTCTCGAAGCGTCTCGTCCAAGCGTCTCGTCCGCGGAAGTCCGTCTGAAACAGTGCCGTGGCGACTGTGTCAGGTCTCAATTTCATCAAATCCTATTAGGGTTCGTTTCTAGGTTATCGGGACTATCCGATTCGTCAGAGTCACATATTTGATGTTTCAGCCTAATCGACGATCTAATCCTATGTGCACAGTCAACAAAGTCCATTCGTCGATTCTAGATTTGTACAACGTTTTACTGGTGTAGGAAATAAATTTTAGTTCAAATTGTCGATTTTTAGTTTAGGGTTCAATCAGCTATTGTGGGGGTTTCTACGAGTTTCGGGGAACCAACCTTAACCTGAGTTTGTCGTAGAATGGAATTCGTATTTGAACGGAGAACTCCTCTGCGTCAAATCTGGTCCACGCACGATTTCCCAAAAGCTGGAACTTGCGACGAAGGCCTACGACATGTCGTAACGTCGTAGACGGCAAATCCGTGAAGTAGCACACCCAAGTGGGGCCCACAGCAAGGCTAGGGGTCAATGGGGGACCCACAACACCTCTGGAGGACTTGGGGGCCCACCACAGGAGTTGGTGTGGAAGAATCCAAGTTGTGACGTTCGGCCGTCGGTCGGACACTATTGGTGCGGAGGATTCCCTCGGTCAGACCGAGGGAATGCGGAGCTGAGCATCAGTCAGGTACAGCGGGTGCGAGGGGGGCTTGGTCTCTCGGTCAGACACAGCCTGATGCGGAGGCGGCTGTCGGTCGGGCACTAGCGGGTGCGGGGCGGATGCGGAGCGGTTGCTACAGAGCGCTGCAGCGTGCGGAGCGGGGGATTTCTTCGGTCAGACCGAGAGGAAGTCTCGGTCGCAACGGGGAGCGGGGGTGTGTAGCGATGCGGGGTTGCAACAAGCGGAGCAGGGTGCGGGGTGCGGGATGCGGGAGCGGGCTTCGGTCAGACCGATGGATCTCGTCAGTCGGATGCGGAGCGGGCGGAGTTGCAACGTTGCAACTTGCAACGAAGCGGAGCGGTGCGCGGGTGCGGGGCAGCCTCTCAGTCAGACCGAGAGAACGGGGGCAAATTCCGCGGTCGGACACGGCGGCGGCTGTACGGAGTTGCGACGAATCGTCGCAAGTAAGTTTTAGGGTTTTGTGACGGCTAGGGTTTTGGTGGCTGCAAAAATAAGCTAGCCTAAGGTTTATTTAAATAGAAATGAGCTAGGATTATGTCTAGGGTTTAAGAAAAATAATTTAAATAATTTAAAAATTAAAATAAATCAAATTTTACTCTCCTCTCCCTCACGCAAGGATGGGTGCGGCCAAAAATTTTGAAACTTGGTCAGAAAATTATTTAGGGCGTTGTTATAATATAGGAATTTTATTATAATTAAAACATTTATAAAAATAGGTTTTAAAATTATTTAAAACTTACTAAAAAATGGAAAATAGGTCAAATTAAGCTTAAAAATTGTAAAATAATTATGGGGTGATCGGGGCGACGAAAGAAAGAGTGTAAAAAAGACGGATCTAAATTTCGACTTCGAGAGACGAAACTAAAAATAGAAACGTCTCGCGTCAAAACAGAAAGTCGTGACGTCACATCAAATAAGATAGTATCGCGGAAGAACAACTCGAGATATGTCGTTCCAAAGTTGTTACACAATCTAATACTCTCAGAGACGATCACGTCAACATATCACACAATAATATTCGAAATCAAATAGAGTCTAAAATAAAAATGTGCACGGTCAAGAGCACGTGCACAAAGAAAGTACGATCGGAAACCGACCGTTACATCCTCCCCAGCTTAGAAATGATTTCGTCCTCGGAATCAACATCAAGCATCGCTGGGAAAAAGATGCGGGAAGCGCTCTCTCATATCATCCTCACGCTCCCAGGTGGACTCTCCAGGTGATCCGTGACGCCACATCACTCTCACCAGGTCGACTATCTTATTCCTCAACTGCTTCTGTCGACGGTCCAAGATCTGCACAGGCTGCTGGTCATATGTCAGGTCCGGGCGAACCGTAATCTCTGAGAAATCAACCGTGTGCAACGGATCACTGACGTACCGACGTAGTTGTGATACGTGGAATACGTCGTGAACTCCCTCCAAAGACGGTGTCAGAGCAAGGCGGTAGGCCACTGCTCCCACACGCTCTAGCACATCAAAAGGCCCAATATACCTTGGATCAGCTTTCCCTTCTTCCCAAAACAAATAACTCCGCGGTTCGGAGAAATCTTCAGGAAGACGTGATCTCCATGCTGGAACTCCAAGGGTCTCCTCTTGGCATCTGCCCAATGCTTGAAGCGATCCTGTGCAACTCTAATCTTCTCCCTGATGTCTCTCACGACATCCACAGCTTCCACTATCATCTCTGGACCCAACAGCACCCGATCTCCGATGTCATCCCAGCTCAGTGGCAATCGACACTTCCTTCCATATAAGGCAGCAAACGGCGCCATGCCAACGCTCGCCTGGTAGCTGTTGTTATATGAGAACTCCACCAAGTGAAGATGGTCCTCCCATGATCCCTTCAAATCGAGCGTACAAGCTCGCAACATGTCCTCCAGAATCTGAATAGTCCTCTCGGACTGGCCATCAGTCTTCGGATGGTACGCCGTACTGAAACTCAGACTCGTACCCAAATTCTCCTGCAGACTTCTCCAGAACTGAGATGTGAACCTCATGTCTCGGTCAGACACAATGCTCACGGGGACTCCATGTAAGCGTACAATCTCTTGTACGTACACGGTCTACATCACGACTATTTCAAAGAGGAAATCAAAATAGAAGTAAAAGTTGAAACGAAATTTTACCTCCAGATATTTCCTCGCCAAAGCTTCCGTAGACTGGCCCACTCGGAATGGGATAAAGTGCGCAGACTTGGTCAACCGATCTATGATCACCCAAACTGCGTCGTTCTGCCTCGGGGTCCGAGGTAAACCAGTCACGAAGTCCATCGTAATATGTTGCCACTTCCACTCCGGAATAGGAAGCGGTTGCAGCAACCCAGCAGCACGATGGTGCTCAGCCTTCACCTGTTGGCATATCAAACACTTGGCAATGCTCCGTGCCACACTTCTCTTCATGCCAATCCACCAGTAATTCAGACGGAGATCCTTATACATCTTGGTGCCTCCAGGATGTATAGAATATGGCGAGCTATGAGCCTCGCTCAACAGCTCCCCGCGAACATCACCTGTAGTCACTCAGAGTCTGCTGTCGTACCGCAACGAACCATCCTCATGAATCACGAACTCCGTCCGTAGTCCAGCTTCAACCTGCCTCCTGATCCTCTGCAGCTTCGGATCTCCTGCCTGTGCTGCCTTGATCCGATCTACGATCGTGGACTGAATCTGCAAATTCATGAATGAATGAACTACACCAGGTAGGACAACTTCCAAATCCATCTCTCTCAGCTCCTGCTGAATCCTCCAGTCGGCAGTATGCATCATCGCAATAGGAAGTCTACTCAAGGCATCCGGCACTACGTTCACCTTCCCTGGGTGATACTGCAAATCAATCTCGTAGTCAGCCATGAGCTCTAACCATCGCCTCTGATGCATGTTGAGCTCTTTCTGCGTAAAGATATACTTCAAGCTCTTGTGATCGGTGAAAATCTTCACACTCTCACCTAGCAAGAAGTGCCTCCAAATCTTCAGTGCAAAAATCACTGTTGCCAGCTCCAGAGCGTGCGTCGGGTAATTCTTCTCATGGGTCCTCAACTGACGAGAAGCGTACGCGACCACGTGGCCATGCTGATGCAAGACGCATCCTAGGCCCTTCCCTGATGCATCACAATAAACTTTGAAGCCTCCGCTTCGATCCGGTACTGCTAACACCGGTGTCGTGGTCAATCTCGCCTTCAAGATACTGAAGGCCTCCTCACAAGCATCTGACCAAAGAAACTCCATGTCCTTCCTCGTCAGCTTCGTCATCGGCTCTGCAATCTTCGAGAAATCCTTAATGAATCACCGATAATAGCCTGCTAAACCAAGGAAGCTCCTGATGTCTGACGCTGACTGCGGAGTCGGCCAATCTCTGACTGCTCTGACCTTCTCTAGATCCACAGATATGCCATCACCGGATACCACGTGTCCCAGGAATACGACTCTGTCCAGCCAAAACTCGCACTTGCTATGTTGGGAATTGGGCGGTCCCTCAGGGCACAAAAATTCTAGTCCCGTCCTAAGTCGGACGGAACATAGACAGAAAAACAATAGCAGCGGAAGAAAAACTATGTTAACTAATTAACATGCAATTAAAACATTTTTAACTTAGCCCTAAGGCCCAAGACCCTATGCCAAGATCTATGCCGACTTCGGATGGATCTGACCATCCCAAGAAGGATCTAGCCTACTGCGATTAAACTAAACTAATGCTAATTAAATACTTTAACCACATACCCGGAATCTCAGCCCTGGAGCAGGCGAGATGTTCCGTGCCGTCTTCCGAGCTGCTCCCGTCCCACGCCGAGCCGCTCCTTGAACCGCTCCCCGAACCGCTCCTCGAACCGCTCCGCATTCCGAGGCGATCAATCCCCGTGTCGCCGAGCCAACCACGCGCCGAAGAAAGTTTCACTCGAGTGAAACCTCCGCCAAGATTTCAGATTCAGAATCCGAACTCCTTTGTGGCTTTGCTAGAGCCCGCAGGAGTAAGGCAGAAATTTAGGGAGAAGAGATATTATTAATTTAAGCTTAGATCCGAGCGTGCTCCAACATTTACGAGAGCCGCTCAGATCTAGAGCTTGGGACGAGTTTTGAGGAAGGGGGGGAGACCCCTATTTATATAGGCGGCGGACTCTCCCCTTTTCTCAAAATCCGATGTGGGACTAAACAATGAGTTAATTTAAAATCAAGTTAGTTTGCACTTCACAAAATGCAAACTTCCGTGAATTTTAACTCACTCACCGTTGAGCTTCAGGATTGATACAACCTATCAATACGACAAGCGTTCAACGGTGAACGTATAGGAAAAAACCGTTCGTCAATCGGAGGTCGTTTGACCCTCCAATTGATCGTCCAAAGATCAGCCCAAACTTGTATTTCACAACTAATCCAGCCGCCGCCAAAACACTCCAACCCTAGCAGCAGGCGGGACCCACGCGTGGGCCCCACCCGCGCTTCAGGCGGCAGCGCACGCGCAAGGCGCGTGCGCTGCCCTGTGCAGGCAGAGCCCGTGCAGAGCACGGGCCCGTGCTCTGCACGGGCGGGAGAATGGCGCCCGCTTGTGCGGGCGCCTCTCTGCAATTGGGGCGGGCGGGGCCCGCGCCCGCAGGAGGCGGGCGGGCCCCGCATGAACAGTGCGGGCACTATAAAGCGCCCGCGGGCTCCGTGCCAGATAAATGGCAGGCCCAATGGGCCTGCCAACTTGTCCCCTTTTGCTTTAATCTGCCTCTTAGGCTGATGTCAACATGGGCTTTTATTGTTTTGGCTATAACTTTTGCGTTTGGCGTCCGATTTGGACGCCGTTCGAACCTGGGTCTAGACCGGGACATTCCTGTCTTACCCGTGAACTTTTCCTTGCGTTTATATTATTAAATATTGTATTAAACAATTTAATACACATTTAATCGCTTTTGCATCAAATGCAAAATAGTCCCTATCTAGGCTTAAATTATCATATTGCATCAAATGCAATTATCTCTTCCTTTGCATCAAATGCAAATATTCTCCCTAATTATTTTCTACCTATTACTAGACGAAGCGTTGCACTCTGTGTGAGACCCTATAGCCTGACCCTTACAACAGGTTGGGCTCGAAGCCCTATACGGCAGTGACCACGAGCAGTGGTTGCCGTCCCTGCTTCAGGAATCATCATTATGTGGTTAACTCATTGACATGAGTATTGTCGGGACCACCTGACTGTTTCCGTGATGATTTCCGCAGTTATAGTCTCTTCGTCTTAAATATGTCGTGTAGATCAAGTATGGGGTACGGTCAAACTGTCAACCCCAATAACTTGACTCCGGTTAGTTTCGATCAATCTTTAGTCAATAAATGTTGGACTTCTTCCAACATACTCTGCGCAGAGTTTTTACTAAAGACCGAACTAACTCTACGACACTAACTCCCATTGACCGGGAGAGACGAATCCTCTCTTGGTCATTACTCGCCTCGTACGTTTCAAGTGACACCCAATCAAAAGACCTTTCGACAGGCCTTGCCTCGAAGCTAGGTCAGTTGATCTAAGTGGCACCGTTCACGCACAGGTCCGTCAAAATGACCTCAAGTCAAAAGACCAACTATCCTATCATCACTCAGAGTTATCACTGACAGATTGGTCAATATAACCATATGATAACTCTAGTGGATCGTTCAGTGAACTCATTCTAATGAGCACATGTGTCTCGTCTTTGACTTCACCAAGTCAAGCGATCATGAGATCATCGCCACCGCTAAACGGTGAAGACTAAGACACAATGGTCTATCCGATGTTTCGATATCCTTGTCTCGAAACATCTATGACCACGAACCATTTTAGACTTATGCTACAGACGGTCAAACGTTTCTCCATGATCGAGATACTCATCTCGATACCCGTTTGACCTTGCATAAAGTCTCAGGACTTTACCTAAGTTGATATCTAATGTTGACTGCATTACAATATGACTTAGATAAATTATTACCAAACAGCTTACTGTTATTTCGAACAAGATGTTTGTGCTATTCACACAGGAATAAATGGCCTTGAGGGCATCATATTACTACATCTCCCACGTGCACTCAGGCCCATTTATCTCGATATCTAATATCCATTTTATACATAAGTTTTCCCGACTTCATGTGATAGAGCCTTCGTGAGTGGATCTGCTAAAACCGTCTACTCTATAGACTTAAGGGGTTTCTATGTTCATGTCAGACCAACCATTTGAATCTCATTCAAATAATCCATTTGGTCTGTCGAAATCCATAATATTTTATTTTACTTGGATCTTATCCAGTTTATCGTACCTTACGATAATCATTTAAATTTGTTAATGGTCATTTTAAATGGCTCATATCTATTCTTGATAAAGTATCAAACCTTTTGATTACTTTGTCAAAATGTATGTTCCATCCCTTTTGATGATTCGCATGTAATTTTTACGCTCCCACTGACCTTGAAAACTATCTGTCTAATTCATATAAGTTGGTTCATCTAAATCATATTTAGAAAAACGAACTGATAAGTGAATGCTCCAATTTTCATGGACAACTTAAGCGTTTTACATCGGCTTTGGTCCGAGTAGATCTGTACACATCTGTTGGTGAAACTGGTTTCATCATAATCCGTTTTAAAGAAATTAGGATGAAAACCGTTCTCGTCCAACATGATTGTACTTCACTATTTTCTTTCTGCACCAACCTTTCAACTTAAAGATTTACTTGCAGTAAGTGAGGAAACATTTTCCTTGGGTACGTAAATTAAATTTTCAAATTTATTTACGCACACGGACCTATTCTGATTGCATCAAGTTTTAAATCGGAGTTACTACTCCGAATTTCATCCTAGAAGTTGACTAAGTCATCATCAGTCTAACTCGACAATCCGTCTCACGAGATTCGAGTAATTATACAACTTACTTACGATTGATTTATTGAATATATTATTGATAATGTTCTCATAGAACTTTATCAAAACTTATGCATTACTATCTGGGACTTAACCCAGAGGGAGGAGTTAACTCAGAGTCACTTACAATGGATCACACTAAATCTAATTAAGTGTGATTCATACCTTTTAACACACTGATGTGTTAACAGACTTGACCTGAGAGAAAATCACATTTTCTTTTAATTACACAAGATTTTATGTAGCTAAGTATTTAACCATTCGATCTAATCGAATCAGTTTAAATACTTTAGGCATTTCGTTCTTTATTTTATCAGACTTGTGTTTCATCAAGAACACGTGTCTTAATAAAATATACGAATAACTTATTTTGGTTAATCTAGACTCGGGTACATCAGTATGTACTAGACTGAGTTCGACAACTCATTCTCCCACTGTCTCACAGATGGGTTTTGGCCATTGTATCTAAGAGGCTAAGACTCACAAGCGTCCGTAGACTTCATAATACGAGAGGTCAGACCCCTCTTTATGTGACTTGTGAAGCTTAATCTCTTGATACGGCCTAGTCTAATTTTACCATATAAGTTTGCTACTATCTTGTGTATTTATATATTAACATTTAATATATATATAGTTATTTACAAATTACTTAACGCAAAACATTACTTCAGAAGCAATGTGACGACATTCGTCAAAATGTGTTAAACGTCTTTTGTATAACAACTTATTCCGAAATGTGACATGAAAATATGTCACGTTTTCATTTCCTCCTACTTATGCCTCTACTAATGATAAATTAAACTAACTTTCTCAATTGACTTTCCGAAGTGCCTTCTTCCTTTTCTAAATCACATTTAGATATCAACATAAATAAATAGCTATGCAAGCAACTTATGTATCCAAACGCTTGAGCTTTGCAATCTTGAGTGTAGCTCAAGAAGTTGCTAGTCTCAAGATCCGGTTGGGATACATAGTCTTGCACCGCTCATGCACTCGTATTCGACTCAAACGGTTTAATCGAATTCTCGAACTTTGCGGATCAAAATTGTTTGTCCATACAACCTTGAGGGTAGCTCGACAAGTTGTAGGGAAAAACATACTTTGAATGTCCTAATGTTCAAGCTGCATCATATAGAGACGAGTGACATGTAGCTTTAATTTATTTGTTGGACCCAGAACTTAATGAAATTATATTTCTTAAGTCTGTTCTTTAGAAGGTCATTTAATGTCAACGAGAATATAGTTTTAATTCTATCAATTAGAATTTAACTCGATATTCAATTAATCAACTTATTGACCAGTTAACTAATTCCAATATTATCAATTGATTCTTTCGGTAAACATAGTCTTGCCCTAGTTTTAGCATATGTTCAATATTAAATATAGGTAGATTGGCTTTTATCTATCTACACCCTCCCACTATTTTTACGAACGTTTTAAAGCTTAATAACGAACGATTTAATCGAATTAAAAATAATGGGTAAGAGTTCCAATCACCTTGAGTCTAAACAACCTAGAGTGTAGCTCAACAAGTTGATTGACTCTGCGATCGGAAGATGACTCTTCATCGATCATATCGGATATGACTCTCTTAATCGGTTTTTGCCCCTAGCCATTTGTGATCATGAGTGTGCTCATCCAAATCACAATGTCTTGTCTAGTCGGACCCTTGTTTTCATGTCTAGCCTGACTTGCCCCTCAGCTCGGTGTATGCACGACACGTCGGTTTGGGTCAGGTCTTAGACTTACATCAAGTCAGACTACATCGTTGACTTAACTTACGCCGGCGCTCGGGGTACGAGACGACGGTTAGGGTTAGTCAAGATTTCATCTTATGTATTTAAGAAGTTGGTTTCTACAAGGTTGCCATGTCACAGCTTGAGTGTATCTCAACAACTGTAACACGGGCCCTATAGTTACTAACCCCTAAAACAAGGAGGGCTACGGCTAATCTTGAAAAAGATCATTAAAGTATTTGACTTAGATATAGTCCAGGGTGTCATACAATCATGATTCGCGACATTGCGGTCTAGCGGAACTCAGCCAGGGAATTGACTAAGCCAGGATCACTATCCCTTAGAGGGTGATCCAGAACTCTTAGCCAAGCACATTGACTGGATCATGGTCCATTGAATGAAGCTTGTCATTTTTGTATGTATGCCATAGACTAAACAGCTTTTATTAACAACTAATTAATCCTATCAACTAGTTGAATCCTTAAATTCAAAATTTTAGGATATGTTTAATAACTTTTATTAAGTCCTTATCAACTATAAGGTTCACGTGCTACCCTAATCGTTATTAGGATTTTAATAAATTTTATTAACAACGCTAGAAGTGAAGTCCTTTAATGAAAATTAATTATAACAATTTAGAATTGAAAATCATTTAAAGGACTACCCTAATCAGGAATTAGGTCTTATATTGTTGTTAATGTTTTATAAAAACATAGCATGTCATTAAAATTCAAGTAATAAATTTTAATCATTTTAATGGCTAACCTAAAGGGTTGTCTTGTGTTATCAAATAAGGGACAAGATTAACAAGATATTAAAATAAAGCTACACTAATTTATCGCATAAAGATAGTGCACAACTATTTAACATTTAAATATACTAAGTTTATCGCATAAACAATTTTAGATTTTTAAAATCAGTTTTAAAAATATCTTATAAATTTAAAACATAAAAAATTTTCCATGTTCAAAAATTTACAATTTTTAAACATCTAAAATATTTTAAACTTATCGCATAAATTTAAAGCCTTAAAATCAATTTTAAAATTTATCACATAAATTTAAAAATACTATTTTAAAATTTCCATGCTTAAAAAATTTATCATATAAAAAATTTTAGGCATCCAAAACAATTTTAAACTTTTAAACATTTAAAATTAGTTTTAAAAATTATCACATAAATTTTAAAACGTTATTTAAAAAATTTCAAGTTCAAAAATTTAACACATAGAACTTTGAACTTCAAAAAATTTTTAAAATTATCTAATAACTTTAAAAAATTTAAAAGTATTTAAAGAAGCATTAAGAAGTTTAATTAAATCGCAGTATCTAGATCGACTACGCAAACCTAGGCTCTGATACCACTGTTGGGAATTGGGCGGTCCCTCAGGGCACAAAAATTCTAGTCCCGTCCTAAGTCGGACGGAACATAGACAGAAAAACAATAGCAGCGGAAGAAAAACTATGTTAACTAATTAACATGCAGTTAAAACATTTTTAACTTAGCCCTAAGGTCCAAGACCCTATGCCAAGATCTATGCCGACTTGGGATGGATCTGACCATCCCAAGAAGGATCTAGCCTACTGCGATTAAACTAAACTAATGCTAATTAAATACTTTAACCACATACCCGGAATCTCAGCCCTGGAGCAGGCGAGATGTTCCGCGCCGTCTTCCGAGCTGCTCCCGTCCCACGCCGAGCCGCTCCTTGAACCGCTCCCCGAACCGCTCCTCGAACCGCTCCGAATCCCGAGGCGATCATTCCCCGTGTCGCCGAGCCAACCACGCGCCGAAGAAAGTTTCACGCGAGTGAAACCTCCGCCAAGATTTCAGATTCAGAATCCGAACTCCTTTGTGGCTTTGCTAGAGCCCGCAGGAGTAAGGCAGAAATTTAGGGAGAAGAGATATTATTAATTTAAGCTTAGATCCGAGCGTGCTCCAACATTTACGAGAGCCGCTCAGATCTAGAGCTTGGGACGAGTTTTGAGGAAGGGGGGAGACCCCTATTTATATAGGCGGCGGACTCTCCCCTTTTCTCAAAATCCGATGTGGGACTAAACAATGAGTTAATTTAAAATCAAGTTAGTTTGCACTTCACAAAGTGCAAACTTCCGTGAATTTTAACTCACTCACCGTTGAGCTTCAGGATTGATACAACCTATCAATACGACAAGCGTTCAACGGTGAACGCATAGGAAAAAACCGTTCGTCAATCGGAGGTCGTTTGACCCTCCAATTGATCGTCCAAAGATCAGCCCAAACTTGTATTTCACAACTAATCCAGCCGCCGCCAAAACACTCCAACCCTAGCAGCAGGCGGGACCCACGCATGGGCCCCACCCGCGCTTCAGGCGGCAGCGCACGCGCAAGGCGCGTGCGCTGCCCTGTGCAGGCAGAGCCCGTGCAGAGCACGGGCCCGTGCTCTGCACGGGCGGGAGAATGGCGCCCGCTTGTGCGGGCGCCTCTCTGCAATTGGGGCGGGCGGGGCCCGCGCCCGCAGGTGGCGGGCGGGCCCCGCATGAACAGTGCGGGCGCTATAAAGCGCCCGCGGGCTCCGTGCCAGATAAATGGCAGGCCCAATGGGCCTGCCAACTTGTCCCCTTTTGCTTTAATCTGCCTCTTAGGCTGATGTCAACATGGGCTTTTATTGTTTTGGCTATAACTTTTGCGTTTGGCGTCCGATTTGGACGCCGTTCGAACCTGGGTCTAGACCGGGACATTCCCGTCTTACCCGTGAACTTTTCCTTGCGTTTATATTATTAAATATTGTATTAAACAATTTAATACACATTTAATCGCTTTTGCATCAAATACAAAATAGTCCCTATCTAGGCTTAAATTATCATATTGCATCAAATGCAATTATCTCTTCCTTTGCATCAAATGCAAATATTCTCCCTAACTATTTTCTACCTATTACTAGACGAAGCGTTGCACTCTGTGTGAGACCCTACAGCCTGACCCTTACAACAGGTTGGGCTCGAAGCCCTATACGGCAGTGACCACGAGCAGTGGTTGCCGTCCCTGCTTCAGGAATCATCATTATGTGGTTAACTCATTGACATGAGTATTGTCGGGACCACCTGACTGTTTCCGTGATGAATTCCGCAGTTATAGTCTCTTCGTCTTAAATATGTCGTGTAGATCAAGTCTGGGGTACGGTCAAACTGTCAACCCCAATAACTTGACTCCGGTTAGTTTCGATCAATCTTTAGTCAATAAATGTTGGACTTCTTCCAACATACTCTGCGCAGAGTTTTTACTAAAGACCGAACTAACTCTACGACACTAACTCCCATTGACCGGGAGAGACGAATCCTCTCTTGGTCATTACTCGCCTCGTACGTTTCAAGTGACACCCAATCAAAAGACCTTTCGACAGGCCTTGCCTCGAAGCTAGGTCAGTTGATCTAAGTGGCACCGTTCACGCACAGGTCCGTCAAAATGACCTCAAGTCAAAAAACCAACTATCCTATCATCACTCAGAGTTATCACTGACAGATTGGTCAATATAACCATATGATAACTCTAGTGGATCGTTCAGTGAACTCATTCTAATGAGCACCTGTGTCTCGTCTTTGACTTCGCCAAGTCAAGCGATCATGAGATCATCGCCACCGCTAAACGGTAAAGACTAAGACACAATGGTCTATCCGATGTTTCGATATCCTTGTCTCGAAACATTTATGACCACGAACCATTTTAGACTTATACTACAGACGGTCAAACGTTTCTCCATGATCGAGATACTCATCTCGATACCCGTTTGACCTTGCATAAAGTCTCAGGACTTTACCTAAGTTGATATCTAATGTTGACTGCATTACAATATGACTTAGATAAATTATTACCAAACAGCTTACTGTTATTTCGAACAAGATGTTTGTGCTATTCACACAGGAATAAATGGCCTTGAGGGCATCATATTCCTACATGCTATACTTGGCATAAAGCTTGTGTCGCCTCAGTGTCTCCAGCACTGTCCTCAGATGACAGCTGTGCTCCTCCTCAGACTTCGAATAAATAAGAATGTCATCAATGAAGATAACGATAAACTTATCCAGGAAGTCGTAGAAAATCAAGTTCATCAAATTCATGAACATAGCTGGAGCATTGGTCACGCCAAACGGCATGACCACGAACTCATAATGTCCGTACTTCGTCCGGAAAGCCGTCTTCGGAACATCATCCTTCTTCACCTTCAACTGATGGTACCCGCTCCTCAAGTCCAACTTCGAGAAGACTCTCAAACCTCCAAGCTGATCAAAGATATCGTCGATGCGCGGCCGCGGATACTTATTCTTCACAGTGACAGCATTTAATCCTCGATAGTCCACGCACATCCTGCGGGACCCATCCTTCTTCTTTACGAGCAAAACTGGAGCACCCCATGGTGACACACTAGGGTGGATGAAACTCTTCTGCAACAACTCATCTAACTGCTTCCGCAGCTCCTCGAGCTCAGCGGGAGCCATACGGTATGGCACCTTCGATATCGGCTGCGCTCCCGGCATAAGATCAATACCAAATTCTAGAGCTCTGTCAGGTGGCAGACCCGAGATATCCTCCAGGAAGACATCGTCAAAGTCTCTGACGACTGCTGGTCATTCGATCTCCATCTCCATCTGCATGGCTGTAACAATCGGCACCTCCGGCTTGGCCCGAAACCTGATGGCCCCAAGCGACTCGTCTCTGCTACGGAACTCGAACTCCAGATGGCCTGGAATCCGGAACACCACCCTCTTGCTATGACAGTCGATCGAGGCATGGAAATCTCCCAACCAATCGATGCCAAGAACGACATCGAAGTGTGGCAGATTGTGGACAATGAAATCTGGAAAGAGCGCGTGTCCACTGACAACCAAAGAAATCGATCGACATCCCAAATTCACTGTCACCACTCCGTTCCCTGTGGTGATGTCCCAACACTTAGGGAGTGTATGGGTGGGAATGGAGTGCTTTGTTACAAACCTCCGGGATATGATGCACAAAGATGCACCGGAGTCGAACAAAGCCAAGGCCGGGTGAGAGGACACAAGAATGGTGCCTAAGATATAAACAACTATGGTCAAACCAAGCTACTCTAACAAGCAAGTCAAACAAGCAACAGTAATAATAAGATCTGATTATGAAAAGAAACACTAGAATCAAGAGTTACCTGCAATAACTCCATCCATCTCCTCAGTCTCCACAGCTGTCATGGTGTACGCCGGCCTCTGAGGCTGTGCTGCTCTCTGAAACATCTGTCTTTGTGGCACCAAAGGTGGTCCATGAACAGCAGGTCCTCTCTGAACTGGAGCAGACGCTCTCATCTGCAGCGGGGTTGGCGCTCCAACTACAGCATGACGAGCTCTCGGGCACTCCTTCATAGCATGCGAGGCATCTCCACAAACTAAGCATAGCCCCATCTTCTTCCTGTAGTTGGCCTGAACATGTCCAGGCTTTCTGCAGAAGTGGCACGGGCCCTTGCCCTGAATCTGAACTGGTGCTCCAGGCCTCTTGAATGGTACCGTCTGAACTGGCCTCATCGCCGGCCTAGCAGGTGGCCGGTACTGCTTCATAGGATGCTTCCCTTTATCAGCTGAAGGGTCAGGCATAAGAGCTATGATCTCATGATTCTTCGCAGCATCTAGCACCTCCCTCATAGTCGTGAAACTCACCGAAGACATAGAAGCTTGAATCTTCGGACGCAGTCCCTGACGAAAGTGATCAGCTCGCTTCTCCTCCTTCCTTACCATATACGGGGCAAAATGGCTCAGCATCTCGAACTCAGCTTCATACTCCTCGACAGTCATATCCCCCTGCTTCAGATCTATAAACTTGCTCAGCAGCTCCCTCCTAGCGGACTTGGTGAAATACTTGTCCTTGAACATCGATCTGAAGGTCTTCCACCCCACTGGCTTCTCAAGACGCATCTCCTCGATGCACCACGAGTTCCTTGCATTCTCCATCAGCTGCATCTTCGCTATCTCCACTCGGGTATCGTCAGGAATCTTCGCAGCAACTAACTTCTCCTCCGTTCTCTGGATCCACTCGTCAGCAGCTAGAGGTCCCTCCTTCCCCGAAAATGTCCTCGGCTGGAGCTCGTTGAACTGCTTCACTCCTGGAGCAGCTCGTGGGGCAGGCGGAGGTGGTGGTGGTGCAACTGGAACAGCCTGGGCAGCACGCTGGGACTGCTGAACCAACTGATGCTGAACATCCAGCATCTCTCTCATCACACCCAGAAACTGACGAAAGTCTCCGCCCTGGTCCTCCGGAACTCCATCGCCTGAGTTCCCCGATCGGGTAACGCGTCGTCCTGCCATCCTATTGACAGAAACATAGAGGTTAGACTCGTACGATTACTGGATGATAATAAAATGAATTTCAATACTTCGATTGTCCAGTATTCGCAGAAGGATGGGACCTGCATGGGCCACCACTAAAAACTGTCACGCCCCGCTTCCCAAAAAGGACGGAGGCGAAGCGTGACTAAGGCCCACTTAGGCCGGGGCTGAGAGCCCAGACCCAATAAGCGTCTGTGGTATTCCAAAACGAAGGAAACAGATCCCTGCAAGTTAGTACGGAACAACAAAAGTACTGAAGAGAGATATCATTTCATTTTATTCCAAATATAACATCCAAAGTACCGAGAGTCTAAGACACCCAAAGGGCTACAAATGCAGAAAAAGAAACTACCGGTGCAAGCACCCAACCTAATCAAGAAAACAAAAAGTGCTACGCACCCAAACTAAACTGAGAAAGAAACTCTGGATCAGCAACGAGAGGCCTCTAACTCTGGTCCTCCTCTGGGTCGTACTCCAGATCAACGTCCTCTGGCTCTCCGTCTGCTGGCAAGTCTGCCTCGTCGACGTACTCTGGCTCAACACCTGACGTACAACACCAAAAGAAGGAACTGTACGTCAGGTAAGGTCTACAAAAAGGGTTAGACCAAACTACAAGTGTATCAACTTTTAGACAATTATTTACTGGTTGATTAGCATGCTGGGGTTATAACCGAGTAACAAAAAGAAGTAACACAACAGGAAAGTAAAGTGCAGCAAGTAGTAGTCGTAGCATGTGCTACCAACTACGGGACTAACCTACAGGTGTCAAGACAAATCGGGACGTGACGGGACAAGACGAGACAAGACAAGTGAGACACGAAAGGGTTCACGCCTTATGGTTCGAGGGGGATCAGACCCTCTTGCCGTGCACACGCTCAACCCAACCCCAAACCCCAAGGAAGACAAGACAAGACAAACAGTACAAGGGATCACTCGCTCTAGCTTGGCGAGTGCCTTATTGTCCTCTGGGCTGTGCAACAGTACAAGGTATCACTCTCTCTAGCTTGGAGAGAACCCTATTGCCCGCAGGCTGTGCAAGACGAGACAGGACGTGACAAGACGGGAAGGGTTATTCTAGGGTGTCCACACACACGCATCCACATGATAGCCCTATAATATCAAAAGTTGTTGTTGTCAGGCTCAGACTTTGTCGTCAAGTCTGAGCCGTCAAGGGTCGTCCCGGACGCTATCATTTCATGTCCGGTTCTATTTGTTCCCAGTTATCAGTTCTAACCAACTAAGGCCTAAGCACGGCCAAAAGTGCAAGTGTGATACACTTGCCTGCGATGGCGAGTGTGTCGTCCTCTCAAAGCGTCTCATCCAAGCGTCTCGTCCGCGAAAGTCCGTCTGAAACAGTGCCGTGGCGACTGTGTCAGGTCTCAATTTCATCAAATCCTATTAGTGTTCGTTTCTAGGTTATCGGGACTATCCTATTCGTCAGAGTCAGATATTTGATGTTTCAGCCTAATCGGCGATCTAATCCTATGTGCACAGTCAACAAAGTCCATTCGTCGATTCTAGATTTGTACAACGTTTTACTGGTGCTGGAAATAAATTTTAGTTCAAATTGTCAATTTTTAGTTTATGGTTCAATCAGCTATTGTGAGGGTTTCTACGAGTTTCGGGGAACCAACCTTAACCGGAGTTTGTCGTAGAATGGAAGTCGTGTCTGAACGGAGAACTCATCAGCGTCAAATCTGGTCCACGCACGATTTCACAAAAGCTGGAACTTGCGACGAAGGCCTACGACGTGTCGTAACGTCGTAGACAGAAAATCCGCGAAGTAGCACACCCAAGTGGGGCCCATAGCAATGCTAGGGGTCAATGGGGGACCCACAACACCTCTGGAGGACTTGGGGGGCCCACCACAGGAGTTGGTGTGGAAGAATCCAAGTTGCGACGTTCGACCGTCGGTCGGACACTGTCGGTGCGTAGGATTTCCTCAGTCAGACCGAGGGAATGCGGAGCTAAGCGTCGGTCGGGTGCAGCGGGTGCGAGGGGGGCTTGGTCTCTCGGTCAGACACAGCCCGATGCGGAGGCGGCTGTCAGTCGGGCACTAGCGGGTGCGGGGCGGATGCGGAGCGGCTGCAACGGAGCGCTGCAGCGTGCGGAGCGGGGGATTTCTTCGGTCAGACCGAGAGGAAGTCTCGGTCACAGCGGGGAGCGGGGTTGTGCAGCGATGCGGGGTTGCAACAAGCGGAGCGGGGTGTGGGATGCGGGAGCGGGCTTTGGTCAGACCGATGGATCTCGTCGGTCGGATGCAGAGCGGGCGGAGTTGCAACGTTGCAACTTGCAACAAAGCGGAGCGGAGCGCGGGTGCGGGGCGGCCTCTCGGTCAGACCGAGAGAACGGGGGCAAATTCCTCGGTCGGACACGGCGGCGGCTGTACGGAGTTGCGACGAATCGTCGAAAGCAAGTTTTAGGGTTTTGTGACGACTAGGGTTTTGGTGGCTACGAAAATAAGCTAGCCTAGGGTTTATTTAAATAGAAATGAGCTAGGGTTAGGTCTAGGGTTTAAGAAAAATAATTTAAATAATATAAAAATTAAAATAAATCAAATTTTACTCTCCTCTCCCTCACGCAAGGACGGGTGCAGCCAAAAATTTTGATACGTGGTCAGAAAATTATTTAGGGCGTTAGTATAATATAGGAATTTTATTATAATTAAAACACTTATAAAAATAGGTTTTAAAATTATTTAAAACTTACTCAAAAATGGAAAATAGGTCAAATTAAGCTTAAAAATTGTAAAATAATTATGGGGTGATCGGGGCGACGAAAGAAAGAGAGTGAAGAAGACGGATCTAAATTTTGATGTCGAGAGACGAAACTAAAAATAGAAACGTCTCTCGTCAAAACAGAAAGTCGTGACGTCACATCAAATAAGATAGTATCGCGGAAGAACGACTCGAGATATGTCTTTCCAAAGTTGTTCCACAATCTAATACTCTCAGAGACGATCACGTCAACATATCACACAATAATGTTCGAAATCAAATAGAGTATAAAATAAACACGTGCACGATCAAGAGCACGTACACAAAGAAAGTACGATCAGAAACCGACCGTTACAGGATGCAGGAAATTAACATTAGCAAGGCAATCAATACATCCTACATCAATCCAGAACACCCACACAATGAATCTAGCCTAGCATATGAAGAACAGAATCGGCATTCATAAAAATAGACATAGTTCAATGCAAGGAATCAATGCAAATGTGTATTATAAAGAGGGTTGGAGATTTGTCACCAAATGCAAGCTTCATCAATCAGCAATCAATCCCAGCAATAACAAAAATGAAATCAGAAAGCTCAAAACTCTCCAAAACCTTAACCCCCTTCTTAAGGAAGAAGATGCCCCAAAATAGCAAAAGATTAAGTTCTCCTCCGTTCTCTTTCATTACATATGGATAGTAGTGTTTTATACACCCTAGGGGTTACATCTCATCCATCTGAATCATCATCCAATGATTCACAGCAACTGGAGAGAAATCCGGTTAAGAAAAACTCGTTTCTCGCAACCCAGACTGTGGCCGAAAAAACACCGATCAGTCGACTTTCGAACAAACGGCAGTCGACTGATGAGAAGATGACTGTCATTGCTACCAATGGGCGACATGCGACTGTCTTCAAAAATCACAGTCGCCTGTGTGATTCACATGCGACTGTCTTTTGTCCTTCAGTCGCCTGCTGTAGAAATGTTAAAATAACAGAGAGTTGGCTCTTTTTGCTCCCTCGGGAATCTGAAATATCAGTCGACTAATGCGAAGATGACAGGCGACTATACAATATTACAGTCGACTGTCAATCCCCTTATAGGCGACTGTCGTTGGGCTTCAGCTTCTCCAGCTTCAGTTCTTTAAAGGCTGGCGACTGCCGTTATTTGGGTAGTCGACTGTTGTGTTGCCCAGGCGACTGGCGTTCCATCTACAGGCGCCTGTTTTGTACTCCTCCTCTTGAGTTGATTTAGTCCCCTTCGGGATACCTGAAAAATCCAGAAAACCCCCTATAAATATAATAAACATTTATAATGTTTTAGGAAGTGAAATTTGCCAGAATAAAATCATACGCTCACAAATGATGAATTAGCGTAAATGTAGTTAAGAGAGTATGATTCCATGGATTATATGCACAAGAGGATATGATTATGAGGTTAGAATATGCAATATTTATTCATAATCACACCCCCAACTAGCGTTTTGCTAGTCCCTAGCAAAATAAGTGACCAATCCCAAAGTACAATGTTGGCCCCATCCATGGATTATTGGCAATACTAAAGGGTGTTGAAATCATATATATATAAGGGCAAAGTTCTCAAGTCTATACACTCTTCCCTAAGACTATAATCTCATTCCTCTTACAATTCCACCATCCACACCTAAGCTTAGTATACCCATTAATATGTCACAATCTCATGATGTAAGACCTTAGGAACTCTCGAGCATATGGGATATAACACTTACTCCCTCAAAAGATCATGGAAATGAGTTGTGGTTCAAATTTCATGCATTTACTCAAATTTCATGGCAATTTTTGCCTTATTCAAAGTACCATGGCAAATGTTCATGCCTTATTCAAATGTGCACAAGTGCACTTACTAAAGTAACATTTGGTAGCATTCATTTGAGCAACTCCAAATTCCAAGTAACTATCTTAGGATCCATGAATATAAACCTAGTCGAATTTTTAAAATTCATAATGCTTAATCAATTGAGCGTTGATACCAAGGTTTCTACATCACTATAGGGTTTCAAATGGGTGGTAATTTCCATGAGCTTCAAGCTAAAGGGCCAAGTACAAGCATGTAGAGAAATAATTAATTGCCCTTAGTGCATAAAGATACAACACACCTTAATTTGCCAAAGTCCACTCCAAGAATACATTTTTACCATAGTTGGAAAGGATCACCACATTTAATCAATGGGTCTAACAAAAAGCTATGGGTTGCAGAAATGTTGGTGATGTATGGAAATTTTTTTTATTTCATTCAATATATTCACAAAAGGATGAAAATGGTAAAAAGATGCTCAAGAAGTTTCTATATCCTAGTCCACACCCCCTAACTAAAAATAAACATGGTCCTCAATGTTTGAAGTGCGAGATGAAATATGTGCATAAAAGTGGATAAACTAGGATAAGAAATCTTGAGCAAGAGTTATTCATTACTACATACTATTAGGTAGGAAAGTTTTGAAACGAACACACCTAATTGGTTCCACCTGGTGGTGGTTCTGTAAGCTCCATGGTGACCTCGTCCCTACCCCACGGCTCTTGGTACTGCTTTAAGCATTGGCCGTTCACCTTGAATTCATTGTCGTTTGTGGGTTGGCAATATTCACCGCGCCATGTGGAAATACCTCCCGAACAATGAAAGGTCCAATCCACTTCGAACGAAGCTTTCCGGGGAAGAGATGAAGTCTTGAGTTGTAGAGTAGTACTTTCTCCCCCGGGGTGAATTCTCTCCTCAAAATGATTCGATCATGGGCGCATTTAAGCCTCTCCTTTACAAGCTTGGAATTGTTGTATGCCTCCCTCCTTATCTCTTCGAGCTCCACTAACTGCAGTTTACGAGAAGAGGGGTCAATTTTATAATTAAACTTTTTAATTGCCCAAAAATATTTGTGTCCCAGGTCAATGGGCAAGTGGCAAAATTTTCCAAAAACTAAGCGATATTAGGACATCCCTAAAACCGTTTTGTAGGCGGTACGGTACGCCCACAATGCCTCGGGAAGACGCATGCTCCAATCCTTCCTTGATGGATTCACCGTCTTTTGGAATATGTTATTGATTTTCCGATTTGCCAATTCCGCTTGTTTATTGGTTTCGGGGTGATATGGCGTGGAAACCTTATGTTTCACCCCAAACTTCTTCATTAAGCTTGCGAAGAGGCGGTTGCAGAAATGTGACCATCTATCGCTTATCAAGGCCTTTGGCATCCCAAATCGTGCGAAAATGTTTTCTTTCATGAATTTAAGCACGATAGCCGCATCATTGGTCCTACCAGGAATAGCCTCAACCGATTTAGATACATAATCTATAGCAAGCAAAATATACGTGTAACCAAAGGATGGAAGAAATGGCCCCATAAAATCAATGCCCCAACAATCGAAGATTTCTAATTCAAGAATAGGGTTTAACGGCATCATATTTCTGTTAGTAATCCCCCCAACTTTTGGCAAGCTCAGCATGATTTACAATATGTATACGTGTCCCTAAACATGTTAGGCCAGTAAAAATCACATTGTAGAATTTTTGTAGAATTTTTTCTACGGTCTTTTGGGCGGAAAAATGACCACCACACATACCCTCATGACAAAAATGCAAAACACTATCAAACTCATGGTCGGGTATGCATCTCCTTACTATTTGGTCATTACAATACTTGTAAAGGTAAGGATCATCGAAAAAGAAAGATTTTACCTTAAAGATGAACCTTTTGTAGTCTTGGCGAAACCAAGTAGAAGGAGTCTTACCGGTGACCAAGTAATTTATGATGTCGGCATACCATGGGAGTGTGTGGGAGATTGCAAAAAGATGTTCATCAGGGAATGAATCGTTCAATGGGCTGGTTACCGGCTCCATGCTCATCGTTAACCGTGAAAGGTGATCGGCAACATGATTTTTCGCTCCCTTTTTGTCCTTGATGGCGATGTTGAATTCCTGCAAGAGCAAAATCCAACAGATTAGTCTAGGCTTGGCGTCTTTCTTGGAAAGGAGGTATTTAAGAGCGGCATGGTTGGTGAAGATTGTAATTGGGAATCCCAATATGTAGCTCCTAAATTTCACCAACACGAAGACAACGACTAAAAGCTCCTTCTCCGTGGTGGTGTAGTTTCGTTAAGCTTCATTCAAGCTATTGCTTGCATAATAAATCACCACGGGGGCATTGTCCTTGCGTTGCCCAAGCACGGCACCAACCGCATAGTCACTAGCGTCGCACATAATCTCGAAGGGTGTCGTCCAATCTGGCACATGAAGAATAGGTGAACATATGAGCAAATTTTTCAACTTCTCAAAAGCAAGTTGACAATCATTATTCCAAGCAAAATCTACATCATTTTCAAAAATCTACATCATTTTCAAAATTATGCAAAGAGGCTGAGATATAGAACTAAAATCTTTTATGAACCTCCTATAAAAACCTGCATGCCCAAGAAATGATCGAATATCCCTTACACAATGAGGAATGGGTAGCTTTTCTATTACCTCGATGTTGGCTTTATCGACGTGCATACCTTCCTTGGATACAATATAACCGATGACTAAGCCTTCGGTGGCCATGAAGGGGCATTTCTCCCAATTCAAGAGAAGGTTTTTCTCAAAGCACAGATCTAACACCAAAGCCAAGTAAGATAAACAGTTATTGAATGAGCTACCATACATAGAGAAATCATCCATGAATACCTCCACGATCTTTTCAACCATATCATGGAAAATGCTAAGCATACAACGTTGAAACGTTGCGGGGGCATTACATAAGCCAAATGGCATCCTCTGGAATGCAAAAGTGCCAAAAGTACAAGTGAAGGTGATCGTCTCTTATTCTTCGGGTGCTATTTCTATTTGATAATATCCGGAGTAGCCATCAAGGAAGCAATAATACTCGTGTCCAACCACTCTCTCTAGGATTTGATCTAGAAATAGGAGAGGAAAGTGGTCTTTACGGGTCTTATGATTTAGCTTCCTATAGTCAACGCACATGCACCATCCCGTGGTGGCTCGCATGGGGACTAACTCATTGTTCTCATTTTTAATTACTGTTAGCCCCGATTTCTTAGGTACAACTTGAATGGGGCTTACCCATCTACTATCGGCAATGGGGTATATAATACCCGCATCAAGAAGCTTAAGGATTTCACTCTTCACCACTTACTTTAGGTTTGGATTTAACCTACGTTGCATTTCTCTAGTGGGTTTGGTGTCATCATCTAAGTAGATGTGGTGCGTACAAATTAGGGGGTCAATAACTTTAATGTCGGCAATTGTCCAACCAATTGCCCCTTGTGAGTTTTAAGCACTTCTAACAATTGCATTTCTTGCTCATTAGAGAGTTTAGATGATATTACCACGGGGAATGTGTCGGATTCCCCACGAAATGCATACTTCAAATATGGCGGCAACGGCTTCAAATCCAAGGATGGGTGGTCCAGCTTCGATGGCCTTTGGTATGTCGTGTCCAACGGTAGCGGCTCAAAAGATGTCATCCACTTAGTCACCGTGCCAACTTCCTGCAACAAACAATCGGTGTCAATCTTTTCACAAAAATGCTCAACAAAATTAAGCGCTTCAACAAACTCCACATCAAAATGCTCTTCAACTAGAGTCTCAATCATGCAAGCATCCTCAAACACACCATCCCCCAATGGCAACTTACAAACATTAAAAATGTTTAAGTCAAGAGTCATGTTGCCAAACGAGATTTTAAGTTGCCCATCCCTACAATTGATTATAGCATTGCTTGTGGCTAGGAATGGTATACGTAAGATGATGGGAGTTGGTGTTTTGGTTTGAGGACCAAGAATGTCCAACACAACAAAGTCCACCAGGTAGTAGAACTTTTCTACTTGGACAAGCACGTCCTCTATGCTACCCTTGGGGACCTTGATGGATCTATCGGCCAATTGGAGAATAATGGGTGTAGATTTCAATTCTTCGAGTCCTAAATGCACATACAAGTTATATGGCAGAATGTTAACACTCGAACCTAAATCAAGGAGGGCTTGCCCTATCTTTTGGGTTCATATGATGCATGGGATTATAGGTGAGCCGGGATCCTTGTATTTTGGAGGGGTGTTAAGTTGCACGATAGCACTAACTTGTTGCGTTAGGAAAGCCTTTTTCTTAACACTAACATTCCTCTTAACGGTGCATAAATCTTTTAGAAATTTAGCGTATGCGGGAATTTGATTTATTGCATCAAGAAGAGGAATATTAATTTGACATTTTTGAAATATTTCGTGGATTTCAGATTGAAACTTATCTTTCCGTGGAGGTTGAAGCCTTTGAGGGAATGGTGCGGGAGGGATGTACGGCTCGGGCTCTTCAATGACGATCACTTCGGAATGGTTGCATGTGTCCGATCTTCCCTCTTACACCTGTTCATTTATGCTGGCTTCATTCTCCATAACTATCTCCGCTTCGACTCTCGGTGGCTCCGGCTTCTCAATTTCCCGACCACTCCTCAACGTTGTCACTGCTTGACAAGACTTGACGTTGGATCCCCCCGATAACGAATTCATGTTCGGTTTGGGGAGTGGTTGTACCGGAAGCTTGCCCTTCTCTAGTGTTGCCACAAGCTTTGCATGTTCTCATTGAGTTGTTGAAATTGTTGTTGGTGTTGCGCCTGTGTTTGTTGTAGTTGTTGCCATTATTGGAAGTTGGCTTGATTTTGCGTTGTTTGCATTTAGATGAATTGTTGCAATGTGTCGCTCAGAGATTACACTTAGGGTTCACTTGTTTCATCCCTCCTCCTTTGGGTGCCTTGTTGATTGTTATTGTTGTTGAAGGATGGTGGACGATATGATGGTTGAGCTTGTTGTTGTCTCTGGGGACCACAATTCAAATTCGGACTATTCCTCCAACTTGGGCCTTGATTGTTGGAATTGTTGTATCCTTACCCTTGGTTGGAATTCACCACGTAATTCACTTGTGTGGGGTCTTGAAGCACTTCCTTCGCTATCGGTAGGTTGGGACATTGGTTAATGCTATGGTCTACACTACTGCAAAGGTTGCATAGCCCTTCATTACCAACTGTCACGGTCTTCACTCCTTTCAACTGCAACCATTCAAGTCTCTTGCAAATGATGGCCTCCATTCTTGCCTCTAAGGCTTCCTCTTGGGTCAATGTAAGGAGACCTCCACGAGCCAAAGGTAGAGGTAATTCTCTTCTCTCAGAATCAGTAGTTGTCTCCCAACTTCGTGCATTCTCCGCTATGGACTCTAAGTAGTCCCATGCCTCCTCCGGTGTCTTAACCAAAAATTACCAGTTGCACATCATTTCCACGAATTGTTTCATGGATGGGATGAGTCCGTCGTAAAAAAAACCGACTAGACATTATTCATCAAATCCATGGTGTGGACACGCTAGTAGCAGCTCCTTGAACCTTTCCCAAGTAATATCAAAGCTTTCATTTGGCTTCTGAGAAAAGTTTGCCATTTGCCGCTTTAATCCTTGAGTCATGTGCAAGGGAAAAAGCTTTTCAGAAATTCAGCTTGCATTGCTAACCAGGAGTTAATAGTATGAGGAGGTATAACATTAAACCAATTTTTAGCTCTATCCTTTAAAGAAAAAGGAAACAATTTAAGATAAATGGTTTCATTGCCAGCCTTCCCATCAGAACATGTGAGGTATACATCTTCAAAATCATTTATGTGCAGATAAGGGTTCTCCTTCTCTACACCATGAAAAGTGGGAAGAATTTGAAATATCCCAGGTCTTAGGCTAAAGGAATTCGCATCGGCTGGAAGCACAATGCATGAGCAGGTAGCAGACCTACTCGGTCTCAACACGTATCTCAAACTTGGATCACCCTCATGTTGAGAGTGATCGCCATCACTATGATTGGTGTTGTCATAACCGTTGGTGTTGGTATTGTTATCGGTCATGTTTATGTTTCTTACTAGTCTATGTGTTTGAGGAGTCCTTAACCACATAAACTAGACAATTGAGTTCAAGCCAAAACTTTCCAAGAGTAGCCTAATTTTTTTATAGTTTTGATGATTATAAAAATTGAAAAACAAACTCGGATATCCACAATGAATATAAATAGTAGAATGGAAAGATCTCACCAAATTTTCGCGACAAAAACCAAAATGTGAAATGAAGATACACCGTCCCCGGCAACGGCTCCAATTTGCTTGACTCTCCCTGAAAGGTGATACTCGCAAGTGTACAATGTCGGCAAATAATATACCTGGTAATTACGAGATCGTATCCACAGAGACGGAACTATTCTGCAAATTCACACAAATAGTCAGACCATGTAAAGAATGGTTGAGGCTTCTAGCCACCCTATGGGGTGAATGATTTTTTTAATAGATGGTTTATCTAAATACCCTAGAGTTAGGGTAATGTCCTAAGGTTTGGATGCAATATAGAGAAAGAGTGCGGGTGTTGAGGATATCGATAGGATTACTCAATTACTCGGCTAAATGTTAATTCCTTGATAACTCGATCACTCATCCATTTCAAGGTAAGAGGATCGGGAAATACTTAATTAAGCACATATGGGGTGCACCAAGGGTAATTACTAACCGGGTTCTTCTCCTAATTAAAGCTCAGGAATCACTCTCACACCCATTTCAAGGTATGTGCGAGTAGTGCATGTAGGTTGTGGTGCACATCACACAACCACCGTTCTGCAGCCCCTTTCGGATAATGCATGATTCGATAGACGGGTCATAACCCAATTAACAATTTGGGTTATCGGATGAATTAAACTTCTAAATTACGAAATATATATTGAAGGGGTTTTGCATTCATTTCAAGACAAGCAAAACCCATTGGATACATAGATGCAACAATTACGAAGCACCACCGTTCATCGGCTCCTCCATGAGTAGTATCAAACCCAATTACTCATAAGTTTAATTCACCCAACAACATGGATTAATAAGGGATGCAGGAAATTAACATTAGCAAGGCAATCAATACATCCTACATCAATCCAGAACACCCACACAATGAATCTAGCCTAGCATATCAAGAACAGAATCGGCATTCATAAAAATAGACATAGTTCAATGCAAGGAATCAAAGCAAATGTGTATTAGAAAGAGGGTTGGAGATTTGTCACCAAATGCAAGCTTCCTCAATCAGCAATCAATCCCAGCAATAACAAAAACGAAATCAGAAAGCTCAAAACTCTCCAAAACCCTAATCCCCTTCTCAGGGAAGATGATGACCTAAAATAGCAAAAGATTAAGTTCTCATCCGTTCTCTCTCATTACATCTGAATAGTAGTGTTTTATACCCCATAGGGGTTACATCTCATCCATCCAAATCATCATCCAACGATTCACAGTAACTGGAGAGAAATCAGGTTAAGAAAACCCCGTTTCTCGCAACCCAGACTACGGCCGAAAAAACCCCGATCAGTCGACTGTCGAACAAACAGCAGTCGACTGATGCGAAAATGACTGTCATTGCTACCAACGGGCGGCATGCGACTGTCTTCAAAAATCACAGTCGCCTGTGTGATTCACAGGAGACTGTCTTTTGTCCTTCAGTCGACTGCTGCAGAAATGTCAAAATAACAGAGAGTTGGCTCTTTTTGCTCTCTAAGTAATCTGAAATATCATTCGACTGATGCGAATATGACAGGAGATTGTACAATATTACATTCGACTGTCAATCCTCTTACTGGCTACTGTCGTTGGGCTTCAGCTTCTCCAGCTTCAGTTCTTTAAAGGCAGGCGCTGCCATTGTTTGGGTAGTCGACTGTTGGGTTGCCCAGGCGATTGTCGTTCCATCTACAGCTGCCTTTTTTGTACTCCTCCTCTTGAGTTGATTTAGTCCCCTTCGGGATACCTGAAAAATCCAGAAAAATCCCTATAAAATTAATAGACATTTATAATGTTTTGGGAAGAGAAATTTTGCCAGAATAAAATCATACGCTCACAAATGATGAATTAGCATAAATGTAGTTACGAGAGCTTGATTCCATGGATTATATGCACAAGAGGAGATGATTATGAGGTTAGAATATGCAATATTTATTCATAATCAACCAACACAACCACAAGTAAAGCACTTTGGATGAATATTTCCAACTTTTGTTGTTTCAATGTGAACTTTCCTATATTTTGACTTTTCAGTATTTTTTAGAAACATATCCAAGCCCACGTCTATTATTGCCATAAAGTTAATTTTCAAGAATAATATCCTACGATTGTTTTCCAATGGAAAATTTCTTTATGGACAATTCTAGGTTCGTGACTTTAGATTTCAAATGAGCATTATCATTCATAAGCAAAGTGCATTTATTAATGAAAGCCTTCTTGTTTTCCTCTTCATTCTTTTCATGTTTTCAGCTTTCTTTTCTAAATCAATTATCTTTTCTTTAGGCTCGTTATTTCGCATGCACATCTTTTCAATAAGCACTTTATTTTCATTTTCAAGCTTAGTCAATTTTTCTTTATACATGGTAATATCATTTAACAAAGTAGGACACGAAAGATAATCAATTTTTTCATGCGAGCTAGCTTTCTCCTTTTTCAGCAAATTAATGGTAGAATTACATGCAACAAGTTTTTCTTTAAGATTATCAATTTTTTTAGACATGTCATAATTTTCTTGTTTCAATTCAAAGCTACCATCCTTATAGTCATCTACGGTAGATTCTAGCTCATCTATTTTATCTTCCATTCCTTTACAAATATTCAAAAGTTCAGCAAATATTCAAAAGTTCGGCTTTAAAGAAAGATTTTACCTCATCGTGCTTTCCCAACAAGCAGAGGGAGGAGTGGGCTTCATTCTCCTCAATCTCATCTCCACTATCCATGTCCCACGTTAGTGCCAAAGCCTATCCTTTCTTTTCCGCGACATTATTCGTTTCTTGTGGGCAATTCCTCAAGAAGTGTCCCTTCTTCCTGCATTTAAAACATTCCTGTTTATTAGTAGTTTCCTGTTCAGAGGAATTTCTATCAGAATTAAAATTATTAGAACGATTAAACCTTTTTTCCATCTCAACTCTTCCTTGGTCAGTCTTGATATATCTTGTGAAGTTTCTGACCATTAGTGCTTGCTCCTCATCAAGATCGTCGTCGTCGTTAGCTTGAAGATCTAATGGGTTGGGAGCTTTGGCTTCTGGTTTCTCTCTAGCTTCGATTCTCTGTAGCTTAAGCTCGTGTGACATCAGGTTGCATATCAAGTCCTCCACTCTCATCTTTGATAGATCTTTAGCTTCTTGAATGGCTGTGACTTTAGAACGGAACGAGCTTGGCAGCGTCCTCAAGATTTTCCTCACCTGCACAAGACTAGAGTATATCTTACCAAGGGAGCTAGACTTGTAGACGATGTCTGTGAACCTCGCAAATATCTATTTGATGGATTCTGATGGAAGCATGCGGAAGCTCTCGTACTCTGTGCTCAGCAAAGCAAGTTTAGACTCCTTCACCTGTGACGTTCCTTCATGCGTCACCTCCAGCGTATGCCTTATTTCCTTTGCAGTTAAATATTGTGAGATACGATTAAATTCAGTTTTATCCAAAGAGAAAATAAGCTCATTCATAGCTCTACTATTCAATGAATAAAGTTTCTTATCAGCAGCATCCCACTATTTTAGGCTTTATAATTTCAGTGTCTTCAATTTTAATAGTGGGGGTTTTATATCCATTTTCAACAATATCCCACACATCATAATCTACAGACACTAAATAAATTTTCATTCTTGCCTTCCAAAATGCAAAGTCTACTCCATTAAGTTTATGGGGTTGGGCTATAGACTGACCTTCAGCAAATGCAGAATCAGATATATTCATGGTTATATATACTAGATCCTCTAACCTGGCTCAGATACCACTTGTTGGATCTAGATCTAAGCCTAGAGGGGGGTGAATAGGCTAATAAAAATATTTGTGCAACCCACGAACAATCATAGGCAATTATAATCAAGTGCAGAGTAAAAAAGAGCAAGCAAAGAGTGCACAACAGATTTACCCTGGTTCGGTCGCCACAACGACATACGTCTAGCCCCAAAAGCAAATACTAGATTAATATGTTACCAGGTATAACTACAATGAGCTAGAGCCCAAACTCAACTCTCACCTAGTTCGTACACACTCCCCAAAGTGTTCAACACTATTAACCTAGTAAATACCCTCTCTTGACGAGCCCCAACTAGTCAAGACCCTCTTGTATAGCCCCAACTAGACAAGATCCCAAAACGTCACAAATATGGTAAAATTTCCCCTACAGAGATCTATACAACAATATACAAAGATAAATAAATATGAGTTTAGAATAGCTCAATGATGGTGTAGTTGTCTCTGTCAATCAGCTCAGGCCAAATATGAATCTAAAAAGTCATCGTCGTTTCGAAATCTAAAGCAACTCAAGTTGCTGCTTTGGCACTCCCCTTGGCTTGGTGGCGCAGCAGTGCATGGGTCGGCAGCAGCAGTGCGTGGGTCGACTGCAGCAGTGCGTGGATGAACAACAGCAGTGCTTGGGCTGCAAGCCGCAGTGCGTGGGCTGCTCCCTATTGGCTTGTGCAATGTGATGAGGAACCCTTGGATGATAACTTGCGGCCTTGACAAAGAACCCCCATGGAGATGTTGCGGCCTTATTGATGTGAGTATGGATGCAAGTTGCGAACTTGATGGTGTTCCCTAGTAGTAGCTTGCCCAATGAAAATTGGAAGGAGCCTTGTATCTTGCGCACTTGAAGGAGTATGGCTCTTGTCTTTGCTTGTTGAAGTTGACCCGTGAAGCTTGCGGCCAAGGAGAGGAGAGACCCTAGAACTTGCAGCTATGGTGGATGTGCTTGCAAACTTGCGCAAGGAGGAAGGAGGTTTGGTAATTGGGCTTTGAACTTGCAATGAGGATGGTTCTTCTTGGTTAGGCAATGGAGCTTTGAGTCTTGAAGGCTTTGTGGCTTGGGGATGAGATGTAGCTTCTAGCTTTCAGCAATGGTTGAGCAATGGAGCTTTAGCTATGTATGATTGCGACTAATAGGAAGATGAAGGCCTTTGTTGTACTTGCGACTAGGATGATATGGCATTGAGGCTTCCTTGCGCAATATATAGATCCCCTTGCAAACTTGCGCACCTTAAGGGAGGAGTAGGATGGCCGAAATTTCTCTCTTTGTTTTGGTTGATCTCTCTCAAAATATCTCTCTTTGAATATGGTTTATATAGGATAGGATGGGATCAATTAGAATCAAATAGAATCCTATCATTGATGAAGATTGGAAGGAATCCTAACTTGAATAGGATTTGAATGAATCACCATGTATATGGGGTTTGAATATGGATGGCTATAGGATTTCAATTAAGATCTCATTTAATCTCTTATATTGATTTGCATGAGATTCTCCATATCTCTCCATCTTTGAACAAGTCTTCAATTTGTATAGCTTTAGGATTTGATTCATGCACCAATTGATTTGAATCAATTCAAATATGGATTTGAATTTATTTCCTCCTTATCTCCACATCTTTGACTTAGTCCAATATTTCTAGCCATTATCTCCATCTTTGACCAAGTCCACTTTGCTAATGCATGGCAAATTATCCATCACTTTGACTTCGTCTCCCTTTCAGTATTTGCGAGAGTGACATTCCTAAAAACACTTAGCATACACATTAAACCGTTCACACACGTTCGTTATCATCAAACACGAAGTCATCGATCGTTGTATCCAACAACACGTTGTATCCAACAGAATCATCAGGCACCGGATTTATAGAATCCCATGTTAACCCTTCGCTCTTCGCTTTTCTCGAGAAATGGGAGAGATAGATTTAATGCCAAAAAACTGAAAATCCTCTCTATCTCATATATAGAATCCCACGTTAACCCTTTAACGCGTTTCAGTTACGTAACGATATCTTTAAGGATAATATCTTAACCAGATACATTATCCGTTAACTCTTTAACGTGTTTTTGTAATGCAGCGATATCTTAGGGATAATATCTTAACGAGATACAATATCTGACAGTTAAGATATTTCACCTTATTATGAATTTCAAATCAAATTCGAAATCACGTTTAAACCCTATCTTATCCATTACGATCTTTGTGTGCGACCCAATATGCTTGAGAGAACAAGAGAGAGAAGAGAGATTATTTAGAGGATTCCGGATATGACTGATAGTTTATGATACTTTAGAAGAGAAACCCATCTTCTCTATTTAGAGGGCCACCGCCAAATCCTCCATCCCACAACCGCCCCGAGATTTCCTCAACCACCCCAAAATTGTCTCAACGACACGTGAGACTCGGTCTTTCGGTTAAGAAAAATCCTCAACCGAGTATCGGGTTGGTTACCAGGTCATTTGGCCATATCAAGCCATAACCACTTATTTCTCCCACTTGACCCGAAATGGTCAAGTGCATTCTAGTCATACTCTCACTATTTGTGAGATATAACATATGATGTAATTTCACATACTCCCACTATCAATGAGATATGCACATTTTATTCACCGAGTACAATTATTATTCATGATTGTCTCCTTTCAATTTTAATGAAAGTTTCCTTAACTTAGATATTCTAAGTCCTATCAAACTAACATGTTTGATGAATGTACCTGCTGGAATACCCTTCATCAAGATATCCGCAATCATATCACTTGTTAGAATATAAGTCACATTGACTTCTTTCCTTTCCACCATATCATGTATGTATGTAATGATATTGTATTTCAATATGCCTTCCTTTGGAATTGTTTGCACCACTGTGGATCAAGCTGATGGCTGCTTGATTATCACAGTACATCTCAATTGGTCCATCCACCAAATTGAGTTCCAAGTCTAATAGGAACATCTGATCCAGACCGCATGAGTACTCGCCATACTACAGGCTATATACTCGGCTTCTTGTGTGTATATTGCTACACAACCATGTTTCTTGCTACCCTAAGAAACAGCTGCACCACCAAAGATGAACACATGTCCTGCAGTTGACTTCGAGACCTCTATTGTCACCTTCGAAATATGCATCGGTGCAACCAAGAACCTTAAGCGAATCTGCTTGATAAACTAACTTGTGGTGCATTGTACCCTTTATATATTTCATATTATTCTTAGCAGCTTCCCAATGAGCTGGACCAGGGTTACTTTGATATCTACTAACCAGACTAACTGGGCATGCCAAGCCTGGTCTAGTACACAAAATTGCATACATCAAACCTCCCATAGCCTTAGCATATTGAACTCCAGCCGACTTTGTCCTTCTACAGGACATTGTTCTTTACTTAACGGCTTCCCCATAACCAATGGTGTAGGGACCGGATTGGAATTGTACATTCTAAATCTCCTCAATATTGTATGCAAATACTTTTCTTGATTTAAACTTAACATTCTAGACTTTCGATCTCTAAGGATCTGTATTCCAAGAACATAGGATGCATCACCCATGTCCTTCATCTCAAATTCACTACAAAGTGCTGATTTGATTCTTTTCAACACTTCAATGTCATTTTTAGTGAGCAAAATATCATCTACATATAAGGATAATATCGTAAAACTGCTCCCACTTTTCAAGACATACACACAGTTATCCAATTTGTTTGCAACGAAACCAAGTGTGTTTCATAGTGTTGTGAAATTTGAGATACCACCGTCTAGATGATTGTTTTAAACTATACAAATATTTCTTCAATTTATAAACTTTGTCTTCCTGTCCCTCAACCTGAAATCCCTCAGGTTGGTCCACACACACACACACACACACACACACACACACACACACACACACACACACACACACACACATATTGGACGTCTATTTATATATATACAATAGAGGTCTCCGCCAGGGTGACCCTCTATCTCCGTACCTCTTTGTGTTAGTGATGGAGGCTTTCTCGCTACTTATGGCTAGAGCAGAGTCTACTTGTGCTATCCAACCTCTTCGTAGAGTTGGGTCTATTTCCCATCTGTTATTCGCTGATGATCTACTGGTTTTCTGCCGTGCCAATGCCCGCTCCTTAAATGGCCTTAAAGAAGTTTTGGACAAGTTTTGCCTCCTCTCTGGACTCCATGTTAATTGGGAAAAAAGCTCAGCGATCTTCAGTAAAGGGGTTCGCAATCCTAGGGATCTGGCTGACATCCTGGGTATCAAGATGGTATCTTCTTTTACAACTTATCTGGGGTTGCCCCTGTCTTCTAAATACCCAAAAGCTTCCTTATTTAGGCGTCTTGTTGATAAATGCAAAAGGAGGTTATTAGGCTAGTCCTCGACCTCCCTTTCTATTTCTGGTAGAATTGAATTGGTCAGGACTGTTATTTATGGCATGATTGGTTTCTGGATGCAAGTGTATCGTCTCCCTTCTTCTGTCATTCGTACCTTAAACTCCGCCTGCAGGAAGTTCATTTGGGGCAATTTTAATATTTGGGCATGGAAGGATCTTTGTACTCCTAAGAAAGAAGGGGGGTGGGCCTTCGGCTATTGGAAGACATGAATGCTGCCTCTGGGGTCAGGCTTACCTGGAGAATGCTTGCTACAAATGGTATTTGGGGAAATTTCATGAGGAGGCGGTATGCGGCACAAATGAGGGATTTCTTTTCTTCTACAGCTAGCCCTTATCAATCTGGGACCTGGAAATTTCTGCTCAGGTATCGTACCTTCTCCCAAAATCTTATTAAGCGAACTGTAAATGATGGAGCTACGACCTCATTCTGGTTCGAAAATTGGCATCCAAAGGGTCCCCTATATCTGATTCACCCTCCTTCGCCTGGTACTAAGCTTTCACGGGTCTGTGATTTCTGGTCGCCATATGGATGGCGGAATGATCCAAGTATTCGGCAGTTGCTCCCCATTCTCAACTCGATCTCCCTCTCTCAAGGACCTGACGGTTGGAAGTGGCAAGCTGCGCCTGGCTTCACTTTTCGCACAGCTTGGGAGGGTTACCGTTTGGCAAGACCTTCTTTTGCTTTCTACAGGCTCGTTTGGTACCCTCGGCATGTGCCGAAATTCGCCTTGTGCCTGCTCCGTGCCCTTCGTGGCAAGCTTCCTACCCGTGACTGCCTTCTCAGGCGGGGCATGGCCTCTGATTAGGGGTGTGTCCTTTGCGGTGGACAAGTTGCTGAAAGTGTGAACCATTTATTCTTTGAATGTGATTATTCGCGTTACATCTTATCTAGGAGCCTACTCAAGCTTGGTTACACTGGGATTGTGCCGACCTCTCTCCCTGGTATTTGTGATCTTATTCTCTCTCGTTATAGCAGTCAAGACCCAGTGGGGAGCTTAGCTAAGGCTGCATTATCCTCCATGGTATGGCACATATGGAAAGAACGCAATCAGAGAATTTTTGAGGGAACTAAAGTGGGGAAGACGGAATTATTCAATGTCATTGCGGCAGACATCATTATATCACTTCGTGATTTGGACACTGAAAATGCATCGGATTTTACCCCATTCACCAATTGGGGTTTCTTGGATGCAGGCTAATTTAGTAGTTTTTCCTTTTTAGAGAGAGACAGTGATGTTTGTAATTTTAGTGCGCTTATAGTTTTCGTGGATGGCAGGGAGTTGAGGGTGACGGCGCTTGTGCCCTATCCCCCCTCTTTCTGTTAACTACTTTAACTATTCGCACTTGTTCTTTGTACATTTTTTAACTCACTAATATAGATCCTTTTTACTTGCCAAAAAATATATATATATATTGGAAAGTTAGCGTGGTATATATTGAGTACTGTGAATAAATACAAAAGATTCATTATGGTGATTGAATCCAGTAGAGGGAGGAGAGGGCACAGGCTCCGTCACTCCCAAATAAGGAAACCAATCGCCAAACATAAATCATACAAATACACTGCTCAGAAGAAACCAACTAGGGAGCAAAGACTTCAACCACTGTCCTTGATATCCCAGTTTCCAAATGCTTCTATCTCTTCATGAGAGGAAGGGTCTTGGTTATACAGGACAACTCTGATATCTGCAGCTATCTCTTCAAACAAGCTGGTCTTACTTCTCTTCTCATCTTCAAATACCCTTCTATTCCTTTCTCTCCAGATGTGCCATACCAAAGACGCCAGGTAAATTCTAGCAAGCAGACTCAAACATCCCTTACCACCAAATTTTGTAAGAAAGAAGTTAACTACCTCTGAGAGTGTAGGGTGTATGTGACATGGCACCTTTAAATTCAGCAAAGCCATGTGTAATATATATCTGGTATAGTTGCATTCAAAGAATAAATGATCTATATTTTCCTCCTCATTATCATAACAAAGTACACAAGAGGATGTAGAAGAATAATTTGCCCCCCATCTGCATAATTTATCCTTAGTTAGCAATTTACCTTTCATTGCTCTGAGTAGAGTCACTGACATTTTTGGAACGTGATTGGGGTACCAAATCAATTTGTGAAGAGGAAATGCTGGATTTCTAGTGCGGACTCCCTCCCAAGCTTGTTTGAAGGAAAAAGCCTCTGCTAGAAGCCATCACCACCCATCAACGCCTGGCTTCAAGGAGATGTTATTTAGCAGGTGTCAGATTGGGTCCAGTTTTTGATCATTAATCCATCCACCTGATCCCCAGTAGTCTGATACCTTTAGGAACTCTTCACCTTGCAGAACTTCAAAATGATCCTGTAAGGGACCAATGTCCAGCCACGGGTCTTGCCAGAAGTGTGTTGATTGACCATCACACACTACCCATTTAATGAGGTTCTTAGAGACATCTCGGCACTTCACAAGTCTCTTCCATGTGCCAGATTGGTTGACAGCAGCATTTGCCGAAAAAAAACCCCCAGGATGCGAGTATTTCTTGTGCATAAGACCGGCCCAGCTGTTATTAGACGTCAGATATCGCCACGTCAGCCGAACCCCTGCTGCTACATTAATTTCCTTCAACAACCTTATCCCAACCCCTCCTTCAGATTTTGGTTTGCAAAAATCATCCCAGGACCATGCTTTGGAGTTTCCCATAATGAATCTTATACAGTACATTGTTATAGATCTCAAAACACTTACAGGAATGTGAAATACTTGCATCCAGAATGCTACCATGCCGTAGATGACAGTCTTGACAAGTTCGATACATCCTGAAATAGAAAGCAAAGAGGAAGACCAGCCACTCATCCTCTTCTTACATTTGTCCACTAATCTTTTGTAATTAGGTGCTGTAGGGTATTTCAATGAGAGAGGAAGAAAAAGATATGTAGTGATGGTGGATACAATTTTGATTCCCAAACAATCCGCCAATTCGTCTTTATATTTCACCCCCTTTCTAAATAAACCTGCACTCTTATCTCAATTGACATGAAGCCCGGTATAATTGGAGAATTCTTGCAGTAATTTTTTGATGCCCAGGATGGAGGATTTAGTTGCTCGACAGAACACTAATAGATCATCAGCAAATAAAAGGTGAGAGATTGCCCCAGTTCGGCGCATAGGTTGGATTGTGCCAGAAGTGATTGCTTTATCTACAAGAATAGAGAAGGTTTCCATGATAATAACAAATAGATATTGAGAAAGGGGGTCACCTTGGTGTAGTCCATTGTTACTACCAGAATAACCACAAGGAGCACCATTAACCATAACCGAGAAAGTGGGGGTAGTTATACATTCTCTAATCCAGGTGATGAAGGTAGATGGAAAGTTTAGCTGGTGCATGAAATAGTAGATAAATTCCCGGTTAACGCTGTCAAAAGTCTTTTTTAGATCCAACTTCAAACAAGCTCTACTCCCCATAGGGTTATTGAAATCTCTAATTTGCTCATGGGCAATAAGAGTGCAGTCAGATAGGAGCCTTCCCTTCAGAAATGCGGCTTGATTAGGTGATATAAGTTCATGTATCACGGCCTTCAACCTGTTGCAAATGATTTTGCTAATGAACTTATATAGGACATTGCAGCAGGCAATAGGCCTGTAGTCCCCCAGACATGTTGCTTGGAATTCTTGGGTACCAGAGTAAGAAAAGTATGGTTAACCTGCCTGAGTAGGGAACCAGATCTGAAGAAAGATTTAGTTGCAGTTGTAACATCTTCTCCAATAAGATCCCAGTTGTGTTGGAAGAAGAATCCATTATAGCCATCTGGACCTGGAGCCTTATCAGGACCGACTTGAAACACGGCAGCCTTAATCTCCTCATTTGAGACCCTTCTGCAAAGCCAAGTAGCGGAATCACATGTTAAGATACGCTTTGGAAATAGCTTGATATTAGAGTCCAAGCAATGGTTCTAATTATATAGCTCCTTATAGAATGAGGGCGCATCCACCTTTAGCGCATCATACAGATTGTTTTGCCTCCCATTTACGTCAACCAAATGACTCAAGTTGTTACGGCTAGTTCTTGATTTCATAGCATTAAAAAAGAACTTAGTATTTATGTCACCATGGGTAAGCCAGTCATGTCTACTTTTTTGCCTGAACATATCTTCCTCCATCTTTAAAGCATGCGAAAATTCTTGAATGGGCCGAGATTCAGTCTCCTGGAGTGAGGGATCAGTATGAATACCAGAACTATTCCTGATTTCCATTAGCTCATGTCTACATTTTCCAACAACCTTGTTTGCATGATAGTTCCTAGCCTATTCTCTAAGAATTGGCTTGAGTTTCCTTAGCTTTTGTACAACCCGAAACATAGGGGTGCCTTCTTCGTTCACATTCCAACAATTAGAGATAATATCCTTGTAACCTGGGCATGTAGACCAATAATTAAAATATTTGAATGGCTTAGGTTCAGATGGTACCTGGTTGTGTAAATGTAACACCATCGGGGAGTGGTCACTCGTCGAAGTCTCCTTATACTCAATATAAGATTCCGGTAATTTATTGACCCACTCTATATTACCAAAGACACGATTAAGACATGCTTCAATCCTGCTATCACCCAACCGGTTGTTACACCAGCTCAAACGGTTCCCCGTACTTTCAGCTCCTGGAGTGAGCACCTAATTATGCAATCATGGAAATCTTGGACCGTACTCTCCTCCAGCTTCCTTCCTCCAATCTTATCTCGTGTATACATGACACTATTGAAGTCACCCCCACTAGCCAAGATACATTGCCCATCATCGAACAATCGCACTCTAGGCTCTCCCAAAGTTCCTTCCTCTCAACGATAGTGTTCCGCCCATAAACACCTGAGATTACACATGCGAGACCCCCAACATTATCGCAAGACACAGAGATTTTATATATATATTACTTAGTAACATATAATCTTATTTTCAAGAAAGCAATAATCGAAGCGATTGGGGGCGTCGGCCCTAGACTGCTTGGGGGTCTCCGGCGTCGCCTGAGTTCCGACGCGTGGGTCACGAGATCCGGCCTTCGATCCGTGCATGGGTGCCAGATCCAGACCGCCATCTCCAGTGTTCCAGATCCGGCTTTGTCACGCCCCGCTTCCCAAAAACGTGGAGGCAAAGCGTGAGAAGGTCCGCTCAGACTTGAAGCTACAAAGCTGCAAGTCCGATAAGCGTCAATCAAATTTAAACTGTAGGTCCTTGCAACGCGAAATGAAACAAAGATAATAATAACGAAAAGAGACAAAAGAAACATCTCAGAATATCCATAATAATAAATCTCAACATCGCAGAAAAAGCCACCAGGCTAAAATAAAAGAGTCTAAAAGAGGCCCCAGCATGGCCAGCAAAAGTACAAAGTACGAAAACAAAGTAATGGTGCGAGCACCGACAACTAACAGCAACCTAAAGCAAAAGCAACTCAACTGTCACTAAGACTGGTCTCCGGTGTCCTCGAACTCCTCAACGAACGTAGGCTCAGGCTCTGCGTCAGTAAACACCTCGTCCTCATCAATTGTCTCTGGCTCAGGGTCTAACATGTGACACCCAAAAGAGCAAGGGGCACATGTCAGCAAGTCTACAAGACACTTGTGCAAGGAAACTGAAAGTAGGTAAAAGTAAAGCAACCTAGCAGTTCTAGCATGATGCAATGACATGGCAGTTAAAGTAATGAGTGCAACAGGTAAAGTAAGGTAAAGTACGAGCATGGCATTTAAACATGGCATGAATCATTCACAAGACAAGTACAAGACAAGTAAAGTAAGCACCTCGTGCACAGAGATTCCGCCTTTTGGCTAGAGCGGCTGCGCGGGCCAACTCCTAAGCTCAAGTGACCGTTTATCCCTACCCATCCACGTGTATCGGGCATTGGTTTTCAACCAACACATGAGGCCCGCTTCTGGACCACGAGCCAGGAAGTGTTTTAAACAAGTATGGCGTAGGGGTGCACCCAACCGGACAAGGAAGTACGAGTACAAGTATTGTAGCATGTGCTACGAATGCGACATTTAATGCATTGATGACATGACATGGCAAGTAGTAAGGCGTACAGGTAAGGAAAGTAAACGTGATAGTTTAGTATGCATGAACAACAAGTTTAAAGGGTTGGATCTAGCTTCGTTGTCAAGCTAGATCAATTAGGTGACGGATCTAGTTTTGTTGTCAAACTAGATCAAGTAGGCGTCTAGCCAGCTATCATTTCACTGACTAGTCTCTTTTACGCTAAAAACAAGGAAGTGGCCTAAAAACATGGCCCTAAGCAAGTTTTGGCAAGTTTCACTTGCCTGCAAGTATCACGTCAGAGAAACACCATCCAACGAGTCCAAAGTCACAATTCCTACGTGCACACGTCCACCGGCCTACATCCGTTTTATTAATCTTGATTAGTGATTGCTAAAACATTTAAAATACTTTAAAAATACTGATTTTAGTCTTGGTTAGCATGCAATTGGGTTGGTGGTCCTAGGGGTGCAAGCGTTACCTCAAAACGACGCGAAAACTACACCGACGTCGGGTAGCGACGCCGGGGGTTGGAATAATAATATCGCGCTTCAAGTTGAGATTCCAATTAGATTCCCCGCTGGAAGTTTCAGAGCAATCAACTGGAGCAACGATTCCAGATTCCAAAGCTAGCACGTGCGACGACGGGCTACGACGTGTCGCCACGTCGTACGCGGCAAATCCTCGAAGAGCAAGCACCTAGGTGGGGCCCACAGTAGTCCTAGGGACCTATGGGGGACCCACAATACCTCTGGAGAACTTGGGGGGCCCACGGTGGCAAGTGGTGCGACGGGTGCGGGGTTGCGACGAATGCCTCTCGGTCGTACAGCCTCGGTGCGGGGACTTGGCTCGGTCAGACACGCTCGGTGCGGGGATTTCAGCGTAGCGGCTACAGCGGTGCGGGCGGGGGCTTGGTTCTCTCGGTCGGAGCGAAGAAGCTGCTCGGTCAGGCGCCTTGGATGCGGGGGTTGCAACGTTGCAACGTTGCAACGTTGCAACGTCGGTCGGTGCGGAGATGCGGGCCGGTCGGGCACGGTGCGGAGCGGAGCGACAGAGCGGGCACGGTGCGGAGTGGGATACGGGCTGTGCTCTCGGTCTGACCGAGAGCTCCTCTCGGTCGGAGCGGGGGAACAGAATGGGCGGCAGCAGCGGGGTGCGGACGGGGCTTGGTGCGGGGGCGGCTAGCTGTCGGAGAGGGGGAACGGCCTTGGTTTTCTTGGTCGTGCGGCAGCTGTTCGTCGCAACGTTGCGACGAATCGTCGCAACGTCAAATTTGAGTTTTTGAAGTGGCTAGGGTTAATTTCTTGCGAAAATAGGTCTTCCTAGGGGTTGTTTATATAGTGTAGATGGGTTGACTTGGTCTAGGGCTAAATCTAATAGGATTAGAAGTTCAAAAATATTTAAAATTTGAATCTCAACTTCTCCAACTCACACAAGGATTTGATGCTGTCCAAATGAGCTGGAAATTGGATCAAAAATTCTTTAATACGTTTAAAACTCAAATAAATTTTATTTGGCCGAAAATAATTTAAAAATTAATTATTAAAAATATTATAAACCTTGTTAAAAATATAAAAGTGGTCAAATAAACTCCAAAAATTATAAAATAAATATCAGGGTGATCGTGATGACGAAAGTGAGCTAACTAAGAAGACGGATCTCAATTTCAACGTTGGACGACGAAACTAAAAATAGAAACGTCTCCCGTCAAAAGTGAAAATCGCAACGTCTCATCAAATAAGATTAAATTGTGGGAAAACGACTCGAGAAGCGTCGTTCTAAATTAGTGCCACTATTTAATACCCTCAGAGACGTTCACAACGGCATATCACATAAAAGTGTTCTCAAACAAATAAAGTCTAAAATAAACACGTGCGCCAAGAGCACGTGCACGAACAAAGTACAACGAAAAGTGGTCGTTACATCCTCCCCACCTTAGAAATGATTCCGTCCTCAGAATCAACATCAAGCACTGCTCGGGAAAAGGTGCGGGAAGCGCTCTCTCATCTCATCCTCACGTTCCCAGGTAGACTCTCCCGGGGAACCGTGACGCCACTGCACTCGAACCAAGTCGACGGTCTTATTCTTCAGCTGCTTCTGTCGACGATCCAGAATCTCAACTGGCTGCTGATCATAAGACAGATCCGGACGAACCGTAATCTCTGAGAAATCCACAGCATGGGATGGATCACTAACGTATCGACGTAACTGGGATACATGAAATACGTCATGAACTCCCACCAGCGACGGCGGCAACGCCAAGCGATAAGCCACAGCTCTAACTCTCTCCAGGACATCAAACGGCCCAATGTACCTCAGACTCAGCTTGCCTCTCTTCCCAAATCGAATAACTCCACGGTTCGGAGATATCTTCAGAAAGACATGGTCGCCGGGCTGAAACTCCAAAGGCCTCCGTCTAGCATCGGCCCAATGCTTGAAACGGTCCTGCGCAATATTCAACTTCTCTCGAATATTCCTCACAACATCCACGGCCTCCACGATCATCTCCGGTCCTAACAGCTCCCGATCTCCAATGTCATCCCAGCTCAGTGGCGATCGACATTTCTTTCCATATAGCGCGGCGAAAGGCGCCATTCCAATACTCGCCTGGTAGCTATTATTGTAAGCAAACTCAACGTGATGGAGATGATCCTCCCAAGATCCCTTAAAGTCCAGCATGCACGCTCTCAACATATCCTCCAAGATCTAAATCGTCCTCTCGGACTGGCCATCCGTCTGCGGGTGGTACGCCATGCTGAAACTCAGACTCGTACCCAAGCTCTTCTGCAGACTCTGCCAAAACTGAGATGTGAATGTCGTGTCTCTGGCCGACACGATACTCACGGGGACTCCGTGAAGTCGTACGATCTCCTGCACGATTCACGTTACATCACTATCTAAACTAGGAAAAGGAAATAGAAACGGAGAGTAAACGTATTTACCTCCATGTATCTCCTCGCTAGCGTCTCAGTAGACTGTCCCACTCGGAAGGGAATAAAGTGCGCGGATTTGGTCAATCGGTCTACGATCACCCAAATTGCGTCGTTCTGCTTCAGACTCCGAGGTAGTCCAGTCACGAAATCCATAGTGATGTGCTGCCACTTCCACTCCGGAATCGGAAGCGGTTGTAGCAACCCTACCGTACGCTGGTGCTCCACCTTTACTTGTTGGCAAACAAAACACTTGGCTACACTCCGGGCCACACTCCTCTTCATACCATGCCACCAAAAATTCAGACGAAGATCCTTGTACATCTTGGTGCCACCAGGATGCACAGAATACGGTGAACTGTGTGCCTCCACCAATAATTCCTCTCTGATATCTCCAGCTGGCACACACAACCTGGCTCCAAATCTCAGCGAACCATCCTCGTGAATCAAGAAGTCAGTCCGCAGGCCGGCTTCCACCTGCTCCCGAATATTCACCAACTTAGCATCTCCCGCCTGTCCAGCCTTGATCCTATCCACGATCGTCGACTGTATCTGCATATTCATCAACGAAGAGGTCTCTCCAGGAAGAATAATCTCGATACCAGTCTCGCAAAAATCTTGCTGCAATCTCCACTGCGAGGTCAACATCATCACCGCTGGAAGTCTGCTCAGCGCATCTGGAACCACATTCACCTTGCCAGGGTGATACTGCAAGTCAATCTCGTAGTCTGCCATGAGCTCCAACCATCGACGATGTCGCATGTTGATCTCCTTCTGTGTAAAGATATACTTCAAGCTTTTGTGGTCGGTGAAGATCTTCACCTTCTCACTCAGCAGGAAGTGCCTCCAAATCTTCAGCGCAAACACAACCGCAGCCAACTCCAAATCATGTGTCGGGTAATTCTTCTCATGAGCCTTAAGCTGACGAGAAGCATACGCAACCACGTGCCCATGCTGGTGCAACACACAACCAAGACCTTTGCCAGAAGCATCGCAAAAGATCTCGAATCCTCCACTCCGATCAGGCACATCAAGTACAGGGGCAGTCGTCAATCTCTCCTTCAGAATACCAAAAGCCTTCTCGCAATCATCAGACCAAACATATGGTACATCCTTCCGCGTCAGCCTGGTCATCGGCTCAGCAATCCAGGAAAAGTCCTTAATGAAACGTCGATAATATCCTGCAAGTCCAAGGAAGCTCCGGATCTCAGACGCCAACTGCGGAATCGGCCACTCTCTGATAGCCAGAATCTTCTCGGGATCCACAGAAATTCCATCACCAGACACCACATGCCTGAGAAAGGCAACTCTATCCAGCCAGAACTCGCACTTGGAATACTTAGCATACAAACGATTCTTCCTCAAAATCTCCAACACTGTCCTCAAGTGAGAGGCATGCTCTTCCTCCGACTTTGAATAGATCAGGATGTCGTCAATAAAGATAACGACAAACTTGTCTAGAAAGTCATAGAAGACTAGATTCATCAGGTTCATAAAGACTACGGGCGCATTGGTTACACCAAATGGCATAACCACGAACTCGTAGTGACCGTACTTCGTCCTGAAAGCTGTCTTCGGGATGTCGTCCTTCTTCACCTTGAGCTGATGGTAACCACTCCTCAAATCCAACTTAGAGAACACCCTCGATCCTCCGAGCTGATCAAAGATGTCATCTATACGCGGCAATGGATATTTATTCTTGATAGTCACAGCATTCAGCTCCCGGTAATCCACACACATGCGACGCGAACCATCCTTCTTCTTCACCAGCAACACCGGTGCTCCCCACGGAGACACACTAGGATTGATGTAACCCTTCTGTAGAAGCTCATCCAGCTGCCTACGCAACTCCTCCAACTCTGCTGGAGCCATCCGATACAGCGCCTTCGAAATAGGCTGTGCTCCCGGAACAAGGTCGATCGAAAACTCGAGAGCTCGATCGGGCGGCAGTCCAGACATCTCCTCGGGGAAGACGTCGTCGAATTCACATACCACAGCTGGTCTATCCTGCTCCATCTGCATAGCAACAATCTACACCGGCTTGGCCCGAAACCTGACAGGACCAAGCGAACTGCAGCCACGACTGAACTCAAACACCGGGTGCCCAGGGACCTCGAACACCACCTTCTTCCTCCGACAATCAATCGTAGCATAGAAGCTCGCAAGCCAATCCATTCCAAGCACTGCATCATAGTTGATGATGTCGTGGACAATAAAGTCAGCGTAAAGCTCATGTCCACAGACCACCAAAGGGCAAGAATTGCACCCACGATGCACCGAGATCACGCCATTTCCTGTAACGATATTCTAACTCTTGGGAAGAGGGGAAGTCGTCAAGGAATGCTTCTCCACGAAGCTCCGAGAAATAATGCACATCGATGAACCGGAGTCAAAGAGGTCTCGTGCAGGAAACGTGCACACCAAAATCACACCTATCAAACAGTCTAACAATCAAACCCTATTCTAGCAAACAATCATATGCAATCAAACAAACATAAGCTAACAATCAAAACTATCTAAGGAAGGAAACAACTAGTTTGAGAGTTACCTGCGATAACCTCATCCACAGCCTCGCTCTCCACTGCCGTCATCAGGTAAGCCTGCCTCCTTGGCTGCATGGCCTGCTTAAAAGCCTGCTTCTGAGGAGCGAGAGGTGCTCCACGACCTGCAGGTACAGGTGCTCTCTGTTGCAACGGCTATGCTGCGACTGGTTCCTTCCAAGGTAGCTTAGACTTCGGGCACTCCTTCATAGCATGAGTAGGGTCTCCACAAATTCGGCACTGTCCCAACATCTTCCTACACTGATCCTTGATATGCCCGGTCTTGTCACAGAAATGGCAAGTCTTCTGAGGAGGCACACCTGGCCTCTTGAACTGCACTGGCTGATTAGGCCTAGTCCCAGGCCTAACCACTCCTCTGACCTGCTCCATAGGCCTCTTCCCAGCTCCAGAAATCAGTCCACTCTTCTGCTTCGCAATCCTCTCCTGTCTCCGAGTAGCTGCCAGTAACTTCTGATATGACTCCATGTCCGTCGTAGACATCAGACTCTACAAGTCTAGGGAAAGACCCTGCAGAAACCTCTGAGCCTTCTCCTCAGCATCCTCCACCATCTTCGGCGCGAAGCGGCTCAATCTAGTAAACTCCTAGTGGTACTGGTCCACCGTTAGATTCCCCTGCTTCAGCTCAATGAAGCGCTGCAACATCTCCCTCCTAGCAGCCTTCGGAAAGTACTCCTCATCGAACCTGGACTTGAAAGTAGCCCAAGGTATGGGGCTCACCAACAGCTCCTCCTCTGCATCCCACCAATTTCAGGCATTATCCTTAAGCTGCTTCTTCGCCAGATCAACCCATCCAGCCGGGTTGACCTTCGACATCTTCAGATTATCCTCGGTGTTTCTGATCCACTCCTCTGCAGCCAACGGTCCTTCAGATCCATTAAAGTAAGTCGGGCCCAGCTCCCGAAACTGCTTCGCTCCTGGCTCGTGGCGAGGAGCAATCTGACTGTTCTGGAGCATGCCCTGCTGCACCTGCATCATCTGATGCATCATCCTCATGATCTCAGCATTGGTGGGCTCTCTATCCGGTACCTCAGCACGATTGGGCCCACTGCCAGATCGGGTCTGTCGTCGTCCAGCCATCTAATGACATAGAAAACGAACAAACAAATTAGAATCAAAGCTTAATGACTTGGATGTTGCAATTTATTTAATGGACATTCCGTTTATTATTGTTGTTCCGATAGTTTGCAATCGCAAGATAGGACCTGCATGGGCCAACAACAAAACCTGTCACGCCCCGCTTCCCAAAAACGTGAAGGCGAAGCGTGAGAAGGTCCGCTCAGACTTGAAGCTACAAAGCTGCAAGTCCGATAAGCATCAATCAAATTTAAACTGCAGGTCCTTGCAACGCGAAATGAAACAAAGATAATAATAACGAAAAGAGACAAAAGAAACATCTCAGAATATCCATAATAATAAATATCAACATCGCAGAAAAAGTCACCAAGCTAAAATAAAAGAGTCTAAAAGAGGCCCCAGCATGGCCAGCAAAAGTACAAAGTACGAAAACAAAGTAATGGTGCAAGCACCGACAACTAACAGCAACCTAAAGCAAAATCAACTCAACAGTCACTAAGACTGGTCTCCGGTGTCCTCGAACTCCTCAACGAACGTAGGCTCAGGCTCTGCGTCAGCAAACACCTCGTCCTCAACAACTGTCTCTGGCTCAGGGTCTAACATGTTACACCCAAAAGAGCAAGGGGCACATGTCAGCAAGTCTACAAGAGACTTGTGCAAGGAAACTGAAAGTAGGTAAAAGTAAAGCAACCTAGCATTTCTAGCATGATGGAATGACATGGCAGTTAAAGTAATGAGTGCAACAGGTAAAGTAAGGTAAAGTACGAGCATGGCATTTAAACATGGCATGAATCATTCACAAGACAAGTACAAGACAAGTAAAGTAAGCACCTCGTGCACAGAGATTCCGCCTTTTGGCTAGAGCGGCTGCGCGGGCCAACTCCTAAGCTCAAGTGACCGTTTATCCCTACCCCTCCATGTGTATCGGGCATTGGTTTTCAACCAACACATGAGGCCCGCTTCTGGACCACGAGCCAGGAAGTGTTTTAAACAAGTATGGCGTAGGGGTGCACCCAGCCGGACAAGGAAGTACGAGTACAAGTATTGTAGCGTGTGCTACGAATGCGACATTTAATGCATTGATGACATGACATGGCAAGTAGTAAGGCATACAGGTAAGGAAAGTAAACGTGACAGGTTAGTATGCATGAACAACAAGTTTAAAGGGTTGGATCTAGCTTCGTTGTCAAGCTAGATCAATTAGGTGACGGATCTAGTTTCGTTGTCAAACTAGATCAAGTAGGCGTCTAGCCAGCTATCATTTCACTGACTAGTCTCTTTTACGCTAAAAAAAAGGAAGTGACCTAAAAACATGGCCCTAAGCAAGATTTGGCAAGTTTCACTTGCCTGCAAGTATCACGTCAGAGAAACACCGTCCAACGAGTCCAAAGTCACAATTCCTACGTGCACAAGTCCACCGGCCTACATCCGTTTTATTAATCTTGATTAGTGATTGATAAAACATTTAAAATACTTTAAAAATACTGATTTTAGTCTTGGTTAGCATGCAATTGGGTTGGGGGTCCTAGGGGTGCAAGCGTTACCTCAACACGACGCGAAAACTACACCGGCGTCGGGTAGCGACGCCGGGGGTTGGAATAATAATATCGCGCTCCAAGTCGAGATTCCAATTAGATTCCCCGTTGGAAGTTTCAGAGCAATCAACCGTAGCAACGATTCCAGATTCCAAAGCTAGCACGTGCGACGACGGGCTACGACGTGTCGCCACGTCGTACGCGGCAAATCCTCGAAGAGCAAGCACCTAGGTGGGGCCCACAGTAGTCCTAGGGACCTATGGGGGACCCACAATACCTCTGGATAACTTGGGGGGGCCATGGTGGCAAGTGGTGCGACGGGTGCGGGGTTGCGACGAATGGCTCTCGGTCGTACAGCCTCGGTGCAGGGACTTGGCTCGGTCAGACACGCTCGGTACGGGGATTTCAGCGCAGCGGCTGCAGCGGTGCGGGCGGGGACTTGGTTCTCTCGGTCGGAGCGGAGAAGCGGCTCGGTCAGGCGCCTTGGATGCGGGGGTTTCAACGTTGCAACGTTGCAACGTTGCAACGTCGGTCGGTGCGGAGATGCGGGCCGGTCGGGCACGATGCGGAGCGGAGCGACAGAGCGAGCACGGTTCGGAGCGGGATGCGGGCTGTGCTCTCGGTCGGAGCTGGGGAACAGAGCGGGCGGCTGCAGCGGGGTGCGGACGGGGCTTGGTGCGGGGGCGGCTAGCGGTCGGAGCGGGGGAACGGCCTTGGTTTTCTTGGTCGTGCGGCAGCTGTTCGTCGCAACGTTGCGACGATTCGTCGCAACGTTGCGACGAATCGTCGCAACGTCAAATTTGAGTTTTGGAAGTGGCTAGGGTTAATTTCTTGCGAAAATAGGTCTTCCTAGGGGTTGTTTATATAGTGTAGATGGGTTGACTTGGTCTAGGGCTAAATCTAATAGGATTAGAAGTTCAAAAATATTTAAAATTTGAATCTCAACTTCTCCAACTCACACAAGGATTTGATGCGGTCCAAATGAGCTGGAAATTGGCTCAAAAATTCTTTAATACGTTTAAAACTCAAATAAATTTTATTTGGCAGAAAATAATTTAATAATTAATTATTAAAAATATTATAAACCATGTTAAAAATATAAAAGTAGTCAAATAAACTCCAAAAATTATAAAATAAATATCGGGGTGATCGTGATGACGAAAGTGAGGTAACTAAGAAGACGGATCTCAATTTCGACGGCGGACGATGAAACTAAAAATAGAAACGTCTCCTGTCAAAAGTGAAAATCGCAACGTCTCATCAAATAAGATTAAATTGTGGGAAACCGACTCGAGAAGCGTCGTTCCAAATTAGTGCCACTATTTAATACCCTCAGAGACGTTCACAACGGCATATCACACAAAAGTGTTCTCAAACAAATAAAGTCTAAAATAAACACGTGCACGGCCAAGAGCACGTGCACGAACAAAGTACAACGAAAAGTGGTCGTTACAGGCTTCATCCGCTTCTCGGAGAAGGTCCAGCTCCTCGAAGTTCCTGTGCTCAGATCTGGCTTTACCGAAGGGAAGCTGAGAACCGGTCGACTCCAGTGCTCAGATCCGGCCGCCTCCTCGAATCAGGTCCTGACTCCGCTGCGCTCAGATCTGCTGGGCACGCTCTAATTCTGGTGCTCAGATCCGGTGTTTCCTCGACGCCAGATCTATCGCTTCAGGCTCCAGGTTCTTGACGCCAGATCACGCATCAGGCGCACTCAAGCAGTCGCGGGGCTCCTTCATCCCCGTTGGCCGACTGATCAGGGTCATCTTTGTTCAACGAGCAGATCATGGGTAGCAGATCTAATCCCGCTTGTATCAACGCTGGAAACCGATTTCATCAATGTTCTTCATTCTGTGTTCAAATGATGTCTACGTCTGTTGTAGCAAAGTCAACACCTAATTACACTGTAGAATTTCCCGCATTACATCGGAATTCTAATAACATTCGGAAGGAAAAAGCTGCCGGCCAACCACCTGCTCCTTTGAGAGTGGCAAAGACATGTCGAGAATCCTGTAGTTTGCTTTTTTCTGTTAGGCGCGCTGTTGAAGAGATTAGCAAATGTTCTTACTATCCTCTTCGGGAGGTTCCTTCAGGCAAGACTGTCCTATGGATTCCGTAGGAAGCTATCTCTACTAATGTTGCAAAATGGGGACGGACACTAGCTGGTTATGTTGTGGGTGACAAACCTTTATATTCTCACATTCGTGCATGTGTCCATCGTTTGTGGCGGCCAAAGGGTACTTTACAGGTCCACTCTAGAGAAAATGGCTTTTTCTTCTTCGTGTTTGAGCTGGAATAAGATTGCAGCAGGGTATTCCAAGGAGGGCCGTGGATGTTCGATAAAAGAGTGATAGTGCTGCGACGCTGGACTCCAGACCTCACTATGGGCAGAGATCTTATGTCATCAATCCTAGTATGGGTGCATAAGTATAATTGCTAGCTCTATAGGTAAGCATTTATTCCTTGATAAGGCTACAGCTTTGGGAGAAATGTACTCATATGCAAGATGCTTTGTTGAAATTGATGCAAAGACCAAATTACAAAATACAATTGAGATTGCTGTAGAGGATGAGGAGAATGTGATCATTAAAGTGGAATATTAAAACTTGCCTCCAAGCTGTCCAACGTGTGAGTGCTTTGGGCATTCAACCTCCCAATGTCTGTTTAAGAAGGTTTGGGTGGAGAAAGGTAAGGCTACTATGTCTGTGGCTGGAAGTGTGTTGATTAATGAAGGGAATGTTACGAGTAGAGGTTTTTCATCTACTATAGAGCCTGGAGGTCCTTCTAATGGAAATGTAGAGGTTACTAATGGTGATGCAGCGGATGTACATGTGATTCCAAATTCTGCGGAAACTGGGGGACCTTCTGGTAATGACAGTGTTGACGACCCTGACAATGTTGGGGATGAAAATGCTGATGAGGATGAATATGAGGAAGAATGGGAGGAAGAATTTAATGGAGATGCTACAATTATAAACCAAGAGTGGGAGGATGAAATGCGTCGCTTAGCTCCAAAATTAAAGACACTCAAAAAGACTTATTTGGACCCACCTCGACGGAAAAGCTCAAGGGAAACTCGGAATCCTAAATATTGCTAGGATTACTTGCATTATCAGAGGTGTAGGTTTATGTATGGCTTTGTTTCTCTTGCGTGTTATTTTTGGTTCTATTTTGTAGACCAATATTGTAATTTTCTTGAGTTATAAGAATAAAATTGCTTAACCTTCAAAAAAAATATCTATTTATTCTATAAAATATGGATGTTATCAAGAGAAATTGGATAAGAGAAATTGGACAAGAGAAATTGGATAAGGGTTTGAATTGTGTTTGGGGGTATAAAAATGAGGGATGTTATCATGGGTTATTGGATAAGAGATATTGGATAAGGGTTTGAATTGTGTTTGGTGGTATAAAAATGAGGGATGTTATCATGGGTTTTTGGATAAGAGATATTGGATAAGAGATATTGAGTAAGTGTTTGAAATTGGACAAGTGTTATCATGGCTATATGCTGGCTAGGACATTTGGTAGGAATCTGGGGGGGAGTTTTGAAATTTAAATTTTGATGTTTGAAAACATTTTGGAGGTTAAAATTTTAAGTTGAATACAAATGTTAAGGGGGCCCCGCAACTCTCTCCTCTGCCAACACTCTCTCCCACCAAAACACATCAGACCTAAAAAAATCTCTCCCCTACCCACACTCTCTCCCCCCAAAGCACATCAGACCTGAGAACAGTTCCCATCCAGATCTGGAGCGCGCTCCCCACAAACCGTCAAACCCTCAACCTCTTTTCATAGCCGAATCACGCTCTCAAGCCTTCACAGCCAGCAGACCACCATCATTGACCCCGCAGCTGCCTCTAACGCTGCTAGCAAGTGGGCCCAATCTTCATCGCATCAGGTGGTGACCTGTCACCGTCTGTTCTTCATGATCCATCGCAGCGGCAACGGACTCGGGGGCTTTGAGGTCGGTCGCCAGGTGCACGGACACGTTATAAAGTTTGGATTCTGGGATGATGGATTTGTGCAGAACCCATACGTATCTTGGGTTTGAGGTTGATAAAGATGCGCGCAAGGTGTTTGATGGAAGGGGCGAGAGGGACGTGGTGACGCGGACAACGATGGCTAGTGGGTACTCAAGGATAGGGAAGCTGGAGGAGGCAAGAGAGGTGTTTGATGGAATGCCTCAGAGGAGCTTGGCCTCATGGAATGCTATGATCGCGGGCTACGTGCAGGTAACAATTTGAATGTCTATCTTCAATCAATGAAAATCACATGTTAACCCTGGTTTGTTTTCTAGAAGAATTCACTAAATTTTGCTTTCCTCAACTGATATCATGAATCCAGGAACAAATGCCATTACGGATGTGTTATTTTATACGTCTTAAGTGCTTAATCCTTTGTCTCTTGGATGTTTGCTGATATTTTGGAACTTTTGTAGGCAGTGAAACTCCTAGGAATATATTGGAGGCTCATTCAAACATCACTATATTATAATTTCATTCATGACAGCATTTGAATGATTTCTTATTTTGTATAACTTATAATTTTATTGATTTAAAGTCATGCACTTTAATTCTCTATTTGTCAATTCCTAATTTTAATTTGCATAATGGTCGTGCAAGCTCATGCCAAGTCTATCAATATTCAATGTTAGTGTTTTCTCATGTTTTTCATTCGCCAAAAATACTCTCTGCACAAAAAATACTCTCTGCATAAAATATTTGAAGTTTTGAATACTCTCTGCACACTAAATTATGGAGGACAAATTTTTCAAGTTCTTTGAACATGCACTCACTTTGTGTTTGTTCACGTGGCATTTAGGAGTGCTTGCACGTTTATATGGCACCCGCGGAATGTGACATCGTGTGTGAAAATTCATCTCCATCCGAATTTATTGCTTCCATTGGACTTTATCATAGGCAAGAACCATACATTACTATGTGTTCATGTTAAAGCAGTAAAGAAGGCAAATGCTGAATTTTCTATCTGCGCTTGGTTGTTTGTGTTCATAAATTTGATGAGGAATCGAGTCATGAAGAGCATGTCGCAAATTGTGCTCCAGATGTGCCTGAACGTATGGAAGCATGTGCTGCAGAGATGCCTGCTTTGACCTACCAAGATGAACAACATGATTGTGGTCTTCCCCCTTTGCTTCCCAACAACATTGACACCATATTCTCAGGCTGTCCTCCCGGCTTTTCTGAACTATTGGCTAATTGCTTGGCTGAAGTTGAAAAAGGTTAATTCAAGCCAATAAACCCAGTTTTCAATGATCGGATCTTGCATCTTATTTAAATCATCTCTGAATGTTCGGATCTTGCATAAGTAAAGCAATTCTGAATGTTTAAATTAGGGTCCTCATTCACACACCCTAATTAGCATATGCACATATGAAATTTCCAGTTCAAGTGATTTTTGACATTAGAAAAAACTGTTTTTTTACACAATTAGAATATGCATTAGAATTATTTCTAATGTTAATTAGCATATGCACATATGAAATTTCTAGAAATTCTGAATGTTTAAATTAGCATATGCACATATGCTAATTATTGCATATGTAAAGCAATTCTGAATGTTTAAATTAGGGTCCCCTTTCACACACCCTAATTAGCATATGCACATATGAAATTTTCAGTTCAAGCGATTTTTGACAGTAGAAAAAACTGTTTTTTGCTCAATTAGCATATGCATTAGAATTATTTCTAATGTTAATTAGCATATGCACATATGAAATTTTCAGGAATTCTGAATGTTTAAATTAGCATAGGCAAATATGCTAATTATTGCATATGTAAAGCAATTCTGAATGTTTAAATTAGGGTCCCCTTTCACACACCCTAATTAGCATATGCACATATGCAATTTCCAGTTCAAGCGATTTTTGACAGTAGAAAAAACTGTTTTTTGCTCAATTATCATATGCATTAGAATTATTTCCAATGTTAATTAGCATATGCACATATGAAATTTCCAGGAATTCTGAATGTTTAAATTAGCATATGCACATATGCTAATTATTGCATATGTAAAGCAATTCTGAATGTTTAAACTAGGGTCCCCTTTCACACAACCTAATTAGCATATGCACATATGAAATTTCCAGTTCAAGCGATTTTTGACAGTAGAAAAAACTGTTTTTTGCTCAATTAGCATATGCATTAGAATATTTCCAAGGTTAATTAGCATATGCATATATGAAATTTCCAGGAATTCTGAATGTTTAAATTAGCATATGCACATATGCTAACTATTGCATATGTAAAGCAATTTTGAATGTTTAAATTAGGGTCCCCTTTCACACACCCTAATTAGCATATGCACATATGAAATTTCCAGTTCAAGCGATTTTTGACAGTAGAAAAAACTGTTTTTGCTCAATTAGAATATGCATTAGACTTATTTTTAATGTTAATTAGCATATGCACAAATGAAATTTCCAGGAATTCTGAATGTTTAAATTAGCATAGGCAAATATGCTAATTATTGCATATGTAAAGCAATTCTAAATGTTTAAATTAGGTTCCCCTTTCACACACCCTAATTAGCATATGCACGTATGAAATTTCCAGTTCAAGCAATTTTTGACAGTAGAAATAATTGTTTTTTGCTCAATTAGCATATGCATTAGAATTATTTCTAATGTTCATTAGCATATGCACATATGAAATTTCAAGGAATTCTGAATGTATAAATTAGCATATGCACATATGCTAATTATTGCATATGTAAAGCAATTCTGAATGTTTAAATTAGGTTCCCTTTTCACACACACCCTAATTAGCATATGCACGTATGAAATTTCCAGTTCAAGCCATTTTTGACGGTAGAAATAACTATTTTTTGCTCAATTAGCATATGCAGTAGAATTATTTCTAATGTTCATTAGCATATGCCCAAATGAAATTTCTAGGAATTCTGAATGTATAAATTAGCATATGCACATATTGTAATTATTGCATATGTAAAGCAATTCTGAATGTTTAAATTAGGTTCCCCTTTCACACACCTTAATTAGCATATGCACATATGAAATTAGAAAACATTGTTTTTTGCTCAATTAGCATATGCTTTGGAATTATTTCTACTGTTGGACATGATATGCATTATTTCTCTGATATGAAATTTTTGACATGATATGCATTGGAATTTTTTGCTCTGATATTTGACCGGATTGCTCTGATATTTGACAGATTTTTGCTCTGATATTTTTGACAGGATATGCATATCTGAATGTTTAAATTAGCATATGCACATATGCTAATTATTTCTTGGAAATCTCTTGAGATTTCATTGAATTTTTCTATGTTTCATTGAATTTTTTGCACCAATTAGCATCATGATCCGTCAACATTTGATCAGAATTTTTTACAGGAAAAAAAAATTATATTTTTCATTTGAAGGAAAAAAAGTAGCATCGGGATCTTGCAAATGGATTTTTTACACCCATTCAAAAATTCTATGTTTCATTGAGTTAAAATTCTATGTTTCATTGAGTTATAATGTAAGCTTTTTTTCTATGTTTCATTGAATTTTTGAATGGGTGTAAAAATCCCTTTGCAGGATCCTGATGCTACGTAAGAAATTCTATGTTTCATTGATTTATAATGTAGACTTTTTTCTATGTTTCATTGAATTTTTGAATGTGTATAAAAATCCATTCAATGTATCCTGATCCATTAGCATCAGAATTTTTGACACCCATTTGATCAATATGAGTTGTAAAAAATCCATTTGCAGGATCCTGTCAAAAAAATCCATTTGCGCATCCTATTTTTCTGTATTTGTATGTATTCATTTACAGGGTGAATTTGACATATTCATTTGACATATTCAACATCAGTTAGCAATTTGTTGGAACTTGGGTTATGTTAACTCAATGAAAACATAGAAAAAATGAAACTTGGGTTATGTTAACATTATATGAATTTTTTTGATGAAACTTGGGTTATGTTAACATTATATGAATTTTTTTGATGAAATTGGGTTATGTTAATTCATATCATTGAGTTAACATTATGTTTCATTTGAGCTGATGTTGAACTTTAACCCATTCTGATGCTAATTTGTTGTGAGAGCAAATGAAAACATTTCTGATAACATTATTGACAGAAATTGATGAAATTGGGTTATGTTAGCATTAGAATTTTTGACACCCATTTGATCAATATGAGTTGTAAAAAATCTATTTGCAGGATCCTGTCAAAAAAACCCATTTGCACATCCTATTTTTCTATGTTTGTATGTCTTCATTTGCAGGGTGAATTTGACATATTCAACATCAGTTAGCAATTTGTTGGAACTTGGGTTATGTTAATGAAAACATAGAAAAACTGAAAATTGGGTTATGTTAACATTATATGAATTTTTTGATGAAATTGGTTTATGTTAATTCATATCATTGAGTTAACATTATGTTTCATTTGAACTGATATTGAATTTCAACCCATTCTGATGCTAATTTGTTGTGAGAGCAAATGAAAACATTTCTGATAACATTATTGACAGAAATTGATGAAATTGGGTTATGTGAACATTTTTGATAACATAACTGATATATGTGATTGATGAAATTGAGGAAATGCTAAACATTTCTGATAACATTTCTGATAACCACTTTTGATGAAATTGATGAAATTGGTGAGAGCTTGATGAACATGTGAGAGCTTGATGAAATTGAACTCAAAAATTGACCCACCATTTTTGACCGGATCCTGATGCTAATTTTGAAAGTGCTCAGAAATGTTATCACCATTACTGAAATTAAAGTGCCCAGAAGTCAAATTTGACAACATCCTGATGCTAATTTTCAAAATCAAAATTATAGTGCTCATTAGCTAATTTTAAATTAGCATCAGGATTTTAATTTTGATTTTGGAGGAGCATCAGGATTTTAATTTTCAAAATAATACTGAATTTTAATTTTAAACTTTGATTTACAAAATTAAAGTGCTCATTAGCTAATTCAGTAATCAAGATTTTAAATTAGCTAATTTTAATTTGACAGCATCCTGATTTTTGATGCTAATTTTAATTTTGATTTTGATTTTACATCTAATTTTAATTTAGTTCTCCAACATTAAAATGCTAATTTTGATAGGATCCTGATGCTAATTTTCAAAATCAAAATTAAAGTGCTCATGAGCATTTCTTGAGCTCATTAGCACTTCTCCAACATTATCACCATTTGTTCAGGATTATTCAGAGCACATTAGCATTTCCTGAGCTCATTAGCACTTCTCCAACAATATCACCATTTGTTCAGGATTATTCTGAGCACATTAGCATTTCCTGAGCACATTAGCATCCCTAAGCACATTAGCATTTCCATCCCATTATCATATGTTAACATTTCCTGAGCACTTTAATTTTGAAACTTCCCTCCAACAATATCACTACTTTCTTTCCAATTCACTCATATTATTAGAGAAGCAACTAGGGTAGTGATGTAGCATGAATGTTATTGGGTTAATGTAGTGATGTTGTATGAAAGTAGAGATAATGTTATTGGGTTACCACTACTTCACTCAAATTTAACTCATATTCTAAATAACATTTCTGATGTAGAGAAGCAACTGTTAACCCAATAACATAACCCAATATAACCCAAGTAGTGATGTAGTGATACATCTTATTTGGCTATTACTTCCAGATATATTCAAATGAGTGAATTTGACAATTTATAATTTATAATTTATAAACTGTGATAAAATTTTATTATTAATATGGAAACTTCAAATTTATAATCTGTGATAGGGAAATTTATAAACTGTGATAAAATTTGAAAATCCAAACTGTGATAAACTTAGCAACTGAATATGTCACAGTTTGACATATGGAATTTGAATATGTCAAATTTATTCAAATGAGTGATAAACTTCAAATGAATATGACAAATTCACTTCAAATTTTATAAACTATGATAAAATTTGAATATGTCAACCTTCAAACTCATTTGAATTTGTCAAATTCACTCAAATTCACTCATTTGCTCCGAATATTCAAATGTGATAAAATTTATATCAACAATATTAAAATGCGATCAGAATATTGTTGATATGGAAACTTCATTTGCTATGACTAAGAGAGAGTAAGGAATCCTGGATGTCCATGGAAACATTTGGCTAAGGAAATAAAAGACTGCCATGTTGGGATGCTTGAATTTGGGTGGTAGGCATGCTTAGTGAATTTGGATGTCCATTTACTACAACTGTTTGCATCAGAATCAAAATTTAGATAATAATTAGGATATTCTGATGTAGTATAATAATTAGGATATTATGTTGTATAATGAATCAGAATTTGGATGTCATATCAATGTTACAAGAGAATTTGGATATTCATAATCATGAATCAATGTTAAAACCTAATAATTAGGATGTCGTATCAATATTACAACAGAATTTTTGGTTACCATATGGATAACACCAAACGCTCACATAGTCACCAGTAATATCACAGTTGCTAAACGAGTTAGACGACCATGTACATACTTGGAGCAATGGCCTTTGCAATCGATATCAATGAATGAATTTGTTGTATATCTTGAATTGTTTCTTATGTCGATAACTTGATATGCAAAAAAATTCTGTGTATGCTTTCAAGTATCTTTTAATTCTGGGTTGCATTGAAATTCAGCTTATTTATTGTGTCTACGTTATGACATCATAATTGGAGGGTATGAAGTTGTTTAATCTTAGATTAGTACTTTAATAATCGGGTGTGGCAGAAAGAAATGCAAGGTATGTTCACTTTATACCGAACACAATATTTATAGTAAGATAGCTTGCTGACACGTGCCATGCACATGAGTGGATGAAAAAAAGATCATATGGATAGTTACTGATGAAAATTGTGATTGCTAAAGTACGATAACAATATTATCAAAAGCAAATTAAATTGAATTTTTAATTTTCTTCGTATTATATGAAAATTTTATTTTAAAAACTATATGAAAACCTAATGTTCTAATTGGAGTGAAAAGTTACTTCATAATTACCTTCTTTCTATTTTTAATGAAAAATTCTGCAATGTCATTTTGGAATTTGCTGCAATTGGAATTTCTGATTTAGGTTTAGGGAGAGGTTCAAGATTTTTAATGTGTGTTAAGCTAATTGGACTGTTACTGTTCTAAAGTACAAAAACCTTTTGGATTGGCTAATTTTTGGATCTAATTGTGTCTGGGGGTTTTGTCTTTATTGTTATTTTTGATCTTTTTGCAGAAAGATGGGTAGTGGTGGTGTGACATATGCAGAGAGAGCAACGAGAAATTTTAGAGGTTGTCTTTGAGTTTTGCAATGTTTGCAATGTTTTCGTTTTTTTGTTTGAGTTGTTCTTGATTGCACTTCATAGTCATGAATTTCTTTTGATCAAGATTAGCAAGAAATTTTAGTTCGTTTTAGTTGGAAAATTCCACTTTTGTAACTATTGAATTAAGATTGCCCGTTGAGTATTGATTTAATTTGATTTAGTTTTGTTTACTTTCTTTTTGGAAACAAACTGAACATTTTGTGCAGGGGAAGAGATCATGTGCATAGTAGCCTAGGTCTGACAATTTCACCATCTACAAACTACTTGCTCAACAAGAAAACCTAATTGAATTTTTTTTCTCAATATTAAAACTTAATTGAATTTTTTTCCATTATTCTTTTGCTTGCTTCTTTGCTATTTGCTTTATTGGGTTAGGTTTATTGATTCATGCAATTGTGATGGGATCTTGCATCTAAATTGGTGTTTCTTTTAGTTGGGTTCTTTGTTGATTAATTAGTTGTGTTAATAAAGATTTTCAAGCCATGGAGGCAGTGAAGTGGTGGGTGACGGTGAGAAAAATATAATTGAAGAAGAGATGTGGAGGGAGGTGGGATAAGGTTGGGCTGCACAAAACATGGGAGGATTGCAGTGAGGTAAGATATGGCAGGCAACACATTGCTTGGAATGATGCCAAGTTATTGGTGGAAATATTGACAGTAAACACCAAATAATTTCACTTCTACAAAGACCTAACTTATGTTTCAATGCAGGCGAGAATATACTGTTATGCTATTAATTTTTCCAGGCTATTGAGATTTATTGTTTCAAAGACAAGCCTTGGCCATGGGACTTAATTTGAACCCACTAAACTTCAGCATGTTCTCTCTCTATTTCTTTTATTGAATGGGAATAATCACTAGGAAACAGAGTTTCAATTGTCCTTCTTTCTTTACTTCTTTTTGATGCCCTTAAAATTTTGATTTCTCCATGTGGCCATTGATCCTATTGATCATTTTTTGATAATTCTATTAATTTTTGAAGATGGAGCTGGGTCATGAGAGAAGTGTGCCCAAAATTTCAAAATCCAATAAACATTGGACAATAAACAATAAACAATATATTGGACATTGAATGTCCAATATATTCATTATCCAATAAACAATAAACAATAAACATTCCAATATATTCAATGTCCAATACATTCAGTGTCCAAAAGTTCAGTGTCTAATAAGCCAAGATGAAGAGCTTGCTACTAGGTAAGATGGGTGATGGAAAAGTTCAGTTTTGAAGTTCAGTGTCCAATTAATTACATGTATGCAGTATACAGATTTGTTAGTGAGAGCTCAATTTTCATTTCCTTTTTGTATGCAGGGCTCGTGATCGAACCGCCATGAAGTTTCGAGGGGTCGATGTTGATGTCAATTTCAATCTTACTCACTATGATGAGGATTTGAAGCAGGTTTGCTACCTGATTTGACTGGATACAATAGAATTACTTTGTTATTCTGTGATTGATTGTAATTCATTTGTTTCAGATAAGGAACTCGAGTGAGGGTTTCGAGCAAACATGATTACAGTGGATGTTATAGGATAAGTCAAGCGTGCAATTCTTTCTCTATTCCATGAATAAATTTTATGTAGAGTTCAAATTACAGTGGATGTTCCCCCTCACTTGCAACTAGAGATGGCCCTGATTGATAAGCACTTCACGACCTGGGAAATATTTCCACAGGTGTAATAACTTGAAAAGCACTAAGGACAGCCGCCGAAAGATTCCGCCGGGAAAGGCTGTTGGGGTATAATATTCTACTGTCTTTGGGATGAGCCATACGAAATTATTATAGAACGCAAATATTGGGTTTGCTGGAGTTTTCCCCTGTAAGCTATCCTTTTATTGATGAGTGTAATCTGTTTAATCTCTTTCTAATAGAGCATAATATGAAATTAAGAAGTTGCAAGAACATAACCACATTTGGGAATGACTGTAGATGATGTTAATGATTCCTCATCAATAGCTATTACTAATGCGCTAATGCCACCGATACTGGCATTGTTATTGTTGATGCCACATATGTAGCTAGAAGTGCTTCTGATGTTGTCCTCATAGAGCCAGGACTTAGTGTCATCAATAGTGATGTTTTCACTAGCAAAGCCCTTTCCCAGACAATGAAGAATTTCAAGGTAATTTCCAGATCATTGTTGAATACTTTAATCAATTTTTATAGCTATATGTCTAACTGACCCGCATTATTTATTTTCGCTTCAGATTTATGATATCCCCATGCAATATGAAGCTGGAAGAGCGCAAGATACATCATCTCTTCCTCAATATTCAAGATTCATCATCTCTCCCTCAATGTACTATGTTATGGTTCCAGGCAAAAAAACCTGATTTGTACTTGAATATTTTTTTAAATGGTGGGATTTTTATTTTGGTTGGAAAGAGCGCTCAAAATTATATGAGGAAAAGTCTTGGTCCTGACATTGTTTTCGGATGTTACAAGTGTTGAGGGTCTCGCAAAGCAGAGATGGCCCCAATCAAGAGGAAGATGAAGCCCAGTAAGAGCTATGCAGGTGGAGGGGAATGATGAAGCCCATCCCTAAATGACATCAACAGGGGGTTTGAGTAGGGGAGTCTCAAAGAAGGGGTAAATGGATTCTTCCTGTGCTTACGCAATTGCAAGAATTGCACGTGGCATCAGCTATTTTGCAAGCAGCAAGCCTCACATCATCCCCATGAAGAATAACATGTAAATATTTTTACAGGAGAAAAAAGAAAAAATAACAAAAATTACACACGTGGTTTAGTAGAAAAATTGTGTTAGAGGATAGTTCAGCTAAACCAAGCAAATTTCCAAATTTACCGGCAAAATTTCTAGACTGGTACTAAAAAGTACAGTGACACCAGTATTTCCCCAGAACCAGCACCAAAAAATTTCCCTACAAAGTTCACCGAAAATGTTGGAACAAACAAATTTGTGCATTATATATGCAACTTGCCAATGCACTCATCACGTATTAGCTTGCGAATGTACACATACATATAAATTCATACATGCAGTTTGATAGCAAAAACTGTTGGGGCCAAGATTTTGCTAGCAAGCAACTAAACGAAGTATGTCGAATTGATGTAATATTATGTCATACTGGAAGCATATAGGGGGACTAAATTTTTTAGGGAATTAAATCCTTTAGTAGAACTAAATTTTGGGGGAACAAATTTTTTTTGGGAAATTAAATAACAATTATATATTGAGCTTTAATAATTGTTGTTTAAAATTAGTGTATTCAAGATTTTGAATGTATTTTGACTATCAATTTTTTAGGGTAACTAAATTCTCAGGGAAAACAAAATTTTGCGGGAAACTAAAATTTTTGGAAAGTGAAAATTTATTAAGGAGAACCAATTAATTTTGGTGCAGAACTAAATTTGGAGTGTACTAAATTTTGGGAGGAACTAAGATTTTTGGGAGGACCTAAATTCCCTGGGATGACCAAAATTTTTAGTGGTACACATATTTTGAGGGGGTAATATCTTAATTTTCATACATTATACACAGGATGCTTCTCCAAACCAAAAGTGTCATGTAAGTATAGGCTGGATACAACACCCATCTGTGTTTGACACTTAAAAATATATGTGCCTTTATTCACAGATTGATAGAATGAAATTAGCATGATAGTTTGATGCAACATGAACTGTTACGACTAATCCGAACGGTGCCCGAATTGCAACGGCCCACGGCCCGACCTCAAAGGAGAAGCCCACTAGAGAAGACGGGCCCGCCTGAAGAGGGCCCACAGACAGAGATAAAGGCCCAGCCACTTCGCCCTCGGGGGCACCCGACTGGCCCCCATTCGGCCGGATTAACCGCCCCTCTGAATCCGCGATCCCATGATGGCCATTAACGGACCTGTTAATGGGCCACCCCTCCACTACGCGCGAGGAGGAGGAGGCGGAGGCGGATCGTGGGGGACGTGAGAGGAGGCAGGACATGGGGCAATCACGGAAGACCCTATATGGGGAAGGCCAGGACGATGGAGAAAGGGATCGAGACTCAGGTAATCAACTGAGAGGTACTCCATCAACGACCTAGGCTTTCGCCACTCCATATTCCTCCCTCCCCCTTTGCTCGCGCCGCCTGGGTTGATGATCCGGCTTCCTTACAAGCCGGATCTCCCCCGCCGAGTATCCTTTCAGACCCTGATCTGACTTAGGCATTGGAGGGGATTTGGCCGAAACCTAGGTCCGGCCTCCCTGACGAGTTTCCTCATCTGTCCAGGAAGAAGATATCCGAGGCGCCGAGGCTACCTCTCAGCATCGGTCGGCAACCCCCATCGCAGTCGTCAGGAGGGCGGCTGCTCAGGCATCATCCCACTTGTGAGGCGCCGAGGCTACCCCTCGGCGCGGATCCGACCGAGGCTGAGCGAGACCCAGACGAAACCGAGCGCGACTCACCGAGTCGAGGCTTCCCCTCAGCTCTCCCACACCGAGAACAAGCGGGCTCGGCGAACCCAAGGGACCGCCAAGTCGGCCCCTTGACCACGTTGACCACACAACCGACGGTCAACGAGCTGTGGTGAGAAAACACCCGTAAACATCTGGCGTCGTCTGTGGGAAAGAACGACCCCCACGTAAAACAACCACACCGACAATGACACGGCTCCGCCCCCCACGGCGGAGAAGAGGCGTGGCCCCGGTGGTGGGCACTGACCAGTGCCGTGGCAAGCGGAACGAGGGCGTGCCTCCCGGGCACACGAACCGGGCGGCGAGCTTGGATCGCACAGAAGATAGTGCTGAGCAGACCGACGGCCAATCGTTGGCTTCCCGGGGCAGTAGGATCGAGAGATTTCAGGAAAAGCCGGGATCAGGCGAAGCGCTGGTGGTATCCCTGATCGTGGACACCTCCGTGGTGCGGTGGCTGCTAGTCGACACCGGCAGCTCGTGCGACATCCTCTTCACATCAACTTTGGAGAGGATGGGGCTACGTGGCGAAGACTTGGAGCCATGCACGGGGCCCGTGGTGGGTTTCACGGGACACTCCGCACCTATCATCGGGGCGATCCACCTCCCGGTCACGCTTAGGAGAGCACCTGATTCGATGACGCTGACGGTGGAATTCATTGTGCTGAGGGTCGGCTCGGCGTACCATTTCATCGGCCGCCCCCTCCTCAATGCTATCGATGCGGTGGTCTCGACGCTCCACCGGACAATCAGTTTTCAGACCCAAAAGGGGGTCAGGCAAATCAATGGCGACATGAAGGGAGAGAAGATCTGCTACCACTTGACAGACGAGAAGGTCGTCGGAGGGCCTGGCGATCCAATGGCCTCACTCGACTTGAGGCATGGACCGAGACCTACCCATGCGGAAGAACAAGAGCAGATCCCCGTCACGAATGTTGAAGGGAGATTCGTCTCCATTGGGTCAGGGCTGGATCCTGACTCGAAGCGCAAGCTGGTTGAATGCCTGGAGGCCAACCTGGACGTCTTCGCGTGGTCGACCGAAGACATGCCTGGCGTTGATCCCTGGGTGATCGTTCACCGATTGAACGCCGACCCCAACTTCAGACCCGTCCGGCAGAAGAAGCGGAACTTAGGTGGTGAAAAGATGAAGGCAGCCTCTGATGAAGTAGAGCGACTCCTCGACGCCGGTTTCATCCGAGAAGTCTGGTACCCCAAATGGCTGTCCAATGTGGTAATGGTCAAAAAACCCAACGGGAAGTGGCGAATGTGTGTGGATTTTAGTGACCTCAATAAATCCTGTCCCAAGGACAGCTATCCACTGCCGCGGATCGACCACCTCGTAGACAGCACCTCGGGATACGAGATGCTCAGCTTCATGGACGCCTACTCTGGGTACAACCAGGTCCAGATGGATCCGGATGATGAAGAGATGACATCTTTCACAACGGACCGAGGGACCTTCTGCTACAAGAAAATGCCCTTTGGATTGAAGAACGCAGGGGCAACCTACCAAAGAATGGTCAACAAGGTGTTCGACTCCCAGATAGGAAGAAACCTGGAGGCCTACGTCGACGACATGCTGGTGAAGTCGAAGGATCCTGCTGACCACATCGCCGACCTAAGGGAAACCTTCGAACGGCTACGAAGGTACAATATTCGGCTTAATCCCGTGAAATGCACGTTTGGCGTGAGATCCGGCAAGTTCATGGGATTCATGATCACCAATCGCGGGATCGAGGCCAACCCCGACAAAATTGAGGCACTGATTAACATGCGGGAGCTGACAACCATCAAGGAGCTGCAGAAGTTGAATGGCCGCATCGTCGCCCTTGGTCGATTTCTGTCCCGGTCGGCGGAAAGATCTCTCCCGTTCTTCAAAACTCTGAGGACGGCCATCGCCACGCCAGCCGACGAGAGGAAGACAATACCATGGGATGAGGACTGCTCTGGAGCATTCACCAATCTCAAAGAGTACCTCCGCAGCCCACCACTCCTCTCCAAGCCACGAGAGGGGGAGTCGTTGAGCCTCTACTTGGCCTGCACTATGGAGGCGGTGAGCTCGGTGCTGATCCGAGAGGACGACGGGGTGCAGAGGCCGGTGTACTACACCAGTCATGTCTTGAAAGACGCTGAGGGGCGGTACACACCAATGGAGAAGTTGGCGTACGCCCTCGTCCTCTCAGCCAGACGACTCCGACCCTACTTCCAGGCTCACATGATACTGGTCCTAACCGATTCCCAGTTGGAACAGAACCTCAAAAGGTTTGACTGCATGGGAAGAATGCTGAACTGGGGGGTCGAGTTGAGTGAATTCGACCTGCGATTCAAGTCACGCACGGCCATCAAAGGACATGCCCTAGCTGATTTCATCGCCGAGTGTACCGTAGAAGAAAGGACTTTCTCGCCGGAGGATGTCTCGGTAACGGTAACAAATCAACCTTTGTACTTACTTATGACTGACATCAATTCGACTGGCCACTCAGGCGACCAGGACACGTGGATTATTCACGTAGACGGCTCGGAGACCCGGGCGGGGAGCGGGGCCGGGATCACGATTCGATCTCCTGAGGGGAACGTCATCGAATACGTGCTTCGGTTCGAGTTCCCGGCCACCAACAACGTGGCCGAGTATGAGGCCGCGATAAACGGCTTGAGGCTGGCCCAAGAACTCGGAGCTGAGTACGTACGGCTCCTTAGCGACTCGAAGCTTATCATCAACCAGCTACAAGGGAGCTACGAGGCGCACGAAGAGACGATGTAGGACTACCTGGCCACGGCCAAGACTGAGATGTCCAAATTCAAAAGGGCCGAGACCCTCCACCTGCCGCGGTTAGAGAATGCCCAGGCGGATGCTCTATCCAAGCTTGCTTCCTCCTCGCCCAGGGAGTTGGGTCACACCGTCTATGTAGAAAACCTCAGGAGCCCCAGCACGGAAGGGAATGAGGTGATGGCGATTGACAGAGACCCCACCTGGATGGACCCAATCATCCGATACCTCGCCCATGGGGAAACACCAACCGATGTGGAAGAACGTCGAACCCTGGAGAGCAAGGCGCTCCGGTACGTAATGCATGAAGGAGTCCTCTATAGAAGACGGTGTTCAAAGACGGACGTTCTCCCCTACCTTAAGTGCCTCGGCCCCCAGGAAGCTGACTACGTCCTCAGGGAAGTGCACGAGGGGACCTGCGGGAATCACCATGGAGGTACAACCATCGGCCAGAAGATCTTAAGGCAAGGATATTACTGGCCGACCATGATACGCGACACGACAGAGTATGTCCAGAGGTGCCAGGAATGCCAAAGGGTCGCCAGCACCGGGACCATTCCCCCTTCAGAGCTCGTCCCAGTCATCAGCCCAATACCTTTTGCGAAGTGGGGGCTCGATATCCTGGGATCGTTCACAACGGGCCGAGTGCAAAGGAAATACCTGATCGTGGCCATGGACTACTTCACCAAATGGATCGAAGCCGAACCTTTAGCCTCAATCACCTGGAAGAAGGCGAAGAGCTTCGTATGGAACTCCATCATCTCCAGATTCGGAATCCCCCGCGCCATCGTCACCGACAACGGAAAGCAATTCGACTCAGCTGGGTTTAAAGACTTCTGCGCCGAATGGAAGATCAAGTTACTCTTCGCCTCGGTGGCGCACCCCCAGGCCAACGGCATGGCCGAGGCCACCAATAGATGCATCATAGAACCCCTCCGTAAGAAAGTAGAAGGCGCCGAAGGGAAATGGCCTGAAGAGCTCCCCGGGATACTCTGGTCTTACCGTACGACCCACAAGCAAGCCACGGGTGAGACCCCATTCATTCTCACCTATGGCACCGAAGCAGTAGTCCCAGTCGAAGTGGGTAAGGAATCCCTCCGCATCCGACACTTTGACGAAGAAAGAAACACCGAAGGTTTGGAGCTCGGCCTGGAGCTCCTGGGTGAACAACGAGAACATGCCTTGGCCACCATCATCCGCCAGAAGCAAAAGGTGTCGCGTTACTATAATTCCCGCGTCAATGAGCGGAGTTTTTGCCAAGGGGATTTGGTCCTTAGAAAGGCGGTCTTCTGTCCAGAGGTCGCACGCAAAGGGAAGCTGGCAGCCAAGTGGGAAGGTCCCCACCAGGTGATCGAAGTTCTAGGACCCGCCACCTATCGGCTGGCAAACTCGGAGGGAAAGACCCTTACCCATTCCTGGAATGCCGAGCATTTGCGCAAGTATTACCAGTAAAGCCTGCGAAATCAATCACGAATGTAACTCCTTTCTCCCCCCTTTCTCAATAAATTGGTTTGATCCTGCTTTCCTCTTATATCATGGCTGTAAAAAACCTCATGAAGAGGGGGGACCCTGCCAAGGGAGTGTCTGGGTGGCACCACGCAAAGACAAGGGGCGATCCCCAAACAGGCTGGTCCCTCCTCCACGATTCGCCTGGACGGGAGACTCCCCGGGGCCTAACATCGGAGTGGGCCGGCCACTAGGCAAGGATAGCCCTCCCAGCGAGCGAGTCGACTCGAAGCGGCCGTAAGGCTGGGGGCGACTCCCCCAGCGGACCGGCAAACTGACCGACCATGAGGCCAGGGGCAGCTCCCCGGGCGGGACGATCGAAGGGACGACCTCAGAGGTCGACCTCATTGACTATTCACAAGACACGGGGTCGCGCCCCAGGCTGACTAGCCAACTGAGTCGGGGGCAACTCCCCCGCTACGGCTGCACGATTAACCGAGCCGAGGGCAACTCCCTCGGCCCGTCGGCACGCCAACTGAGCCGGGGGAAACTCCCCCGCTACGGCTGCATGATTAACCTAGCCGAGGGCAACTCCCTCGGCCCGTCGGCATGCCAACTGAGCCGGGGGCAACTCCCCCGCTACGGCTGCACGATTAACCGAGCCGAGGGCAACTCCCTCGGCCCGTCGGCATGCCAACTGAGCCGGGGGCAACTCCCCCGCTACGGCTGCACGATTAACCGAGCCGAGGGTAACTCCCTCGGCCCGTCGGCACGCCAACTGAGCCGGGGGCAACTCCCCCGATACGGCTACACGATTAACCGAACCGAGGGCAACTCCCTCGGCCCGTCGGCACGCCGACCGACCTGGGGGACAACACCCCCGGCAGAAGCGCCGACTCTTCTCCGTCAGAACCCAAAAGGGCGGCTCCCCCCTAGGAAGGAGGTGAGCAATTACAAGCAAGAAAAAGATACTTTACTTTCGGGAGATACAAGGGGCTACACCCAAAACCCTGGTCCTGGAAAATTTAATGACCAGGCTACAGGTCTAAACATTCCCTCACTCGTCTCCTTGGGGAACCCCTTCATGACCGTCGACGGGAGGAGTGACAGACCCCTCAGGGATCTCTTCCTCCTCATCAGAATACGCTTGAAGCTCCTCAAAGTTGATCTCTGCAAGCGGGAACCTCATTCGAACCTCGGCCTGGCAGCGGGCGAATCCCTTCTCGAACGCCGAGGACAGGGCCTTGGAGGTGAAGGAAAGGGAGTATTCCTTCACGACATCCTGGGCGACCTTAGCAAGGTCCACGCCCTCTAGCTCGTGGATCCGACCCTCGAGAGTGGCCACCTGTTGTTGGTGGTTAGATCGGATCATTTCGATCTCTTTCGATCTCGCATTAAGCTGGGATAGGTAGGCCCTCTCCCGCTCTTCCGCCGCCTCCAGCAGGGCATTGAGTTCCTGAGCATCGGCCGTGATGAAAGGGGCCGGATCGGCACCTGCCTCAGCCGCCGCGCCTGAGGCCACAGTGAGCGTGGCAATTCGCTCCTCGGCCTTGGACTTCCCGACCAGAGCTAAGGCTTTTTCCTGGTCCGACTTCTCCAGGGCAGAGGAAAGCTCGGCCACGCGAGACTCCAAGGACTTCACGAGCGCCTTGGACATGAGATCGGCCTCCTCCTCGCCTTCCCGGGCCCTGGGAACTGGCGCCACGTCCGCCTTAGCCTTGGAGAGAGCCACAAATTGGCGCCTCATCAAAAGCCCAACGGAGGACAGCTACACAAGAGAGGCGGGAGTAAGTTGAAGATAGCAGCAAAAGACCGGGTTAGGGAAGAAACCCCACATGTTGGCCAGCTTGTACCACAAAAGCGGCCAGACGGTCGCCACAGACCTCGTCCAATGCAGCTCGGTCCACGGAGAGACTACAGTTCTCAGCCACCCGTGCCGCCACGTCGCAGCCGGAAAAGACCGACTCACCCACTCTTACGGGGAAGCGAGGACGGAGAAGATCATCCTCCCCCGGAGGTAAATCAATAGGGACGGAGCAGAACGCACCTAGATACCGCTCGTATATATCAGGTAGAGGGCCTGGCTGCGGAGACGAGGGGCCAGCCCATGGCCCCACAGCCTCGGCCGGAGGTGACGGATCCCGGCACTGGGGCAAGGAAGCACTAACCCCCCCGGTGAGGGTGCGGACCTTCTTAGAGGCGGCATGCTGAGAAGAAGAGGGGACCTTCCTCTTCGACTTCTCGGCACCAGCCGACGGGCGGTCAACGCGTTGTTTCTTCCGGACCGCCAGCACATGATCCCCTCTTCGAGAGGCGGGGTCCGGAATCTCAATTTGAGATGGAAGGGCCGAAGAACTGGGGGGAAACCCACCTGCGCAGGGGAAAGTCATCATTAACCAACCTTGTCAACCACAGAACAGTGGCCACGGAGCACTATCTTCGGAACAGTGAAGGACGGCAAAACTCACCAGCGGGCCACGTGGTCTTCCGCAGGTTGAGGTCAGAAAAGAGAACGGAGACTTTCCGATCGCCCGGTGGGATCACCAACAGGGCCTCCACGGTCTCGAGTTCAGCCGCAGTCGGGTCACCCAGCTCCGGTGCCAGCATCACGTAGGCGCTCCAGTAAGTTGGGAAATCCATATCCGATGGGCCGACAATGAAAAGATACTCCCCCTTCCAGAGCTTGACAGAGCTCAGCAACCCCAGTATCAGGCTCTTCGAGGGCCGAGCGCTAATGTAAATCCAGGCCCCCGACTGGTGGCGGCTCAGACGATAAAATTGGGAGAAGAGTCGGGGGGAGGGGACCACCCCCTTCTGAAGGCAAAGCACGGCAAACCCGATGACAAGCCCGATCACGTTGGGGCAGAACTGGCATAGGGCCACGTGATGAGCACGCAGAAACTCAACAATGGAAGGATGAAGGGGGAACCGAAGCCCGAATCGGAAGCACACCTCGTACACCCCGACCGCCTTTGGACCCGAAAAGCAGATCCGCTCGTTAGGCTCAGGGGCCCGGATGGAGTATGGGGGTAGAAGGTAGTGGTCGCGCACATCTCCGGCGGAGGTGGCGCAGAAGGAAGAAGGGCATCCCAGAATCTCCAGAGGAACCACCGAGGGGTCACCCTCCTGACTACCAACCGCCGAGCCGGGGCTATCAGACGAGTCAAGACGGACTGCATCCTCTGGACGACCTAAACCGGGGGCAGGAGAAGACGACATGACGAGGAGTTGGAGCAGGATTAGACAAAGGAGATGCTGTAGGAAGATCTGGCCACGTTCGACTAACGGATGTCGGCGCTCCCTTCCTGGTGCCCTTTGAATGACCCTACGCAGGGTGGAGATGAATGCAAGGGACACGTGGCGACATCAAGGCGACGGCGACGCTTCGGAAACTACACCAACGAGAGTTCGAACGGAGCGATAATAATGACATTCATTTAATAGCGGAACCTTGACTGACGCACACATCGGATCATGAAAGAGTCACATCGCCCGAACCGAACCGACAGAAGCCGAACGGTCAGGGCGATGGGGGCAATTGTTACGACTAATCCGAACGGTGCCCGAATTGCAACGGCCCACGGCCCGACCTCAAAGGAGAAGCCCACTAGAGAAGACGGGCCCGCCCGAAGAGGGCCCACGGACAGAGATAAAGGCCCAGCCACTTCGCCCTCGGGGGCACCCGACTGGCCCCCATTCGGCCGGATTAACCGCCCCTCTGAATCCGCGATTCCATGATGGCCATTAACGGACCTGTTAATGGGCCACCCCTCCATTACGCGCGAGGAGGAGGAGGAGGAGGCGGATCATGGGGGACGTGAGAGGAGGCAGGACGTGGGGCAATCACGGAAGACCCTATAAGGGGAAGGCCAGGACGACGGAGAAAGGGATCGAGACTCAGGTAATCAACTGAGAGGTACTCCATCAACGACCTAGGCTTTCGCCACTCCATATTCCTCCATCCCCCTTTGCTCGCGCCACCTGGGTTGACGATCCAGCTTCCTTGCAAGCCAGATCTCCCCCGTAGAGTATCCTTTCAGACCCTGATCTGACTTAGGCATCAGAGGGAATTTGGCCGGAACCTAGGTCCGGCCTCCCTGACGAGTTTCCTCATCTGTCCAGGAAGAAGATATCCGAGGCACCGAGGCTACCTCTCAGCGTCGGTCGGCTACCCCCATCACAGTCGTCAGGAGGGCGGCTGCTCAGGCATCATCCCACTTGCGAGGCGCCGAGGCTACCCCTCGGCGCGGATCCGACGAAGGCCGAGCGAGAACCAGCCGAGACCGAGCGCGACTCACCGAGCCGAGGCTTCCCCTCAGCTCTCCCACACTGAGAACAAGCGGGCTCGGTGAACCCAAGGGACCCCCAAGTCGGCCCCTTGACCACGTTGACCACACAACCGACGGTCAACGAGCTGTGGTGAGAAAACACCCGTAAACATGAACTTTGATGCAACATGAAAATAATGCCTCATTTTTGGTCAAATTATCCATAATGCATTTTCCGCGCCGCTTTGTTGTTCCGCGCCGAATGCTCCCGCGTCGCTAAATATTTTTATGCTAATTTGTTGTTCCTTTAAAATTTGGCAGCGTAAATAATTTTTTGGGGAGCAAAGATTTCGCGGGAGAAAATCTTAACTGAACCGTGCCCACGGGCACGTGTTATGACTGCCTTTTCGTCGTCGGTATTGCGTCGGAGAGACCCATGTCCCCGTCATTCTTTTGCCATTGAGTCAGCTGTCCCCGTCGGTTTCGCGTCCGTGAGACGACCTTTGCCGTGCCCTCCAGGCACGGGCATTTGGTAGTATATATATATATATATATATATATATATATATATATATATATATATATATATATATATATATATATATATATATATATATATATATATATATATATATAACTTCCTTCAACTCTCTGTTGAGGAATGCAGTCTTGACATCCATTTGGTAGAGTTTTGTAACGGTCGTTTTTCGATCGTGTGTTTTTCCGTGCGAACTTTCTTTTCGTACGTGTATTTACTATTACCTCCTCTTGTATCCCAAACCCGCAAAGTTATATGTCATTGTGACCCTCAGAGAGAGTAGTTATTTGTGGAAATTTTTATGCACAACATTTCACGGGTCATTTTGCCACAAATCAGCTTTGAATGAAGAGGTGTCTTAACTTTTAGACTTCAACGTTTGATCTTTTATTTTTATTACCATTTTTCGTTCACCTAGAACATGACCAATCACCATACCCTCGATCCTCTCATCGCCACCGTCGTCCCGATATTTTTATTGTGTTTTTCAGATACCGTTAGACTGACATTTCACCCTAATTATCTTTAATCCACAATTGTCCTAAGATTAATTCAAATTCAATTTCTAATCACCAAATCAAATCTAAATCTAATGGGATCCTATGTATCATATCAATTATTCTCCTAGCTATTTGCACCCTAATCCTACCCTCCCCCTCTCACACTCTCTCTCCAATCTACTCCTTAAATACACTCTTTTTCCCCCTCTTTAGCAAATCCCCTTGTATTAAAACGCAACAGAGCCCTATGATTTTTCATCTCCACGCGTGAACCCAGACCTAGCCACCACCCCACGTGCAACTTGCCCCCAGCCTCCTCACACAACCAGCACCCACTGGCAACCTCCGTTGCTCCGGCCACCCTCACTCTGCCGTCGGCCTCCTCCTCCATCTCCATGCAAGAACCCTCTCCCCTTGAGAATCTCCCTATCTGGTCACCATGAGAATCTCCCTGTCCGACCACGTTGAGGACCCCCTATCGCCGACCCTTCAGCTCCGGCCATGGTCTTCTGCCACCGGCCAAGACCCCAGTCCGAGCTCCTTCCCTTATGATGTCCACGCAACACCCCCCACAGCCAAGAGAACTGCCGGCCCTCTCCCTTTGTAGACTCACGGCCAGCACTCCAAGCAAGAACCCATTGTTGTCTGCCTCCTTCCCCATAGAAGCATAGAACTGTCGGCCACCACCTCCCAGGACGAGACCCCCACCTGCCTTCACTCTCCCTTTCTCCACCGCTGCCACGCGCAACACAATCACTCGCAAAGCTCACGGCTTGCCCTACTCCCCTCGATAACCCCATCCTGATAGCCCCTTATGCCCTATGAGCCACGCTTTACAGATCTCGCACCCCCTTCGATGTTGTTGCCCTACCCTTCGGGCACACCCACACCGGACTACCCTCCGGGTCGCGAGTTGTCGCTGCCGTTACCATTGCCGCAAGTTGCTTCGTTGCGCTACTCGCAACCGAGGCAACCCCGACGTCGTTGCTGTTTTACTATGCTACCCGCAGCCAAGACGATACCGAGGCGAGTTTTGTACTGTGCTACCCACAGTCGAGGAACCAGAGACGACGTAATCCAGCACAGTTTCCAGACCCGACGTCAGACTCGTGCACGTTTGTCTTACCAGGTTGGTTCCCATCACTCGTAGTAACCCACACTGTAAGACATCAAAACCTAATTAAAATCGACAACTTAACTCACTAAATTTATTTTTACTCTCCTTTAAAACGTTGTGAAACGGTACACCGACGATTGGACTTTTTAACTGTGCACATAGGGTAGAATCGTCGGATAGGCTGAACATTCGGAACGTGACTCGAAACTGATAGGATAGCCACGATCAACTTAGAGACAACTTAATCGGATTGCTAAACCGGTCTTGACACCCGTCGTTGACTTGTGATAGTGGACTTTGACCGACGCACTGCCATAGACGAGACGCTTCCGACGGACGTTCTGTTTGCCACAGCAGGCAAGTGTACCCACTTGCGTAGTTACGGCCAAGTCTAGGCCACTTCTTTCTTAAAACTGTAAATTGTTGAACAAGAGAACTGGACGTGAAATGATAGCGTCCGGGACCCCCTCACGATAGTGACAACGAAGTCTAGGTATAAATTGCAAACATGCTAGGAACTATCTCTGTGTGTGTGCGTGTGGCCACCCTAGAACAAACTATACCCATGTCATGCCATGTAACATTATTCATGACTTGTCTTGCATAGCCTGAGGGTAATAGAGCACTCTCCGAGACAGAGAGAGTGATCCCTTGTACAGATACACGACCTGCGAGAAGCCCGGCACTCATCGAGTGAGAGAGTGACCCTTGGCAACCCGTGGGGACTGAGACACCCACCTAGCAGAGTGTGTGATCCTTGTTACAGAACACCCTACGGGGCGCTCGACACTCATCGAGTGAGTGAGTGGCCCTGCAACCTGTGGGGAATTAGAAGCACTCACCTAGCAGAGTGAGTGGTCCTCGTCCAGTCTTGGCTTTAGTTCTTGGGGTGGGGTAGGGTTGAGCGGCCACCAGGTTAGAGAGTTTGGCCACTTTCTAAGCTGAAGGCTTGAACCCTCTTGGTGTCGAGTCGCTTGGTGTCACACAGTCATGGAGTCGAGTCACTTGGTGTCACACAGTCTAGTCTAGTCTTGTCTTGGTAGCTTACACTACGACTTTTGCTTGCCACGTTTACTTTTTGCACCTTCTTTACTTTCCTTACTTATATGTATAAATGGCATGCTATTGCATCCCTCATTTTAATCAACATTAAAATGTCGTCTTTAATTTCCTTTACACTTGCAGTAGAGTCTTCTCACCTTTCCTTGTAGACTTTACCTGACGTACATCTCCTTTTCTCTTGGCTGTTGTACGTCAGGCACCGAGACAGAGTACACAGACGAGCCTGCCTTACTTGAGGACTTGGAGCCGGAGGACGTTGACCTGGAGTACGTGCTAGACGAGGACCAGACCTAGAGGTTCCTCATCGTTGTTGTCTTCCAGAGGTTTAATGCTTTCTAGTTTGGGTGCGTAGCACCACTTTACTTTTTTTCTAGGTTGGGTGCGTCACACCATTAGTTTCCCTTTCCGCAGTTGTGGCCAAGCTTAGGCTTCTTTTATTAGACTTGTCATATGCTGAATGTTATTTTTTATAAATGAATTCAATTTCCTTTCGAGTACTCTTATTTTATTGAAATGAACTTTTATATGCAAGAAACTGTAATTAAATGGTATCTCTACAGACGCTTAATGGGCCCGAGCCTCACAGCTCCGGCCTATGTAGACCTTCGTCTCGTCCTCGCACCCGTTTTGGGAAGCAGGGCGGGATTGGTTTTAGTGGTGGCCCATGCAGGTCGTGCAGAAAGTTCAGAACGATAAAAGTACTCGCATTCATTTAATATCCAGTTTATCATGTGCAAAGTCTAATAATCCCTAGTTAGATTAGTGACCCAAGTTGTCCTTAGTTATGGTCTCTTTATCTTAGGCCCCATCTTAGTCTCATCTTACCCGACTTTAACTTTGTTCGACTCCGGTGCATATATGTGCATCATAACCGGGAGATTCGTAACAGAACACTCCATTCCCACCCATACACTTCCTAAGTGTTGGGACATCACTACAGGGAATGGAGTGGTGACGGTTAATTTGGGATGCCGCTCGATTCCGTTCATGATCAATGGACATGAGCTTTATGCCGACTTCATTGTCCATGATCTGCCACATTTCGATGTTGTTATTGTCATCGATTGGTTCGGTGATTTCCATGCTTCGATCGATTGTCGCAGCAAGAAAGTGGTGTACAGGATTCGAGGCCACCCGAAGTTCAAGTTTCATAGCAGAGAGTAATCGCTTGGGCCCGTTAGATTCTGGGCCAAGCCGGAGGAGTCAATCATCCATGCAGATGGAGACCAGTAGACCACCAGTCGTCAGAGAATTTGACGACGTCTTTCCGAATGATATTTCAGGGTTGCCACCCGACAGTGCTTTGGAGTTCAGTGTAGACTTGATGCCCAGAGCACAACCTATTTCGAAGGCGCCGTTTCGGATGGCTCCTGCAGAGCTCGAGGAGTTGCGGAAGCAGGTGGACGAATTGTTGCAGAAGGGTTTCATCACCCTAGTGTGTCATATTGGGGTGCACCAGTTCTGTTGGTGAAGAAGAAGAATGGATCCCGTTAGATATGCGTGGACTACAGAGGACTGAATGCATTGACCGTGAAGAAAAAGTATCCACTGCCTTGGATTGATGATATTTTTGACCAGCTTGGAGGTTCGAGGGTTTTCTCGAAATTAGATTTGAGGAGCGGGTACCATCAGTTGAAGGTGAAGAAGGACGATGTTCCGAAGACGGCCTTCAGGACGATGTTCCAAAGACGGCCTTCAGGACAAAGTACGGACACTATGAGTTCATAGTCATGACGTTTAATGTGACCAATGCTCCAGCAGTGTTTATGAACCAGATGAATTTGATTTTCTACGACTTCTTGGATAAGTTCGTCGTCATCTTCATCGACGACATTCTTATTTACTCGAAGTCAGAAGAGGAGCACAGCCGTCACCTGAGGACAGTGTTGGAGACACTAAGACGTCATAAGATGAATGCCAAGTTTAGTAATTGCGAGTTCTTGTTGGACAGAGTCACATTCCTGGGACACGTGGTGTCTGGTGATGGTATATCTGTAGATCCGAAGAAAGTCAGAGCAGTCAGCGAGTGGCCGACCCCACAGTCAGCATCAGATATTAGGAGCTTTCTTGGATTAGCAGGCTACTACCATCGGTTCATCAAGATTTCTCTAAGAATGCAGAGCCGATGATGAAGCTGACGAGGAAGGACGTTGAGTTCGTCTGGTCTGAGGATTGTGAGAAGGACTTCAGTATTTTGAAGGAGAAGTTGACTACAGAAACGGTATTGGCTGTACCGGATTGGAACGGAGGCTTCGAGATTTACTGTGATGCATCTGGCAAGGGCCTCGGATGCGTCTTGCATCAGCATGGTCATGTGGTCACGTACGCTTCTCGGTAGTTTAGGAATCATGAGAAGAACTAACCGATGCACGATCTGGAGTTAGCAGCGGTGATATTTGCATTGAAGATCTGAAGACACTTTCTGCTGCATGAGAGTGTGAAAATTTTCACTGATCACAAAATCTTGAAGTACATTTTTACGCAGAAGGAGCTCAACATGCGTAAGAGGCGATGGTTGTAGCTGATGGCAGACTATAAGATAGATCTGCAGTATCACCCGGGGAAGGTGAATGTATCACCAGATGCTTTGAGTAGACTCCCCGCAGTGATGATGCATACCACCGACTGGAGAGTACAGCATGAGCTGAGAGGGATGCACATTGAGGTTGTCCTACCAGAAGTGATCGTTTCGTTGATGAACTTGTAGATTCAGTCAACGATGGTGGATCGTATCAAGACAGCTCAGGCAGGAGACCCGAAGCTGCAGATGATCAGAAGACAGGTGGAAGCTGGCTTTGGATGGAGTTTATTATTCATGAGGATGGATCGTTGAGGTACGGCAGTAGACTCTGCATATCTGCAGGTGACATTAGAGAGGATCCGTTGAGTGAGGCTCATAGTTCGCCTTATTCCATGCATCCTGGAGGCACGGAGATGTATAAGGACCTCCGTCTGAACTATTGGTGGATTGGCATGAAGAGGAGTGTTGCACGGAGAGTTGCCAAGTGTTTGGTAAGCCAATAAGTGAAGGCGGAGCATCATCGGATAACTGGATTGCTACAACCGCTTCCTATTCTGGAGTGGAAGTGGCAGCACATCACGATGGATTTCGTGACATGCCTACCTTAGAGCCCGAAGCAGAACGACGTAGTCTGGGTGATCGTTGATCGATTGACCAAGTCTGCAAATTTTATACCATTCCGAGTGGGACAGTCCACGGAAGTCTTGGCGAGGAAGTATCTAGAGGTAAATGATATTTTACTTCTCTATTTATAGTTCCTCCTTGAGTTTAGTTCGTGATGTAGATCGTGTACGTGCAGGAGATTGTGCGCTTACATGGAGTTTAGGTGAGCATCGTGTCTACCAGAGACTCGAGATTTACATATCAGTTCTGGAAGAGTCTATAGGATAATTTTGGTACGAGTCTGAGTTTCAGCACGAGTAGCACCCACAGACCGATGGCCAGTCAGAGAGAACGATTCAGATTCTAGAGGATTGCTGAGAGCTTTTACGCTCGATCTGAAGGGTTCGTGGGAAGATCATCTCCATCTAGTGGAATTCTCATACAACAACAGTTACCAGGTGAGCATTGGCATGGTGCCGTTTGCTGCCCTATATGGAAGGAAATGTCGATCGTCACTGAGCTGGGATGACATCGGAGATCGAGAGATGTTGGGTCCGGAGATGATTATAGAAACTGTGGATGTCGTGAGAGACATCAGGGATAAGCTTCGGATTGCACATGATCATTACAAGCATTGGGCAGACACCAAGATGCGACCTTTGGAGTTTCAGCCAGGAGATCATGTCTTCCTGAAGATTTATCTGAACCGCAGAGTCATTCATTTTGGGAATAAGGGAAAGCTGAGTCCGAGGTTTATTGGACCGTTCGATGTGCTGGAGCATGTGGGAGTAGTGTCTTATCGCCTTAATCTGCCACCATCTTTGGAGGAAGTTCCCGATGTTTTCCACGTATCTCAGTTACGTCGATATGTTAGTGACCCATTGCACACTGTGGATTTTTCAGAGATCACGGTTCGATCGGACCTGACCTATAAGCAGCAGCCAGTGCAGATTTTGGACTGTCGACAAAAGCAGTTGAAGAACAAGGTAGTCGACCTGGTGAGAGTGATGTGGCATCACGGATCACCTGGAGAGTCCACATGGGAGCACGAAGATGAGATGAGAGCGTGCTACACGCATTTATTTCCTGAGCAGTAGTGGATGTAGATTCCGAGGGCAGAATCATTCTTTAAGGTGGGTAGGATGTAACGGTCGTTTTTCGATCGTGTGTTTTTTGTGCGTACTTTCTTTTCATACTCGTATTTATTGTGACCTCCTCTTGTATCCCAAACGAGCGAAGTTATATGTCGTTGTGACCCTCAGAGAGAGTAGTTATTTGTGGAAATTTTTATGAACTTCATTTCACGGGTCATTTTTCCATAAATCAGCTTTGAATGAAGAGGAGTCTTAACTTTTAGACTTCGACGTTTGATCTTTTGTTTTTATTACCGTTTTTCGTTCACCTAGCGCGTGACTGATCACCGTACCCTCGATCCTCTCGTCGCCACGGTCGTTCCGATATTTTTCTTGTATTTTTCGGACACCGTTAGACTGACCTATCACCCTAATTATCTTTAATCCACAAATGTCCTAAGATTAATTCAAATTCAATTTCTAATCACCAAATCAAATCTAAATCTAATGGGATCCTACGTATCATATTAATTATTCTCTTAGCTATTTGCACCCTAATCCTACCATCCCCCTCTCACACACTCTCTCCAATCTACTCCTTAAATACACTCTTTTTTCCCCTCTTTAGCAACCCCCATTGTATTAAAACCCAACAAAGACCTAGGGTTTTTCATCTCCATGCGTGAACCCAGACCTAGCCACCACCGCACGCGCAACTTGCCCTGGCCTCCTCTTGCAACCAGCAGCCACCGGCGACCTCCGTTGCTCCGGCCACTAGCGACCTCCGTTGCTCTGGCCACCCTCACTCTGACACCGGCCTCCTCCTCCATCTCCACGCAAGAACCCATTCCCCTTGAGAATCTCCCTGTCCGGCCACCTTGAGAATCTCCCTGTTCGGCCACCTTGAGGACCGCCTGCCGCCGACCCTTCAGCTTCGGCCATGGTCTTCTACCGCCGGCCAAGACCCCAGTCCGAGCTCCTTCCCTTGTGCTGTCCACGCAACACCCCCCACGGCCAAGAAAACTGCTGGCCCTCTCCCTTTGTAGACTCACGGCCAGCACCCCACGCAATAACCCATTTGCTGTCAGCCTCCTTCCCCACGACAGCACAGAACTGCCGGCCACCACCTCCCAGGCCGAGACCCCCACCTGCCTTCCCTCTCCCTTGCTCTACCTCTGCCGCGTGCAACAAAATCACTCGCAAAGTTCACGGCATACCCTTCTCCCCTCTACAACCCCATCCCGATAGCCCATTGTGCCCTAGGAGCCACGCGCAGCAAATCTCACACCCCCTCCGACGTCGCAGCCCTACCCTTCGGGCACACCCACACCCGACTACCCTCCGGGCCGCAAGTTGTCGCTACCGTTATCGTTGCCGCAAGCTGCTTCGTTGTGCTACTCGCAACCGAGGCGACCCCGACGTCGTTGCCGTTTTGCTACGCTACCCACAGCCGAGACGATCCTGAGGCGACTTCTGTACTATGCTACCTGCAGTTGAGGAACCAGAGACGACGTGATCCAGCATAGTTTCCAGACCCGACGTCAGACTCGTGCGCATTCTTCTAACCAGGTTGGTTCCCCTCACTCGTAGTAACCCACACCGTAAAACATCAAAACCTAATTAAAATCTACAACTTAACTCACTAAATTTATTTTTACTCTACTTTAAAACGTTGTCAAACCGTAGACCGACGATCGGACTTTTTAACTGTGCACATATGGTAGAATCGTCGGTTAGGCTGAACATTCGGAACGTGACTCGAAACTGATAGGATAGCCATGATCAACTTAGAGACAACTTAATAGGATTGCTAAACCGGTCCTGTCATCCGCCGTTGACTTGTGACAGCGGACTTTGACCGACGCACCGCCAGAGACGAGATGCTTCCGACGGACGTTCTTCTTGCCACCGCAGGCTAGTGTATTCACTTACGTAGTTACGGCCAAGTCTTGGCCACTTCTTTCTTAAAAAGGTAAATTGTTGAAAAAGAGAAACATACGTGAAATGATAGCATCCGGGATGATCGCTTCCGAGTGTACACCCGTAAAACGACATGTAGTTTTACCGCAAGCGCACGGTGTAGCGGCGAGCGGGTATCGAACTCAGGGAGGAACAAATGGCAGTGTCTCTTTCCAATCACCTAGCTATTAAGAGGGTCGAGAATCATTTGGGTAAACAATCACAATCGTGCTAATGGCAAGAGAAAATATCAAATTAATAAAACGTCTAGGAGTAGGGAATCCCCACTACGGACCGTCTCTCATCATTGTGACTCATAGGTTTCGTTATTGCTAAACTTGAATGTGGGTGAACTAGTCGCAACTAAATGTAGAACCAAGCTCACGCTCTCGCGCTATTGCCGGTCTATAGCAAACCTAGAATAGGGCCCAATCTCTTGCAAACCCTAGCCTAAGCCGCTAGAGTGAAGAACGACATCATCGTCTAATCGTATCTCGAGCCCACTCTCATGCAAACTCGAGCTACGACCTAGGTTGTGATAGTTTCTATCCGTCAAATCTCTTGCAAATGGATATAGGTATAGAATCACAAATAAAAATCCTAGCTTTGGCCCAATCTCTTGCAAACCAAGTCTAGAGAAATCCAATTGTCAATCTAAATCGGATATCTAGGCCTTCCTATCAATTGGGATCCAATCTCTTGCAAATCCCAATCGATATGAATTCCTAGCTATCCGTAATTAATCGATCTCAACCTAACCCTAATCAATTCTAGCAATAATTACACAATGTCATCACGATTTAGAAATAGGGTCCATAGGGTTCATCCCTACGCCCTAAGAAGAAGGTACTACTCAATATTCATCATGAAATTCTCAGAAAAATCAATGATAATAGCAAGAGAATTCATTGCAATAGAGAAATAACAAATAAAAATTGAGTTTTTGATAGGAAATAGACAAACCAATGAAGATCCAATGATATCCAATGAGAATCCAATAAGAGTAGTCTTTTTATCTCCAAATAGAAAGTCTAAATCTAATTAATCTAAAATGTTCTGAAAAGCTCTAAAAAAGGCTGCCAAAAAAAACTCTCTCAATTAGGGAAAAAACTGGGTTTAAATACCGCCCAAAATCGCCCAAAAAATCGTGACCAAACTGCCCCTGCGCAGCCCAGAAATCGCAACTTACGCAGCAGGCGGAGCGGCTCACTCGGCCGAGTGACAGACCCTGTAAGAAAACAGTAAGTCAGGGGGTCTCAGGGTCTGCCTTCGGAGGTGACTCAGCCGAGTATACTTATCCGATCAGCCGAGTGGCTTTATCATTCGGCCGAGTGATTTTCGACAGGATCTTCGAAAAATACAGTAACTTCAGCCTTTCTTTGGACAATTTCCCTGTACCACTCGGGTGAGTGAGATTTCTCAATCGGTCGAGTAGGCTTTCTTCATTCGGCCGAGTATACGCTGAAATTAACTCTGTGTGCGTATCCGTTCTGGTCGGCCGATTGGGGTTTCTTGTTCGGCCGAGTGAGTGATCCACTCGGCCGAGTGGCATGCAGTAAATGCCCAATCTTCTCTGTTTCTCCTCCTCGTCGCTCCTATGAAGTTCCTTCTTCTTCCACTCATCTTTCGTCGCTGAATGGTCCTCAAAAGAGCCGTGGGTGACACTCCTTAACGCTTGCAAACTCCTTGATCTCAAAATCACTCCAAATCGCTCCATATTTCCTGAAATATGACAAAAACAAGAAATAGTGAAAAGCATCGCAATATTGTCGAATAATAGTGAAAAACGAGATATGGGCGACCAAAACGGCATGCAAACATGCAGAAAAAAGGTGTAAAATATGGAGTGATCAAAATCCCCCAAGCTTACCTCTTACTCGTCCTCGAGGAAGATAAGTAAAAGGCGAGCCCGATGGAAAAAATAATAAAAAGAAACGGCGGAAGAGATAGAAAATAAGGAAGAAAGCAAAGAGAGAGGTGCTAGATCATTTTCTCAGGACGTGGGTTTTGCTTACTCATGTAGCACACGGCGAATGTAAAACTCACGCCAAAGATTTTTATCTCGATACCATAGTATACGGATGCATTCAAAATAGAAAACCCGAGAATAGTAAAATAATATGAAATACAGAATCATTCTAGAATTAACATCGTCTTAGGCATCTAAAGCGGTATACATAATCATAGATCCCACACTTTTCAATTGAATGCTTTCTACCTGGAGTATAAGAGATATCACACAATATTGAGCAGTAAGAATAGAAAAGTGTGGTTTTCATGAAATGTATGCTAAGTGTCAATTCCTGGATTTAGTTAAACCTTTAGTGATCTCACTAAGTATAGAAAATTACCCAGCTTAGGTTGTCATGCACAGTCAGGTAGTCACTCTCACACACATCATTGGTTCCTCTCTCCCAAGCTTATCTATAAGCATGGTGGCATGAGATAAATCAATAAATATATTCCCCATTTTTGAAGCTCCAATAAAAAACAAAAACAAAAGAGGGATGATAGAGAGAAAGAGTATGATATGGGATCATGTATAAACATTTTTTCTCTTTTCTTTTCTTTTTCTCATATTTTTTATATATACAACTTTTGATCCCAAATCAAAAGATAGAAAGATATACATGAGTTTTCTCTCTCTCTCTCTCTCTCTCTCTCTCTCTCTCTCTTTCTTTCTTTTTGATTTTGGGGGTAGTGGAGGATGGACTTTATAAAGCGGGGGAATTGCCAATATAGGATCCGCTAAACGGAGATTCACCAATGAATATAAGTAGAGAATTAATGCTCAAGATATGTGGAGAAATAAATAAATGTAATGCTCGGTTCACTCTATAAGACGTTCATAACAACTTCAGCAGAGTAATGTAATCTACTGAGTTTGATCTCAGAAAGTAAACTAGTCCAGTTATATCAACCTAACATTCATTCATTCAACCTGAAAGCGAGGCGTACATTTTTCATGCATAAGAAGTGATACGAGAAAGGAAAGCAGTACTCCAGATATAAGCAATCAATGCGTGAAGCTTGGTGTGTTTTCTACGAAGAGCATACATATGAATTATCAGACTCCAGCTAATAACAGAATATCATCCATATTCATACAGGAAAAGGTGGGTTACTATCTCAAATGCATATCAAGACACAGCATATGATATCTAAAATAAAAACTACGACGTGACAAAATAGCAGGCAAACAGAGATAAGCTAATCACCACGTCATCATCATCACAGAAAAGTCATCTCTAGCAAAAGATGAAAGAAATAAAGAAATAAAGATAAAAGAAAATAGAAACTACTACGAAATGCAGCACACTCAAAAGGGGTAAGAAAACGTGATGCATGATAAAAAACGAAAAAGTGGGTGAAAAATGAGTGCAAAAGCGGAAAATGTGAGAAAAGCAAAAATAAAAGGGTGACAAAAAGCAAAAGCGTGAGAACTCACTCCCCCAAGCTAAAGTGCACAGTGTCCTCATTGTACAAAGTGTGGCACACCGAGAGACATGAAATGGGTGGGGTGGGTGAGGGTGCATGCATGATGAAAATAAAAGAAAAGGAAATGATATGGTAATGCAGGTGATGCATGCAGAGGTCAAAATGGTGCAGAATATCAGTGTCCCCAAAAAGAAGCTCCCTCACTATCAAAGAGATATAAACAGATATGACCAAAAAGGTACCAAAATAGTGTGTGGAGGAGGGGCACAAAAATCACCAGGCTCAAAAACAACCAGCAAAACAACAGAAATATAGAAGGCATCCAATGTGTGCCTAGGCTAGTGGTGGGGTACAACACCGTCCTGTGGCGGAGGTGGTGGTGGAGGCGGTGGGCGTGGTAGCTGCTGGGTGGGTGTCGGTGGTAGAGGCAGATGTGCCAGAATCTGGTTCAGGCAAGCCTGAATACTGGGAAGAATGGCGATGCGGGTCTGCACATCACTAATTGTGGCAGAGAGAGCCCTGAAATCCCCTCTAAGTCCACTAACAACCCCCTCAAGAGCACGAATGCTCTGAACTAGAGTGTCGGGGGGCGGTGGAGCAGAGGGACGCACAGGTCTAATAGGTGAAGTGTGGGGCTGCCTCATGTAAGCAGTGTAGTGGATGGGTCCAGCAGGGAAGTGGGGTAGTGGTGTTGTGCTCACTAAGTGGTGCCCAGCCTCTGTGAGAGGCAGAGACGTATGAAAGGTCGAAGTGAAATCAGCAGTGGAAGTGGAAGTGAAAACAGACGACGAGGCAGCGTGAGAGGTCAGTGACGCAGACGTGGGGACAGATGTCACAACACTCTCAGAAAAGACAGCGGCGGTGGAGACCGAGAAGTCGACGGCTGGGGAGGCCGTGAAGGGCACAAAAGATGACTCCCGAGGAGTCGAGAACAACAATCGGGATAGGATCTCTACTGCGGAGGTGAAAGAGGACTCACCGCTCTTAATAATGGTCGGGGGACTCTCGGGACTCAGAGTGATAATGGGCTCGGCAGAAATAGGCACAGAGGTGGTGGCTAGGGTGGACGGCTCAGCTAAAGTGCTCCCGACACTAACAGACGTGTGGACAGATGTGTCGGGAGGCGCAGCCAGGGCAGGAGCAGGCTGAGGGATCACGGGGTCGACGGGTGGAACGAGGGGCTCCTGCTGAGCGTCCTCGAGCTCAAGCACATATGTGGCAAGGATAAGGAGATCCATCGCTGGAATCCAGTCTCCGCCATCTGGTCCAATATATGTCCGAGCAGGGCTCGGGAGAACCATGTAATCAGCGCCGAAGGGACCGTGCAGCCACACCCAGTGCTGACGACCATGTGGACGAAGCATCTTCATCCGGGCCATAACATCTATAGAAAGTGCAGTGGGGCCGGAGCACGACGCAGGTCATCAGGAAGGTCAACGCCGGTCATAAGGGCTAAGAGGGTGATCAGAACACTACAAAAAATAGGTGAACGAGCACTCACAGAAATAATGATGTGGTCCAAAAACCAACTGTCAATGTCGATCTCGACGGCGGGGACCAAATCATCATTACCCCTATCTAGGACCCTAGGGCGTGTCATCACATAGAGCATGTAGAGCTCTGGCGTAGAAAGCGTCCCGGGCTCGTACCTCACAAGAAAAGTAGTCGCCATAAGGCGCTGTGCAATGCGGAGGCAGGGGTGGACAATAGCTGATGCCTTGGCCCTACTAGGGTCAAAGGCGAGTGGGGATACCGTGATCCGTGTCCAGAAGGCGTGAGTGTCGAACGACGGGGGTGGGATGTGCGTGGGAGCGTATGCGTGGTCTGGGATCGGGACAGCGTGCCACTGGAAAAATGCTCTAAGCATGTCGAGAGTGATCTTGCACTCTTGATCCATCAAACGGAAGGAGCATCCTCCAGGGGTCCGGTCAATGGAACTAAGGACCTCTAGTGTCAGACGGATGTAAGTATCCGCTGACACCGACAGAAATTCACGACATCCCACGTTGCCGTACAATGTGAGAAGCCCCTCGAGTACCCCTAGGCGGTCTAGGTCGGCTAGGTGTGCAAACCTAGAGGGTACTATCGAGCGATGGCAGATACGCTTGAATCTGGCGCAGTGTGCGTCATCTCAAAACGTAATCCCCATCGGCCCGACGGTGGGAGCGAGTGGTGGAATGGGATCAGCAGGAAGCGGCTGTGTAGGTGGGGGTGGACTAGGTGGCGGGGACTCCTCCCTTGCGGAAGAGGGACCAGGGTCATCTGGTCTCTTCCTCTTGGAAGTGGGCACCGGGTGCGTGAACTGCGGCGTGGCGGCATGTGTGCCGCGAAACGTGCCCACCCAAAATGAAATGCGACGCGCTAAATAATGAAACGAGTATACCTGAGCACGTCGCGAGAGCAATCAGCAATGTGTGTGAAGATACGCCTCCTGCGCAAGGCTCCGTATGTGTCAAAAACTCCCCAAAGCTCCCCCAAGCTAGCCAGAAAAGAAAACGATAAAATTAGTCAATAATAATCAATAAATATGGGGGAGGTAGGGGATAACAGATATATATATATGATTTAATTTGAATTTGGGGCGCAACGGGCATACAAATCAGGAGAATGGAGGAGAAATAGGCGATATGGGGCGATATGGGGCGATCGGCGGCAAAACAGGGCGGTGCCGGCGGCGGCGGCGGCTAGGCGACGGCGGCGACCGTCGGCGGAGGTCGGCCGACGGTGGAAACGGTGGCTCGGGCGTCGGAGGGTTGGAATCGGGTGAAGGGAGTGGAAACGGTGCTGCGGGCTCGGGCAAATTTGGGATATTTGCGTTTTAGGATTTGCGATGCCCGCTCAGCATATATATATATGATAGTTACGATTCGGCCGAGTGATAATGTCACTCGGCCGAGTGGGATATGAAATAAAATTTCGAAAATATCTCCCACAAGTTACGACTCGGCCGAGTGGCTTTTCTCATTCGGTCGAATGGACAAGTTCCACTCGGCCGAGTGGCTCAGCCACTCAGCAATTTTTAGAGAGTACTGTAGGGTATCAGATTCACTCGGCCGAGTGACAAGTCACTCGCCCGAGTGGCAATTATACTGTAAATTGACAAAAAGTAACAGAGAGTTTGTCTGCATTATCTTCCCTGATTGGTACTCCACTCGGCTGAATAGAGTCTTTGATCGGCCGAGTGATATATGTCACTCGGCCGAGTGGCACCCTGTTTTCTGCGACGGTTCTCTGTTTTCGCTCCATTCTCTGTTTTTCTTCCTCCAGTCATTCCATGCCTTCTCCTGAGGCCTGAGCATGTCCTTGAAGCGATCTCCCTTGCCTTGGACATCCTCCATATGAGTGACCTCTCTTTCTCCATCTCCTATTCTCAAAAATAAAGCCCGTTGTCACGATTTTTATAGACACTAGACTCTAAACACTAAGAAAAATCTAAAATGAAAATGAAAATCAACTAAAAATGATATGAAACCGTCGGGTTGCCTCCCGACAAGCGCTCGTTTAAGGTCATGAGCTCGACCCCTTAAGATTTTCGCTTAGCGCTTGATGTTGGGCGCATATGAGATACGCCCGTCAAATTTCCCGAGAAGGCCACTTGGATTTGGTTGTTGGTGGTCGTCGGCCATCCTCGGCATCCCCTCATCATGGGTAGAGTTGGGGGATAAGTCCCCCAAGCTTGAGCTAGCACCAATCTTCTTCCTCACCGGTGACGCCGATCTTCTATTCGGTGGAGCTTTCTTTGGATTCTTGGCCGTTGAGAGCTTGCAAAGCTCCCTTATCCTTGCGACATCAGCGTCACCTTCATCATCGGACATGGCGCTATCCGGAGGGTCCTCCAACCTTTCATCAGCGCTTGAAATTTGGCCTTCTTCAAGGCCATCATCATGGAGAGCGCCGATGGAGTGCGGAATTGCTTCGTCGATCACCTCGTCAAGGAGGTCCACATAGTCCAACTCCTCTTTGTAGGGCATATGCTTCATGGCTTTGGGTATATGGAACTCAACCTCGATGTTCCTTACATTCAAGGATAATGTACCTTCTCTCACGTCGACTATAACGCCGGCGGTGGCTAAGAACGGGCGTCCAAGTATAAGTGAAGTGTCGCCCTCCTCTTTAATGTCCATAACGACAAAGTCACACGGCAAACATATCCCTCCCGGTACTTGAATCGGGATGTCCTCCGCGATCCCCACCAGCCTAGTAACCCGACCATCCGCTAGTTGTATTCTCATATCGGTTGGCTTCAAGTCGGTACCCGTATTCAATCTCTAGAACATGCTAAGGGGCATTAAGCTCACTCTTGCTCCCAAGTCAACTAAAGCCTTTTGCAACGGGACTCCTCCAAGTGCGCATGGGATGCGAAAGCTTCCGGGATCCTTGAAGTTTGCGGGCTCCTTCTCCCTCCGGGTGAACCATGTCCTTTGTTCGGCAAACATTATTTTCTCCTTCCTCTTCCTTCCTGATATTAAGTCCTTCAAGAACTTTGCATACGACGGGATCTCCACTATAGCATCTAGGAAGGGTATGTTGAGGCTTACTCCCCTCAAATATTCAAGGAACTTAGCGAGCCTCTTCTCAATTTTGGCTCTTGCCAACCGTTGTGGAAATGGCACCGGTGGCATGTAGGTGCGCTCCTCGTTGGGCTTCTTCACTTTAGAATTCCAACTCCTTGCGGCTCCTTTGTGCTCTCCTCTTCAATAGCCGGCTCCTTATCGTTCAAAATCTCCTCCACGGGCTTCTTGGTTTGGACCATGGCGGGAGTAGTATCCTTCCCTCCCCTAGTTGTGACCACCACTATCGCATTTATGTGGCCGGTATTACTCCGTGGATTTGGCTCCGGTTGAGCCGGCAATTGTTGAGTGTTTCTGTTTAGCAACGCAAGTTTCTCTCCAAGTTACACGACGACGGTATTTAGCGAATCTTATTGTGTTGTCAACCTAGCATTGATCTTTCTTTGCTCCACCATGAATTCCTCCACCCTAGCTTCATGATCCGATCGTGGTTGAGCTTGTGGTGGGTTGGGAGCTCCAACCTTGGTTGTAACCGGTCGGCCTATACGGTCCCGCTTGTTGATTAGGCGGGTAATTTGGTTGCGGTGGCCCCCTTGGTTGGTATTAAGGTTGTGGGAGTGGAGGCTTAGCTTGAGTTTGTTGTGGCGGCGATGGGTTTAGAGCCACTTCATTGTTTGCATATGAAAATCCCGGATGGTTCCTTGCGGCCGGGTTGGCCTAATAGCCGGAGTTCCCCGCAACATATTTCACTTGTTCTAAGGCTCCCTCTCCTTGCTCTCCTTCTACGAACATGACTTGAGATGGATCTTACCAATCACTCATATTGCTTACCGGCGTAGATGTAGTGGGAGCTTCATGTGGCTCGGTGATATACTTCTCCAATCTCTCCACTACCTTGTGGAGAGAGTCAAATTTGTTCGAAAGCTCCGCCACGGCTTTGGTCTCATATATGCTTGTGGGCTTCAAGGAGGTAGAAAATTGACCTCGCTCATCCCCCCATTGTTGATTATTAGAGGTCATCTCCTCTAACAAGGCCGTAGCTTCCTCCGGGGTCTTGGAAAGAATGGCTCCGTTGGTGGTTGCATCTATGATTTGCTTCGTGCCCGGTTGGAGTCCATTATAAAAACTATGAACAAGCTCCCATGCTTCTATATTGTGATGGGGGCACTAATGCTGTAGATCCTTGAAGCGCTCCCATGCCTCGTATAGGGTCTCTTGCGGTCCTTGCTTGAAGGACATGCGTGCACTTATAATATTCACCGTCTTAGATGGCGAGTAGAATTTGTCGACAAAAGCACTAGCCAACTCATCCCAAGTAGTGAATATACCTTCCGCCTGCGTCCTCAGCCAATATAGAGCTTTGTCTCTGAGGGTGAAGGGGAAGAGTCTCAACGGATCGCATCGGCGGAGACACCCGGCATTTGAAAGGTTGCGCACTTGGACAAGAATAGCTGCAGATGATAATGTGGATTCTCATGGGAGTTCCCATGGAAGGGGTCTTGTTGCATTAAGACCACTAATCCCGTCTTGAGCTCAAAATTCTTATATGCCGCCAACTCCGGCATGGCGATGCAAGAGGTAGTGGAAGAAGTCTTAGGCCGAATCCTATCTCTGATGGATATAATCCTCGACATACATGCTGCTAGTTCCTCCGGTGTCTCTGGGCTGTTCATACAATTATCCCATATATTGAGCCTTTTCTCGTCTCTGAGCCTCCTCTCAGTACGCTCGATCTCCGGATCAAATATGATATCCTCTGGATCCGCTGTCGATCTCGTGTACATGCAAAGAAAAACAGAGTTCGATGGAAATGTTAGCACGATAGAGGAGTAAAAAGATAAAAATAATAAAATAAAAATAAATAACTAAGTAAAGAGAATAAAACACTGCCGCCTCCCCGGCAACGGCACCAAAAACTTGATCGCTTCCGAGTGTACACCCGTAAAACGACGTGTAGTTTTACTGCAAGCGCACGGTGTAGCGGCGAGCGGGTATCGAACTCAGGGATGAAAAAATGACAGTGTCTCTTTCCAATCACCTAGCTATTAAGAGGGTCGAGAATCGTTTGGGTAAACAGTCACAATCGTGCTAATGTCAATAGAAAATATCAAATTAATAAAACGTCTAGGAGTATGGAATCCCCACTACGGACCGTCTCTCATCATTGTGACTCATAGGTTTCGTTATTGCTAAACTTGAATGTGGATGAACTAGTCGCAACTAAATGTAGAACCAAGCTCACGCTCTCGCGCTATTGCCGGTCTATAGCAAACCTAGGATAGGGCCCAATCTCTTGCAAACCATACCCTAAGCCGCTAATGTGAAGAACGACATCATCGTTCAATCGTATCTCGAGCCCACTCTCATGCAAACTCGAGCTACGACCTAGGTTGTGATAGTTCCTATCCGTCCAATCTTTTGCAAACGGATATGGGTATAGAATCACAATTAAAAATCACAGCTTTGGCCCAATCTCTAGCAAACCAAGTCTAGAGAAATCCAATTGTCAATCTAAATCGGATATTTAGGCCTTCCTATTAATTGGGATCCAATGTCTTTCAAATCCCAATCGATATGAATTCCTTGCTATCCGTAATTAATCGATCTCAACCTAACCCTAATCAATTCTAGCAATAATTCCACAATTTCATCACGATTTAGAAATAGGGTCCATATGGTTCATCCCTACGCCCTAAGACGAAGGTACTACTCAATATTCATCATGCAATTCTCAGAAAAATCAATGATAATATCAAGAGAATTCATTGCAATAGAGAAATAGCTAATAAAAATTGAGTTTTTGATAGGAAATAGACAAACCAATGAAGATCCAATGATATCCAATGAGAATCCAATAAGAGTTGTCTTTTTATCTCCAAAAAGAAAGTCTAAATCTAATTAATCTAAAAAGTTCCGAAAAGCTCTAAAAAAGGCTGCCAAAAAAACTCTCTCAATTAAGGCAAAAACTGGGTTTAAATACGCCCCAAAATCGTCCAAAAAATCGTGACCAAACTGCCCCTGCGCAGCCCAGAAATCGCAACTTACGCAGCAGGCGGAGCGGCTTACTCGGCCGAGTGACATTGTCACTCGGCCGAGTGACAGACCCTGTAAGAAAACAGTAAGTCAGGGGGTCTCAGGGTCTGCCTTCAGAGGTGACTCGGCCGAGTATACTTATCCGTTCGGCCGAGTGGCTTTATCGTTTGGCCGAGTGACTTTCGACAGGATCTTCGAAAAATACAGTAACTACGGCCTTTCTTTGGACAATTTCCCTGTAGCACTTGGGCGAGTGAGATTTCTCACTCGGCCGAGTAGGCTTTCTTCGTTCGGCCGAGTATACGCTAAAATTGACTCTGTGTGCGTATCCGTTCTGGTCGGCCGAGTGAGGTTTCTTTTTCGGCCGAATGAGTGCTCCACTCGGCCGAGTGGCATGCTGTAAATGCCTAATCTTCTCAGTTTCTCCTCCTCGTCGCTCCTACAAAGTTCCTTCTTCTTCCACTCATCTTCCATCGCTGAATGGCCCTCAAAAGAGCCATGGGTGACACTCCTTAGCGCTTGCAAACTCCTTGATCTCAAAATCTCTCCAAATCGCTCCATATTTCCTGAAATACGACAAAAACAAGAAATAGTGAAAAGCACTGCAATATTGTCGAATAATAGTGAAAAACGCGATATGGGAGATCAAAATGGCATGCAAACATGCAGAAAAATGGTGTAAAATATGGAGTGATCACGGGACCCCCTCACGATAGCCTAGACTTGACAACGAAGTCTAGGTATAAACTGCAAACATGCTAGGAACTATCTCTGTGTGTGTGCGTGTGGCCACCCTAGAACAAACTATACCCATGTCATGCCATGTAACATTATTCATGACTTGACTTGCATAGCCTGAGGGTAATAGAGCACTCTCCGAGACAGAGAGAGTGATCCCTTGTACAGATACACGACCTGCGAGAAGCCCGGCACTCATCGAGTGAGAGAGTGACCCTTGGCAACCCGTGGGGACTGAGACACCCACCTAGCAGAGTGTGTGATCCTTGTTACAGAACACCCTACGGGGCGCTCGACACTCATCGAGTGAGTGAGTGGCCCTGCAACCTGTGGGGAATTAGAAGCACTCACCTAGCAGAGTGAGTGGTCCTCGTCCAGTCTTGGCTTTAGTTCTTGGGGTGGGGTAGGGTTGAGCGGCCACCAGGTTAGAGAGTTTGGCCACTTTCTAAGCTGAAGGCTTGAACCCTCTTGGTGTCGAGTCGCTTGGTGTCACACAGTCATGGAGTCGAGTCACTTGGTGTCACACAGTCTTGTCTAGTCTTGTCTTGGTAGCTTACGCTACGACTTTTGCCTGCCACGTTTACTTTCTGCACCGTCTTTACTTTCCTTACTTATATGTATAAATGTCATGATGTTGCATCCCTCATTTTAATCAACATTAAAATGTCTTCTTTAATTTCCTTCACACTTGCAATAGAGTATTCTCACCTTTCCTTGTATTCTTGACCTGACGTACAGCTCCTTTTCTCTTGGGTGTTGTACGTCAGGCACCGAGACAGATTACACAGACGAGCCGGCCTTACTTGAGGACATGGAGCCGGAGGACGTTGACCCGGAGTACGTGCCAGACGAGGACCAGACCTAGAGGTTCCTCATCGTTTCTATCTTCCAGAGGTTTACCGCTTTCTAGTTTAGGTTCGTAGCACCACTTTACTTTTTGTCTAGGTTGGGTGTGTCGCACCATTAGTTTCCCTTTTCCCAGTTGTGGCCATGCTTAGGCTTCTTTTATTAGACTTGTCAAATGCTAGATGTTATTTTTTTTAATTGAATGCAATTTCCTTTCGAGTACTCTTATTTTATTGTTATGAACTTTTATATGCAAGAACCTGTAATTAAATGGTATCTCTACAGTCGCTTAATGGGCCCGAGCCTCACAGCTCCAGCCCATGCGGACCTTCATCTCGTCCTCGCACCCGTTTTGGAAAGCGGGGAGTGACAAGTTCCAAGTCAAGATGCGCAACAATACCTAAGAGTATCCGTATGGATGCAAACTTAGCCACCGGAGAATAAGTCTCCTGATAATCAATCCCTGCTTTCTGAGTAAATCCCTTTGCAACTAACCGGGCATTGAATGTATCAATAGACCCATCAACTCGATATTTCTTGATTAACACCCACTTGCATCCTATGGACTTCCTCTCTTCTGGTAAGTCACATAGCTCACATACATTGTTTCTCTCAATTGAGTCAAGCTTCCTTTTCATGGCCTCAAAAACTTTGATCCGACTCAGATGATTTTATTGAATCTGTATAATTCAAGGGATCAGCTTGCTCATCTATATCAATATCCATAGAGAAACAAGACGGTTCACATGAATATAGATAATGATCATCCATCCATGCAGGTGTTGTTTTGGGTCTTTTGTTGCCACTTAGGGTTGCAAGCTAGACATGTTCAGCTGGTTGATTTGCCATAGGTATATTTTCATTTACATGTTCATCTTCCATAGCTGGAGGATGTACATCATCCACTATATCCAATTCATCATTCGGAACATCATCTAAGTCAAGCAAGGGTTGCACATTTTCTTGGACTTGTTCCTTTTCTTCTAAATTCTCAAGAAAAGTGGCATCTCTACTTTCAATGACTCCTTTATTTTCATGGAAGACCCTGTAATCTTTAGACTTTTCAGAATATTCTATGAATACACATCTTACGATTTTGAGATCCAACTTATCTCTAACCTGATATGGAATGAGAACATGTGTCACGCAACTCCATTTTCTCAAATGACTTAAATTGGGTTTTCGTCCATTCCATATCTCATACGGTGTTGTCTCGACTGATTTTGTGGGAATTATTTTCAGAACATAATTTGCAGTCATATGGCTTCTCCCCAAATTGAGAGACCAGAATGTGATAATGTACATCTCACTGCATTCATTAATTTTATATTCTTCCTTTCAGCCACACCATTCCGTTGTGATGTATATGGCATAGTAGTATGCTTCTTTATACTGTTTGGATACAGTAGTCCTCAAATTCATTTGAGTTGAATTCCACACCTCTATCAGTTCTTAACACCTTTATATTCCTTCCAAGTTTTCTTTCTACTTCTGCCTTGTATCTTTTAAAACTTTCAAAGGCTTTCAAATTTCTGCTTAAAAGATACACGAAAGTATACTTGGAATAATTATCTATAAAGGTTATGAAATATTCCTTATTCCCACGTGTCTTTATGCTCAAGGGCCCATAAATGTCAGAATGAACTAATTCTGATAATTCATTAGCCCTTTGACCTTTCGAGAATGATTTCCAGGCAACGGGCGTTTATATTTCATATATTCACGCACGTTTTCTTTTGTGGTTTTCCGTTATTTTCCGTCGTCTCGTACCTGTTTCCCCGTATTTTCTTGTTTTCTTTCACTTCTCCGTACTTTTACGTATTTGCAGGAGTTTGCCAGCGTAGGGGACGTTTACCGACGATATCATAAGTCCCCGGAGCAACGGGAGGAGTCACATGTGATCCAGGGGGTCAAACGACGAAGATCACATCTTTCAGCCCCCACCCGATCGGTTGGACACATCCAACCTATCGGGTGATGCACGCGTGCACGACCCGGTCAGCCACTGAAGCAACGAAAGTGTAAGTCAACCGGGTCGCCGACCAGTTCAACCCGACTGTTCTCTGTGGAAATTGGAGCTGATACTCAACCGATCGGGTGATCTTCACCCGATCGGTTCGCCTGTAGCCGTTTCCCGAAGAAGATGACCCGGAGAGCTCACCCGACCGTCAGCAGGCCATGCCAAAACGTCTGAAGTTACTGTCTTTTGGGCAACAATTCCAACCGATCGGTTGATTTATCAATCGATCGGTTCACCCGATGAGCTCAAGATCCAAACGACGAGCAGCATCCACCAACCGACCGTGTCACCTGACCGGGTGAAGTCTCGAAGATGGCTGCCGAAGTTCGCAGCAGGTCACCCAATCGGGTGATTCTTCACCCGATCGGGTGATGTCGTTTCCTATAAATAGAGACCCTAGGTTTCCAGAAACGGGAGAGATTTATTTTTTGCTGTTTTTCTCTCTTGACGGATGTAATTTTCTAGATATTTGTAAGTTGTCTGATCTTTACCAAACTTTAATATAGTGTTATTTGCATTGCTCTTACTACTTTTCAATCGCCTGATCATGTTTTTAACGGTCGATTTTGATTTAGATTGCTTTTTAGCAAATATGTGTGAGTAGTTCCCAAATCTGGGATTTTGGTGGAAGCCCCTTCGTGGGTTCTCCCCGATGCGTCTATAGGACTAGGAAATCGATAGGGATTAGGAATCTACCAGTTATGCGGGGTGTTTTATTGTCATCGGCGGGAAAAAGACCACCTTTGACCGTTGGGCCAAGGGGGAATAAACTTGGCGGTTGACTCCCTAGCCATAGCTCACGCCCTTAGCATAGACATTGAATCCTAGCGCGCGGGAGCGACAGGATGAGACGTTGGGAGTTATCGTTGCGAGCTTAGTGCTCCCAGAGTCGGTCGGTGTTAATGAATATGGGAAAGCCCACTGACCGAACCCAGGTAGTCTGGCATATCATCCTGGGTACCGACCGGAATATCGGGCCCATGGAACGCCGGTATCACTCTTAGAGGCAACGTCTCACCTTTAGACCCTAATTCCGATCGTTATCCTACTCGTAGGCCGTGTTGGTGAGAACCACACGATAGGGTGGAAACCGAAGTCCCGGGTTTCCCTTTATATCGTTTATCCCTCGCATTCTATCTTTCGTGACAACCCATCTACTGATTCGGGTTAGCTCACCCAAGGGGTGAATCCGGTCCTTTCTGACACAAGCACAACCATGCCTCCCTGAGTTCGACTCCCAAGCCACTCTACAACACCGTGCGCTTGCGGTTACAAATATTTAAATCTCACGCCCCCAATCATATATTGCACACATCTGACACGCACATTGTGGGGACGTCAAGATTTATGGCGCCGTTACCGGGGAGGCAACGTGCCTGTTATTTTAGGATCTCATGAACCCTTGAGTCTAGCTCACATCTCTATCTCGCAATAATTTTCGCATTCTACACTTTTTGATTTTACTTGTACATATTGTAAATATTAGTTGTATAGAATTGATTTACTGAGTCGCCGTGCTGACTTCGCTACTCCTCGCCTCCCGTTATGCGACCCATGCTTTTGATGTGTTTGCTATCTGTGCAGTTCTCTCTCCCTCTTCTTATAGGTTTTCTGCTCGAACGACGAGGATGATGCGTGCCGTTTCGGGCGATATCTGGGATCATTCGCACCACATCCACTGTTTGGCAAAAAGTTTGACAGAATCCCTAAATGCTTCGAATATACTATCCCTTCTGACTGTCGCTGTGGAAAATCAGAGGAGGTATCATGATATACAGCAGCATCCAGTCATGACAAATCTCCTTCCTCCTGATGAAGTGGCGTATATCGACATGCCCGGTTTCGAGTTCGGTGGGCAAGAATTGTTCACGGAGTTTTGTCAGGAGGACTATCAGGCAGAGTTTGTCGGTTACGTTGGACAGGAACCGATCTATTCCATGCAGACTTCTATCGAGCATCCTGGATCTTGGGACAATGAGGAAGCTGGGAGCAGTGGTGAGGAACCATCGACTGTTAAAACCTGTTTTCACGTCGAAGCCTTCTTCCCGAATAATTATTACGAGCTTGAGAAAGACCCAGTGCCTTCCTTGGCAATCCCCACGATACCTTGCGAGGCTTTGCCATGCAGAACCACGGCTGGGAGTGAAGTTCCAGATGCTGGCTTTCAAGAGATCCACGAAGAAGTCCTTTCGCTAGAGGATGCTCAGCTTGAGAAATATGTGTCGGGACCTCATGAAGTTGAAATGAAAGAGTTGCCCCCGGGACTAAAGTGAACTCTGGGGAAGGGCTCGACCCTACCAGTGATAGTGAACTCCTCGATGCTTGAAGACCAGATGAACAAACTTCTTGGCGTTTTAAAAAGGTTTAAGAGGGTTTTCGGGTATGCAATTGAAGACTTGAAAGGAGTTAGCTTGGGCCTCTGCTCACATATGATACTGCTTGAGGATGAGCCGGCCTCCTCAATTGAGCCGCAGCGGAGACTCAATCCCATAATGATGGAGGTGGTCAAAAAGGAGATTGTTAGGCTTCTACATGCCGGTATCATATACCCTATCTCGGATAGTCACTGGATTAGCCCGGTGCACGTCGTACCCAAGAAAAGAGGAATGATGGTGGTCCGTAACGAGAAAAACGAGCTCATACCTACGAGGACCGTCACTGAGTACCGGATGTGCATTGACTATAGGAAGCTGAACAAGGCCACGAGGAAGGATCACTACCCTCTCCCTTTCATTGATCAGATGCTCGAGAGGCTGGCGAAGCACAACTACTTCTGCTTCATGGACGGGTACTCCGGATTCCTTCATATCCCTATCCATAACGATGACCAGGAGAAGACTACCTTCACATGCCCATTTGGGACTTATGCATACCGAAGGATGCCGTTTGGGCTTTGCAACGCCCCAGCTACATTCCAAAGGCTAATGTCCGCAATCTTCTCCGACTACTCCCAAGATATCATGGAGGTTTTCATGGACTATATCTTCGTTTATGGAACCGAGTTTGACTCATGCCTCAGCAATCTAACTAAAGTCCTGGAGAGGTGTCAAGGCAAGGGACTAGTCCTGAACTGGGAGAAATGCCATTTCATGGTCCAAGAAGGAGTTGTGCTGGGACACGTCATTTCTTCGAGGGGAATTGTGGTTGATAAGGCAAAAGTTGATGTGATTGAAAAGCTTTCGCCACCGATCAATCTTTGATGAGTCCGTGGGTTTTTAGGGCATGCGGGATTTTACCGCCGCTTCATAAAAGACTTCTCCAAGATTTCAAGGCCGCTGACCCAACTCCTCGTGAAGGATAAGCCTTTCATCTTCAACGAGGAGTGCATGGAAGCCTTCCGCCTTCTGAAGCAAGCCTTGATTTCCGCGCCCGTAATTCAGCCATCGGACTGGAATCTACCCTTTGAGCTAATGTGCGACGCTAGTGATTACGCCGTTGGAGCCGTCTTGGGGCAGAGGAAAGATAAAAATCTGCATGTTATACATTATATGAGCAAGACCCTTGACGTTGCCCAAAGAAATTACACAACCACGGAAAAAGAATTACTAGCAGTCATCTACACAATGGACAAGTTCCGGCAATATCTCGTTGGGGCAAAGGTGATCGTACACACGGATCACGCGGCTATCAAATACTTATTGAGCAAGAAGGAGGCTAAGCCGCGGCATATTAGATGGATTCTCATCCTCCAGGAATTCGACCTGGAAATCAAAGACAAGAAGGGGGCAGAGAATGTCGTTGCCGATCACCTGTCCAGAATGCCTACCCTCGATTTGAATGCTACTATGATTGATGATTCACTCCCTGACGAGCATCTCTTCTCCGTCTCTTCCGCTTGGACTCCTTGGTATGCAGACATCGCAAATTATCTGACTTGTGCCATCGTCCCCCACAACGTGAGCTATCAGCAGAAGAAGAAATTCTTCTATAAGGTCCTTAAATTTTATTGGGACGACCCCCATTTGTACAAAACCTGCAGTGATGGGATGATACGAAGGTGCATCCCTGAAAATGAGGCGACCTCCATAATTTCCCATTGCCATGAGCAGCAATATGGAGGGCATGCGAGCACCTATAAGATAACTGCGAAAATTCTCCAGAGTGGATTCTACTGGCCAACCCTCTTTTAAGATACCCACGCTTTTGTCCAAGCCTGCAACAAATGCCAAAGGAAGGGAAACATCTCCAAGAGGAACGAGATGCCTCAACACTACATCTTAGAGGTAGAGATCTTTGATGTGTGGGGGGTCGACTTCATGGGACCGTTCCCCTCCTCCTCTGGGAACCAGTATATCTTTGTAGCCATGGACTACGTGTCGAAGTGGGTTGAAGCGATAGCCAGTCCTACTAATGACTCCCGAGTGGTCGCCAAGTTCTTCAAAAACAACATCTTCCCGCGGTTCGGTGTGCCTCGAGTCCTGATCAGTGACGGAGGGAGCCACTTTATAGCGAAGAAATTCGAGTCTCTCTTGAAGAAGTACGGGGTACAACACCGAGTTGGGCGTGCCTACCACCTGCAGACTAGCGGCCAGGTGGAAGTTAATAAACGGGAGATCAAGAGCATACTGGAGAAGACGGTGGCCAACTCTAGGAAGGATTGGTCATCAAAACTTCCTGACGCGCTCTGGGCTTACATGATGGCATTTAAAACTCCGATCGGCACGACCCCCTACCGGCTTGTCTACGGGAAGGCATGCCATCTACCCGTGGAATTGGAACACAAGGCATTTTCGACAATCAAGATCCTAAACTTTGACGCCAAGGAGGTTGGAGGGCATCGGTAGTTACAACTCAACTAGCTCGATGAGATCCGGCTCAATGCTTATGAAAATGCCCGGATCTACAAGGAGAAGCTGAAGCGGTGGCACGATAAGCGCATCCTGAAGAGGGAATTCAAGGAGGGAGACTTAGTTCTCCTATTCAACTCGAGGCTGAAGCGCTTTCCTGGACATCTCAAGTCAAGGTGGTCGGGACCTTTCCGCGTCACCAAGGTCTTCCCGCATGGGGCTATTGAGATAATGGGTAGAGATGAGCCATTCAAAGTCAACTGGCAACGCCTTAAACACTATGCGATAGGAGAACCAGCATTCTCTTCGGTCGGATTCTCAGCGACCGACGACTCTTCTTCAAACCCTCCGGATCCTAATTGACCACCATATGAGGCGTCGAGCAAACGACGTTAAACAAAAGCGCTTCATGGGAGGCAACCCATGTTCTAAACAATCACCCTTGTTTTTAGGCTTATTTTTAGCTTGATTATATCCATTTTAATAATTAAATCCAGCCGCGAGATCATCCGTCGAGAAACTTAGGCCATTCGTGAATTTTTGCAGGAAACAATCCCCCACCCGATCGGGTGACTACTCAACCGATCGGGTGAGACGTATCAAACGATGGCTGTATCTGCTCTCCTTGCGAACCGGTCGGGTGAATTATTGCATGACTGGGTGGCAGACCGTGTGAGAAGGGCGGAATTCTCAGGAAATTTAGAGGTTATATCAACCGATCGGTTGAGTGAAGCCGCTGTCGTGTGATTGACCGGGTGAAAAGTCACAGACTTGTGGGAAGAAATGGGAAGCGGTCAACCGATCGGGTGAAAACTGACCCGATCGGTTCACCTGTAGCTGTTGGCCGACGGAAGATTTTCGAGACTTATCCACCCGATCGGGTGAGGATCGGGTGAATCCTCACCCGATCGGTTCGTTTTCGCCCCTATAAATATCCCCGTCGCACGATTTCACACACCCGACCCCCAAACTTCCATTCGCGTGACCTCTCTCCCTCCATCTGCCGAATCAATCCCCTCCATCCACCGCACTGCCCCTAGATCTTCGTCCCCACTCATTCCCATACTCCCCCACCCTCGCCACCTCCCCATCAACAGCATTGTCTCATCAAACGTCCAAAACCTAACCCTAACCCTAACCCCCAAATTTTCGAAAATTTCGATTCTTGACGGATCAACGAGCGGCGGCTTCCCAAATTGCTTCCTTATATTGCGTGGGGTCTTTCAGGTGCTTGATCTTACAACATTGATGGGTAACCTCTTTCCACTCTTCACATTTATATAATTTTATGAAATGTCTTGAATTTGTGTTTGCACACTTTATCTACTCCATCATCTTCATGGACACCATATCCCGCTCCACCATTCTTCCCCTCACCGTCACCATGTCTGGGAAGGGAAAGGAAATAGCCTCATCGTCACTCTGACATCCCCTATACGGTCCATTTTCCACATCTTTCCTCGGCATAAATCCTTCGTCTGAGGAGCAATCCGATCGCTTACAAGCCCTTCTTCATCGCCCTACACGACCTACTCTTTTCGCCGACTACCCCACCCTACAATCTCTCGGACTCTTTAGGGGCGTCTGTGCACTTTTTCGCTTCATAGGTTGCGATTATCTTCTGCGGACCCACGCCAATACACACAGGAATCTCACATTTGAGTTCCTCAGTTCTCTCGAGGTGTTCGATCATGGTTTCACCTTCCGGGCCTTCAATTGTGATTTTTCCATGAGCTTCGACACGCTTAACAACATTCTAAACTTCCATAACCCCGATCGCCATGTTGAATGCTCCACTCATGATCGATCTGACATCTTTTCCTACTTCCGGGCTGATGGTGTTTGGCAACGATTCACCTGATATACCTCCTTTCCAGCGGTAGCCCTCGCCTCCTACATCATACACCCTTGCTACCGTTTCGCCCACTGCTTCCTTGCCAACACCATATTCACTCGCGTTGATGTATCCACGGTGTCTAGGGATGAGCTGCTCTTTCTCTATGCCATGTCCCATGACCGGATTCATGGGAATATCCCTTTGCCCATAAACACCGCTCATTGGATCATCCACGAGATCTTATACGTCGGTTGCGTAGCTTCTGGCTCTATCTGCTGTGGGGGAATTGTCACTCTTATCGTCAGTTGTGTCTTGAGGATACCGCCCGACCTCCCTGTCATACCGGGACGTAGCCGTGTCGATCGCGACTACTTGATCGCTATCGGTATGCTTACTCCTTTCGGGGAGGATCGTGCAGCCTACCTCTATAGCCCTGCCTACACTCCTTTTGCCATCCTCCCGCCCTCATCCCCGGAGCGTTTCCCCTTACGCCTTACACACCTACCCTGGGAGTTCTACCCGGATCCTTGGTACGCCACACTCGTTCAATTTCCACCCCTGGATCCTCCCGATTGGCACCCGTGTGTCGGTCCACCCCGTGCCACCATCATCGACCACGATCCACCGATAAATCTCGATCCTCCGGTGGTCCAGCCTATTGCTGCTCCTTCTCTTATTCGCACACCCTCTCCTTCGTCCTCGGAGGACTCCTTCTACCATTATTCACCACCCTCCTCGCCATCTCCTTACCATTCCACCGCAAGCGACTCCGATTGACCTCCCCCTTACTTATCTCTGCATCTTCATGATCACATCATTTCGCTAGCATTGTCACGTCTAGCTTGGGGGAAGTCAATTTTTATGTGTACTGTTGTGTGATGTTTTTCTTGTTGTATTTATTTTAGATGTTATGTCGTGTGATTTTCTATTCTTTTTATTTTTCTGTTTATGTGTCGTGTGGTGTGATTTTTATTTTTATTCTTCTTTCAGTATCATCTGTGTGATTTTCTTGTCTTTCGTGTCTTTTTGTGTCTGTTCGTATTCCCCCCCCCCATATTCATTGCCCTCCCATATTTAATTCTATTGCATTGAGGGCAATGCAAGTTTCAGCTTGGGGGAGTCGCACTTCGTGCGTCATTTGTCTCTTTTTCTTCGTTATTTGAGTCGTTTTCACTCTTGTTTTTCTTTTTCTTTTCCTCTTTTTATCTCTTTCTCCTAGAGATGAACCCTATGATGAATTGCCACAAAAATCACACACACACCTAGCATGGCTTCGATAATCACATTCACTAACCCTAGGAAGTCGAGTCCTCTTGCATTTCATGCATCGCGGGTCCATTTTGCCTTTCTGTGAGTCGTGTGTCGTGACTAGCGTTTGGTGTGCTTCTACTTTATGATAGTGTTTTATATACCTGTCCAGGAATGACCACTAGACTATCATGCTTCGATTTGAATACGCGGTATTTTCCTCTCTTATCTGTTTCTGTATGCGTGAATATATATATATATATATATATATATATATATATATATATATATATATATATATAGAGTATGCTTCATTTCGCATGTGTCGGGATTCCACAGTTAGGACTAGGATAACCCATTTTAGCCTACACACTGAAGCGAGACATTTCCCTTGCAAATAACACTATATTAAAGTTTGGTAAAGATCAGACAACTTACAAATATCTAGAAAATTACAGCCGTCAAGAGAGAGAAAAACAGCAAAAAATAAATCTCTCTCGTTTCTGGAAACCTAGGGTCTCTATTTATAAAAAACGACATCACCCGATCCGGTGAACATTCACCCGATCGGGTGACCTGCTGCGAACTTCGGCTGCCATCTTCGAGACTTCACCCGGTCAGGTGACACGGTCGGTTAGTGGAAGCTGCTCGTCGTTTGGACCTTGAGCTCATTGGGTGAACCGATCGGTTGATAAATCAACGGATCGGTTGGAATTGTTGCCCAAAAGACAGTAACTTCGGAAGTTTTGGCACGGTCTGCTAACGATCGGGTGAGCTCTCCGGGTCATCTTCTTCGGGGAAACGGCTATAGGCAAACCGATCGGGTGAAGATCACCCAATCGGCTGAGTTTCAGCTCCAATTTCCAGAGAGAACAGTCGGGTTGAACCGGTCGGCGACCCGGTCGGCTTACACTTTCTTTGCTTCGGCGGCTGACCAGGTCGTGCATGCGTGCATCACCCGATCGGTTGGCTGTGTCCAACCGATCGGGTGGGGGGCTAAAAGATGTGATCTTTGTCGTTTGACCCCATGGATCATGCGTGACTCCTCACGTTGCTCCGGGGACTTATGATATCATCGTTAAACATCCCCTACGCTGGCAAACTCCTGCAAATACGTAAAAGCACGGAGAAGTGAAAGAAAACAAGAAAATATGGGAAAACGGGTACGAGACGGCGGAAAATAACGGAAAAACACTAAAGAAAACGTGCGTGAATATATGAAATATAAACGCACATCAAAATCCCCCAAGCTGAACCCTTCCTCGTCCTTGAGGAAGACGAGTGAGAGTAGGAGCTCGGAGGGAGAAAATAGAGAGAAAGAGAGAAAGAAGAGAACTCTAAATCCTAAATCGCCCGTCAGGGCCAACAAAACCAAAAACGACACACCAAGCAAACAAACGCCAAATCACATCACTAAACCAATGAATACGAGTCAAGACAAGTGCCGTGGGCCCACGTAGTGAAGCGCGAGTGAGCGTGGTCGTGTGCTAGCAGACGGTGTCACTATCTACATTGTGCTATAAACTCCATATACACAAATCCAAGAAATGACCCAAATATCGATTCGATTCGAAATAAGCGGTGAATATATGGCTCAAGCATGCATGAGAAGAGTATGAGAATAGAAACGCATCATGTGTCAGGGACTCCACAGCTAGGGACTCGGGTATCACCACACTATCGCCTAGGTAATAGCTAGAAACTCCATATTCCAAGTGTTTTCGAAAGCGACGGGGGTTGAGATGATGTGGAGTAGAACACTCGGTACAAATTCTCGCCTTCCCTTTATTCTTGGTAGATATGAAAAATATTCAAACTGTAATTTTTTTTGGGTTTTGGTTATTTGTATTTTTTTGGCTTTTTGGCTATACATATTTTTTTTTCTTTTCTCTTTTCTTTTATTTTTATGGGTTTTTCTTTTCTCCTTTTTTTGGATTTTTGGATTTTGGGATATATACACGTGTGTACTCTCCCAAGTGGGAGAACTGTACACGACGAGGGGATTTGCACCAAGTAAAATAAAAAAGAAATCGGATTCTAAACAATTGGGCAAGGGAAATGTCTCGCTAATCAGTGTGTAGGCTAAAATGGGTTAGCCTAGTCCTAACTGTGGAATCCCGACACATGCGAAATGAAGCATACGATATATATATATATTTATATATATATATATTCACGCATACAGAAACAGATAAGAGAGGCAAATACAGCGTATTCAAATCGAAGCATGATAGTCTAGGGGTCATTCCTAGACAGGTATATACAACACATTCACAAAGTAGAAGCACACCAAACGCTAGTCACGACACACGACTCACAGAAAGGGAAAATGGACCCGCGATGCATGAAATGCAAGAGCACTCGACTTCCTAGGGTTAGTGAATGTGATTATCGAAGCCATGCTAGGTGTGTGTGTGATTTTTGTGGTAATTCATCATAGGGTTCATCTCTAGGAGAAAAAGATAAAAATAGGAAAAGAAAAAGAAAAACACGATGGAAAACGACTCAAATAACGAAGAAAAAGAGACAAATGACGCACGTAGTGCGAATCCCCCAAGCTGAAACTTGCATTGCCCTCAATGCAATAGAATTAAATACGGGAGGGCAATGAATATGGGGCGGAATACGCACAGACAAAAAAAGACACGAAAGACAAGAAAATCACACAGATGAAACTGAAAAGAAGAATAAAAATAAAAATCACACCACACGACACATAAACAGAAAAATAAAAAGAATAGAAAATCACATGACATAACATCTAAAATAAATACAACAAGAAAAACATCACACAACAGTACACATAAAAATTGACTTCCCCCCAAGCTAGACGTGACAATGCTAGTGAAATGATGTGATCATGAAAATGCAGAGATTAGCAGGGGGCGGTCAATCGGAGTCGCATGCGGTGGAATGGTACGGAGATGGCGAGGAGGGTGGTGAATAATGTTAGAAGGAATCCTCCGAGCACGAAGGAGAGGGTGTGCAAATAGGAGAAGGAGGAGCACAGGTTGGACCACCGGAGGATCGAGATTTATTGGTGGATCATGGTGGATGATGGTGGCACGGGGTGGACCGACACACGGGTGCCAATCGGGAGGATCCAGGGGTGGAACTTGAATGAGTGTGGCGTACCAAGGATCCAGGTAGAACTCCCAGGGTAGGTGTGTAAGGCGTAAGGGGAAATGCTCCGGGTATGAGGGCGGGAGGATGGCAAAAGGAGTGTAGGCAGGGCTATAGAGGTAGGCTGCACGATCCTCCCCGAAAGGAGTAAGCATACCGATTGTGATCAAGTAGTTGCGATCGATACGGCTACATCCCGGTACGACAGGGAGGTCGGGCGGCATCCTCAAGACACAACTGACGATAAGAGTGACAATTCCCCCACAACAGATAGAGCCAGAAGCTACGCGGCTGACGGATAAGATCTCGTGGATGATCCAATAAGCGGTGTTTATGGGCAAAGGGATATTCCCATGAATCCGGTCATGGGACATGGCATAGAGAAAGAGCAGATCATCCCTAGACACCGTGGATACATCAACGCGAGCAAAGATGGTGTTGGCAAGGAAGCAGTGGGCGAAACAGTAGCAAGGGTGTATGATGTAGGAGGCGAGGGCTACCGCTGGAAAGGAGGTATATCGGGTGAATCATTGCCAAACACCATCAGCCCGGAAGTAGGAAAAGATGTCAGATCGATCATGAGTGGAGCATTCAACATGGCGATCGGGGTTAGGGAAGTTTAGAATGTTATTAAGCGTGTCGAAGCTCACGGAAAAATCACAATTGAAGGCCCGGAAGGTGAAACCATGATCGGACACCTCGAGAGAACTGAGGAACTCAAGTGTGAGATTCCTGTATGTATTGGCGTGGGTCCGCAGAAGACAATCACAACCTATGAAGCGAAAAAGTGCACATACGCCCCTAAAGAGTCCGATAGATTGTAGGGTGGGGAAGTCGGCGAAAAGAGTAGGTCGTATAGGGCGATGAAGAAGGGCTTGTAAGCGATCGGATTGCTCCTCAAACGAAGGATTTATACCGAGGAAAGATGGGGAAAGGGACCGTATATGGGATGTCTGAGTGACGATGAGGCCATTTCCTTTCCCTTCCCAGACATGGTGACGGTGAGGGGAAGAATGATGGAGTGAGATATGGTGTCTATGATGATGATGGAACAGATAAAGTGTGCAAACACAAATTCAAGACATTTCATAAAATGAAATAAATGTGAAGAGTGGAAAGAGGTTACCCATCAACATTGTAAGATCAAGCACCCGAAAGACCCCACGCAATATAAGGAAGCAATTTGGGAAGCCGCCGCTCGTTGATCCGTCAAGAATTGAAATTTTCGAAAATTTCAGGGTTTAGGGTTAGGGTTTGGACGTTTGATGAGAGAATGTTGTTGATGGGGAGGTGGCGAGGGTGGGGGAGTATGGGAATGAGTGGGGATGAAGATCTAGGGGCAGTGGGGTGGATGGAGGAGATTGATTCGGTAGATGGAGGGAGAGAGGTCGTGCGAATGGAAGTTTGGGGGTCGGGTGGGCGAAATCATGCGACATGGATATTTATAGGGGCGAAAACAAACCGATCGTGAGGATTCACCCAATCGGGTGGATAAGTCTCGAAAATCTTCCGTCGGCCAACAACTACAGGTGAACCGAGCGGGTGAGTTTTCACCCGATCAGTTGACCGCTTCCCATTTCTTCCCGCAAGTCTGTGACTTTTCACCCGGTCAATCACACGATAGCGGCTTCACTCAACCGATAGGTTGATATAACCTCTAAATTTCCCGAGAATTCGGCCCTTCTCACACGGTAAGCCACCCGGTCATGCAATACTTCACCCGACCGGTTCGCAAGGAGAGCAGATATGGCCATCGTCTGATATGCCTCACCCGATCGGTTGAGTAGTCACCCGATCGGGTGGGGGGTTGTTTCCTGCAAAAATTCACAAATGGCCTAAGTTTCTCGACGGATGATCCCGCGGCTGGATTTAATTATTAAAATACAAATAATCAAGTTAAAAATAAGCCTAAAAACAAGGGTGAGAGTTTAGAATGTGGGTTGCCTCCCATGAAGCGCTTTTGTTTAACGTCGTTTGCTCGATGCCTCATATGGTGGTTAATTAGGATCCGGAGGGTTTGAGGAAGAGTCGTCGGTCGCTGAGAATTCGACCGGAGAGAATGCTGGTTCTCCTACCACATAGTGTTTAAGGCGCTGCCCGTTGACTTTGAATGGCTCATCTCTTCCCATTATCTCAATAGCACCATGCGGGAAGACCTTGGTGATGCGGAAAGGTTCCGACCACCTTGACTTGAGATTTACAGGAAAAAGCTTCAGCCTCGACTTGAATAGGAGAACTAAGTCTCCCTCCTTGAATTCCCTCTTCAGGATGCGCTTATCGTGCCACCGCTTTAGCTTCTCCTTGTAGATCCGGGCAATTTCATAAGCATTGAGCCGGATCTCGTCGAGCTCGTTGAGTTGTAACTGCCGATGCCCTCCAACCTCCTTGGCATCAAATTTTAGGTTCTTGATTGCCCAAAATGCCTTATGTTCCAATTCCACGGGTAGATGGCATGCCTTCACGTAGACAAGCCGGTAGGGGGTCGTGCCGATCGGAGTTTTAAATGTCGTCATGTAAGCCCAGAGCGCGTCAGGAAGTTTTGATGACCAATCCTTCCTAGAGTTGGCCATCGTCTTCTCCAGTATGCTCTTGATCTCCCGGTTAGAAATTTCCACCTGGCCGCTAGTCTGCGGGTGGTAGGAACACCCAACTCGGTGTTGTACCCCGTACTTCTTCAAGAGAGACTCGAATTTCTTCTCAATAAAGTGGCTCCCTCCGTCACTGATCAGGACTCGAGGCACATCGAACCACGGGAAGATGTTGTTTTTGATGAACTTGGCGACCACTCGGGAGTCATTAGTAGGACTGGCTATTGCTTCAACCCACTTCGACACGTAGTCCACGGCTACCAAGATATACTGGTTCCCAGAGGAGGAGGGGAACGGTCCCATGAAGTCGACCCCCCACACATCGAAGATCTCTACCTCTAAGATGTAGTGTTGAGGCATCTCGTTCCTCTAGGAGATGTTCCCCGTCCTTTGGCATTTGTCGCAGGCTTGGACATAAGCGTGGGTATCTTTAAAGAGGGTTGGCCAGTAGAATCCGCTCTGGAGAATTTTCGTAGTCGTCTTATAGGTGCTCGCATGCCCTCCGTATTGCTGATCATGGCAATGGAAAATTATGGAGGTCGCCTCAGTTTCAGAGATGCACCTTCGTATCACCCCATCACTGCAGGTTTTGTACAAATGGGGGTCGTCCCAATAAAATTTACGGACCTCATAGAAGAATTTCTTCTTCTGCTGATAGCTCACGTTGTGGGGGACGATGGCACAAGTCAGATAATTTGTGATGTCTGCATACCAAGGAGTCCAAGCGGAAGAGACAGAGAAGAGATGCTCGTCAGGGAGCGAATCATCAACCGGAGTAGCATTCAAATCAAGGGTAGGCATTCTGGATAGGTAATCGGCAACGACATTCTTCGCCCCCTTCTTGTCTTTGATTTCCAGGTCGAATTCATGGAGGAGGAGAATCCATCTAATGAGCCGCGGCTTAGCATCCTTCTTGCTCAATAGGTATTTGAGAGCCGTGTGATCCATGTGTACGATCACCTTCGCCCCAACGAGATATTGCCGGAACTTGTCCATTGCGTAGATGACTGCTAGCAATTCTTTTTTCGTGGTTGTGTAATTTCTTTGGGCAACGTCAAGGGTCTTGCTCGTATAATATATAACATGCAGATTTTTATCTTTCCTCTGCCCCAAGACAGCTCCAACAGCGTAATCACTAGCATCGCACATTATCTCGAAGGGTAGATTCTAGTCCGGCGGCTGAATTACGAGCGCGGAAGTCAAGGCTTGCATCAGAAGGCGGAAGGCTTACATGCACTCCTCGTTGAAGATGAAAGGCGCATCCTTCACGAGGAGTTGGGTCAGCGGCCTTGAAATCTTGGAGAAGTCTTTTATGAAGCGGCGGTAAAATACCGCATGCCCTAAAAAACCACGGACTCCTCGAAGATTGAGCAGTGGCGGAAGCATTTCAATCACCTCAACTTTTGCCATATCACCCGATCGGGGGACCTGCTGCGAACTTTGGCAGCCATCTTCGAGACTTCACCCGGTCAGGTGACACGGTCGGTTGGTGAAAGCTGCTTGTCGTTTGGAGCTTGAGCTCATCGAGTGAACCGATCGGTTGATAAATCAACCGATCGATTGGAATTGTTGCCCAAAAGACAGTAACCTCGGACGTTTTGGCACGGTCTGCTGACGGTCGGGTGAGCTCTCTGGGTCATCTTCTTTGATGAAACGGCTACAGGCAAACCGATCAGGTGAAGATCACCTGATCGGTTGAGTTTCAGCTCCAATTTCCAGAGAGAATAGTCGGGTTGAACCGGTCGGCGACCCGGTTGGCTTACACTTTCGTTGCTTCGGCGGCTGATCGGGTCGTGCACGCGTGCATCACCTGATTGGTTGGCTGTGTCCAACCGATCAGGTGGGGGGCTGAAAGATGCGATCTTCGTCGTTTGATCCCCTGGATCACACGTGACTCCTCCCGTTGCTCCGGGGACTTATGATATCGTCATTAAACGTACCCGACGCTGGCAAACTCCTGCAAATACGTAAAAGCACGGAGAAGTGAAAGAAAACAAGAAAATACGGGGAAACGGGTACGAGACGGCGGAAAATAACGAAAAACACAAAAGAAAACGTGCGTGAATATATGAAATATGCGTGTTAGATGTGTGCAATATACAAAAAGTTTGACGTCCCCACAATGTGCGTGTCAGATGTGTGCAATATATGATTGGGGGCGTGAGATTTAAATATTTGTAACCGCAAGCGCACGGTGTTGTAGAGTGGCTTGGGGGTCGAACTCAGGGAAGCGTGGTTGTGCATGTGTCAGAAAGGACCGGAGTCACCCCTTGGGTGAGCTAGCCCGAATCAGTAGATGGGTTGTCACGAAAGATAGAATATGAGGGATAAACGTTATAAAGGGAAACCCGGGACTTCGGTTTCCACCCTATCATGCGGTTCTCGCCAACACGGCCTACGGGTAGGATAACGATCGGAATTAGGGTCTAATGGTGAGACGTTGCCTCTAAGAGTGATACCGGTGTCCCATGGGCCCGATATTCCGGTCGGTGCCCTGGATGATACGCCGGACTACCCGGGTTCGGTCAGTGGGCATTCCCATGTCCATTAACACTGACCGACTCCGGGAGCACTAAGCTCGCAATGATAACTCCCAACGTCTCATCCTGCCGCTCTCGCGTGCTAGGATTCGACGTCTACGCTAAGGGCGTGAGCTATGGCTAGGGAGTCAACCGCCAAGTTTATTCCCCCTTGGCCCAACGGTCAAAGGCGGTCTTTTTCCTGCCGATGACAATAAAACACCCCGCGTAACTGGTAGATTCCTAATCCCTATCGATTTCCTAGTCCTATGGACGCATCGGGGAGAACACACGAAGGGGTTTCCACCAAAATCCCAGATTTGGGAACTACTCACACATATTTGCTAAAAAGCAATCTAAATCAAAATCGACTGTTGAAAACATGATCAGGCGATTGAAAAGTAGTAAGAGCAATGCAAATAACACTATAATAAAGTTTGGTAAAGATCAGAGAACTTACAAATATCTAGAAAATTACAGCCGTCAAGAGAGAAAAACAGTAAAAAAATAAATCTCTCCCGTTTCTGGAAACCTAGGGTCTCTATTTATAGAAAACGACATCACCCGATCGGGTGAAGAATCACCCGATCGGATGACATGCTGCGAACTTCGGCAGCCATATTCGAGACTTCACCCGGTTAGGTGACACGGTCGGTTGGTGGAAGCTCGTTTGGATCTTGAGCTCATCGGGTGAACCGATCGGTTGATAAATCAACCGATCGGTTGGAATTGTTGCCCAAAAGACCGTAACTTCGAATGTTTTGGCACAGTCTGTTAACGGTCGGGTGAGCTCTTCGGGTCATCTTCTTCGGGGAAACGGCTACAGGAGAACCGATCGGGTGAAGATCACCCGATCGGTTGAGTTTCAGCTCCAATTTCCAGAGAGAACAGTCGGGTTGAACCGGTCGGCGACCCAGTCGGCTTAAACTTTCGTTGCTTCGGTGGCTGACCGGGTCGTGTACGCGTGCATCACCCGATCGGTTGGTTGTGTCCAACCGATGGGGTGGGGAGCTGAAAGATGCGATCTTCGTCGTTTGACCCCCTGGATCATGTGTGACTCCTCCCGTTGCTCCGGGGACTTATGATATCGTCGTTAAACGTCTCCTACGCTGGCAAACTCCTGCAAATACGTAAAAGCACGGAGAAGTGAAAGAAAACAAGAAAATACGGGGAAACGGGTACGAGACGGCGGAAAATAACGGAAAAACACAAAAGAAAACGTGCGTGAATATATGAAATATAAACGCACGTCAAAATCCCCCAAGCTGAACCCTTCCTCGTCCTGTGTATACCCCCAGATCTAGGTGTGGCTCGCTCGTCACACCACCGCTCATTATTTGATGCCATATTCTCTAGAATTTGTCCGGCATCTTCTTCACTCCTGGTCATGAAGGACCCTCCAGCCGCGACGTCCATCGATGATTTCAAATCATCCATCAATCCATTGTAGAACAGATTAATTTTCTACCACTAAGGAAGCTCGTGATGAGGGCATCTTCGCTGCATCTCTTTAAACCTTGTCCAAGCCTCATGCAGGGACTCGTGGTTGGCTTGGGAGAAGGAGGAGATCTCACTCCTCAACTTCATGGTCTTCCCCAGAGGAAAGAACTTTGTCAGAAAAGCGTTTGAAAGCTTCTCCCAAGTATTGAACGTATTTGGGTCCTTCCCCCTAAGCCACAGCTTGGCCTTATCTTGCAGAGAGAAGGGGAATAATTTCAGACGGATCGCCTCAGTTGTGACACCATTTATCCGGAAGGTGTCACATTTCTCCAAGAAGGAGTCCAAATATTTGATGGGGCTCTCCATGGGTGCCCCAGAGAATTGATCCTGCTGGATCCACGTCACCAAAGACGGCTTAAGCTCGAAGCTTTACGCTGTAATAGCAGGAGGACGGATGGCGGAGGTGGACTCGATGGATGGCATCGAGTACTCCAACAGAGACTTGTGAGGTGGGGTGTTCTCCCCCATGTCTTCGGTCTCTTCTCTTCTTCGCTTCTCGGCGGCCAGACGCCTTAGGGTGGCATTTATCTCGGGATCAATAGGAATCAAGTCGTCAAGACTCCTTCTGTTCCTGCGCATTAAAAACAACAAACACCCGTGAAGCGAGAAGTGGGAAGGAAACAGATAAAATATAAAATAAAAATAAAAAAATAAAAGTGAAAAAGAAGAATGCGAAAATTATCACGAGATAGGGATGTGAGCTAGACTCAAGGGTTCATGAGATCCTAAAATAACAAGCACGTTGCGTCCCCGGCAACGGCGCCATAAAGCTTGATGTCCCCACAATGTACGTGTCAGATGTGTGCAATATATGATTGGGGGCATGAGATTTAAATATTTGTAACCGCAAGCACACGGTGTTGTAGAGTGGCTTGGGGGTCGAACTCAGGGAGGCGTGGTTGTGCTTGTGTCAGAAAGGACCGGATTCACCCCTTGGGTGAGCTAGCCCGAATCAGTAGATGGGTTGTCACGAAAGATAGAATGTGAGGGATAAACGATATAAAGGGAAACCCGGGACTTCGATTTCCACCCTATCATGCGGTTCTCGCCAACACGGACTACGGGTAGGATAACGATCGGAATTAGGGTCTAATGGTGAGACGTTGCCTCTAAGAGTGATACCGGTGTCCCTGACGTGCGTTTATATTTCATATATTCACGCACGTTTTCTTTTGTGTTTCTCCGTATTTTCCGTCGTCTTTTATTCATTTTCTCGTATTTTCTCGTTTTCTTTCCCTTTTCTTTGTTTCTCCATGTTTGCAGGAGATTGCCCGCATAGGGGACGTTTAACGACAATATCTCAAGTCCCCGGAGCAACGGGAGGAGTCATGCGTGATCCAGGGGGTCAAACGACGAAGATTACATCTTTCAGCCCGTCACCCGGTCGGTTGGTCATCTCCAACCGATCGGGTGATGCACGCGTGCACCACTCGGTCTCAGCCGGAGCTCAAGTGGAAGTCACCCGACCGGTTCACAGGTCGGTTCAACTGGGGCTGATTCTCTGTCTTTTTGAGCCAAATTCCAACCGATCGGGTGACTCTCACCCGATCGGTTCATCTGTAGCTGATGCTGAGGAGCCGAAGACACGGGCACCCAACCGATCCCTTCACCCGATGGCGCCAAGATCCAACCGGTCACTCCAAGAACTCAACCGGCCGGTTCATATGACCGGGTGAAAGCTCGCCGTTTTCTGTTTATTATCTGTAAAGGATCACCCGATCGGTTGACTTGTCAACCGATCGGGTGATACGAGAGCCTATAAATAGAACCCCTAGGGTTCCAGAAACGGGGAGCTGTTAGTTTTTACTGTTTTCTCCTAGTGTGACGGCTGTAATTACTTTTCTATTGTAAGTTTTCGGATCTTTCTTAAACTTTAGTATTATCTTAATTGCTCTACTACCTTCTCATTCCAATCGTCTGATTATGATTTCAACGGTTCATTTTCATTTAGATCGCTTTTTAATGAATATTTGTGAGTAGTTCCCAAATCTGGGATTTTGGCGGAAACCCCTTCGGGGGATCTTCCCGATGCGTCCATAGGGTTAGGAAATCGATAGGGATTAGGAATCTAACGGTTACGTTGGGTGTTTCATTGTCATCGGTAGGAAAAAGACCGCCTTTGACCGTTGGGCCAAGGGGGAATAAACATGGCGGTTGACTCCCTAGCCATAGCTCACGCCCTTAGCGTAGACATCGAATCCTAGCGCGCGGGAGCGGCAGGATGAGACGTTGAGAGTTATCGTTGCGAGCTTAGTGCTCCCGGAATCGATCAGTGTTAATGGACACTGGAGTGCCCACTGATCGAATCCGGGAAGTCCGGTGTATCATCCTGGGCACCGACCGGAATATCGGGCCCATGGGGTGCCGGTACCACTTTCAGAGGCAACGCCTCACCATTAGACCCTAATTCTGATCGATGTCCTACCCGTAGGCCGTATCAGCGAGAGTCGCTCGTTGGAGTGGAAACCAAAGTCCTGGGTTTATTTTCTTATTGTTCATACCTTGCATTCCTTTCCGTGACAACCCATTAACAGATTTGGGCTAGCTCGCCCACGGGGTGATTTTGGTCCTCCTTGACACAAGCACATCCTAGCCTTCCTGTGTTTGACCCCCAAGCCACACTACAACACCGTGCGCTTTCGGTTACAAATATCTAAACCCCGTGCCGCGCGGGCATCGCCAGCGTGGCACACGTCAAGTTTATGGCGCCGCTGCCGGGGATGCAACGTGCTTGTTATTTTAGGATCTCTTGAACCCTAGTGTCTAGCTCTCATCCCTACCTCGCGATAATTTTCACATTCTTCTTTTTTCTTTTTTATTTTCTTATTTTTATTTCTTATCTTATCTGTTTCTCTCCAACTTGTCGCTTCACGGGTGTTTGTTGTTTTTCATGCGCAGGAGTTCAAGAAGTCTCGACGACTTGATCCCCGTTGATCCAGAGATTAACACCACCCTTAGGCATTTGGCCACTGAGAAGCGAATAAGAGAGGATCCCGAATCCATGGAGGAGAACACCCCGCCTTACAAGTCCCTGTTGGAGTACTCGATGCCATCTATCGAGTCCACTTCCGCCATCCGTTCTCCAGCTATTACGGCCCAAAGCTTTGAGCTAAAGTCGTCTTTGGTGACATGGATCCAGCAGGATCAGTTTTCGGGTGCGCCCATGGAGAGCCCGATCGAGCATCTAGACTCCTTCTTGGAGAAATGTGACACCTTCCGGATCAATGGTGTCACGACTGAGGCGATCCGTCTGAAGCTGTTCCCCTTCTCGTTGCGAGACAAAGCCAAGCAATGGCTTAGGGGGAAGGACCCCAACACTTTCAATACCTGGGAGAAGCTCTCCAATGCTTTTCTGACGAAGTTCTTTCCTCCGGGGAAGACCATGAAGTTGAGGAGTGAGATCTCCTCCTTCTCCCATGCCAGCCACGAGTCCTTGCATGAAGCTTTGACGAGATACAAGGAGATGCAAAGAAGATGCCCTCACCATGAGCTTCCGAAGTGGCAGATTATTAATCTGTTCTACAATGGGCTGAGGGATGACCTGAAATCTTCTATGGATGCCGCGGCTGGGGGTTCCTTCATGTCAAGGAGCGAGGAAGATGCCGGATATATTCTGGAAAATATGGCATCCAACAATGAGCAGTGGTGTGACGAGAGAGCCGCACCCAAGTCTGGGGGTATACACAGAGTCGAGGACGTCGACAAACTTTCAAGCAAGTTCGACTTGCTTTCGACCTAGATCTCCGCACTAATGGTAGGAGCCGGTGGGGCCGGTACACAACAGATTTCAGTGGTAGAATCTGAATTCTTTGGGGAATTCGACGGTGGTGACGTCTCACCACCGTTGGATCAAGCGAGCGCACTATTTTACAACCTCACGGGAAATGCGCCGTATCCGCCAAGAACCAATTCCAACCCGGCCTACTCTCCAAACAACCGGAACCACCCTAACTTTGGTTACCGGCCACCATTCCAGCCCTCGTCACCTCAGCAGCCGCAGCAACAAACATATCAGCTGACTAAGCCACAGTAGAGTCAGATTCAGCAGCAACAATATCAGCAGCAACCTCAGCAACAATTTTTCGCCCCCAGAAATCAGCAGCCAATCCAGCAGCAGCAGCAGTATGGCCAACAGAGGGCTGTCTCTCCGGTTGAGTCTCTCTTGACTCAATATATAACCAACCAGGAGAAGATCAATCAAAAGCTGGAAATGGGTCAACGGGCCCTCACGGACCAAGTAACCCAGCTGGGGTTACAAGTGGCGAACCTTTCAAGGTCACAAAACCAATTGCCGCCACAACCGGACGTGAACCCGAGGGGAGCAACCCAAACGTCGGTACTCGTGCACGAGCGTGCAAATGTGTCTGCTATCGTTCTGAGAAGCGAGACACAAATCCCTACTAGAGTGCCCCCTCACAGACCGGAAGCACCGTTGGTCGTCGAGCGACCGATCGAAAAATCAAACGACGTCGGTGCTTCGTCATCAAATCCTACGACTCCGGAGGGAGTCTCTGAAGAAGAGAAGAAGAAGAACGAGGAAGGGAGCCCGAAAGTGTTCAAACCCGTTGTGCCTTTTCCACAACGGTTAGCTCAGGCCAAAATCGACGAGAAATATGGCAAGTTCTTCGCCATGGTCAAGGACCTGAGCTTGCAAATCCCCTTCCTGGAAGCAATCGAAACAATCCCCTCCTATACGAAATTCCTGAAGGATTTGGTGACTAGAGGGTCTAGAAAGGAGAAAGTAGTGTTGACGGTGGAGTGTAGCGCTCTCATCCAGAGGGCAAATCCTCCGAAACTTAAAGACCCGGGGAGCTTCTCAATCCTTTGCACGATCGGGGCAGTAAAGATTCATCATGCACTCGTCGATCTCGGAGCGAGTGTCAGTTTGATGCCCTTATCGATGTATAAGAGGATAGGAATGGGTGATCTGGAGCCCACCGGTATGACCTTACAACTTGCTGACCGGTCAGCCAAATATCCGATGGGGATTGTGGATGACCTCCCCGTCAATGTAAAAGGGGTGCATGTGCCAGTGGACTTCGTTGTCATGGACATGGCTGAAGACGCACACACCCCCATCATCCTAGGACGGCCTTTCATGGCCACTGCTGGCGTTTTGATTGATGTGAAGAACGGAAAACTTTCGCTAAACGTCAGGTTAGAAAAGGTTGAATTTGATCTGGGGTTGTCCATGAAGTACCCCGATCCCCCAGATGACCCTCGGTGTAATTTGCTGGAGGTGGAAGAAGATAAAGCTGCTGAAGAGAGCTCCTGGGAGATTCTCTTGATAAATCCCCCCGATAACTTGGGGGATTCAGAAGACCAAGACGGCCCCAAGAACAATGATGCTGCTGGGAAAGCAAGTGCAGTATGTACGACCCCTCCCGGGTTCCCCAAGGCTCCTCCTGCGAGGAAATCGGGGAAAGAACCCATGAACCTCACCAAAGACGAGGTCCGGGTCCTTAAGAAGATGGCGATGAACGCCAATGCGAAAGAGAAGCCCCCGGATCACAAAAACAAGGAGAGGGTGGTCGAGCAAATCTTTCTCCAGCCGCTGACTACTCCAAAGGCTGTAAGCTCCGATGAAGAAGAGATGCCGAACTTCGGGCATCACCCGTATCAACCACCGTGAACATCACTTGTGGGCCTCGAGCCAACGACGGTAAACAAGTGCGCTTCATGGGAGGCAACCCATGCTCTAAACTTTTGCCCCGCTTTTTAGTGTTATTTTTTTTTACTTTATTTTATCTATTTTTATAAATAAAATCAGCCGCGAGAACATCCGTTCAGGGACTTAGACAATCTGTTGGTTTTTGTAGGAAACAAAGCCCCAACCGATCGGTTGATAACTCAACCGATCGGTTGGGATGTATCAGATACAAGCCGCAACTGTCCCCAAAGGAACCGGTCAGTTGAAGAATGGAGAGCCCGGGTGACAGACCGGGTGATCTGGGGAGAATTCTCGGGAAATTTTTGGGGAATATCAACCGATCGGTTGAGTTAGAGCACGATCGGTTGAGGCGACCGGGTGAGCAACCCTCAATTCTCGGGAAAATGAGTGGAGCGGCCAACAGATCGGTGGACAAGTCAACCGACCAGTTCGCCTGTAGCACTTCTTCAGCAAGAATTTTTGACCTAACCGTCAACCGATCGGGTGACAAGTCACCCGATCGGTTCGACTTAAAACCCTATAAAAACCCCAGACCACCCGTTCGCATTCACCCTCGCCCGATCGCCATTTCCGCCGTCGTTTCGCCTACCTCTCCTCCCCAACAGCCCGATTCATTCCCCCACGTTCTCCACTCCTCCAATACTCCCTCTCCCCACCTCCTCCATCAATCTCTCCATCATTTACACTCCCTCTCTCCTTTCATTTCGAGTTTCTGACCTAATCCCCCCCAAACAACGCCCATTTCGAAAATTCTTGCTGAAAGAGGTCGCCGCGGCTCCACGTTACTCTCATTGCACGGCGTGGGGACATCTACGAGCAAGCTTCACCACTTTGCTTGGGTACACTCGCTCCTACGCTCATATTTCTATTTTTGCCCTATAAACTGTGCTTGCTCATTTTGCTTGTGTTAGTGTGCATTCATTGTTTTTTGCACTCATTCATACACGCACACTCACACATGGCTAAGGATAAAGACAAGGGGAAGGAGATTTTACGGGAGGAGGAACCGTCTCGAAAGAGACGAAAACAAACACGTCCCCCTTACCGCACACGAGCACTGATATTAGGCCCTCCCACGCCTGTTATCCCCACTGTGGACCCAATGTTGGGCCCGCATGGGTATATCTTTAGGAACCAGGAACACAAGGATTTTTATCGTAGGCTCGATGCTCGGGGGCATCTATCAACTAAGTTCCCGCATACACAGTCGCTGATCGATCTCGGTGTCTACACCGAAGTCGAATCTCTTTTCGCTAACTTAGGTTGGTTGGCCTTTCTTAATGCATCTGATGTATCCTACCCGGCACTCACCCTCGAATTTCTCTCTACACTTGTTTGGGAGTCCGGGTCAATCATAAAATTCTGGGTGCGTAACAGGAGTGTCACCACAAATCTGAATACCATTAACGATATATTTGGTTTCCCCAATCTTGGGGATGACTCCATCCGACACTACGGGTACACGCCCGAGTTTAACGTCGATCAATTCTGGTTCCGCCTCACACTGCTCCATAACTATCCCCGAGGAAGGGCCAAGGCCTCCTCCATCATTCATCCCGTGTTTCGTTTGGCCCACAGGATCATATCATCTGCATTTTTTCCCAGGGACGAGTCCGGCACCGTGACTATCCCTGACCTTTTTATCCTCTAGGCCATGACTTTCCCTTTTGTCCGGGACGATGATGGGATTAGCTTCAGGGCCCCTACCATCCCCATCCATGGCGGTGATTGGCTTGTTTACAAGCTTCTCGAGATCAGCCGGGCCGGTAAGGGAAAGTTTTGTTGTGGGGGCATCATTACTATCATTTGTTCTCACGTCCAATTTAATATTCCCATCCCCAATAATCTTCCCGCTGCCGCAGGACCCTCACAGCTAGATATTGATGTCCTGCGGCACATTCACATGATTAGACCCCACTCTGATGGCCGCTTCATCTTCAATTATGACCACCCCCCAGCCCCTTACACCATTCTCTCCAACCCCGCTCGCATGACCATAGCGCTTGTGGGAGATTGGACCTTCCCACCCGATCTGAACTTCCTAGCAGGGTTGAACCTTCCTTTCCTTCCCGCGGACGCACGCAGACCACCGTACCCTGCTGCCCACTTAGGTGAGCAGGATATCCCTGCGTCTCGGGGAGATATAGGGGCTGGCCCAAGTCGTCCTGTTTCTGTTCCGGGGCCCATCACGTCTGATCACCTCTTAGCGGCCATTTCTGGCCTCGTCTCCTGTGCCGGCATGACCACTGCCGCCGGCACCACTTCCACCTTACCCACCGGCACCACTTCTGCCTCACGTCAGTCCACATCTTTTGGTCGCCGCCAGGTCTCCGCCCGTCTTGGTCTTGAAAGGGAGGTCGCTGCCCTCCATGATCTCGCCATGTCCTCTACCTCCTCGGACCCATCACCGTCCTCTTTTCTCACTCACCCACGTTTTCTCGCACTTGAGAGGAACGTGGCCGCCATTCTTCGCCTTCTCACTCACATCCATGGTACACCTCCACCTTCACCACCTCGACGATCTTCTCCTCCACCCTCCCACACATCCCCACATCCATCACCTCCCTCACCACATTCTTCTCCTCCCTCATCTATTCCCATCCCGGTATCCACTTTCCCCCTCCCGACCATTTCCATCGCACCCACGCTACCTCCTCCCTCCTCCTACATCACTTCGTATGTGCGTCGGAAGAAATTGCCGGTGCGCTCCAAATCTCTCCCACCACCACCCACTACCGTCACCACCACATCTTCTTCCCCCATCTCTATTCCTTTCACCACCGCCTTGTTCGCCGTCCTACCACCACGACCCACCTCCACCGACACTCCTCCCATCGTTCACACCACCGCTGCACCTATCCCTCCACCTCTTTCCCCACTTCTCTACACACCCCCGGCCTCCCCCGACCACCCAGTCCCACCCTCTTCCGAGGAGGGCGAGGATTCACCCTCTCCTGCATTCTGATTTCTCTCTTTTCCGATTTTCCCCTCGCATATTTCTGCATCACATTGATCATATCATTTTGCTAGCATCATCATGTTCACCTTGGGGGAAATCGACTTTTGTGTGCATGTTTTCATGTGTCGTTGTCGTGTGTTCGTGTCTTTGAGTCCTTCGTTGCGTTTTATATCTTTTATTCTGTGTGTTTCTTTTTCTTTATTTTCCAGTTTCGTTCGTTTATTTTTCATGTTTTTCACTTTTTGTGTCGTTGCGTATCCCCCCCATCTTCATTGCCCTCCCGTACTCACACATATTGCATTGAGGGCAATGCAAGCTTCAGCTTGGGGGAGTCGCACTGTGTGCGTCATTTGAGTGAGTCCTTCTTTTTCGTTTTTTTGTCGTTTCCATCGTGTTTTTTATTTTTTCTTTTTTTTCTCTTCTCTTCTTTTTATCTCTTTCTCATAGAGATGAACCCTATGATGAATCGCCACAAAATCACACACACACCTAGCATGGCATCGATAATCACATCCACTAACCCTAGGATTTCGAGTTCTCTTGCATTTCACGCATCGTGGGTCCAATTAACTTTGTGTGAGTCATGCGTCGTGCCTAGCTGTTTGGTGTGCTTCTACTTTGTGATTTTATTTTATATACCAGTCCAGAAATGACCCCTAGATTATCATGCTTCGATTTGAATATGCGGTATTTGCTTCTACTATATGCATGCTATATTTATATCGTATATTTCAATTCGCATGCGTCGGGATTCCACAATTAAGGACTAGGATAATCCATTTAGCATATGCTCTATTTAGCGAGAATAGTTTCCTTTGCCCAAGTGTTTAGATTCCGACTTCTTTTTTGTTTTACTTGGTGCAAATCCCCTCGTCGTGTACCGTTCTCCCACTTGGGAGAGTACACATGTGTATAACCAAAAACCCAAAAATCCAAAAAAAAAGAGAAAAGAAAAGAAAAACCCAAAAAGAAAAGAAAAGAAAATTTTTGTATAGCCAAAAAGCCAAAAAAAATACAAATACCCAAAACCAACAAAAAAAAAATTTCATGTGTGAATATTTTTCCTTTCTACCGAGAATAAAGGGAAGGCGAGAATTTGCACCGAGTGTTCTACTCCACATCATCTCAACCCCCATCGTTTTCGAAAACACTTGGCTTAGGAACTTTTTAGCTAGTATCTAGGCTATAGTGGCGTGATTTCCTTGACCCTAGTTGTGGAGTCCCCGATGCATTATACGTTTCACTTCTTATACTCTTCTCATGCATGCTTGAACTAATATTCACCGCAATTTCAAATTCGAATCGGTATTTGGGTCATTTCCTGGATTTGCGTATATGAGCTCATAGCACATTGTAGAAAGCGACACCATTTGCTAGCACACGACCGCACTCACACGCGCTTCACCGCGTGGGCCCACGACACTTATTTGGACTCTTTTTCCTAGGTTTAGTGATGTGATTTGACGTTTGCTTGCTTGGTGTGTCGTTTTTTATTTTGTTGGCTCTGACGGACGATCTAGGATATAGAGTTTTCTTTCTCTCTCTTTCTCTCTATTTTTCACTCCGAGCTCCTACTCTCACTCGTCTTCCTCGAGGACGAGGAAGAGTTCAGCTTGGGGGATTTTGACGTGCGTTTATATTTCATATATTCACGCTCGTTTTCTTTTGTGTTTCTCCGTATTTTCCGCCGTCTTTTATTCATTTTCTCGTTTTCTTTCACTTTTCTTTGTTTCTCCATGTTTGCAGGAGATTGCCCGCGTAGGGGACGTTTAACGACAATATCTCAAGTCCCCGGAGCAACGGGAGGAGTCACGCGTGATCCAGGGGGTCAAACAACGAAGATTACATCTTTCAGCCCCTCACCCGGTCGGTTGGTCATCTCCAACCGATCGGGTGATGCACGCGTGCACCACCCGGTCTCAGCTGGAGCTCAAGTGGAAGTCACCCGACCGGTTCACAGGTCGGTTCAACTGGGGCTGATTCTCTATCTTTTCGAGCCAAATTCCAACCGATCGGGTGACTCTCACCTGATCGGTTCATCTGTAGCTGATGCTGAGGAGCCGAAGACACGGGCACCCAACCGATCCCTTCACCCGATGGCGCCAAGATCCAACCGGTCACTCCAAGAACTCAACCGACCGGTTCATATGACCGGGTGAAAGCTCGCCATTTTCTGTTTATTATCTGTAACGGATCACCCGATCGGTTGACTTGTCAACCGATCGGGTGATACGAGAGCCTATAAATAGAACACCTAGGGTTCCAGAAACGGGGAGCTGTTAGTTTTTACTGTTTTCTCCTAGTGTGACGGCTGTAATTACTTTTCTATTGTAAGTTTTCGGATCTTTCTTAAACTTTAGTATTATCTTAATTGCTCTACTACCTTCGCATTCCAATCGTCTGATTATGATTTCAACGGTTCATTTTCGTTTAGATCGCTTTTTAATGAATATTTGTGAGTAGTTCCCAAATCTGGGATTTTGGCGAAAACCCCTTCGGGGGCTCTTCCCGATGCGTCCATAGGGTTAGGAAATCGATAGGGATTAGGAATCTAACGGTTACGCTGGGTGTTTCATTGTCATCGGCAGGAAAAAGACCGCCTTTGACCGTTGGGCCAAGGGGGAATAAACATGGCGGTTGACTCCCTAGCCATAGCTCACGCCCTTAGCGTAGACGTCGAATCCTAGCGCGCGGGAGCGGCAGGATGAGACGTTGGGAGTTATCGTTGCGAGCTTAGTGCTCCCGGAATCGATCAGTGTTAATGGACACGGGAGTGCCCACTGATCGAATCCGGGAAGTCCGGTGTATCATCCTGGGCACCGACCGGAATATCGGGCCCATGGGGTGCCGGTACCACTTTCATAGGCAACGCCTCACCATTAGACCCTAATTCCGATCGCTGTCCTACCTGTAGGCCGTATCGGCGAGAGTCGCTCGTTGGAGTGGAAACCAAAGTCCCGGGTTTATTTTCTTATTGTTACCTTGCATTCCTTTCCGTGACAACCCATTAACCGATTCGGGCTAGCTTGCCCACGGGGTGATTTTGGTCCTCCTTGACACAAGCACATCCTAGCCTCTCTGTGTTCGACCCCCAAGCCACACTACAACACCATGCGCTTGCGGTTACAAATATCTAAACCCCGTGCCGTGCGGGCATCGCTAGCGTGGCACACGTCAGTCCCATGGGCCCAGGATGATACGCTGGACTACCCGGGTTCAGTCATTGGGCATTCCCATGCCGATTAACACTGACCGACTCCGGAAGCACTAAGCTCGCAACGATAACTCCCAACGTCTCATCCTGCCGCTCCCGCGCGATAGGATTCGACGTCTATGCTAAGGGCGTGAGCTATGGCTAGGGAGTCAACCGCCAAGTTTATTTCCCCCTTGGCCCACCGGTCAAAGGCGGTCTTTTTCCCACCGATGACAATAAAACACCCCGCGTAACCGGTAGATTCATATCCCTATCGATAACCCATTTAAATCTCACGTCCCCACAATGTGCGTGTCACCTAGTCATCTTCCCAGTTAAACAATGTTCACAGGGTAATGTCCTTACACCTGTCAGTTTCGGTAATAAATCCATTTTGATTAACTGGTCAATCTTATTGTTACCAAGATGACATAATCTCATATGCCAGAGATCATAGTCAGATAAAAGACACAAGGAATAATTCAAATCACAATCTTTATTTCCCATAACAGATTTTACAACAGAAAGGCAGAATAAATCATGACTGGCTCAAACTTGCCCATAGCAAACACCTTCTTGTCTTTCCCAATCAAAGTTGTCTAAATTGCAGTGAGTGATCTTAATAAAGCATTTAGATCCAAAAACACGGAAATTACGGCCTTGAGGAATTTTGTTATACAATAATTCATAACAATTTTTGTATGGCTGAGTTATCACACATATCCTATTTAGCAATTAGCACGCGGTATGGACGGCTTCCTCCCAAAATTGTGAACTACTGCGGCTATCTCTAAGCATATTGCATGCACACTCAATAAGATTTCTATTTTTCCTTTCTACAACTTCGTTTTGTGGTTGAGCATGATGACATAATAATGTGTGAGTTATACCATTCTCAGCACAAAAGTTAGAGAATTGTTCATTATCAAATTCACCTCCCTGATCACTACGAATGGTGACAATAGACGTGCCATGAATATTTTCAACTTTCTTGGACAAAACATTACATTTCTCAAGTGCCGCAATCTTGTTATTCAAAAACTCAACCACGTATAACTAGAGAAGTCATCAACAATTACAAGTCAATATAATGCATTTCATAATGATGCAACGCCAGCAGGCCCAAATAAGTCTAGATGTAAAAGCTCTAGTTGCCTAGTATTAGAAGTTAATTTCTTAATCGAAAATTAGGATTTATGGAGCTTGCCTCGTTTGGATGAATCAAAACAACTTTCCTTATTAAACGCAAGTTTCTAAAACACTCTAAATAGTGTTTGATTGGACAACATGAGAAGATCCTTGAAATGAACATGACCAAATCGTCGATGCCAAAAAAGTTGTACATTATAATGGGCAACCAATCATCTGCACTGTAGGCATGGGGTGCAGACCACCGTTTTTTCCATTTTTGTTATAAAACATGTTTTTAATGTGACATAACGTCACATCAATGTCATGCTTACCATAAATGGAAAAAACAGTGGTCTGCACCCATCCAAAATATAGACCTTTTCTGTGTACTTTTGGTGGAAAGTGGGCTTGTGGAATGTTGTAGGGGTTTGGAATCTTGTGAGAGAGAAAAGTGGTATAGTGTGTTTATTTGGGGGAAGAGAAATGCTATATACACCGGATAACCGGTGTATGGAGGTGACAGCCTTACAAATATGGGGAAAATATCAAATAATGTGTCACATCGTATACCCCGAAGTCTTAATTTATTTAGGAAGAATTTCACCTCCCTACACCGAAGTCAATGGGGATGGAAAGTGGAGTTGAGAATATCTTGCGGGGCCCGCTAAACCTTCTTGTGCTCCTTCGAGTTGGATGTTGGAATGTTGGTTGGAACTTGGGAAGTTGGACAAAGTAGGTTTGCAGTGGGGACAACTGACTAAAAATAAAAATTCTCTGTTCATTCCTCGGTGGGGTCCACTGCCAATTACCAATAGTAAAAAATCATTGAGTGGGGTCCACTTTCTCTTTTCAGACGTGAAAATTCATTGAGTGGGGTGCACATGCTTTCCAAGTGCTTAAACTAATGAATTGAGTGTGGTTGAATTTTCCTTTACAACGTAAAAACTAATTAATAACATAACACACTGTTTATTCCTCAATAAAACGACATAAAAAATTCGCGTTGCCAATACTCCGACGAAATTTTATAAATAAAAAAATTGGACATTACCATATTGATTTGACCAGATGGAAGAGATGATATGTTAGTGGGTCCACAAACCAGAATCAGATCGGTCATCCGTAGAATTTGCGAAGAATTTGATTGAGAAAATTTTGCTTCCACTTACGTGCCACATCAGCGAATATTTGTACTTAGCGGCTGTGACAACTAGTACAAAATTGAAGGCACGTTGTGCACGTTGTGCAATACTTCTATGTGCAGACAAAAATGATCACCGCACACAACTATATATAGTAATGCCCGTTTTGCGCAATGAGTAAGATTCGTATTAAAAAATTGTTCACCGCGGACAATGATCCACATATATGCTCGTTGTGCAAGTTGAGCAATTTTGTTTGCTCACCGCGCACAACGGTTCAAAAATATGCCCGTTGTGCGTGTTGAGTAATTATGTATTAGTTTATTTATAGTTTTAATAACAATCGGAAGAGAGATAGAGGGGCCCCCAAAATGCCGCCCCGGCCAAAAAATCCTCTCCCGCCAAAATTCGAAGGGTTACTGTAGCAGACCGCAAAAAACCCCTCCTAACGACCGTTCGGTTGGAGGATAAATCCTGCCAAATTTGGGTTTGACCGTCGGTTGGAGATGCTCTTATAAAGATCAAATAACCATTCCTGTTAATTCGTGACTTTTCTGCAGATATGGCTGAGCAATCGTATAAGAGGGACGAAGAAACTTTCCAAGGTCAGTCTTCAGGGGGGAAGAAGAGACAGTGACATAGCGGTTCCCCATTTCTTTCATGACTTGGGGGATGTGACGCTGCAGTTTCCTGAGACTTATCTCAGGGATACTTGGCCGTGGGGCAGTATCATTCCAGCAGGCTCTGTCCCCCCGGAGTACGAGGGGGCATTGCTATTGAATCTGCCCCCTGGCATTCCCTCGGAAGGTATTATGGGGAACCGTCACCAACCCTTCTTCACAGTTTGGAACGGCGAGTCAGCCTTGTTGGATAGGGGGTGGCCAGTCAGCTGGTGGAGAACTCCATCCTTCCCCTGACCAAAGTGTCCTTGGACAAATTGACATTGAAAGGCTCGCTAACTCCGTCATTGATGGTAGTTATCAGGTTAGATACTAATGTCTTTTCTTTATGTTGTTGCCACACTCTTACCGATCCTTGATTCACTGCATGCATTAGTGGTCTGTGCGGAATTGCGTCACTGAGTTGTACGAATTTTGATGGCCGAGCGCAAAACGACGGCTACCTTCGAATGTCAAGTCAAGGAGTTGGAGGAGCAGCTGATGAAAGAGAGGAACTATATATCTTAGGCAGAGTGGGCGGTTACTGTCACGCCCCGCTTCCCAAAATGGACGGAGGTGAAGCGTGACAAGGCCCGCTTAGGCCAAAGCTGAGAAGCTCGGACCCAATAAGCGTCTGTAGAGGTACCATTTTAAACGATTTTCAGGTTCTTGCATTAATATGGTTCGAAACAACATAAAGTACAGAAAAGAAGTTGCATTCATTAAATTAGAGATATAATATCCAACAAGTACAAAGTCTAAAAAGAAGCCTAAACGTGGCAACAAACTATCTAAAAGAAAACTGAAAGTAGTAACCTCTGAAAGTGGCGACTAAAAGACCTCAAGGTCTGATCCTCGTCAGGCACGAACTCTGGATCAACGGCCTCGGCTCCTCGTACTCCAGTGAGTCTGCCTCGTCCACGAACTCTGGCTGAGCACTTGACGTACAGCACCCAAGAGAAAGGAACTGTACGTCAGGTAAAGTCTACAAGAAGGGTTAGACTTTACTGCAAGTGTACCGAACTTTAAACAACGGTTTACTGGTTGATTAGCATGCTGAGGTTCTTTTACACAACAGTTTACTGGTTGATTAGCATGCTGTGGTTATAACAGAGTAGCACAAAAGGAAGTAACGCAGCAGGAAAGTAAAACGGGACAAGTAGTAGTCGTAGCGTGTGCTACCAACTACGGGACTAACCTACATGTGTCAAGACAAGACGGGACGTGACGGAACAAGGCAGGACAAGACAAGTGAGACACGAAAGGGTTCACGCCTTACAGTTCGAGGGGGATAAGACCCTCTTGCCGTGCGCACGCTCAACCCAACCCCAAACCCCAAGACAAGACAAGACATGACACCAGTACAAGGGATCACTCGCTCTAGCTTGGCGAGTGCCCTATTGCCCACAGGCTGAGAATCAGTACAAGGGATCACTCTCTCTAGCTTGGAGAGTGCCCTATTGCCCTCGGGCTGTGTATCAGTACAAGGGATCACTCTCTCTAACTTGGAGAGTGCCCTATTGCCCGCAGGCTGTGAATCAGTACAAGGGATCACTCGGAGAGTGCCCTATTGCCCAGCGGGCTGTGCAAGACGGGACGTGACGTGACAAGATGGGAAGGGTTATTCTAGGGTGTCCACACACACGCACACACATGATATCCCTATGATATCAAAAGTTGTTGTTGTGGGGCTCAGACTTCGTCGTCAAGTCTAAGCCGTCAGGAGTCGTCCCGGATGCTATCATTTCACGTCCGGTTCTATACATTCACAGTCTAACAGTTCTAGCAATCTAAGACCAAAGCACGGTCAAAAACGCAAGTGGGTACACTTGCCTGCGATGGCGAGTGTGTCGTCCTCTCGAATCGTCTCGTCCAAGCGTCTCGTCCAAGCGTCTCGTCCGTAGAAGTCCGTCTGAAATATCGCCACGGCGACGATGTCAGGTCTCAAATTCATCAAATCCTATTAGGTTTCGTTTCTAGGTTTTCGGGACTATCATATTCGTCAATAGTCACTTTTTGATGTTTCAGCCTAATCGACGATCTATCCTATGTGCACAGTCAACAAAGTCCATTCGTCGATTTTCTAAGTTCGTACAACGTTTTACAGGTGCTGGAAAAATAAATTTAGTTCAAGTTGACGGTTTTAAGTTTAGGGTTTAGTCAGCTATTGTGGGGGTTTCTACAAGTTTCGGGGAACCAACCTGAACCGGAGTTTGCTGTAGAATGGAAGTCGTGTCTGATCGGAGAACTCCTTAGCTTCAGATCTGGTCCTCGTACGATTCCCCAATAGTTTGAACTTGCGACGAAGGCCTACGACGTGTCGCAACGTCGTAGACGGCAAATCCGCGAAGTAGCACGTCCAAGTGGGGCCCACAGCAGTGCTAGGGGTCCAAGGGGGACCCACAACACCTCCGGAGAACTTGGGGGGCCCACCACAGGAGTTGGTGTGGGAGAAACAATGTTGCGACGAAGTTCTGTCGGTCGTTCACTGCTGGTGCGGGGGTTCCTCTCGGTCTGACCGAGAGGAGCTCTCGGTCGTGCGAGTTGCAACGCAGCGGGGGCGTTGCAAGGCGGGCGCTTCGGTCGCAGCGGGTCGGTGCGGAGATTTTCGTCGGTCGGGCGCTTGGGCGGGGCTTGCAGTGGAGCGGGGTGCGGAGCGGCCTTCGGGTGCGGAGCGGCCTTCGGTCAGACCGACGGGGCGGGTCGGTCGGGCGCTAGGGCGATGCGGAGCGGTGCAGCGTGCGGGCGAAGCGGCTGTTCTCTCGGTCAGACCGAGAGACGGCCTCGGTCGGAGCAGGGCGACAGCGGGGGGGCTTGCAGTGGAGCGCTGCGAGCAGCGATGCGGGGAGCGGCTCTGGTCGTGCACGGGGATGTGCGGGGGGGGAGCTCCGGTCGTGCACTGGGCGATCGTCGCAACGTTGCGACGAACGTCGGGAAGGTGTTTTTGACGGCTAGGGTTTTTGTAATGCGAAAATAACCTATCCTAGGGCTAGTATAAATAGGTTAGAGCTAGGGTTAGGGTTTGGGTTAGAGAAAACGTAATTAAAATAATAAAAATAATAAAAATAATTTAAAATTACTCTCCTCTCCCTCACGCAAGATGGGTGCAGCCAAAAATTCTGAAATTTGGTCAAAAAAATTCTATAAAGCTTTATTATATTATAGGAATTTTATTATAATTAAAACACTTATAAAAATAGGTTTTAAAATTATTTAAAACTTTCAAATAAATGGTAAATAGGTCAAATTAAGTCCAAAAATTGTAAAATAATTATGGGATGATCGAGACGACGAAAGAAAGAGAGTGAAGAAGACGGATCTAAATTTCGACGTCGAGCGACGAAACTAAAAATAGAAACGTCTCGCGTCAAAACAGAAAGTCACGACGTCACGTCAAATAAGTTAGTATCGCGGAAGAACGACTCGAGATATGTCGTTCCAAAGTTGTTCCACAATCTAATACTTTTAGAGACGATCACGACGACATATCACACAAAAACGTTCAAAAAACAAATAAAGTCTAAAATAAACACGTGTACGTTTAAAAGCACGTGCTCGAAGAAAGTACGATAGAAACAGGCCGTTGCATTCTACCCACCTTAGAAATGATTCCGCCCTCGGAATCACTCACACTAGTAACAATATTACCCATATAACCTTATACCCGCAACTATCATATCTACTCATAAAGATTTCTAATCCTGTAACTTCGAACAACGTTCCTCAATAATCCCTCATAATCCATCTTTTCACTGGGCAAAGCCACGACTAAACTCGCCTCCTAATAATATAGTTCCATCACTACCGTTCCAATTTCCAACTCCAAGTTCTCATAAAAATAATAATCCTCTTCTGATATCGTACCACTCCACTAAACATCATCATCGCTCATTAATATCTTCTAAATTTTTAAATCTTTTCTCAACATTAATAAATCTCCAAAAAGTGAGATTCTAGTCATCCACCAATCCAAGACAAAAACATTTGTCTATCCTATAATACCTTCACCAATCAGCAATCGTCGTGTCTTCATTACATTCTCGTCATATCTCCCCATAAATTCATCCACCAAATAATTTGATCTGTCAGAATTACCCCTCATCCTACTCACCATAACTAATCCCAACCAATATTAAGTCCGACTACCTAAACATCCATTAATCTCAACACGTCGTGTTACTCCCAATGTCTTCTCACGTCAACTCAACAATCAAGTCTCGATGCTATTAAAAGCTCTACTCCATCTCATGATCACCCTAACTCAAACTATACTCCGCAGTTACTCCTATCTACTACCCGTCTAAGCCTTAAGTCTGATGAGTTCTCATCTCCTCGCATATAATTTCATCCGACCAGAATTCTCCATTTAGTCCGACACACATCGGTTTTATAAATAAGGCTTGGACACACATTCTTTTCATCCGAAAGAAATCTATTACAATATCCTTATTGTTCCAAAATCGGTTAATCATTGCTATAACAAATCTCATCTCTCCCTGAGCCTACCCGCAAACAAAATCCTACAACAATAATAGCTAATCCCAAAACTATAACAACCATAACATAACATGCCAAAATGGAGAGATAGAAGAGAAAGGGAAACTTAAAACCAGTGACACATTTTTTTTAAAACATTTGGAAAAACGTGTGGAGTCGTGGTAATGGATGAGGAAGGATAATTGATTTGTGATCTTGTGAGCTGATTTCAAAAACTTTAAAGGTTTGGTTTCAAAGAAAACAAAGTTTTGATACAGTCACATACAACCAAGATATACCATTCATTAAAACCAAAACTATGTCTAAGGATCTGCCTGCGATGACGCCATTCATATAAGTATGAATACCGTCATTCAGGCAACTTCCAGCATATCATGGTTAACGCTGAGTACACATTCAAGACACAGGAGACAAACATCAGGATCCTAAAGATGACACACTCATACAGGTCTACACACTCTACCTATATTCAGGCACTGCAACGACATCACCTACCAAAGGACCTACTCCTAAACCAGAGACAACGTAGACAACTACAAGGACTAATGTCTACACAACCTAAAGAAAACAGAAGCCAGGAGTGTAACGAAATGAATCGAAAGGAACGAGTTCAAATAAGACAAGATAAGGAGGTAGTTGGTTGGGTGTGATGAAAATATTTCTCAAAATAATTAGATTGATGACAGGAGAATTACGTGAAAAATATGGTATCATATACTTTTATATAAAAAATGTAGGAGGAAGTGAGCAGATGGTAGAATTTTAAAATTTTTGAAAAGTAAGACGAAGGAAGGATGGGTAGGGTGGGAAACGATTGTTTTGCAAATGAAAATAAGTTTACACAAAGGTTTTGAAATGTGGTCACGAGGAACATAGAACAGATATGATAATAATAATAAAAAATAATTGAAGTTCCACCTAGTCAAAAAATATTTTAAAAGTATGCACTGTAAGTGATTTAGAAATAGATCTGGTAGCCCAGAAAAATATAAATGGAATTATCAAAATGTTAACACGGTTTTAAAAATGAAAATATGAAAGATACCGATTTGAAATAATTACCAGATAGTAGCTTGAAAATTGACGACCAAGGAGGTTTCAAAATCTAAGAAGGAACTTTCAACCGAAAAGCAAGAAATTTTAAATATATATAATAAAGGGTTTTCAAGGGAGTTAAACCGAGCGAAGAATTTAATAAATGAGTTTCGAAAACAAGAAATAAAAGAAATAAAAGTAGGATGAGATAGCGATTGTTTTGCAGATGAAAGTAAGTTTAAACAAGGATCCTTGAAGTATGAGCACGATGAACATAGGGATGTTTATACATATACGAGAAGAATTTAAAGTTCTCTTTGGTTTAGAAAATATTCTAAAAGCATGTGCGGCAAATGATTAGCAATAAAATTTTGTAGTTTAGAAAAGTAATATTTATATATATAGGATTAAAGAATTGATAACGAGGTTTAAAACTGAAACACGAAAATGCCGATTTGAAAACAGGTAAGAGATAGTAAAATAATTTTACGACCAGGGAGGTTTCAAGATTAGTGAAAGAATTTCAACTCAACCGAAAAACAAGAATTTTGAAACATAGAGTATAGGGGTTATTAAGAAATTAAGCTGAGCGAAGAAACTGAATAAGGAATTTCGAAAATACTTTTAGAGGAGGCAAAATTGGCAAAGAGAAAGATTTGAAGGATCTACGATAATCGTCAGGAACGACCACGTGAATCGGGAGGAAGAAAGATGATCGCATGACGGTTACACACTTAGGATACGATTCACGAAGCTACGATGGGACTCTACGGTCGATACACGAAAGGGTAAGGATCAGGTAGTCGTCAGAAGTCGGGGATTCTAATTATCGGGTCGTCTAAGATCATGAGAGCTCGGCACTAAGATTTCCTAATGAGCTAGACTAAAATCAGGATCTAAGGGGAAAACTTCCTAAGAGAATCACGGTTACATTCTGCTAGGTCCGAAGTCGATGGAGCTGGGCAAGCGACTAGACTTAAAGAAGAACTCTAGAAATCTAATTTGGTCAGATCCAAGTGAGGGCTACTAAGGTATTCTGGAATAAGGATGACTAAATATTAACTAAGGCGCCTGACTATCAACCTAGGTATCTATCTAAGTCTTCCTACCATCTAAGACAAAGGAACCTAATTCAGACTCGTACGTGGATATTAAATGAATGCGGTACTTTTATTGTTCCGAACTTTTGCAATGACCTGCATGGGCCACCACTAAAACCTGTCACGCCCCGCTTCCCAAAATGGACGGAGGCGAAGCGTGACAAGGCCCGCTTAGGCCAGAGTTGAGAAGCTCGGACCCAATAAGCATCTGTAGAGGTACCATTTTAAACGATTTTCAGGTTCTTGCATTAATATGGTTCGAAACAACAGAAAGTACAGAAAAGAAGTTGCATTCATTAAATTAGAGATATAATATCCAACAAGTACAAAGTCTAAAAAGAAGCCTAAACATGGCAACAAACTATCTAAAAGAAAACTGAAAGTAGTAACCTCTGAAAGTGGCGACTAAAAGACCTCAAGGTCTGATCCTCGTCAGGCACGAACTCTGGATCAACGTCCTCGGCTCCTCGTACAACAGTGAGTCTGCCTCGTCCACGAACTTTGGCTGAGCACCTAACGTACAGCACCCAAGAGAAAGGAACTATACGTCAGGTAAAGTCTACAAGAAGGGTTAGACTTTACTGCAAGTGTACCGAACTTTAAACAACGGTTTACTGGTTGATTAGCATGCTAAGGTTCTTTTACACAACAGTTTACTGGTTGATTAGCATGCTGTGGTTATAACAGAGTAGCACAAAAGGAAGTAACGCAGTAGGAAAGTAAAACGGGACAAGTAGTAGTCGTAGCGTGTGCTACCAACTACGGGACTAACCTACAGGTGTCAAGACAAGACGGGACGTGACGGAACAAGGCAGGACAAGACAAGTGAGACACGAAAGGGTTCACGCCTTACAGTTCGAGGGGGATCAGACCCTCTTGCCGTGCGCACGCTCAACCCAACCCCAAACCCCAAGACAAGACAAGACATGACACCAGTACAAGGGATCACTCGCTCTAGCTTGGCGAGTGCCCTATTGCCCGCAGGCTGCCCTCGGGCTGTGTATCAGTACAAGGGATCACTCTCTCTAACTTGGAGAGTGCCCTATTGCCCGCAGGCTGTGAATCAGTACAAGGGATCACTCGGAGAGTGCCCTATTGCCCAGCGGGCTGTGCAAGACGGGACGGGACGTGACAAGATGGGAAGGGTTATTCTAGGGTGTCCACACACACGCACACACATGATATCCCTATGATATCAAAAGTTGTTGTTGTGGGGCTCAGACTTCGTCGTCAAGTCTAAGCCGTCAGGAGTCGTCCCGGATGCTATCATTTCACGTCCGGTTCTATACATTCACAGTCTAACAGTTCTAGCAATCTAAGACCAAAGCACGGTCAAAAAAGCAAGTGGGTACACTTGCCTGCGATGGCGAGTGTGTCGTCCTCTCGAAGCGTCTCGTCCAAGCGTCTCGTCCGTAGAAGTCCGTCTGAAATATCGCCACGGCGACGATGTCAGGTCTCAAATTCATCAAATCCTATTAGGTTTCGTTTCTAGGTTTTCGGGACTATCCTATTCGTCGATAGTCACTTTTTGATGTTTCAGCCTAATCGACGATCTATCCTATGTGCACCGTCAACAAAGTCCATTCGTCGATTTTCTAAGTTTGTACAACGTTTTACAGGTGCTGGAAAAATAAATTTAGTTCAAGTTGACGGTTTTTACTTTAGGGTTCAGTCAGCTATTGTGGGGGTTTCTACGAGTTTCGGGGAACCAACCTGAACCGGAGTTTGCTGTAGAATGGAAGTCGTGTCTAATCGGAGAACTCCTCAGCTTCAGATCTGGTCCTCGTACGATTCCCCAATAGTTTGAACTTGCGACGAAGGCCTACGACGTGTCACAACGTCGTTGACGGCAAATCCTCGAAGTAGCACGTCCAAGTGGGGCCCACAACAGTGCTAGGGGTCCAAGGGGGACCCACAACACCTCCAGAGAACTTGGGGGGCCCACCACAGGAGTTGGTGTGGGAGAAACAATGTTACGACGAAGTTCTGTCGGTCGTTCACTGCTGGTGCGGGGGTTCCTCTCGGTCAGACCAAGAGGAGCTCTCGGTCGTGCGAGTTGCAACGCAGCGGGGGCGTTGCAAGGCGGGCACTTCGGTCGCAGCGGGTCGGTGCGGAGATTTTCGTCGGTCGGGCGCTTGGGCGGGGCTTGCAGCAGAGCGGGGTGCGGAGCGGGGTGCAGGTGCGGAGCGGCCTCCGGTCAGACCGACGGGGCGGGTCGGTCGGGCGCTAGGGCGATGCGGAGCGGTGCAGCGTGCGGGCGAAGCGGCTGTTCTCTCGGTCAGACCGAGAGACGGCCTCAGTCGGAGCGGGGCGACAGCGGGGGGGCTTGCAGCGGAGCGCTGCGAGCAGCGATGCGGGGAGCGGCTCCGGTCGTGCACGGGGATGTGCGGGGGGGAGCTCCGGTCGTGCACTGGGCGATCATCGCAACGTTGCGACGAACGTCGGGAAGGTGTTTTTGACGGCTAGGGTTTTTGTAATGCGAAAATAACCTATCCTAGGGCTAGTATAAATAGGTTAGAGCTAGGGTTAGGGTTTGGGTTAGAGAAAACGTAATTAAAATAATAAAAATAATTAATATAATTTAAAATTACTCTCCTCTCCCTCACGCAAGATGGGTGCAGCCAAAAATTCTGAAATTTGGTCAAAAAAATTCTGTAAAGCTTTATTATATTATAGGAATTTTATTATAATTAAAACACTTATAAAAATAGGTTTTAAAATTATTTAAAACTTTCAAATAAATGGTAAATAGGTCAAATTAAGTCCAAAAATTGTAAAATAATTATGGGATGATCGAGACGACGAAAGAAAGAGAGGGAAGAAGACGGATCTAAATTTCGACGTCGAGCGACGAAACTAAAAATAGAAACGTCTCGCGTCAAAACAGAAAGTCACGACGTCACGTCAAATAAGTTAGTATCTGTAACGACTGCTTTTCATGTATCTTTAATATAATATATGTTTTGGTGGATTTTCTCCTCGTGTGTGGTTTTCGTCTCCGTAGATTTCATTTTCGATCGATTCGTCGTATTTCTCGTTTCCTCCTTAGGATTGTCGATTTCGAAGTATGTCACTCGTGACGGACTTCATAACGGTCGTATCTTACTATTAGATCAAGCCTAGGAGTCTTAGGAATCGATCCCAGGGCCCCGCGCTCCGTATCGGAACTTTTGGTGCTCATTAGCAGGTAGAAGAAGGGGCACCGACCGACTAGATGACGATCCAGTCGGTCGGCAATCCTTCTTGGACCGACTAGTTAGCTTTCTAAATTTCTCAGGAGTTACTGTTTATCGTTAGTCGGTCTAAGAACGTTGGTTGACCGACTAGGTTGCAAACTAGTCGGTCAGCAATGCTTCTTTAACCGACTAACACATCATCTTAATTTTAGTTGAGTTACTGTTTACTCTTAGTCGGTCTAAGAACGTTCATCGACCGACTAGATGCTAAACTAGTCGGTCAGTAATTGTTCATGGACCGACTAACTCTAAATCCTATTTTGTTCAGAAGTTACTGTTTACACTTAGTCGGTCTGCGTTGGTCGACTGACCGACTAGTTGCCAAACTAGTCGGTCAGTGGTTGCTCTTTGACCGACTAGCTAGTGTTGAAACCCTAATTTCTGGGCAGTCGCCAGCCCAACCTATTTAAACCCAACCCAAACGACTTCTTCTTCTCCAACACGACCCAAAACCCTAAAATCTTCCCCCTTGAGCCCCCATCTTCCTCCAAGCTTCATTTCTTCATTCCAAGCCCTAAATCCCTCATCCAAACCGTCCATTCACTATATCTACCTCTCATCTTCCCCAAAATCTCACCAAATCCATCAAAATCCCCAAATCCCCCAAAACCCTAGTTTCCCCAAACTTCTCCAATCTTTTCCAGATCTGATCCTAGGGTTCCCCGGAGTGTTTCTTCCGTCTCCTCTCGGTAAGAAATCGATCTACCGTTGTTTTCATAGCCTATTTATATTTTTGTGAAACCCTAATATAATTTCATGTTGTTTGATGATTGTTCCCCCAAAACAGCGATTTCCCCGTAGATTAGCATCCGTGTGACGAAGTGGTCGTCATCCCCGGTGCTAGGCAAGTGAAACTTGCCACTTAGGGTTTAGGCCATTTTTTAGGCCATTTGCTTGTTGTAGGCGTAAAAGAGGCTAGGCGACGAAATGATACTCGCCTAGGCGCAAATTGGGGAACTAGCTTTACAACGAAGCTAGTTCCGACATTTAGCATGTTGCACAATTTCCATGTCATATTTACTTTCAATTAACGGTACGCGAATATGTTCATGTCATTGCATTTCGCCTGTCACGTTTAATTTAATTAACGGTACGCAAATAAATTGTCATGTCCTCGCATTCTTTAAGTGTTGCTGTGATTGCGTAGCTTTGCTACGATGCACGTGTTCCTGGCTCGTGACCAGAAGCGAGCATAATGAGTTGCTAATCCCAACGCTCGGTATATTGAATTGTGAACAACGCTGCTTGTGTTCCTGGCTCGTGACCAGAAGCGAGCATAATGAGTTACTAATCCCAACGCTCGATATATTGAATTGTGAACTAAGAATGCGGACTCAATGTGCGGGGCAACCCCAGGCTCACTAGCTGAGTTCCATGTGCGGGGACCCCAGGCTCCATATCGTGTGGGTATTCGGGTAGTGTTTAGTGCCGATCGGTCTGAAATGTTTACCATTCAGCGAAGGGCGTAAACATCTACAAAACAATGTGAATTGATTGAGATTGATAGTAGCGTGGCTACTCTTGTCTTGTCTTGTCCCGATGATTGTTCTCTTGTACAAATTGTCTTGCCATGTTTTAATTATGCACTCATGTTATAACTGTCATGTCATGCATACTAAACTGCTAGGTTGCTAGATGTCTCACTTTCAGTTTCCTTGCCCAAGTCTTTTAGACTTGCTGACATGTGCCCCTTTACTCTTTTGGGTGACACATGTTAGATCCTGAGCCTGAGTACCTTGTTGAGGACGAGGTGTTTGCTGACGCCGAGCCCGAGCTTGTGTTTGACGGGGAGTACGTGGACACTGGGGACCAGTCCTAGTGTCTCCGTTGTGTTTTACTTTTGTTAGAACAATTGTTTTGTTATCGGTGCGTGGCACCCATACTTTGTTATGTCGTTTCTTTTGTTGGCCTTGTTCTGGGCCTTAGACTCTTTTCTTTTAGCCTGGTGGCTTTTCTGGATGTTGGACTTATTTTCTTGTTGGACAAACTTATGAGATGTGAATTTTATTTCAGTCTCTCCTTGTGTTATTATTATTATTCCGTTGTGGTTACAGGGACCTGCTTATGTATTTTTGACGCTTATCGGGTTTGGGGCTTCACAGCTCCACACTCGTGCGTACCTTTTCACGTCTCGCCTCCATTTTAGGGAAGCGGGTCGTGACAGGTTTTATTGGTGGCCCATGCAGGTCCTTTTGTAACTGCGATTTTTGGAATAGCGATAATAATATTAGAATGTCCAATAAGTTAAGTTCGACGTCCGAGTCATAAGCTATGAGTCTAATCTGATTTGTTTTCCGTGTCACTAGATGGCAGGAAGACGTTTCACCCGTGGTGGGGGTAGTGGTGCGCTCCCTCATGATGAGGAGCCTGAGCGGGAACCCACCAGCAGTGAGATGATGCGGATGATGCTGCAGATGATGCAAGTGCAGCAGGGCGTGCTTCTGCAAGTCCAGAATGCTCCACCTGCTCGAGCTGCCCGGGCTCTTCCGGATGCCCCTCGCTCTGAGCCAGGAGCGAAGCAATTTCGGGAGCTGGGTCCCGCATATTTTGATGGTTCTGAGGGTCCTCTAGCTGCCGATGAATGGATTCGGAACATCGAGGACAATCTGAAGATGGCCAAGATCACCCCGGCTGGATGGGTTGATTTGGCGAAGAGGCAACTTAAGGATAATGCTCAGAATTGGTGGGATGCGGAAGAGAAGTTGTTGGTGGAGCCGATAGCTTGGGCTACCTTCAAAGCCAGATTTGAGGGTGAGTTCTTCCCGAAAGCTGCCAGGGAAGAGATGATGCAGCGTTTTATCGATTTGAAGCAAGGGAACTCGTCGGTGGACCTATATCACCAAGAGTTCATGAGGCTGAGTCGGTTTGCACCAAAGATGGTGCAGGACGCTGAGGAGAGAGCTCAGAGGTTCCTGCAGGGGCTTGCTTCAGAGCTCCAGAGTTTTGTGACCTCTTCTGACCGGGAATCTTATCAGAAGGTTCTGGTCGCTGCCAAGAGGCAGGAGCTGCTCGTGAACCAGAGAAGGGGGTCTATTGTTGGTGCTGGGAAGAGGCCTGTGGAGCAGGCGAGAGCTGTGGTTAGACCTGGATTCAGGCCTAATCAGTCTGCTCAGTTTAAGAGGCCAGGAGGGCCTATTCTGAAGTTTTGCCATTTCTACGGCAAGCCTGGCCACGTCAAGGATCAGTGTCGGAAGTTTTTGGGCCAGTGTTTGATTTGCGGTGATGCTTCTCATGTCGCGAAGGATTGTCGGCAGGCGGATCCGCTGCGGAGGGCACCTGTTGCAGCACAGCCGTTGCAGCAGCGAGCGTCTGTTCCTGCTGGACGTGGAGCAGCTCTTGTTCCACAGAGGCAGGCTTTTCGGCAGGCTGTTCCGCCGAGGAGGCAGGCTTTTCTGATGACCGCTGCGAAGAGCGCGGCTGTGGATGAGGTTATCGCAGGTAATCCTCAATCTAGCTGTTACTTTCCTAGCTGGTTTTGATTGTTAGATTATGATGTTTGCTTGAACATGGTTGTTTGCTAGACTAGGGTTTGATTGTTAATTGTTTGTTAGGTGTGGTTTTGGTTTGCACATTTCCTGCACGAGTCCTCTTTGACTCTGGTGCATCGATGTGCATTATTTCTCGGAGCTTCGTGGAGAGGCATTCCTTGTCGACGTCCCCTCTTCCAAAGAGTTGGAACATCGTTACAGGGAATGGTGTGGTCTCGGTGCATCGTGGTTGCAACTCTTGCTCGTTGGTGGTCTGTGGACATGAGCTTTTCGCTGATTTCATTGTCCACGACATCATCAACTATGATGCAGTTCATGGGATGGACTGGCTTGCGAGCTTCTATGCTACGATCGACTGCAGGAGGAAGAAGGTGGTGTTCGAGATTCCCGGACATCCAGTATTTGAGTTCAGTCGTGGTAGCAGTTCGCTTGGTCCTGTCAGATTTCGGGCCAGGCCGGTGGAGGCTATGGCTATGCAGATGGAGCTGGAGTGGCCAGCTGTGGTGCGAGATTTTGGTGACGTCTTCCCCGAGGAGATGTCTGGTTTGCCGCCTGATCGGGCTCTGGAATTTTCTATTGATCTCGTCCCAGGTGCGCAGCCGATTTCGAAGGCGCCGTATCGTATGGCACCTGTCGAATTGGAAGAGTTGCGGAAGCAGTTGGATGAGCTTTTGCAGAAGGGCTATATTAATCCTAGCGTGTCTCCGTGGGGAGCACCGGTGTTGCTGGTGAAGAAGAAGGATGGTTCGCGTCGCATGTGCGTGGATTATCGGGAGTTGAATGCGGTGACCATTAAGAATAAATACCTGTTGCCTCGCATCGATGATATTTTTGATCAGCTTGGAGGTTCGAGGGTGTTTTCTAAATTGGATTTGAGGAGTGGTTACCATCAGTTGAAGTTGAAGAAGGGAGATGTTCCGAAGACAGCGTTCAGGACGAAGTATGGACACTATGAGTTTGTGGTTATGCCTTTCGGCGTGACTAACGCGCCCGCAGTTTTCATGAATCTGATGAACCTGATTTTCTACAACTTTTTGGATAAGTTTGTCGTTATCTTTATTGACGACATTCTGATCTACTCGAAGTCGGAGGAAGAGCATGCCTCGCACTTAAGGGCGGTGTTGGAGATTTTGAGGAAGCATCGGTTGTATGCTAAGTTTTCGAAGTGCGAGTTTTGGCTGGATCGAGTTGCTTTTCTCGGGCATGTGGTGACTGGAGATGGTATTTCTGTGGATCCCGAGAAGATTCGGGCCATCAGGGAGTGGCCTGTTCCGTCGTCTGCATCTGAGATTCGGAGTTTCCTTGGACTTGCTGGTTACTATCGGCGATTCATTAAGGACTTTTCTCGTCTTGCTGAGTCGATGACCAGGTTGACGCGGAAGGATGTTGCTTTTGTTTGGTTGGGTGATTGTGAGAGTGCTTTTGGTATTCTGAAGGAGAGGTTGACGACTGCCCCTATTCTTGTTGTGCCTGATCGCAGCGGTGGATTTGAGATCTTTTGCGATGCTTCTGGCAAGGGTCTCGGTTGTGTGTTGCATCAGCACGGGCATGTTGTAGCGTATGCGTCTCGTCAGCTTAAGGTTCATGAGAAGAATTATCGGACGCATGATTTGGAGTTGGCTGCCATTGTGTTTGCTCTTAAGATTTGGAGGCACTTCCTGCTGAGTGAGAAAGTGAAGATTTTCACCGATCACAAAAGCTTGAAGTATATTTTCACTCAGAAGGAGCTCAACATGCGACAGCGTCGATGGTTGGAGCTTATGGCGGATTATGATATTGATTTGCAGTTTCACCCTGGCAAGGTGAATGTGGTTCCGGACGCTTTGAGTAGGCTTCCAGCGGTGATGATTTTGACCTCGCAGTGGAGATTGCAGCAGGATTTTTGCGAGTCTGGTGTTGAGATTGTCCTTCCTGGGGAGGCTTCGTCGTTGATGTACATGCAGGTACAGTCGACGATCGTGGATCGGATTAAGGCTGGCCAGGCTGAGGATCTGAAGCTGGTGAGGATTCGGGAGCAGGTGGAAGCCGATCTGCGGACTGACTTTTTGATTCATGAGGATGGCTCGCTGAGGTTTGGAGCCAGGTTGTGTGTGCCGGCTGGGGATATCAGAGAGGAGCTGATGGTGGAGGCACACAGTTCGCCGTATTCTGTGCATCCTGGTGGCACCAAGATGTACCAGGATCTTCGCCTGAATTATTGGTGGCATGGCGTGAAGAGGAGCGTGGCTCGGAGTGTAGCCAAGTGCTTAGTTTGCCAACAAGTGAAGGCGGAGCATCAGCGTACGGCCGGGTTGCTACAACCGCTTCTGATTCCGGAGTGGAAGTGGCAACACATCACTATGGATTTCGTGACTGGACTACCTCAGAGTCCGAAGCAGAATGACGCGATTTGGGTGATCGTAGATCGATTGACCAAATCTGCGCACTTTATTCCGTTCCGAGTGGGACAGTCCACTGAGACGCTAGCGAGGAGATATATGGAGGTAAAATTCTTTTACTCTCCGTTTTATTTCCTTTTCCTAGTTTGGATAGTGATGTAACGTGAATCGTGCAGGAGGTTGTGCGACTTCACGGAGTCCCCGTGAGTATTGTGTCGGACAGAGACACAAGGTTCACATCTCAGTTCTGGCAGAGTTTGCAGAAGAGCTTGGGTACACGTCTGAGTTTCAGCACGGCGTACCATCCGCAGACGGATGGCCAGTCCGAGAGGACGATTCAGATTTTGGAAGACATGCTGAGGGCGTGCATGTTGGATTTCAAGGGTTCGTGGGAGGACCATCTACACTTGGTGGAGTTCTCTTACAACAACAGCTTCCAGGCGAGTATTGGCATGGCGCCATTCGTCGCTCTTTATGGGAGGAAATGTCGATCGCCATTGAGTTGGGATGACGTTGGTGATCGGGAGCTGTTGGGACCTGAGATGATCGTGGAGGCCGTGGATATCGTCAGGAATATTCGGGAGAGGTTGAGAATTGCTCAGGACCATTTTAAGCATTGGGCGGATGCTAAACGTCGTCCCTTGGAGTTTCAGCCGGGCGACCATGTGTTCTTGAAGATTTCCCCGAATCGTGGTGTGATTCGTTTCGGGAAGCGTGGAAAGTTGAGCCCGCGATACATTGGACCGTTTGACGTTTTGGAGAGGGTTGGCGAGGTAGCTTATCGCTTGGCCCTGCCGCCATCTTTGGAAGGAGTTCACAATGTTTTCCATGTGTCGCAGCTTTGTCGATACATTAGCGATCCGTCTCATGCTGTGGATTTTTCGGAGATTACCGTTCGCCCCGATATGACGTATGACCAGCATCCAGTGCAGATTCTGGACAGGCATCAGAAATCGCTTCGGAACAAGATTGTCAATCTTGTGAGGGTGATGTGGCGACACGGTTCGCCGGGAGAATCTACTTGGGAGAATGAGGATGAGATGCGGGAGCGTTTCCCACTTTTGTTTCCGGACTCGTGAGTATTTGGAAATTCCGAGGACGGAATTTTTCTTAAGTTGGGGAGGATGTAACGACTGCTTTTCATGTATCTTTAATATAATATATGTTTTGGTGGATTTTCTCCTCGTGTGTGGTTTTCGTCTCCGTAGATTTCATTTTCGATCGATTCGTCGTATTTCTCGTTTCCTCCTTAGGATTGTCGATTTCGAAGTGTGTCACTCGTGACGGACTTCATAACGGTCGTATCTTACTATTAGATCAAGCCTAGGAGTCTTAGGAATCGATCCCGGGGCCCCGCGCTCCGTATCGGAACTTTTGGTGCTCATTAGCCGGTAGAAGAAGGGGCACCGACCGACTAGATGACGATCCAGTCGGTCGGCAATCCTTCTTGGACCGACTAGTTAGCTTTCTAAATTTCTCAGGAGTTACTGTTTATCGTTAGTCGGTCTAAGAACGTTGGTTGACCGACTAGGTTGCAAACTAGTCGGTCAGCAATGCTTCTTTAACCGACTAACACATCATCTTAATTTTAGTTGAGTTACTGTTTACCCTTAGTCGGTCTAAGAACGTTCATCGACCGACTAGATGCTAAACTAGTCGGTCAGTAATTGTTCATGGACCGACTAACTCTAAATCCTATTTTGTACAGAAGTTACTGTTTACACTTAGTCGGTCTGCGTTGGTCGACCGACCGACTAGTTGCCAAACTAGTCGGTCAGTGGTTGCTCTTTGACCGACTAACTAGTGTTGAAACCCTAATTTTTGGGCAGCCGCCAGCCCAACCTATTTAAACCCAACCCAAACGACTTCTTCTTCTCCAACACGACCCAAAACCCTAAAATCTTCCCCCTTGAGCCCCCGTCTTCCTCCAAGCTTCATTTCTTCATTCCAAGCCCTAAATCCCTCATCCAAACCATCCATTCACTCTATCTACCTCTCATCTTCCCCAAAATCTCACCAAATCCATCAAAATCCCCAAATCCCCCAAAACCCTAGTTTCCCCAAACTTCTCCAATCTTTTCCAGATCTGATCCTAGGGTTCCCCGGAGTGTTTCTTCCGTCTCCTCTCGGTAAGAAATCGATCTACCGTTGTTTTCATAGCCTATTTATATTTTTGTGAAACCCTAATATAATTTCATGTTGTTTGATGATTGTTCCCCCAAAACAGCGATTTCCCCGTAGATTAGCATCCGTGTGACGAAGTGGTCGTCATCCCCGGTGCTAGGCAAGTGAAACTTGCCACTTAGGGTTTAGGCCATTTTTTAGGCCATTTGCTTGTTGTAGGCGTAAAAGAGGCTAGGCGACGAAATGATACTCGCCTAGGCGCAAATTGGGGAACTAGCTTTACAACGAAGCTAGTTCCGACATTTAGCATGTTGCACAATTTCCATGTCATATTTACTTTCAATTAACGGTACGCGAATATGTTCATGTCATTGCATTTCGCCTGTCACGTTTAATTTAATTAACGGTACGCAAATAAATTGTCATGTCCTCGCATTCTTTAAGTGTTGCTGTGATTGCGTAGCTTTGCTACGATGCACGGGTTCCTGGCTCGTGACCAGAAGCGAGCATAATGAGTTGCTAATCCCAATGCTCGGTATATTGAATTGTGAACAACGCTGCTTGTGTTCCTGGCTCGTGACCAGAAGCGAGCATAATGAGTTGCTAATCCCAACGCTCGATATATTGAATTGTGAACTAAGAATGCGGGCTCAATGTGCGGGGCAACCCCAGGCTCACTAGCTGAGTTCCATGTGCGGGGACCCCAGGCTCCATATCGTGTGGGTATTGGGGTAGTGTTTAGTGCCGATCGGTCTGAAATGTTTACCATTCAGCGAAGGGCGTAAACATCTACAAAACAATGTGAATTGATTGAGATTGATAGTAGCGTGGCTACTCTTGTCTTGTCTTGTCCCGATGATTGTTCTCTTGTACAAATTGTCTTGCCATGTTTTAATTGTGCACTCATGTTATAACTGTCATGTCATGCATACTAAACTGCTAGGTTGCTAGATGCCTCACTTTCAGTTTCCTTGCCCAAGTCTTTTAGACTTGCTGACATGTGCCCCTTTACTCTTTTGGGTGACACATGTTAGATCCTGAGCCTGAGTACCTTGTTGAGGATGAGGTGTTTGCTGACGCCGAGCCCGAGCTTGTGTTTGACGGGGAGTACGTGGACACTGGAGACCAGTCCTAGTGTCTCCGTTGTGTTTTACTTTTGTTAGAACAATTGTTTTGTTATCGGTGCGTGGCACCCATACTTTGTTATGTCGTTTCTTTTGTTGGCCTTGTTCTGGGCCTTAGACTCTTTTCTTTTAGCCTGGTGGCTTTTCTGGATGTTGGACTTATTTTCTTGTTGGACAAACTTATGAGATGTGAATTTTATTTCAGTCTCTCCTTGTGTTATTATTGTTATTCCGTTGTGGTTACAGGGACCTGCTTATGTATTTTTGACGCTTATCGGGTTTGGGGCTTCACAGCTCCACACTCGTGCGTACCTTTTCACGTCTCGCCTCCATTTTAGGGAAGCGGGTCGTGACAGTATCGCGGAAGAACGACTCGAGATATGTCGTTCCAAAGTTGTTCCACAATCTAATACTTTTAGAGACGATCACGACGACATATCACACAAAAACGTTCAAAAACAAATAAAGTCTAAAATAAACACGTGTACGATCAAAAGCACGTGCTCGAAGAAAGTACGATAGAAACAGGCCGTTACAGTTACGATAGCTAAAGAGAGTGCAGCCACAATGTCAGTGGTTAAGAAGAGATCCGAAGAGCACTGGCACATAGAGAAGGGCATGCTCATGGCTCGTATAGCCGAGTTGGAGAGAAACGCTCTTCCTCCAATCTCGATTGATGACATGCGGTAGGAGGATGAGCAGAGAAAGCATCAGCGATCTGGGCAGGAGTCCGGTGGAGGATCGTCCAAACTTCGGCTGGGGTGGCTACCAACGAGCCCTCCGGTGATGCTTCTGAGTGAATCTTGGTCGCTTTTGGAACATTTTTGTGTATGAAGGTTTATATTTTGAGATGTGATGGTGTTTGCATTGGTAATGTACACAGAATATTCAATTGGTAATGGACACCGTCTGGTGCAGTCTTTTACCTCTTGTTAGTATATAATTGCTGTTTGCCAACCTTTAGCGATCTGAGTACACGATTGAAAAGTGTATGTAATGCCGATTTCTTAATTTCTACGGTCTACTAAAACTAGGAGCATAACTCCTGAAAAGAATTGGACATGAATGGTGGGAAATGTCGAAGATGCCCATGAATATACATATTGCACGTGAATGTGCATAGGATTTGAGGTGAGCAACACAATGTACCAGCTAAACATTTTTGCTCAGTGCGCACAACGGTCACACCTTTTGCCAGATGTGAAGGGATGAATCTACATCAGTTTGATACCTGCCAGATGTTGTTCCCATGAATGATTGCCCGATGTGGTGCGCGTTAAGTAAAATTGATAGCCGCTAACAAAATTTCTCAACGCGCACAACGTGCAAAATTATGGCTGTTATGCATGGTGAGCAAGGTTTTTATGGTGTAACTAAATTGCTCAAAGAACAAAACTAGCCAAATTAATCCAGTTGTGTGCATTTAGCAATTTTGTATCCCATAACATAAATGCTCAACGCGCACAACCGTCAACGCCAATGTGGCACGTTGAGCAATCAGTGTACTGTCTAACAAAATTTTTTTACGCGCACAACACGTAAAATTATGACGGTTGTCCGCGTTGAGCAAATTTGTAGGCCATGACAAACGTTTACATTAAATCTGATACATATTCAATCTGATGACATATTCAAAATGAACCATTCAAAGATATTCATATACAAAATGATACAGATCCAAACTAATACATTTGCCTTCACTATTACAGACTGATACATTCAACGTGATAAATAGACAGCATTCATACTAATACATATATATACGGATACATAATCATATGGACTGATACCAAAAATTTTGTACACATATTCCAAAAATTTCAGTATATACTTACATTATAAACACAAACAATACATTAGCACAAAACTATACATTCAATCATCTGATGATACATCACATAAAGGATCCTATTTGACTACAATGTTACCTCTTATTTGCATGAATTGCCGCATCCTCTCTTGAAGGCCTTCCTCACATCCTCTTGCCTCAGCAAAATGGTATTTCGTCCAAAGGTTTACTGTTAGTGGGACCGGGCTTCCCTCTTTAAGTGGAATCTTTACAAAGTGATTATTATTTACAAAACCCATAGTGATGGGTGCACGATGCTTACCTTAGTATGGTCATGTTCTTAAAAGAAAAATTGTTAGACATTGTCCTGTTGACAGCAGATGTAATACACAGTTATAACAACTTGAGATTAGATGTCCAACTTCTGGGAAGGTCATCCAATATGGTGTCGGGGGTGGTCCTCCATATACGCAATTGCAACTTTCTGTTGATGTGCCATTTCATCACCCATCATACTGATGTACACATCATAGTGTTCATTTAGCTCTCCAAGCAAATCTGTTCTGACAAGCTTCCAATTGTCCTCTCCTATGCCCAGTAGAGAAGATACAACCATGTAACCACAGTTTCCATCTGCCTTCACATGTGACGTTCCATATATATTTGGTGATTGCAGCTGGAAATTGCTAATAAAATGTATGTCTGCATCAATGTCTAAAGCATCATTAGCTGAAGAATTTGCAGCTGCAATTGTAGCTGTTACGGAAAAGGCAGATAAACTGGTAGAAGGCCGTTTAATAGTTGGTTTCTTTTTAACGTGTTGAGTTGGATGTGGAGCATAAGTGATATTTGCTGCTGAAGATGGAGCTGCATTTGTATTTTTGATTCTTTGGGACCGTCTCGGCTTGCCACGGACGTAGCTTTCTTATTTCAGTGACCATACTAGTGGAGTTGGAGCAGAGCAAATAACCTCCTCAGGAAAGACATGATCAAAATGAGATAGTTCACTGGTGGTGGATGTATCTGTAGTTTTCAACTTATTCCCCCTTTTTCTACTACCAATCACAATGACCATAACTGCCGGCTCCTTAATCAGATTTATCTCCGGGGTAGCTAGCTCCTTCACCTTTATTATCAACTCCGTCTTCCTCTTCCCATCAAGTTGCCCGTAAATCTTGTGTATCTGCTCTAATTCAGCATGTCTAAGCACATCTTCTTCAGACATCAAGTCCTTCTTAGCCTCCAGGTCTAGCTTCTTCCAATGAGGATTTACGGCATCTAAGGGAATGGGGCGATTTTCCCTTGTGATTCGCCAATCTTATGGGCACATGGTACTCCATAAATCCTTCTTGCTAGATAATCACATGTGCATTGGTCTGTCCCAATAGAGTCAGATTTATCAGCCTCCACAGACATTATCTTCAATGTCGCATCGGATGTAAAACCTATTAGCTCCCAGAACAAGTACCCATATACTTTATGTTGCACCGAGATCTTAGATTTCTCGAATGAGGCCTTGATCTCGATATGCTGCCCCTCCAATGATTCATGTATGGTTGGCCAAGAAGTAGAGAAATTGTGGTCCGATGACCCCAATTCCTTTTTAAGCATAGAATTTTCAAACTGCGCTCTATTGGTATGCTCTCTATTGTTACTAACATTTTCATAGTGCAGATTGCTATCTGTCCATACAGAAATAAACTTCTTCGTGTACTTGTCCAGCCAAGATGTCTTCACATAGCTCACGACCCTTGGGTAATCTTTGTACTCTTTCTCCAATACCATCAGTTTTACAACATAGTCCTACTCCTTATGTGCCCCCACCAATAAATTCCAGCTAGAGATGAAACCTACCCATTGTTCGTTATCTTCAAAATATTGCTTGCAATTGTTCAATATATTTTTGGATATGTGCATTCTACAAAATTGGTGCACCACAAAGGGAAATACATGGCCAATGGCATTCATAAGTGTAAGCTCCCGTGCTAGCAAAATTACACGTGGCATCGTGTATCCATGTAGCAATGAGCTCAACTTCTCCAATGACCACATGTAGTTATCATCCAATTTGGCCTCCAAGTAACAAAATGCAGCTACGAACAGAATATCTGTGGATGTCACCCCAACCATCTCCATCAATGTTGGCATGTTGCGATTAGTCTTAAACGTGCAGTCCATAACCAGAATCTCTAGAAATCTACGTAATAACTCAACCGATTTCGGATGTGACCAAAATAAATTCCTTACTGCATTTAACTCGTCATCCACTTTATGATACACAATGTAATTATGATCTCCCAATGGATTCAGTAGGAGCTGCATTTCTGTTCTCCTGGCCATTTCCCATGCATTCATCCTCTGTCTGGCTTTATATATAGTTTTGATTGTGGTAGTTTCCTTCATGTATTTCAAGATTTCCCTTGGTCTAACCAATCTATTTGACAAGCCTCTTATTGTTTCCAACTCCCCCTCCTAACCTCCCTTTATAAGGATATCCCTCTAGGTACATCGTGTTGAGAGATGGGTATGCCCTCGAAGCAAATTCATCCATGTGTATCTATACAGACATCTTGTTCAAAATAACAGTAAGCTGTTTGGTAAGAATTTACCTAAGTTTAATAATAATATAGTCTTCATTAGAACTTAGGTAAAATCCTAAGACTTAATGCGAGGTTAAATAAGTATCGAAATAAGGATCTCGATCATAGAGAATTGCTTAACCGTTAGTAGCACAAGTCGAAAATTGTACGTGGTCGTAGATCTTTCGAGAATAGGATATCGAAACATTAGATAGACCAGTCTGTCTTAGTCTTCACCATGCAGTGGTGACGATGATCTCATGATCATTTGACTTGGCGAAGTCGAAGTCGAGACACAGGGGCTCATTGGAGAATGAGTTCACTGAACAACCTAACAAGAGTTATCATATGGTTATGATTGACCAATCTATCAATGATAAACTGTAAGTGATGATAGGTTAGTTGGTCTTTTGACTAAAGGTCATTGTACGAACCTGTGCGTGAACAGTTTCACTTAGATCACTAATATAGCCTCGGGAAAGCCCCGTTGAAAGATCTTTGGTTGGGTGACATTTGAAGCATGCGAGGAGAGTAATGACCAAGATGGGATTCGTCTCTCCAGGTCAATGGGAGTTAGTGTCGTGATGTTAGCTCGATCTATTAGTGAAAACTCTGGCCAAAGTATGTTGGAAGAAGTCCAACATTATTTGACTAAAGATCGTTGGAGAGTAACCAAGTTTGAGCTGGTAAGGTTGACAGTTGACCATACCCTAGGCTTGAACTAAGCGACATAGTTTTGACGAAGAGACTATCACTGCGGTATTCATCACAGACACAGTCTGGGTGGTCCCGACGATACTCATGTCAATGAGTTTAACCACAGAATTAGGATACCAAAACAGGGACGGCACCTGCTGCTCATGGTCTCTACCGTCTGGGGTTTCGAACCTCACATGTACTAGGGTCAGGCTGTATGGTCTTACACAGAGTGAGACCAACGTCAAGTAATATGTAGAAATTAGGGAGAATATGCATTTGATGAAGGGATAGAAAACTGCAAAGGGTTTGTAGTTAGCTCCTGCATCGGGATAAATGATCCTGAGTGTAAGTGGGACATGTTGTGGGATGTATGCCCTCAGTTCATTTGTATTTGATGCAAATGATTTTTTATAATAGATGTGGGAATTTTACATGTGATGCAAATGATATTAAACATGTCGTAAATTGTTTACGTATATATTTACTATAATAAACACATGGAAAAGGTTACCTGGATGACGGGATCATCCCGGTCTAAATCCAGGTTCAAATGACGTCAAAATCAGACTCAAAACGAGTTTATTAAGGCCAAAACGATCTAAATTGCCCAATATAGGCATTACGAGTCGGGCGCACTGTAGCGGGTCGAGCATGTCCGACCCGCGGAAAAAATCTGCATCGCCCAAGGGGGCACATGCACAGCACGTGCCCGCCTGGGGGGTGCCGCACAGGCCCGCCCAGCGGGCACGTGCAGTGCATGTGCCCGCAGGACATGCACTGCACGGGCCCGCCCTTGCAAGCGCGTGCAGCGCATGCACCCACTTGGTCAGGCGCTACACGGCCCACTGGGCGCGTGCAGCACATGTGCTTCGTAGGGCATTCGTTGCACGCGGCAGCGGTGGTGGGGCCCACTGCGGGGCCCACGCCTAGGGTTGCGTACGAGGTTTTGTTTCTTTTGTTTGGCGGCTGTGTTTGATGAAACGCTTGTGATTTAACTTAACTTTGAGACAACGTTTGCGGAGTCAAACGACGTCGAAATTGAGTGCCGTTCAAACCTATGCATTCACCGTTCAACCCTTTTCAATTTGATAGGTTGTATCACTTGCGAAGCGCAATGGTGAGGGAGAAAAAATTCACCAAAGTTTGGCCTTTGTGAAAGGCAAACTTTAATTAATTTTTCTCCCAAATTTTTAGTTCCACGTCGGATATGGAGTAAAGGGGATGGGTCAGCCAACTCCCTCCTCAAAACTGGTCCCAAGCTCTAGATCTGAGTAGCTCCATTAAACGTGAGCAAGCTCGGATCTAAGCTTAAATTTATTCTCGTTTCTCCCTATATTTCTCCCTTGCTCTTGAAGGGCTCTAGCAAATCCACGAAGGGGCTCAGACTCGATTCGGAGTCTTGGCGAAGGATCCACTCAAGGTGAAACTTTCTTCGTCGCGTGGTTGGTTCGGCGACAAGGGGTTGCTCGCTTCGGGATGCGGTGAAGTTCGGGAAGCGGTTCAGCTCGGGAGAGGAGCGGCTCGGGATGCAGTTCGATACACTTTGACAGTGCAAGCAAAGTTCCTGGTATGTAGTTTAATTTAGCATTTCATTTATAATATTGCAGTAGTTTATATCTATTTTGGGGTGGTCAGATCCACCCCAAGATAGTAGAGATCATGGCTAGGGTCTGAAATCCTTAGGGCTTTTCGTTAAATAGTTTAACGATTTCTTTTCCGCTGCTTTTCTTTTTGCCTCTATCGCCCGTTCAACGTTTGACAGGCATAGAAATGTGCCCTAAGGGTTCCTCAAAACCCATCAGTGGTATCGGAGATTTAGGTCTACTTCTGATCTAAGGGCTACATTATTTATAAAAGCAAGTATGCTTTTTAAATACATATAAAATCTATTCTAACTTTATGAGATAATGTTAAAATGAGACCACTTGTTATTAAATGCTTTAAAAAATTATTTTATGTGATAAAATCCTTTTAGTTGCATGCTAAGTTTATGTGATGATTTTAAGAAGAAATGTTTTTGAAATAAAAATTATGTGATAATTTTTATGAAACTATTGATTTTTATTAAATAAAAATTTTTAAGTTTTCAAATCATACCATAATTTAAGTGTTAATTTTTAAGCTGCATATTATTATAGGATCAATTTTAATATGTTGTTCATGTTTAATAATTATTTGATAATTGTTAAATAGTTAGAAACTTTTTATGCGATATTTAAGTTGATAAGATGCATGCTGATTTTATGCGATAAAGTTAGTTTATGGTTTTAAATGGTTATTCTAAATTCTTGTTTATTATATGATAATTCAAGAAAGCCTTTTAGGTTAGCCATTAAAAGCCATCTAATTATTATGAGATAATTTTAGATTGCTTTGCTATGATTTAAAATTGTTTTAAATGCGTAATACATGATTAGGATAACACCTTAAAAATCATTCATTATAGTTGATAATGACTTAATAAAAGTTGTTAACAAATCCTAAAATTTTGAATTTTAAGGATTCCACTAGTTGATAGGATTAACTAGTTTTAATAAATGCCTTTTAGTTGATGGCCCGCATATAAATGATAAGTTTCCTTCAATGGACCATGATCCGGCTTAATGTGCTTGGCTAAGTTTGTTGGATCACCCTAGCTAGACTAGGGATAAGTGATCATGGCTTAGTCAATTCCCTGACCATGTCTGCTAGACTGCAAGGACGCAAATCATGATTATATGACACCGTCAATTATATCAAGTCAATTACGTTAAAAATCTTCTTCAAGATTAGCCGTAGCCCTCCTTGTTTTAGAGGCTGGCGACTGTACGTTCTATGTTATAGTTGTTGAGCACACTCAAGATATGTCATAGATACTTTATGGAACCCAACTTCTCAATACATGAGATGCAGTCTAGGCTTAACCCAAGCCGTTACGGCGTGCCCATACACCAAGCGCCGGCGTACGTTAAGGCTAGACACGAAAACAAGGGTCCGACTAGACTAGTCATTGTGATTTGGATGAGCACACTCATGATCATAAGTGGCTAGGGGTAAAACTCAATAAGAGAATCATATATGATATGATTGATGAAGAGTCATCAACCAATCACAGAGTCAAGCAATTTGTTGAGCACACTCAAGGTTGTGAGGCTCAGGGTGGTTGGATCTCTTTCCCATTAAATTTAATTAAATTAAATCGTTCATAATTATGGCTTAAAATGATCGCTAAAATAGTGGGAGGATATAGTTAGATAAAAGCCAATCTATCTATATTTGAAATTTGAACATATGCTAAACTAGGATAGTTCTATGTTTACCAATGGAATCAAAAAAACATAATATTCTAAGAGAATAAGTTAACTGGTCCAAATGGTTGGTTAATGGAATATCGACTCAAATTCTAATTGATAGACTAAACGATATTCTCGTTGACATTAAAATCACCTCCTTAAGCACAGGCTTAAGGACAATGATTTCCTTAATCTCTAGGTCCAACAAAATAAATGCACGCTACCTGTCACTCGCCTATATGAGGGGCAGCTTGAACATACTGATGTTCAAAGCATGTTTCTCCATACGATTTGTTGAGAACACTCAAGATTGTATGGAAAACGGGTTTGATCCGCAAAGTTCGAAACTTCGATCAAATTGTTTGAATCAAAGATGAGTGCATGAACTGTGCAAGACTATCTATCCCAACCGGATCTTGAGACGAGCAATTTATTGAGCACACTCAAGGTTGCAAAGCTCAAGCGTTTGGATACATGATATGTTTGCACGGCTATTATTTTTGTTGAGACACGTAATATCTAAATGAGATTTAAAAAAGGAAGAAGGCATTAAGGAAAGTCATTCTTATTGAGTAAGAAAGTTCTATATATCGTTAGTAAAGGCAAAAGTAGGAGGAACTGTAAATGTGACATATTTGATGTCACTGTTGTAGGAGGATATATGTCCATAAGGCAATTTATCTTAAGTATACGTCTTGTTCATACTGTATATGGTACATATTATCCTAAGTATAAAATCGTTCGTATTAATATACTTAGATAATATCCATAGACTTATAGTTAGGTCCTTACGTATCTAGATGGGATCTCGATTATGAGTAATTAAGCGACCGAATAGAAACGTAAGTCTTAAAACGGTTCGTGGTCATAGATGTGTCGAGAACTTGATATCGACACATCGAATAGACCACTGTGTCTTAGTCTTACCTTAGGGTAATGATGATCTTATATTCATTCGACTTGGTGAAGTCGGAGACGAGACACAAGTGCTCATTGGAGAATGAGTTCACTGAACGACCAAATTAGAGTTATTAAATGGTTAACTTTAACCGAACTGTCTATAATAACTCTAGGGCGATGATATGTTAACTGGTCCTTATGACCTGAAGTCATTTGTACGAACCTGTGAGCGAATGGTGTAGCCTAGACCCATGATCTAGCTTCGAGGCTAGGCCTACTAAAAGATCTTAGGTTGGGTTGCACCTGAAGCTCTCGAGGTGAGTGGATGACTAAGATGGGATTCGTCACTTCCGTTAAAGGGAAGTTAGTGTTAGAGGCTCAGTACGGTCTTTGTGTTAATCCTCGGCCGGGGTACGTTGTAAGAAGTACAACATGAATACAACAAAGACCTCCGTATACTGACCAATGTTGTCTAATAAGGTTGACAGTAAACCATACCCGAGGCCAACAGGAACACAGTCGTGACGAAGGGACTATAGCTAATGGCATTCATAACTGACACAGCCAATGTAAACCCAATGATGCTTTTGTCAAAGGGTCGATCACGTTATGATGATTCTGAAACAGGGACGACAGCTACTGCTCGTAGTGACCGTCGTCTAGGGGTTCTGAGCCCCAACCTGTAGTAAGGTCAGGCTATAGGGTTCACACCGAGTAGCGTTCGTGTCTTAGTAATAGGAAGATTAATTGAGAGAGAATCATTTGATGATATTGAATAGTTAATATTCACAAGTCTAGTTGTGAAAATTAGTCGTAATAGCAATAGGGACAATGTTGCATTTGATGCAACGAAAGATTAAATGTGTCGTAAATTGTTTACGACAAATTTAGTAGGAACAAATATATTGGAAAGGGGTACCTGGCTGACGGGATCGTCCCGGTCTAAACACAGGTTCAAACCGCGTCTAAATCGGAGCTCAAACGAGCCCATAAATGCGAAAACAGTTCAAGGCATGGTGGGTTAGACCCACTGGGCTAACAAGCCCATTAGCAAGGGCAAAACGGGCGCAGCCCGCTGCTGCAGCAGGCTTACACCCGCTGCTGCAGCGGGCCAGCGCCCGCTGTCTGTAGCGGGCGCACGCCTGCTGTCTGCAGCGGGCAGGTGGCCTGCCTCTGTTGCCTTAGACGGGCGCACCCGCTAAGCCTAGCGAGCGCGCCCATAACTTAAGTTAATTTTAGGGTTATTGAAACCCCAAATGACGGCTACGAAAATTTGATTTTTGCCCGACTTTGGGCAATTGTTTGAGGGGTCAAACGAAGTCGAAATTCGTCGCCGTTGGTTCCTACGCGTTCACCATTCGAAGCCATTCGGATTGATAGCTTGTTTGGTGTCTAAAGTTTAATGAGCGAAGAGAATTAATTAGTTGAAGTTTGCTTTTATGAAAAGCTCACTAACTTCAAATTAAGCTAAATTAGCTTAATTGAATTTTCTTCGATTTAAATATTGTCCCACATTGCTCGCAACGAAAGAAGGAGTGCTGGCTCCCTATATAAATAGGGGTGCACTCCCTTCGTTGAAAGATGCACCAAGTCCTCGATCGAGTAGCTCCAGATTTTTGAGCAAGCTCGATCGGCGACTAAACTATTCTCTCTCTCTCTTCTTCCTATTCTTCGGAGTAGTCCTAGCAAGACTACGAAGGGGGTTTGGATTCGGATCCAGACGTCTAAGACGCGGGTTCTACTCAAGTGAAACTTTCTACCGCGTGTGATCGGCTTGGAGACGAAAGTCGGCTCGAGCGGATCGGTTTGAGGGTACGAGGCGGCTCAGGCGGATCGAGTCAAAGCGGCTCGGCTACGAGGAGCATCAGAAGATGGTGCGGTACATCTTGCCTGCTCCAGGGCCAAGATTCAGGGTATGTGGTTAAGTAATTTTAGTGTAGATTTAATTTTGTCGCTTTAGCATAGATCTTTCTTGGGGTGGTCAGATCCACCCCAAGTTAGCAAGATCGGGCTAGGTTCTGGCTCCCTTAGAGCCTAGCTAAACAGTTTAGCTAGCTTAAAAGTTTTGTTTTTGTTTTTTCACTGCGTTTTAAGCCCCTGTGGTCCGTCCGACTTAGGATGGACACAGATCCGAGCTCTGAGGGTCCGCCAAAACCCCAACAGTGGTATCAGAGCCACGGTTATAGCGGCATTTTTAAATCTTTAAATTGCATAATTTTAACATGCAAACTATTTTAGCTTTATGATAAAATTAGTTTAAAATTGTTTTGTGTTTTAAAAAATTGTTTTTGTAACACAGAAATTTTTTTGGGACAATTTAATTTTATGCGCTAAATTTTAAATGGGTCTCTAATGTTTAAATTCTTCGTAAAATTTTTTATGACACATAATAATTTTTCCGAGGATTTAAAAGTATTAAATTTTATGTAACCTTAAGGATATGTTTTTGAAATTTAATTTTTCTTAAGTTACATAAAGGTTAGAAATTTTAAAACTTTATTTGAAAACTTTTAAAACAATTTCTAATGATTTTAAAAGTGTTTTAAAATCGCTTTAATGGATATGTACATTAAAAGAAATTTTTTTTATTTTCATAAGATGTATTGATAAATTATTTTCTTTTAAATTACATATAGATTTAAGCTTATTTATGCGATATTTTAATCTTAGAAATGTTTGATTAAAACTTTAAAGCCTAGGTTTTAAAATTATTTGATAATTTTATGAAAACCTAGTTTTATGTGATAAAATGTTTTGAAGCTTTAAATTTTTTATCTTCGAATTTAATTGTTAAATTTTAAATTTGCGTGCTTCTATTATGTAGATAATTTTAACTTGCAAATTCTCATTGTATGTCAATGAATGAAACTTTTATTTATGCGGATAAATTAGTCGTTTTATTTTCTTTTAATAGACATGATGAATAATGTATTCATGAACCTTTAGGTTAGCCATTAAATGTTTAAAATTTTATGAGATGAAATTTTAATAAACTAGTGACATGCTATGTTTGATAAACAAAACAACATCAAAACCTAATACTAGATGAGGGTAGTCCCTTTGTTTGTAAATCATTTCAATAAATCATTTAATTGATGAATTTCATTAAAGACTTTTTTTGAAATATGTTGTAAATGTTTTATTAAAATCCTAATTAGATTGGGGTAGCACGTTGAACGAATGAACCTTATAGTTGATAAGGACTTAATAAAAATTGTTCAACCAATCCATAAAATTTCGAATTTTAGGATCCACCAGTTGATAAGGATTAACTAATTTTCTTAATTAAAAGCCATTTAGTTGTTGGACGAACATAGGATTGATGAAAACTCCTTCAATGGATCATGATGTCGGTCAATGTGCTTGGCTAAGTTTGCTGGACCAACCTAGCTAGTCTGGGTACCAAGTGGTCCTGGCTTAGTCAATTCCCTGGCCGCGTCTGCTGGACCGCAAGGAGTCGATTCATGACTGTGTAAGTCCATCGACTATACCTAAGTCAAATACGATATTAATCTTGTTCAAGATAAATCGTAGCCCTCCTTGTTTTAGGAGTTGGCAACTGTGAGAAATGTGTTATGGTTGTTGAGCTACACTCAAGCCGTGACATGTCAATCTTATAGAAACCGTTTTCTTGATTAACATCTTGACCTGACTAAAACCATTGTCTCATCCTCCGAGCATCGGTGTAAGTTTAACCAAGTATGTAGTCCAAGTCCTGACCCAAACCGACGTATCGTGCATACACCGAGCGGCGGGGCAAGTCAGGCTAGACACGAAAACAAGGGTCCGACTAGGCTAGCCATTGTGATCCGGATGAGCACACTCATGATCACAAATGACTAGGGGTAAAATCGATAGGGAATCATATTTAATAAGATTGACGACGAGTTCGTCTACCGACTGCAGAGTCGGACAACTTGTTGAGACACACTCAAGGTTGTCAGACTCAGGGTAGTCGGATCCCTCTCTCACAAATGTTATTTTATAATAAATTGTTTATTATTATAGCTTTAATAAATTTAGTGGGAGAATATAGTTTTATTAAAAACCATTAAAACTATACTACGAACATATACTGACTAAAGTATCTATAAAATTGTAGAATGGATTCGGGTCTTAGATATATGGTAGAGAAGAACGTGTTCGATGGAACGAACTACAAAGACTGGCTTAGGAACATTAAGTTGGTCCTTTCCCTAGCCGGGATTGCATACGTACTGTTCAAAGACGATCTGGAGAAGCCCGATAACGATTCGACCTTCGAGGAAAAGGAAGCCTATAAGCTATACCAGAGGGATGCAGAGAAGGCCAGTTGCCTTACTCTGGCTTCGATGAGTAACGAGCTGCAGAGGAAGCATGAACATATGGATGTTCAAAGTATGTGTCTGAATGCACAAGAGTTATACGGCAAGCGATCTCGAGCTGCCAAGTTCGAAGCCACCAGCAACCTCTGGGGCACAAAGATGGAGGTAGGGACCGTACAAGATCCTATTATCAAGATGATCGGGTACATAGAGGACGCCACCTAGATAGGATTTGTCCTGGACAATGAGATGTCAGTGGACATTATCCTTAAGTCTTTAACTCCTGAATTTAAGCCTTTCATCACTGGTTTTATAATGAACAGTCTTGAAACGGATCTTCCTGGTCTCCTCAATATGCTTAGGCAGTTTGAGGAGATTGAGAAGAAGCAGACTGCATTGGTTGTTGGCTCTGCTTCTTCTGACCAGTCGAAAGGCAATGGTAAGAAGAGGCAGGTCCCGCAACCTGCGAAGGCGAAGAAAGGGAAGAAAAAGACCAAAGGGGCCCCATCAAAATCTGAGTGCTTTCATTGCCATAAGATTGGCCACTGGAAGAGGAACTGTAAGATCTATCTTACAGAGAAGAAGAAGGGGCATACTGATGCCTCTACCTCAGGTACAACAAATTAAATTCAATAAAGCGTAATTATTTCCAATCATATAGTATGAGATACTAAGACATCTGTGTAATGTATACAGGTGGCTGATATGAAGCGAAGATTGGGAGAAGTACGGAGGACGGTCAGCAATCTGAGCAATCGTTGCTGCTGGGGCCGTTCAAAGACTTCGAGAGAAATGATCAAGATGGAGCTGATACTCAATTTTAGCTAAATAAAATGTATCATTCCTCCAAGTGAAAACAATGATTGAGTGTTCTACACTCAAGGTTTATTTGATAAACATATTACGGTTCATCTTTATGAATCCGTTGTTTTTAATGAATGTCTCAGAAATTGCGTTTTCTGTTGGAATTAAAATTTGATTGAGATTGGCTTAAATTTTCTGTGATTGTGGCTTTCTGAGTTGGTTGTGAATATTCTCGAATTATGATGCGAAGCTTCAGAAATTTTGTTTTGGAGCTGACTTAATGTTATAGTCAATCGGTAGTTAAGTATAGGTTCCAGGGGCGTATAAATTATGTGCGATCACATTTATACGCATATTAAGAATAATTCTTAATAAACTGTATTTAGTTATTAAAGATTTAATATTAAATGTAGTTAAAGGAAAAGTACAGTGTAGGACGTTTGATTGAGTGAGTCAAATGCCAAGATTCCTTAAACCGATCTTGACTTGACTCATTCGTCAAACCGAACCTGACATTAGTGCATTCCATCTAAAGCACTTACCAAATTGTTGTGTCTTTATATATAAATCTAAATATGATTTAGACATGATATTGAAGCACTTCACCAGGTAATTCTTAAAGTCAGTGGGAGCTAGCTCGTATACTTAGTTCCGGTCTTTTGGACTAAGTAAAAAGGATTTCCATCTTAAATGAATCATCTACATAAAACATTGAATCAAAAATCATTTTGATTCAATCGCATATATAGAGACTTAGGGTGTCATGTATGTAATCGACACATTGACGCACGAAAGGTGGAATGAGCTGAGACTGACTTATAGAACTGTTAGACCCTACATCTAAATTGTACAAGCTAATTGTTAGCTATACAAAGATAGGAAAAATTGATCCAGATCATTTTTCTAAAGGATTAACCCTGTGTGATCAAGACATATATTAATTAATCCATTAAAATTCGTTGTAGATACTCGTTAGTAAAAACCACTCTTAAGTTTGTCATATAAATGTCAAAGTGACTGATATGCTATAGCGGTATAAGATACCGAGATAAATAGCCTAATTGTAAGTGGGAGATGTATGAGGATATATGCCCATAAGGCAATTTATCTTAAGTATACGTCTTGTTCATACTGTATATGGTACATATTATCCTAAGTATAAAATCGTTCGTATTAATATACTTAGATAATATCCATAGACATATAGTTAGGTCCTTACGTATCTAGATGGGATCTCGATTATGAGTAATTAAGCGACCGAATAGAAACGTAAGTCTTAAAACGGTTCGTGGTCATATATGTGTCGAGAACTGGATATCGACACATCGGATAGACCACTGTGTCTTAGTCTTACCTTAGGGTAATGATGATCTCATAGTCATTCGACTTGGTGAAGTCGGAGATGAGACACAGGTGCTCATTGGAGAATGAGTTCACTGAACGACCACATTAGAGTTATTAAATGGTTAACTTTAACTGAACTGTCTATAATAAATCTAGGGTGATGATAGGTTAACTGGTCCTTATGACCTGAAGTCATTTGTACGAACCTGTGAGCGAACAGTGTAGCCTAGACCCATGATCTAGCTTCGAGGCTAGGCATGCTGAAAGATCTTAGGTTGGGTTGCACCTGAAGCTCTCGATGTGAGTGGATAACTAAGATGGGATTCGTCACTTCCGTTAAAGGGAAGTTAGTGTTACAGGCTCAGTACGGTCTTTGTGTTAATCCTCGGCCAGGGTACATTGTAAGAAGTACAACGTGAATACAACAAAGACCACCGTATTCTGACCAATGTTGTCTAATAGGGTTGACAGTAAACCATACCCTAGGCCAACAGGAACACAGTCGTGACGAAGGGTCTATAACTAACGGCATTCATCACTGACACAGCCAATGTAAACTCAATGATGCTTTTGTCAAAGTGTCGATCACGTTTTGATGATTCTGAAACAGGGACGACAGCTACTGCTCGTAGTGACCGTCGTCTAGGGGTTTCGAGCCCCAACCTGTAGTAAGGTCAGGCTGTTGGGTCTCACATCGAGTAGTTTTCGTGTCTTAGTAATAGGAAGATTAATTGAGAGGGAATCATTTGATGATATTGAATAGTTAATATTCACAAGTCTATTTGTGAAAATTAGTCGTAATAGCAATATGGACAATGTTGCATTTGATGCAACGAAAGATTAAACGTGTCGTAAATTGGTTAGGACAAATTTAGTAGGAACAAATATATTGGAAAGGGTTACCTGTCTGACGGGATCGTCCCAGTCTAAACACAGGTTCAAACCGCGTCCAAATCGGAGATCAAACGAGCCCAGAAACGCGATAACAGTTCAAGGCACGGTGGGTTAGACCCACTGGGCTAACAAGCCCATCAGCAAGGGAAAAACGGGTGCTGCCCACTGCACAGTGGGCGCAGCCCGTTGACCGCAATGGGCTCGGCCCGCTGCGGCATCGGGCAGGCCCGTTGTGGCCGCGGGCAGGCCCGCGTCGGCAGCGGGCAGGCGACCCATGATCACTCCATATTTTACACCTTTTTCTGCATGTTTTCACGCCATTTCGATTGCTCATATTGCGGTTTTCACGAGTATTCGACGATATTGCATTACTTTTCACTATTTCTTGTTTTTGTCGGATTTCAGGAAATATGGAGCGATCGGGAGAAAAAATGAGCTTAAGGGACTTGCACCCGCTCCGGAGTGCCACCCAAGGCTCTTTTGAGGGCTATTCGGCGATGGGAGACGGGTGGAAGAAGAAGGAACTCCGTAGGAGCGACGATGAGGAGAAACGGAGAAGATTGGGCATTTACAGCATGCCACTCGGCCGACCAGACCGGACACGCTCCAACTGAAGGAATTGGGCGTGCACTCGGCCGAGGGATGATATCCCACTCGGCCGAGTAAGAAGATCGCATCGCCCGAGTGGCATGAGAAATCCACCATCAAAAGAGGTCGACTTACTGGAAATGTACATGCTTTTGACGGTTTCGACTCGGCCGAGTGCCGAATGCCTCTCGACCGATTGAGTAAAGCCACTCGGCCGAGCCACCTCCAAAGACATACCCCCTAAGACCCCCGACTTACTGGAATTTTACAGGTTCTGTCACTTGGCCGAGTAGAGAAGCTCACTTGACCGAGTAGAGAAGTCCACTCGGCCGAGTGATGCCGAGGACACGCAGCGCCCAGATTTTCAGACAGCCTCCAACTCTTTTGAAATCTGCTATCATTCAAGCAATCAAATTATTTTTCTCATATTTTTTATGGATAGTAGACTTCATGACGGTTCCAACGCCGCAAAGAATACGCCAATCGGAGGTCGGATGAAATTTGGAGAATTTCTGCAAGTTGATGCTGCAGTGCATGAATATCCACTAGGCCGAGTCACATTTTCTACTCGGCTGAGTCGGCGGCGGGCCCAGATTTTAAATTGCGGTTTGGGCTGTTTTTGGGCACGAATTTGAGGGGTTTTCTAGGGGTTTCTTGCTAGGGTTTTGGGGGGGATATATAAGGGTTTTGTAGCCACCATTAGAGGGGATCCCCCATTATGTTTTCTTAGCCCCCATATGTTTTTCTTAGGATTATTTTAGAGGTTAGGCCATGCCCTAGGCCCCCTTTTGGATCTAAAAGCTTGTATTTTGGATTGAAGATCTTCATCAAGCTAAGTATTTTCTTCTTTTTATTTGAATCTTTGTTTTTCTATCTTTTTGTATGCAAGCAATGATTTCTATTGATTCTCATATCCTTATTGCTATGCTAGAGTAGATTTGTTGTTCTAGGGTTTGGGGATGAACCCTATGGATCTAATTTCATATTTGTGATGAATGAATTTCTAAATTGCTAGAATTGCTAGGAGGTTAGGTTGTGATTGATTTACTACGGATATTTAGGGATTTCCATCGATTTGGGATTTGCAAGAGATTGGATTCTAATCGATGGGAAGGCCTAGATATTCGATTTAGATTTACAATTGGATTTCTCTAGATTTGGTTTGCAAGAGATTGGACCAAAGCTAGGATTTTTAATTTTAAATCTATACCAATATTCGAAATAATAATAATTTAACAGTAGAGCCCACTTTGGTGGGATTTCATGAAAATTAGAATTATTTCGAAACGTATAAATAAAGCAAAGAATGCCTAAAAGAATTAAAATGGAATGAATATAATTTAACACACAAATTGGGCTTAAAGGAAATATATATATACACATAACCATTTATTTCCTCATTTAACGAATTTAAATTTAAAATTTTAGGCACTAAATTTACATACAAAGTATGTCCGTAGCTTTTTACATATCGAAATAAAAGCAATCGCCACAATAGAGCCCACTTTGGTGGGGTTTTGATTTAATTACAATCATATCGAAATATATATATAATGAAGCGTGACTAAAAGTGAATTTAAATAAATTAAACTATTTTAACACTAAAGTTATACCTCAAAGGAAATATATATGTATAAAAGAGCTTATTATTTCCTCAATGATAGTTGTGTTAATATACTCAAGAAACAAGCCCAAAATAGTGTTCATATGGAATAAAAGAGTCCATAACATTAGCCCAAAACTGGTTTGCATTAAGCCCAAAAGAAGGCCCAGCCTAGGCCCAGCCACTTTATAAATTTTTTTTGCTGCATGTGGGCCCGCCCAAGGGGGCCGGCCCACGGGCTTGAACTGCAAACGCATGGAGGGGGGTAGGGTTTCTATTGGGGGCGGCGGCGGCCGCCACCGCCCCCTAATCTCCCGCGTCGGGCGCCGGCCGGTGGCCGGCGCCAGATACTCCAACCGGGGACGACAAGGCCACCCCCGTCTTAACCACCGCAGGCGCCCATGGGGGCGCATGTACCCCTGACGAGGGGGCGGCTGAGTGCCGCCCCCTCCAATCCGCAACAGGCGCCTTGGGTGCCTGCTTTCCTGCCCCCTCTTCCCTGATCCACGGCAAGCACCAAAAGGCGCATGCTCTCTGCTGACAGGGGTGGCCAGGCCGCCCCCTTTCTTCACGGCGTCGAGCACCGACGAACTGCCGACGCCGATCCTCTCTTGATCTGATTCAGGCGGTGGCCGGCGGGCCACCCCCGATCTAGGGTTTGTTTTTTAACAGTAAAAATCAATTAAAACCCCATAAAAACATCCAGATCTGAATCCAACAGATTAAAACCCCTATTTTATCAGATCTACGCATAGAAGAGGCAAAATCAAAAGATCCAAGCACGGCGGCTCCGATACCACTTGTTAGAACTAGAGATCTAGATGTGTGTATTCAAACCTAATAATACAGATCTAGATATAGGCATGCTGAATCATACAACGTTACCTTCTCTGATTAGCAGAAGCGTACCTGAATCCATCACTAATAGTCTGAAAGAGATCCTGACAATAATGTAGTAGATGATCTTCCAGAACAGCACGAATCAACCGTTGGAGAAATCCTTTGGCTTTCTCCCGATTTCTCTCCTAGCGACGGGGTGTATAAAAGACAGCTAACTTGTTCGTGTGCTCCGGGGATCATGACCGTATATATATAGGTTTGCCTCATTAGTCCTAGGGTTTCCAACCCGGCCCATCAATAAGTTGAAGCCCAATAGCCTATACACATAAAGGCCCACGATCTACTTGACTCATTTAACCCCACTCAACTAATTAAATGAGATCACTTATACAACGGGCTTTAATATGACAGTGTAGCACATATATAATTATATTAGCATATTAGCCCAATGTTGGATTAATATCCAACTATGTTGGATAAGTTCCACCAGTTTATATACAGGTTACGAATTTCACAGGAAAAAACAGTTTTTAAACATCATGTTACGAATTTTGCAGACAACATCGCTATGAAAATTGTTTATAAAAATCACAACATCGCATGCAATAAAAATAAATTACTGGCAAAAACATGAATTGAACAGATAGATCTGGATGAGAAATGGGAAGGAAAAAAATGCAACAGCAATGTAAATTAGTTTCTTCCTGTCTGTTTGAGAGTGGTCATGTCTCCGAATCTGAGGGCAATTGATGAAGACATAAAGATTTAATCAGAAAATTTTATAGTGATACTGTCACGCCCCGCTTCCCAAAAACAGCGGAGGCGAAGCGTGACTAGGCCCGCTTAGGCCAGGGCTAAGGAGCCCTGACCCAATAAGCGTCTGTGTGGTACCAAGACGAAGGTATAGGTCCCTGCATGTTAGTATAGAACAATAAGAGCACAAGGAAGGAAAGACAAAACATTTTATTCCAACATATCAAAAGTACCAAGTCTCAACGACCGAAGGGCTACAACAGCAGAAAAGGAAATCCAACGGTGCAAGCACCCGTCCTAAATAAGGAAACAAAAGGTGTTACGCATCCAACTAAAATAAATGGAAATCTCTGGAAACTGCAACGAGAAGTCTCTAGCTCTAGTCCTCCTCAGGATCGTACTCAGGATCGACGCTTACTGGCTCCACGTCAGCTGGTAAGTCAGTCTCCTCAACGTACTCTGGCTCGATCCCTGACGTACAGCACCAAAAGAAGGAACTGTACGTCAGGTAAGGTCTACAAGAAAAGATTAGACCGAACTGCAAGTGCACCAATTATTTAACAACGTTTTACTGGTTGATTAACATGCTGAGGTTATAACAGATGAACAAAGAAGGTACACACAGCAGGAAAGTAAACACGACGAGTAGTAGTCGTAGCGAGTGCTACCGACTACGGGACTAGCCTACAGGTGTTAAGACAAGACGAAACATGGAAAGCCAGACAGGACAAGACGAGACACGAAAAGGGTTCACGCCTTTACGATTTGAGGGGGATAAGACCCTCTTGCCACGTGCACGCTCAACCCTACCCCAAAAACCCCAAGAATCGTGACAGGACAAGTGATCACTTGCTCTAGCTTGACAAGTGCCCTATTGATCTCTGAGCTGTGTATCAGTACAAGGGATCACCTGCTCTAGCTTGACAGGTGCCCTATTGCCCATCGGGCTGTGAATCGGTACAAGGGATCACTCGCTCTGGCTTGGCGAGTGCCCTATTACCCAGCGGGCTGTGCAAGACGGAAGGACCATGACACGACAAAACAGGAGGGGTTGTACTAGGGTGTCCACAACTCACACACACGCATGTCAATCCTATGATGTCAAAATTGTTGTTGTTGGACTCAGACTTCGTTGGCAAATCTGAGCCATCAAGGGCGTCCCGAACGCTATCATTTCACGTCCGGTTCTCATGTTTCTAAAATAACAATTCTAACAAGACTAAGGCTTAAACATGGCCAAGAACGCAAGTGGTACACTTGCCTGCGGTGGCGAGTGTGTCGTCTTCCTGGAGCACTTCGTCCAAACGTTTAGTTGTCGGAGGAACGTCTGAAAATTGTGACACGGCAACGGTGTCAGATCACGGCTTAATAATTCCTATTAGGGTTGTGTCTAGGTTATTGGGACTATCCTAATCGTCAAAATCACATTTTTAATGTATACAAGCCTAATCGACGATCTATCCTATGTGTACATGCATAAAGTTCATTCGTCGATTTCTACGGTTTCCCAACGTTTTAAGGATCAACGAAAAATAAATTTAATTGATTTAGTTGCTGTTTTTAATTAGGTTTTGATCATTTACGGTGGGGGTTTCTATGGGTTTAGGGGACCAACCTGATTTGACGATCGAGCGGAGATCCGGCGTCAGATCTTGAAAAGGTGGAAGCTTTGCGTCGTCCGGAAGTTCCTAGGCCGCGGGTAGCGCAGCGAGGAACGTTGATTTTTGGTGATGTCGTCGGCCTCCGTAGGTGGTGGTGAAGATCTTGGCATCTCCCGGGGTCGTCGTCGCTAGATCTGAGATCAGGTCGCCACACGAGGAGAAGATGAATCTCAGAAGGGAAACGAGATGGCGGCCGGAGCTTGGCTGCAAGATTCAGATCTGAGATGGGAGAGTGCAGCTGAAAAACTGAAAAGGAGAAGAATGAACAGGAGGAAGAAGAGAAAGTGGAAAGGAGAACAGGAGAAGAAAAATGAGAATGGAGGAGAAGAGGAAGGAGATCGGATTGATCTCGTGAAGGTGGAGGACGCAAAGGAGGAGGAAGAAGAGGTAGGGAAATGAAGGAGATAGGTTGGGGAAGAATATGGCTAGAAATAATGAGGAGAAAAGAAAACGGCCACGCATTTAAATAAGAAAACGAAACGGTGGCTAGGTCAAAACTAGTGTTTCGGAGTCAGTTAGTCGGTCTGAGAAGGGCGGTTGACCGACTAGTTTGAGAACTAGTCGGTCGGTCGTCTAACTGTGACCGACTAAAAGGCAAACAGAGAACAGTTTTGGTACAGGGTTGATAGATTTTGTCGGTCTGTTAAGGCTTGTCGACCGACTAGTTTGCAACCTAGTCGGTCGGCCAGTGTTCATTGACCGACTAAAGGATATAAGTGGTCGACAAGAAGTTTTGAGAGTTAGTCGGTCTGAGAAGAAAGCCTAACCGACTAGTTCGTCAACTAGTCGGTTGGTATTCGTTCTTAAACCGACTAAAGATAAACAGTAACTCGACTGCATGAAATGATCTCTAACTTAGTCGGTCTGCGAAGAAGTGTTGACCGACTAGTTCGACAACTAGTCGGTCGGTGGATGAACTTAGACCGACTAAGCGTAAATAGTAACTTAGTGGAAAAATCTGACGGAAACTAGTCGGTCCATGAAGAGTTTCTGACCGACTAGATTGACATCTAGTCGGTCGGTCCTTATTCTTGAACCGACTAAAATGCACACCAAGTCTCAAAATGAAGTGCGAAGCTTCGGGATGGGTTCTAGGGACTTCTAAAATGTGTCTGGCCCTAAGATAAGAGTGTCATGAGGCATGCTCAGCTCCAGATAGGGGAAAAAGATAAAGGAAAAGAAGAAGAGAGAAGACAAACAATCATATATATATATATAAATATCATCATACAAAAACCAGCCGTTACATCCTACCCACCTTAAGAAAATTCCGCCCTCGGAATTTCTATCAGAATAGGTGAGGGTAACGCTCTCTCATCTCATCCTCTCTCTCCCAAGTGGACTCTCCAGGCGATCCGTGACGTCACATCACTCTCACCAGGTCGACTACCTTATTCCTCAACTGCTTCTGTCGACGGTCCAAAATCTGCACGGGCTGCTGGTCATAGGTCAGTTTCAGACGGACCGTGATCTCCGAGAAATCCACTGTGTGTGACGGATCACTGACGTACCGATTTAACTGAGATACGTGGAATCCATCGTGAACTCCCACCAAAGATGGTGGCAGAGCAAGGCGGTAGGCCACTGCTCCCACATGCTCCAGCACATCGAAAGGTACAATGTACCTCGGACTCAGCTTTCCTTTCTTCCCGAATCGGATAACTCTGCGGTTCGGAGAAATCTTCAAGAAGACGTGGTCTCCCGGTTGAAACTCCAAAGGTCTCCTCTTGGCATCCACCCAATGCTTGAAGCGATCCTGAGCAACTCTGAGCTTCTCCCTGATGTCTCTCACGACATCCACGGCTTCTACTATCATCTCCGAACCCAACAGCTCCCGATCTCTAATGTCATCCCAGCTCAGTGGCGATCGACATTTCCTCCCATATAAGGCAGCAAACGACGCCATGCCAATGCTCTCCTGGTAGCTGTTGTTATAAGAAAACTCCACAAAATGGAGATTGTCCTCCCAAGATCCCTTCCAATCGAGTGTACAAGCTCGCAGCATATCCTCTAGTATCTGAATAGCCCTCTCGGACTGGCCATCGGTGTGCGGGTGGTACGCCGTGCTGAAACTCAGACTCGTACCCAAATGCTCCTGCAGACTTCTCCAGAACTGAGATGTGAACCTCGAGTCTCTGTCAGACACGATGCTCACGGGGACTCCGTGTAAGCGTACAATCTCCTGCACATACACGGTCTACATCACAACTAACTCAAAGAGGAAAAATTAAAGAGGGGTAGAAATGAATTTACCTCTAGATACTTCCTCGCCAAAGCTTCCGTAGACTGGCCCACTCGGAAAGGAATGAAATGCGTAGACTTAGTCAACCGATCAACGATCACCCAGACTGCGTCGTTCTGTTTCGGGGTCCGAGGTAAACCAGTCACGAAATCCATCGTAATATGTTGCCACTTCCACTCCAGAATAGGAAGTGGTTGTAGCAATCCAGCCGTACGATGGTGCTCAGCCTTCACTTGTTGGCATATCAAACACTTGGCAACGCTCCGTGCCATACTCCTCTTCATGCCAATCCACAAGTAATTTAGTCGAAGGTACTTATACATCTTGGTACCACCCGGATGTATAGAATAAGGCGAGCTATGAGCCTCGCTCAAAAGCTCTTCCCGAACATCACCTGCAGGTACGCAGATTCTGCTGTCGTACCGCAGCGAACCATCCTCATGAATCACAAACTCCGCTCGTAGCCCAGCTTCAACCTGCCTCCTGACCCTTTGCAACTTCGGATCTCCTGCCTGTGCTGCCTTGATCCGATCCACGATCGTGGACTGAATCTGCAAATTCATGAAAGAATGAACTACACCAGGTAGGACAACCTCCAAATCCATCTCCTTCAGCTCCTGCTGAATCCTCCAATCAGCAGTAAGCATCATAGCAGCAGGAAGTCTACTCAAAGCATTCGGCACTACGTTCACCTTCCCCGGATGATACTGCAAAACTATCTCATAGTCAGCCATGAGCTCCAACCATCGTCTCTGACGCATGTTGAGCTCCTTCTGCGTGAATATATACTTCAAACTTTTGTGATCGGTGAAAATCTTCACGCTCTCACTCAGTAAGAAGTGCCTCCAAATCTTCAATGCAAAGATCACCGCTGCCAACTCCAGATCGTGCGTCGGGTAATTCTTCTCGTGCGTCCTCAGCTGACGAGAAGCATACGCGACCACGTGGCCATGCTGATGCAGAACGCATCCTAGGCCCTTCCCTGATGCATCACAATACACTTCGAAGCCTCCGCTCCGATCCGGTACTGCCAAAACTGGTGTCGTGGTCAATCTCGCCTTCAAGATACTGAAAGCCTCCTCACAAGCATCTGACCAAAGAAACTCCACGTCCTTCCTCGTCAGCTTCGTCATCGGCTCAGTAATCTTCGAGAAATCCTTGATGAACCGCCGATAATAGCCTGCTAAACCAAGGAAGCTCCAGATGTCGGACGCTGACTGCGGAGTCGGCCAATCTCGAACTGCTCTGACCTTCTCCGGATCCACTGATAGGCCATCGCCGTACACCACGTGTCCCAGGAATGCGACTCTGTCCAGCCAGAACTCGCACTTGCCATACTTGGCATACAACTTGTGTCGCCTCAGCGTCTCCAGCACTGCCCTCAGATGACAGCTGTGTTCTTCTTCAGACTTCGAATAAATAAGAATGTTGTCGATAAAAATCACAACAAACTTATCCAAGAAGTCGTAGAAAATCAAGTTCATCAGGTTCATGAACACCGCTGGAGCATTGGTCACGCCAAATGGCATAACCACGAAATCATAGTGCCCGTACTTCGTTCGGAAAGTCGTCTTCAGAATGTCATCCTTCTTCACCTTCAACTGATGATATCCGCTCCTCAAATCCAACTTCGAGAAAACTCTCGAACCTCCAAGCTGATCGAAAATGTCATCGATACGTGGCAGCGGGTACTTGTTCTTCACGGTGACAGCATTCAGTCCTCGATGGTCCACGCACATCCTGCGGGACCCATCCTTCTTCTTCACAAGCAACACTGGTGCACCCCATGGTGACACACTAGGGTGGATGAAACGCTTCTGCACCAGCTCATCTAGTTGCTTCCGCAGCTCCTCTAGCTCCGTGGGAGCCATCCTATACGGCGCCTTCGATATCGGCTGCGCACCCGGCATCAGATCAATACCGAACTCCAAAGCCCTGTTAGGTGGCAGACCCGAGATATCCTCCGGAAAGATGTCGTCGAAGTCTCTGACAATCGCTGGTCGGTCCAGCTCCATCTCCATCTGCATGGCTGCAACAATCGGCACTTCCGCCTTGGCCCGAAATCTGATGGGCCCAAGCGACTCATCTCTGCTGTGGAACTCAAACTTCGGATGGCCTGGAATCCGAAATACCACTCTCTTGTTGTGACAGTCGATCGAAGCGTGGAAATCTCCCAACCAGTCGATGCCAAGGACGACATCGAAATGCGGTAGATCATGGACGATGAAATCTACGTATAACTCATGTCCACTGACCACTAGAGGAATCGATCGACATCCCATGTTCACAGTCACCACTCCGTTCCCTGTGGTGATGTCCCAACACTTAGGAAGTGTGTGGGTAGGAATGTAGTGCTTTGTTATAAACCTCCGGGATAAGATGCACATGGATGCACCGGAGTCAAACAAAGACAAGGCAGGGTGAGAGAACACAAGAATGGTGCCTAGGAAAACATAGGGTCTAAGGTCACAACACTACTCTAGCAATCAAGCAAATAAGCAATACTAACAAAACTAGCAATACGGTCTAACTATGAAATGTAAAGGCTAGTTCAAGAAGTTACCTGCAATAACTCCATCCAGCTCCTCAGTCTCAACATCTGTCATGGTATAGGCCGGCCTCTGAGGCTGCACTGCCCGCTGGTACATCTGCCTCTGTGGCACCAAGCGTGGTCCACGAACCGTAGGTCCTCTCTGAGCTGGGGCAGGCGGCCTCATCTACAACGGGGCTGGTGCTCCAACAACAGCACTGCGGGCTCTCGGACAATCCTTCGCAGCATGCAAAGCATCCCCATAAAGTAGACATAGGCCCAGCTTCCTCCTACAGTTGGTCTGAACATGCCTGGGCTTGCCGCAAAAATGGCACGGACCCTTGCTCTACTGCTGCACTGGTGCTCCAGGTCTCTTGAATGGCACAGTCTAGACTGGCCTCATCATCGGCCTGGCAGGTGGCCGGTACTGCTCCATATGGCGCTTTCCTCTGTCCGCTGGAGTGTCAGGCAGTTGCGAAATCGTCTCATGATTCTTCGCAGCATCTAACACTTCCCTCATAGTCGAGAAACTAGCAGAGGACATGGAAGCCTGGACCTTCGGACGAAGTCCCTGACGGAACTGCTCAGCTCGGTTCTCCTCCTTCTTCACCATGTGCGGGGCAAAACGGCTCAGCATCTTAAACTCGGCTTCATACTCATCGATCGTCAGGTCCCTCTGCTTCAGATCCACGAATCTGCCCATCAGCTCTCTCCTAGCTGCCTTGGTGAAGTACTTCTCCTTGAACATGTGGCGAAAATTCTTCCACTCCACAGGCTTCTGCAGGCGCCTCTCCTCAATACGCCACCAGTTTCAGGCAATCTCAGTCAGCTGCATCTTCGCGATTTCCACCCGAGTATCATATGGAATCTTGGCAGCTATCAACTTTTCCTCAGTGCTCTGGATCCACTCATTGGCACCTAGAGGTCCCTCCTTCCCAGAGAAGGTCTTCGGCTGAAGCTCGTTGAACTGCTTCACTCCTGGAACAGCTCGCGGAGCTGGCGGAGGTGGAGGTGGTGCAACAGGTGGGGTCTGGGCAGCACGGTTGGACTGATGCACCAGCTGATGCTGCACCTCAAGCATCTCGCGCATCACACCAAGGAACTGGCGGAACTCTACACCCTGGTCCTCCGGACCGTCATCACTCGAATTCGAGGATCGAGTAATGTGTCGCCCAGCCACCCTGTGTTCAGAAACGATAACACAGATTAAACTCGTACAATGTTTGAATATCAAATGAATGTCCTTACTCCTATTGTTCTGTACTTGCAGAAAGATTGGGACGTGGACCTGCATGGGCCACCACTAAAACCTGTCACGCCCCGCTTCCCAAAAACAGCGGAGGCGAAGCGTGACTAGGCCCGCTTAGGCCAGGGCTAAGGAGCCCTGACCCAATAAGCGTCTGTGTGGTACCAAGACGAAGGTACAGGTCCCTGCATGTTAGTACAGAACAATAAGAGCACAAGAAAGGAAAGACAAAACATTTTATTCCAACATATCAAAAGTACCAAGTCTCAACGACCGAAGGGCTACAACAGCAGAAAAGGAAATCCAACGGTGCAAGCACCCGACCTAAATAAGGAAACAAAAGGTGCTACACACCCAACTAAAATAAATGGAAATCTCTGGAAACTGCAACGAGAAGTCTCTAGCTCTGGTCCTCCTCAGGATCGTACTCAGGATCGACGCTCTCTGGCTCCACGTCAGCTGGCAAGTCAGTCTCCTCATCGTACTGTGGCTCGATCCCAGACGTACAGCACCAAAAGAAGGAACTGTACGTGAGGTAAGGTCTACAAGAAAAGATTAGACCAAACTGCAAGTGAACCAATTATTTAACAATGTTTTACTGGTTGATTAACATGCTGAGGTTATAACAGACGAACAAAGAAGGTACACACAGCAGGAAAGTAAACACGACTTGTAGTAGTCGTAGCGAGTGCTACCGACTACGGGACTAGCCTACAGGTGTCAAGACAAGACGAAACATGGAAAGCCAGACAGGACAAGACGAGACATGAAAAGGGTTCACGCCTTTATGGTTCGAGGGGGATCAGACCCTCTAGCCGCGTGCACGCTCAACCCTACCCCAAAAACCCCAAGAATCGTGACAGGACAAGGGATCACTTGCTCTAGCTTGACAAGTGCCCTATTGCTCTCTGAGCTGTGTATCAGTACAAGGGATCACCTGCTCTAGCTTGACATGTGCCCTATTACCCATCGGGCTGTGAATCGGTACAAGTGATCACTCTCTCTGGCTTGGCGAGTGCCCTATTGCCCAGCGGGCTGTGTAAGACAGAAGGAACATGACACGACAAAACAGGAGGGGTTGTACGAGGGTGTCCACAACTCACACACACGCATTTCAATCCTATGATGTCAAAATTGTTGTTGTTGGCCTCAGACTTCGTTGGCAAATCTGAGCTATCAAGGGCGTCCCGAACGCTATCATTTCACGTCCGGTTCTCATGTTTCTAAAATAACAATTCTAACAAGACTAAGGCCTAAACATGGCCAAGAACGCAAGTGGTACACTTGCCTGCGGTGGCGAGTGCGTCGTCTTCCTGGAGCACTTCGTCCAAACGTTTAGTTGTCGGAGGAACGTCTAAAAATCGTGACATGGCGACGGTGTCAGATCGCGGCTTAATAATTCCTATTAGGGTTGTGTCTAGGTTATTGGGACTATCCTAATCGTCAAAATCACATTTTTAATGTATACAAGCCTAATCGACGATCTATCCTATGTGTACATGCATAAAGTTCATTCGTCGAATTCTACGGTTTCACAACGTTTTAAGGATCAACGAAAAATAAATTTAATTGATTTGGTTGCTGTTTTTAATTAGGTTTCGATCATTTACGGTGGGGGTTTCTACGAGTTTAGGGGACCAACCTGATTTGACGATCGAGCGGAGATCCGGCGTTAGATCTGGAAAAGGTGGAAGCTTTGCGTCGTCCGGAAGTTCCTAGGCCGCAGGTAGTGCAGCGAGGAACGTTGATTGTTGGTGATGTCATCGGCCTCCGTAGGTGGTGGTGAAGATCTTGGCGTCTCCCGGGGTCGTCGTCGCTAGATATGAGATCGGGTCGCCACGCGAGGAGAAGATGAATCTCGGAAGGGAAACGAGATGGCGGTCGGAGCTTGGCCGCAAGATTCAGATCTGAGATGGGAGAGTGCAGCTGAAAAACTGAAAAGGAGAAGAAGGAACAGGAGGAAGAAGAGAAAGTGGAAAGGAGAACAGGAGAAGAAAAATGAGAATGGAGGAGAAGAGGAAGGAGATCGGATTGATCTTGTGAAGGTGGAGGACGCGAAGGAGGAGGAAGAAGAGGTAGGGAAATGAAGGAGATAGGTTGGGGAAGAAGATGGCTAGAAATAATGAGGAGAAAAGAAAACAGCCGCGCGTTTAAATAAGAAAACGAAACGGCGGCTAGGTCAAAACTAGGGTTTCGGGGGTCAGTTAGTCGGTCTGAGAAGGGCGGTTGACCGACTAGTTTGAGAACTAGTCGGTCGGTCGTCTAACTGTAACCGACTAAAAGGCAAACAGAGAAAAGTGTTGGTACATGGTTGATAGATTTAGTCGGTCTGTGAAGGTTCGTCGACCGACTAGTTTGCAACCTAGTCGGTCGGCCAGTGTTCATTGACCGACTAAAGGATATAAGTGGTCGACAAGAAGTTTTGAGAGTTAGTCGGTCTGAGAAGAAAGCCTAACCGACTAGTTCGTCAACTAGTCGGTCGGTATTCGTTCTTAAACCGACTAAAGATAAACAGTAACTCGACTTCATGAAATGATCTCTAACTTAGTCGGTCTGCGAAGAAGTGTTGACCGACTAGTTCGACAACTAGTCGGTCGGTGGATGAACTTAGACCGACTAAGCGTAAACAGTAACTTAGTGGAAAAATCTGACGGAAACTAGTCGGTCCATGAAGAGTTTCTGACCGACTAGATTGACATCTATTCGGTCGGTCCTTATTCTTGAACCGACTAAAATGCACACCAAGTCTCAAAATGAAGTGCGAAGCTTCTGGATGGGTTCTAGGGACTTCTAAAATGTGTCTGGCCCTAAGATAAGAGTGTCATGAGGCATGCTCAGCTCCAGATAGGGGAAAAAGATAAAGGAAAAGAAGACGAGAGAAGACAAACAATCATATATATAAATAAATATCATCATACAAAAACCAGCCGTTACAGATACCATTGATGAAGAGAGAACTTTGTACAATGTCTAATGAAAAATGTATCCCAATGATTTTGTCACCAACAGAGTGGGATAGTCTTCCATCAATAGCAACCTCATCAAGCTTAAAGCATTCCAACTATGATTGCCAAGTTATAGTAATGGGTATTAGAAAAATAAGAACATGCAATAACCTGAGTAACAGCTTTGTTGAATATACCTCAACCAGGTCTTCTCACTCAATTCTGTGATCAATTTCTCCTTCTCATATATGGAAAGAAAAATAAAGAACAAAAAATATATCAACAGCTGCAATTCATAAATGTTAATAATAATCCACATTGCCTTGTAGTTAAGGTCAAGTTTATTAATAATCCACAGTGCCTTGTAGTTAAGGTCAAGTTTAATAATAATCCACAGTGCCTTGTTGTTCATGGAAGAACTTCGAAGAGAACATTGTCCATCTATTTGAGACATTATTTTCTTTGAAAACATGACATCAGTAATATTTTGTGATTATCGTCAGTCAATGTACAGAATCATCAAGAATATGTCCATGTTTAAACTCTGCTCATTTTGGCAAGAGTTCAAGTGGTGTAAGTGTGATAATAATCTCATACACACATTAAAACCTATATAGGTCATCAGGGTCAGACTTCTCCAATTAAATTAGTTAAATTAGGTACTAAACTGCTTTGTATTGCTGATGCATCATGCACACTTGGAATCAAGAGCAAGATATGCCACATCTTGCGAACACTGCAAAAAAAATTAGATCCAAGCACAAGAATGTACTTTCTTTTTACTCCAGAGTATATGAATCCCTTCAAAGTTTAGCATGATGTTCCCAGATTGATCTAAATTCTTCTTCTTGATGTCATTGTAACATATGCAGTACAGGTGTGATACAGATTTAATTAGTAACCATAAGAAAATTAACTATGCATTAGGCGGAGAAAGATGCTTAACTATAATATCAAGTTAGAATCTGACATATAAAGTAAAGTCAAAGAAAGGATACACCTAAATGCAATTTTTATACATGTATCTCCTTAATAATTGCTATGTGAAGAGAAATCAATGGATTTAACCAAGAATTATATCTTTACAAAATTGAAGATGCCATCGGAGGCGTGGACCTATGTAAGATAAAAGATTTGGTGTATCTCAATGTAAGGGATCCTTATCTGTAGTTAATATGCATAAAAAATAAAGATCAAGGCTGAGATCTCAAAACTGAGATCAGATTAAAGATGAGATCCAACTAAAAACAAATTATTAGAATTTCGAGTCAAAATTATAATAATTTAGAGAGAACCTCTATCACCATCGAAGGGTATTGTTGATGATCCGATTGAAGAGAATCAAGGGTAAAATCGGAGGGTATAAATTCTACAAAAAGGTCGAAACTTTCGAACAAATGAATGATTTTTAAGAGCCAAGGCTCATTGAACCAGTATTCTTAAACTTAGTCGGCAACAAAGAAAATTAATTGCATTCAATTATTAGAAGAAAGATGATTGGTAATTTCTAATCAGCAAAGATACATATGAATAATACCAAATTACTGGAAATTTGTAACTGGCATTTGAAACTTGTAGATGATTGGTGTACTCCACTTGCATTCATTGTTTCTGTGTTCTCCACACAGGTCCCCTTGAGAACTCAAGTTAGCAACTGCAAATTAAACACATGACAGCATATTTTTATGCTACAAATTAAAAAGGGGGAAGATTTTATACTACTATTTTTGAAGAGCTTATTAGTTCTTCATTTCTCTCTCTTTTTCTGTCTACTTTATGCTCTTTGATTTCAAGATGCATCTGACTTTTTTCAGATTCTGAAGTTATGAAAAATTATGAAATTCTGAATTCAGAAAATGAAACCCAAATGCAATAATTTATAATCATCAAAGATAAATATGAATAATACCATATTACTAGAAATTGCTAACCATCTAAAACCCAAGTCACATAATTAAGTTAAATCATCAGAGTATTACAACCTGTGAGATTATTATAATGATGAATTCAAGGCTGACAAAAAAATTTCACAAAGTAGAATTATTAGGCAATGAATATTTAGGTAAATTCAACCTGTGAGACATAAGCATTACTTAATGTAAGCCAAGACATAAGTATTACTTAATGTAAGCCAACTTACAGGGAACATATGAAAGAAGTTGCACTGGAAAATGATATCCTAATATTCAGTTTCAAATTCAAAAATCAAACATCCTACGTGAAACACCTAGACTTGAACCATATAAACCATATAAATATAAGCTGGTATATATCAATCTTAGAATCCTCTTACATTTTAAAATAGTTCAAAGTTTTCATTAATACTTATTAGACCAAATAGACATCAAGTTTACAACCATTAATTTATTTCACAGTTTCTAAATAACTGTCAAAAGATAAAATGATCCACTGAAAAATTAAATTCTGGATCAAAATTGAATAAGCCAGTATGTTATCACCATGATCCCACTGGACGAAGAAAACGTGGATCAAAACAGCTAGTTTCTACAGGTTATAGTGTAGAGTAAATTTAACGAATGACTTGAAAATTCTGAGGATATATCGAAAGCCCTGAGGTTTATATCAAGCTTCTCTTTTAAAAATTCAAAGAAACGACTAAACAAATCCAAATCTTTTGTTGGACACCTTACAGCCTCTATTTTGATGTCAAAAAACAAAGGTATATGTTGCTACATGCAAGCATCAGGTTCTCATCAGTAAAAACTAGGTTTACAAAACCTTTCTCTTTCTCTTCACACACCCACAACCATGAGCTTTACTCTACTTGTTATTATCACGCATGCACAATCCTATGTGATTCATTAAAAACAGTCAACACCCATAGACATATAACACTTTGAATGGAGTAAAACCACGAAGAGAACCATCGAGAAAGATTCATACTTTTTGCCGAGGAATTCACCCATCCGAGCTTACCATCGACCGCACTTGTGGAGAGTCACCCCTTAGTATTTCGAGCTGTCCCTTGAAACCCAGTGATTTGCCAAAGGATGTGAACAAACTCCTCTTTGCTCAAGTTCCTCATATGAAACAAATAAATTACAGTCAAACACAGAATAACTTCATATCAATTTTTTGGAACTGATTTGTTCTTCATAACAGTTTTTTTGGAACTGATATTAATAACGGTTGATTCAAACAGTTGATTCAAACCGTTGATTCAAACAGTTGATTCAAATAAAAAATAAAAAACCTTGTTAGGTATGTTAGCTATGTTAGGCTTTTGCAAGGTTTTTACAAGGTTGAATTAACCTGATTTTTTTTATTTTGCATGGTTTTTGTCAAGCATTACAAAAACCTTGTAAAAACCTTGAATCAACCTGACATAAAAAAATCAGCTCTGTTATGTAATGCTTGAATTTATTACGTCAAAAACCTTGCAAAATAAACCTGTCAAGGGACCTTACAATTTAGTTCCAAATCAGATTTATGATTCAGTGTTATGAAGAACAACCCTTGAATCAACCTTGCAAAAACCTTGAAGGTTATCCTTCATAACACAGAATCACTTCATATCAGTTATGGAGAACAAACCTTGAATCAACCTTCCAACAAACCTTGAATCAACCTTCCAAATCCCTTGACAGGTTTGTTCTTCATAACACAGAACACTTCATATCAGTTCCGAATCAGTTCCAAATCAGTTCCAAATAAATTACAGTCAAACATAGAATCACTTCATATCAACTTTTTTGGAACTGATTTGTTCTTCATAAAAGATTTTTAGAACTGATATTAAATAACATAGCTGATTTTGCAAGGTTTTTGACATAATAAAACCTTGCAAAATAAAAAAACCTGGCATAGCGGATTTTTGACATAATAAATTAAACCTTGCAAAACCTTGAATTAACCTAACAAAACATTCTGTCAAAAACCTTGAATCAAACTTACAAAACAAATAATAACACTTCATATCAGCTATTTTGGAACTAATTTGTTCTTCAAAAACCTTACAGTTTTTTTATTTTGCAAGGTTTTTTATGTGTTCCAATAATTTGAATCAACCTGTCAAGGTTAATGTTTTTATGTCAAGGTTTTTGCAAGGTTTTTTTATTTAGCTGATTTTTTTATTATGTCAAGCATTACAAAAACCTTGCAAAAACCTTGAATCAACCTGATTTTTTTATTTTGCAAAAACCTGATTCAAACAGTCCCAGAATTTAATTGTTTTTACAAGGTTGTTAGCTAAGTTAGGTTTTTGCAAGGTTGTTAGCTATGTCAACATTGCAATTTATTTATTATGTCAACCTTGCAAAAACAAATAAATTACCCTCAGATTTTTGCAAGGTTGTTGATTCAAACAAATAAATTAGCTATGTCAGGTTTTTTTGGAACTAATTTGTTCTTCATAGCAATTTTTGGAAATGATTCTTTCTAATAAGAGTGCTACGAACCCTAATTTCCGTGTATCTTGAAGACTGATCTAATACTGTTAAAAAATTAAAAAACAATGCAACATCTGAATGAAACTAATTAAAAATTCCCGGGCGATACTAATTTCCATGTTAAATTTCTAATACAGCACGAAAGTAGCAACCCAAAGGGGAAAACTGTTAAAAAACAAAATGAAACTAATTAAAAAAATAATACCTTTTTAGAGCAAGAGAAAGACGCTTGCTGTCAAGCTTCGGCATGTCCTTGAGCATCGCACGAGCGCACCAGAACGCCTTCCTGATCTTCGACACGGGGAGCTCTAATTTGCAGATGCGACACGGGGAGCTCCAACTTCCTGATCTTTGACACCGGAACGCCTTCCTGATCTTTTGACACGGGGTGCCCTCGTCCAAGTGCTGCTTACTCGTCCAAGTGCAGATTGGATTCAAATGTTTAATTACAGATGGGATTCATCTTAATTGCAAATGGGAAACCCAATGCAACATTTGAATTGCAGATGTGATTCAAAACTTTCCCTCCAAAAAACTTTCCCCCCATAAACAATTCCCTCCAAAATTCTATCCTTTAACACCAGCAACGTGAGAAAAAATGGGATTCAAATTTCCCCCCAACATAAACAACAACCTAGTCAACCCCATATATCCTAGTCATCACCCCCCTTGTCCAAGTCATCTTGTCCTCCTGGGACAAAATTCAAAATATGCTCTCAAATGTATTATATATATATATATATATATTGGAAAGTTAGTGGCCATCTATATAATAATAACAAATGTACAAAACATTTTGGTAGACAGTTTGGTGTTACATCAGGGAGGGGAGAGGGCACAAGCGCCGTCACCCTCCACTGGCAACCCCCAATTGTCACCCAAATGTGCAAATGAAACATAAAAAAAGACAACAGAAAGTCTATCCATTATCTCTAAACTCCCAGCGATCCATAGCTTGTTTGGCTTCAAGAGAAATCGGCTCAAGATCCCTAAGGATTGTTCTGGTGTCAGCTGCAATATCTTCAAATAGGGCCGTCATTGGTTTTTTAATGTCCTCAAAAATTCTCCTGTTTCTCTCCCGCCAAATGTGCCAGACCATGGAAGAAAGCGCCGTTTTTGCCAGAGTGCTTAAAGCGTCTTTCTTCTCAAAATGCACCAAGAAGTAATCTCCCACTTGTGCATCAGGGAAAGTGTGTGTGTGTGTGTGTGTCTATATATATATATAAATATATATATATATATATATATATATATATATATATATATATATATATATATATATATATATATATATATAAAACTAGTTTTCATTGCTCGAATTGCATCTGGAGCATTGGGATCTTGATCTTTGAGCACAATCCTGATGTCAGCAGCTATGTCTTCAAATAAAAGGGTTTTGGGCTTTTTAGTGCCTTCAACAATCCTCCTATTCCTCTCTTCCAGACATGCCAAACTATCACGGCAAGTGTAGCTTTAGCAAGCATGCTAATTGTATTCTTTTTGGCGAAATGTAACATTCTCCACCTACCTCTAGATGCCACATGTATTTTTGTACATTTTGCTATTTCAATAAAGATACACGCTAACTTTTCAAAAAATGTATTGAAAAGTAAGTAAATTTGTATATATGCTGATACAAAGAACGATAGCATCACATCCACCTTACCTGAGTGCAGACATGGGAGAGGCCAGGGAGCAACCACCAGGCGCAAGCATCCAGGCAAACACGGAAAGACCCCAAAAGGAGGGAAAGGCAAAAGCGCCAGCCACCAACAACATAACAAAATAGGAGGATCCCAAAAAACAAAAACTCCGCCCCTAAAAACAGTCATGGCCAATGGCCTACAAACCAATGGAGGACCACAAGTCAATCGGAACCTGCGAAATAGCACCCACCATACACCATGACAGGCAAAAAAGCAACCCCAACCATCAGCGCACAAAGCCAACCACGAAGCTCCCCATCTCAAAGCTTCAAATGTGAAATCCCCGCAAACGAGGTGTTGGTCACCGCCTCCTTGGAGAGAGTGACTAGCGGAACAATTATTTTTTGAGGATTTGACTTCGCCGCTGCCGCCATAGCATAGGCATTTTCAAACAGCGTCGTATATACATATATATATACACACATATACATATACATATACATATACATATTTATATATTAAAATACAACTGTTTTTGAATTCTAGGGCTGACTAGGACAAGCTGACTAGGACAAACAAGTTGATAGAAAGACGGCTTGGATTTAATCTTGAGGAATGAATGGCTGAGATGAGATTTTATGGAAAGTTTTGGAGGGAAAAACATTTCTAAGGAAATGAAAGTTTCTAGGGAAATGAAACTTTATGGGGAATGAAAGTTTCTTGGGAATAGCAGAGTGCATGCAATTAATGCATTTGGAAAAAAACATTAACTTGCACTTAATGCTTCAGATCGAATGCTCCCTCCCTCAAAGCGGGGCACATCGTCTCTTCGACCCATGGGGCAAAAATGAGAATAATTTCCCGCGCCGAATTTTTTACGCTAATTCGGTGTTCCGTGTCGAAGGTGCCCACACCGAATTTGTTGTTCCGCACCGAAGGCGCCCGTGCCGCTAAATATTTTTACGCTAATTTGTTGTTCCGTGCATTTTTGGATATGGAAATAATTTTTTGAGGAATAAAGATTTCGCATGGGAAAATCTTAAATGAACCATGCCAGCGGGCACGGGTTATGACAAGTATATATATATATATATATATATATATATATATATATATATATATATATATATATATATATATATAAAACATTTGAGATCATATTTTGAATTTTGTCCCGGTGGGACAAGATGACTAGGACAAGGGGGTGATGACTAGGACATATGGGGCTGACTAGGATGTTGTTTATGTTGGGGGGAAATTTGAATCCCATTTTTTCTCACATTGCTGGTGTTAAAGGAGAGAATTTTGGAGGGAAAGTTTTGAATCACATCTGTAATTCAAACGTTGCATTTGGTTTCCCATTTGCAATTAAGATGAATCCCATCTGCAATTAAAAATTTGAATCCCATCTGCACTTAGACGAGTCAGTAGCACTTGGACGAGGGCAACCCGTGTCAAAAGATCATGTAGGCATTCCGGTGTCGAAGATCAGGAAGTTGGAGATCTCCGTGTCGCATCTGGAAATTAGAGCTCCCCGTGTCGAAGAGCAGGAAGGCGTTCCGGTGTGCTCGCGCGATGCTCAAGGACATGCCGAAGCTTGATAGCAAGCGTCTTGCTCTTGCTCTCAAAAAGGTATTATTTTTTAAATTAGTTTCATTTTTTTAAACAGTTTTCCCCTTTGGGTTGCTGCTTTCGTGCTGTATTAGAAATTTAACACGGAAACTAGTATCACCCGTGACTTTTTAATTAGTTTCATTCAGATGTTGCATTGTTTTTTTAATTTTTTTAACAGTATTAGATCGGTCTTCAAGATACACGGAAATTAGGGCTCGTAGCACTCTTATTAGAAGGAATCATTTCCAAAAAAACTGTTATAAAGAACAATCAGTTCCAAAAAAACCTGACATAGCTAATTTATTTGTTTGAATCAACAACCTAGCAAAAATCTGAGGGTAATTTATTTGTTTTTGCAAGGTTGACATAATAAATAAATTGCAATGTTGACGTAGCTAACAACCTTGCAAAAACCTAACTTAGCTAACAACCTTGCAAAAACAATTAAATTATAGGACTGTTTGAATCAGGTTTTTGCAAAATAAAAAAATCAGGTTGATTCAAGGTTTTTGCAAGGTTTTTGTAATGCTTGACATAATAAAAAAATCATCTAAATAAAAAAACATGCAAAAAACTTGACATAAAAACATTAACCTTGACATGTTGATTCAAATTATTGGAACAAATAAAAAACCTTGCAAAATAAAAAATATTGTATGGTTTTTGAAGAACAAATCAGTTCCAAAATAACTGACATGAAGTGTTATTATTTGTTTTGCAAGGTTGATTCAAGGTTTTTGCCATAATGTTTTGTTAGGTTGATTCAAGGTTTTGCAAGGTTGAATTTATTATGTCAAAAATCAGCTATGCAAGGTTTTATTATGTCAAAAACCTTGCAAAATCAGCTATGTTATTAAATATCAGTTCCAAAAAAACTGTTATGAAGAACAAATAAGTTCCCAAAAAACTGATATGAAGTGATTCTGTGTTTGACTGTAATTTATTTGGAACTGACATGAAGTGATTATGTGTGAAGTGATTCTGTGTAATGAAGAACTAACCTGTCAAGGGATTTGGAAGGTTGATTCAAGGTTTGTTCTTTATAACTGATATGAAGTGATTCTGTGTTATGAAGAACAACCTTTAAGGTTTTTGCAAGGTTGAATCAAGGTTTGTTCTTCATAACACTGAATCACAAATCTGATTTGGAACCGATTTGGAACTAAATTATAAGGTCCCTTGACAGGTTTATTTTGCAAGGTTTTTGACATAATAAATTCAAGCATTACATAACATAGCTGATTTTTTATGTCAGGTTGATTCACGGGTTTTGCAAGGTTTTTGTAATGCTTGACAAAAACCTTGCAAAATAAAAAAATCAGGTTGATTCAACCCTGCAAAAACCTAACATATCTAACATAGCTAACAAGGTTTTTTATTTTTTATTTGAATCAACTGTTTGAATCAACTGTTATTAATATCTATTCCAAAAAACTGTTATGAAGAACAAATCAGTTCCAAAAAAAACTGATATGAAGTGATTCTGTGTTTGACTGTAATTTATTTGTTTCATATGAGGAACTTGAGCAAAGAGGAGTTTGTTCACATCCTTTGATGGAAAATCACTGGGTTTTCAAGGGACAGCTCGAAATACTAATGGGTGACTCTCCACAAGTGCGGTCGATGGTAAGCTCGGATGGGTTAATTCCTCGACAAAAAGTATGAATCTTTCTCGATGTTTCTCTTCGTGTTTTTACTCCATTCAAAGTGTTATATGTCTATGGGTGTTGACTGTTTTTAGTTAATCATACAAGATTGTGCATGCGTGAGAATAACAAGTAGAGTAAAGCTCATGGTTGTGGGTGTGTGAATAGAAAGAGAAAGGTTTTGTAAACCCAGTTTTTACTGATTAGAACCTGATGCTTGCATGTAGCTACATATACCTTGGTTTTTCGACATCAAAATAGAAGCTGCAAGGTGTCCTACAAGAGATTTGGATTTGTTTAGTTGTTTCTTTGAATTTTTTAAAGAGAAACTTGATATGAACCTCAGGGCTTCCGATATATCCTTGGAATTTTCAAGTCATTCGTTAAATTTACTCTACACTATAACCTACAGAAACCAGAGGTTTTGATCCACGTTTTCTTCGTCCAGTGGGATCATGGTGATAACATACTGGCTTATTCAATTTTGATCCAGAACTTAATTTTTCAGTGGATCATTTTATCTTTTGACAGTTATTTAGAAATTGTGAAATAAATTAATGGTTGTAAACTTGATGTCTATTTGGTCTAATAAGTATTAATGAAAACTTTGAACTATTTTAAAATGTATGAGGATTATAAGATTGATATATACCAGCTTATATTTATATGGTTTATATGGTTCAAGTCTATGTGTTTCACGTAGGATGTTTGCTTTTTGAATTTGAAACTGAATATTAGGATATCATTTTCCAGTGCAACTTCTTTCATAGGTTCCCTGTAAGTTGGTTTACATTAAGTAGTACTTATGTCATGGCTTACATTAAGTAATACTTATGTCTCACAGGTTGAATTTGCCTAAATATTCATTGCCTAATAATTCTACTTTGTGAAATTTTTTTGTCAGCATTGAATTCATCATTATAAGAATCTCACAGGTTGTAATACTCTGATGATTAAACTTAATTATGGGACTTAGGTTTTAGATGGTTAGCAATTTCCAGTAATATGGTATTATTCCTTTTATTACGCCTATTTAACTGAGACCCGAAGGACACGAGCCCAGAAACCCGACTGCCAGTCAAGAGCCCATCTGCGCGCTCAGGCCCACTCGATAAGGCCCTATAAGGGACCCCCCCGAATTTCGATCCGGCCCGGCCCCGACAACACGCTGGCCACTCGCCCACTCCTGCGGTAACCGCTCCCCCGGTTCTGCGACCACTGAATGGCAGTTATGGGGAGATGCTGGCATGGCGCAGGGAGCGGCGACGGGGGGGGCGGATTGAGGGGGCACGATTGAGGGCGGACGAGCGACGTGGGTCGGGGGCAATCACGGCGGAGGTCTATAAAGGGGCTAGGAGGACGACAGGACAGGGGACCGCATCTCAGGTATCCAAAACCTAAGGTACTCCATCAACGACCTAGTTCCCCTATTTCTCCTCCTTCCTCCCCCGCTCGCGCCGTGAGACGCCGTACCGATCTCCTCTCGAGTCGTACCGTCTCCGCCGGGCCTCCTCTTTCAGATCTCTGTCTGACTTAGGCATCGGAGGGGTTTTGGCCGGAACCAAGGTCCGGCCCCCTGACGAGTGTTCTCGTCTACGCAGGAGGATATCCAAACCACGGGCCGAGGCTTCCCCTCCGCCCCTCACCGACCACGCTACCAGCTGGACGATCGAGGCTTCCCCTCGTCGTCCGACCGCCGAGGCCGAGCACAACCGACCGAGGCCGAGCATCTCAACCCAGGCCGAGGCTTCCCCTCGCCCTACCAACGACCGAGGACCCCAATTCGACCCCGCCGATGTGCTCCACGTCGTCTGCAGATTCGACTCGAGCCTCGTCTGCACCAACTCGACTCACCCGAGGGACCCAAGTGGGCCCCTTGACCACGTTGACCAGGTTGTCCACGGTCAACGCTTTTGTAGTGAGAAAACACTTTGAAACATCTGGCGTCGTCTGTGGGAACGAACTGTTCCACGAAGAAGCAAACCACACCTGCAATGGCACGAGCCAGCAACGGAAGGAAACGCATCCCCCCCATCCCGGAGGAGGGGAATGGCACATCCAACGGCAACCTCGAAGGCACGCCCGTCAACAACCACCCCGCCCCCATAACTGAAGAGATTGGCGGGTCGGAATTGGCCACACAGGGGCAACTCCGTGCCCTGGCCCAGGAGACCAATGCGAATCTCCAGACGCTGGTCGCGGTAGTACATCAACTCGTCAGCACTGCGCCAGTTAACGGAGGCGCATTGGGCGACGACCATCGTTGGGCGGGGGGTCCCCCGCTCTTACGATCCGCTGTGGTCGACGACCACGGAAACCAAAGACCGAACGTGGAGCGTCGGTTCACGTTGTCCGGCTCCCGCCAGGCGAGATCACGCGCCTCCTCCCCTCATCGTGAAAGGAGCCGAAGAGAAACTGAGGGCACGGGGGACGAATCGATGACCGCGTCGTCTCGTCGACCACGGTCACCCCACCACAGGAGAAGCAGCCAACACCACTCGAGAGACCGATCGCGGCGGAGCAGGAGCTCCCGCTGGAGGAGCCGGGAGCGCCGGGTCAGCCCGACCCCCAGTGTGGCGAGGGCCGTAGAGCCAGCCCCGCCGGCGTCGGTGCACCCTCCAGCACCGAACGAACCGGAGCCAGATGGGTGTCGAACCCCCAGAGGCATCCACGGGGACCGGTGCCCCCTATCACGGAGGATAACAGACGCACGGGTCCCCTCTCAATTCAAGATCCCGACGCTGGGGAAGTACGACGGGATAGGGGACCTGGGAAACCACGTGATGGATTACGAGGGGGACATGTCCTTCCAAGGAGCCGACGATGACCTGCTCTGCCGAGGCTTCTATTCTACTCTCAGGGGAGTGGCGAGGACCTGGTACCGCAGCCTGCCCAGCCGCTCCATCGACAGATTCGAGGAACTCACCCAGCTGTTCTGCAAACAGTTCATGGCGGGGAGGCAGATAAAGCCTGATGCTGAACATCTATTCAACATAGTGCAGGGCCCAGCCGAGCCGCTCCGACAGTTCATGCGCCGCTTCAATACGGAGAGGCTGAACGTGAACAGCCCTCCCGACCTCGTGGTCCAAACGGCCCTTAAGAAAGGGCTGCGCCATAGAGGCCTTAAGAAATCTCTGCACAACGATCCCCCGAAGGACCTCCCCGGTATCATGGCGAGGGCCGAGCGCTTCATGCTGACCGAAGAGGCCTTGGCCGTTGATGCGGGGAAAGCCGCTCGAGGGACCAAGCGCGGCGACAGCGGACGAGGCAGCCCCGAAGGGTACCGGACCGAGAAGAGGCCGAGAAATAGGCAACGCGGAGAAGGTACGAGGGACGCCACCCCAGACGCCGTCCTCGCTCAAGTACAGAAGGAAGAGCGCGCCGATCGCCCCCCACCAAAGGCAAAAAGAGGTGGGAAGAGTGGGGAGAAGTACTGCAAGTACCACAAAGACAATGGCCATGACACTGAAGACTGCTGGCACTTGAAGAAGGACATAGAGAAGCTGATGAGCCGGGGGCACGCCAGGAACTTAGCCGACGAGCCGACTCACGGGGAAGGGACCTCTATGCAGCCGGACAAGGGGAAGAAGATCAACACCGTCCAAGGACCCCTCCGCATCATAGAGTGAGTGGGCGAGCTTTCTCCCCCCAGTCGTAGCCTAGTCCGAGGGGATTATCTAGGTTTACATCCCTCTGTCTAGCTTTATTCCATGTTTTCCTTTCCTCCAAATGTACTAATCCGATAGGACTCTTAAGAGTACAACTGCATTCCCTTTTGTCATTTCTTAATCTTCGACGGAATCGACGTTTCACTAAGGGTGCAGAAGGATGAAGACCGCCGCCTCACTGGAGGGGGAGCTTCGCCCTCGCCGACCGACTCCTGCGCTCAGAAGTCTGGGGGCAATTCTCCCAGCCGGCGCGGACGCCGACCGGTCCTAAGCCGAGGAGCTGGGCCCTCGCCGACCGACTCCCGCGCTCATAAGTCTGGGGGCAATTCCCCCAGCCAACACGAACGCCGACCGGTCCTAAGCCGAGGGGCTGTGCCCTCACTGACCGACTCCTGCGCTCATAAGTCTGGGGCAATTCCCCCAGCAGGCACGGACGCCGACCGGTCCTAAGCCGAGGAGCTCTGCCCTCGCCGACCGACTCCTGCCCTCATAAGTCTGGGGGCAATTCCCCCAGCCAGCACGGACACCGACCGGTCCTAAGCCGAGGGGCTTTGCCCTCGCCGACCGACTCCTGCGCTCATAAGTCTGGGGGCAATTCCCCCAGCCAGCGCGGACACCGACCGGTCCTACGCCGAGGAGCTTTGCCCTCGCAGACCGACTCATGCGCTCATAAGTCTGGGGGCAATTCCCCCAGCAGGCACGGACGTCATCCAGTCCTAGGCCAAGAACAAGGCAGCAACGCAAAATACGCGAGAAGTCCGAGTAAGTCAATTTCGTTTATAACAGTTAACCAGGGTACAAAAATGTGTCTTATTTGCAGGGAATCGAAGCGAAGAAACCTCTCTACAAATAACCCACTCACGACGAATGACAAAGTTCATCACCTACAGAAGCTAGGTCGACACCGACAGAGCAAAATTTGTTGACAAAAGACCCAAAGTAGTCGGCCCAAGCGAGCAGCCATGCAACCAGCAATTATTGGCCCCGGAGCCGGTAGCGAAGCCGAAGGAGATAGCAGGGGCAGGGATCCATTTCAAGTAGACTGGCCCAAGGCGAAGCGGATGCTAAAAAATTTGAGGATAAGGCCAGGAGGGACGGCTTAGGGAGCCTGGGCTCGGGAGGACACATCCTCGGGCACTTCGCCCTGCTCGGAGCGAGGGGGATCGACAAGCGGGGGAGCCTGCCGAACGCGCTCCGCACAATCCCGGAAGGAAGACTGGACGACTTCGACAATCCGAGGGGCGATGAGGTCTTCATACGTACCGAAGGCCTCCCTGAGAACCTCAAAGATCTTCTCCCCCAGGGTCCCGACGACACCCCTCTCCACCTCCTCCGCAAGCCGCGCCACCTGACGCCGATCCGATAGTTCCCTCTGAAGCTCCTCCCTCTCCAGGCGGAACGACTCAGCCGCATCCTCAGCCGACTACCGAGCGTCCTCCAACTTTCCCAGGAGGTCACCCACTCGCCCCTCCAGCTCGGCCACACGGAGCTTGAGATGACGAGACTCCATCTGAGCCTCCGTCATAGCTACCTCCGCTGCCCCGGCCCGCTCGTGGGCCTTCATGGAGGACTCCTCCAGCGACCTCAAGAGGACGGCTCGGCACTGCAACTCCACGGCGAGCGCTGAACCCTGGAAGACGAGACATGGGCTAAGAAGAGGATAAAGGGAAGGAGAGGATAGCAAGATAAACGAACCTGTTGAATGATCCAAACCAAGGAATCCGACATCTTGTCGGCATGGATCTTCTTGAGAAGGCTGCGGTCCCGGGGTGGGACGGAGACCTCAGCAACCTGCTGGGCCAAAGCTCAGTCGACAAACATCGAACTCCCAGGGGCGACATCGAGGGAAGCCAAATTGCTCGCCAACAGGGCTCCGATCCCCGGTGATATGGGCGAGGACGCTGCGAGGGGGGTGGTTGTCAAGGCAACCGGAAGATCCCCGGTGGTCGCCGCAGGGAGCCCGGAACCCGCCGGACCGGAGGGATCCGCGTCATCCCTCCTCTTCTTTCCTCCGTGAGGCTCCGAGGGCACCGGAGGGGAGCGCTTCCGCCTCGCACCATCCCCACCCTCGGGAACCAGAGGGGGCGCGCCAAGGGCAGAAAGGACTGCACCAGACCCGTCGTTACCCCCCCGCCTCTTGATCTGGCGGGGCGGGTCCGGCCCTTGTGACCCCCCTGGAAAGAGGATCGCCAGAAGAAGAGGCGGGAGGCGCGGCCACCACCTTACCCACGGAAGGCTCGGTTCGGCGCACTTCCTCCTCAACGGTCCGCCGAGGCGCCCTTCCAGAGGTACTACCTCGGCTCCGAGCGGCTCCGCGACGGATCAGCTCATCGACGTCACGGACGAACTCGCGGCCAGCCATCCCTGCAAGGGAAACCAAAATCAGGATGAGTCACAGGGCGATTCGAGACTGAAAAAGCGACCTACCCGGAGACCACAAGACGGCCTTCAGGAGTAGGTCGTCCAACAAAGACCAGATGGACTTCGATTCCAAGGGGAGGGTCGACAGCAGCGCGGCAGCTGCCTGATTAACGTCAGAGAGGGCTAGCGGTGGGCGAGGCTGGACAGACCCGCCCCAACCTGTCAAAATCTGGGCATCCTCCAGGAAGATCACAAAGACATAATCCGAACTCCAATCCCCCGACCAGCGGGGTAGCCCGATCAGGCACTCCCTCCTCGAGCGAGCTCGGAGTTGCAGCCATGACCTCGGGCCGACCGTCTGGATCTGATAAAAGTGGAAGAGAAGGGGGAGAGACGGCTCCAGACCGCGGGTACAGCAGAGCGTCGCAAAGCCCGTCAGTACCGCGATCGAACAAGGAGTGAACTGGCAAAGGGGCACCATGAGATATTCCATGACCCAGATGAAGAAGGGATTGAGCGGGAAACGAAGACCCAGGCGGAACATTTCGACGTAGACGCCGACCTCATTGCTCCTCGGAAGGCAAATCCGCTCGTCGACGAATGGAACTCGGACATCGTACGGGAAGCAGAGATACCTTTCCCGGATCTCCGTGGCCACTGAAGGAGGGGTCCCCGACGGCATTCGGATGACAACCGGGGGCACGTTAAGCCGCACGGCAGCCGACGCCACGTCATCACAGGCGAAGTCTGGGAAAAGCTTCCCTTTCCCCTTATCTCAGAGGGGACGACTCCCGGCGGAGGAACCTGATCCCCCTAGCCGGGGCCCGCCTCGCCTGGACTCCAGAGGATCCCTCGCCCCTTGGCCAGAACCGCCTATCCTAAGAGCAGCCATAATATGAGAGCGAGAAAGGAATTACCTTTTGACGAGTTTGGAGGAGACAAGGAAGCGAAGGCGACAGGAAACTCCGAGTTGTGGAAAGCCTAGAACAATGGGAAGAGCAAGAAAGAAGTGGAGATCAACGCAGCTGGGGATCTTATATACCGGACACAGGGACGAATTCGAAGCGCCTGACAAGAACGCGTGGCAGGCCTCGAAGAACCGGCGGCGTTTCGAAATCGGCGCCAAGGGAAGTCCAATCGATCCGCCTCATCATGACCTACATTTATGACCACGCCTCGATTAAAGTGACACTGGGAACCCCAGGAGGCACATCGGTCGAACCGAGCAAGCCAAGGCCGATCGACCCCACCGAGGGCGGCTCACGAACCCCTCGGCCTCTCAACTTAAGACGACCCCGCGAGCGGTGGGGATAAGCTCGCAGCTACACGCGGCAGCGTCAGAGGACCGACGGCGCTTCGGAGCCCGCGCCTTAAAAGTATCGAACGGACCAACTCATGATGGCGACTAATAAATGAGTCGGCATCAACTAACGAGCCTGTCAAAGTCGGCGGAAGTCGTATCGGCCGAGCCGAACCGGCCGAAGCCGATCAACTCGACCGATGGGGGCAATTGTTACGCCTATTTAACTGAGACCCGAAGGACACGAGCCCAGAAACCCGACTATCGGTCAAGAGCCCATCTGCGCGCTCAGGCCCACTCGATAAGGCCCTAGAAGGGACCCCCCCGAATGTCGATTCGGCCCGGCCCCGACAACACGCTGGCCACTCGCCCACTCCTGCGGTAACCGCTCCCCCGGTTCCGTGACCACTGAATGGCAGTTATGGGGAGATGCTGGCATGGCACAGGGAGCGGCGACAGGGGGGCGGATTGAGGGGGCACGATTGAGGGCGGACGAGCGACGTGGGTCGGGGGCAATCACGGCGGAGGTCTATAAAGGGGCTAGGAGGACGACAGGACAGGGGACCGCATCTCAGGTATCCAAAACCTAAGGTACTCCTTCAACGACCTAGTTCCCCCATTTCTCCTCCTTCCTCCCCCGCTCGCGCCGTGAGACACCGTACCGATCTCCTCTCGAGTCGTACCGTCTCCGTCGGGCCTCCTCTTTCAGATCTCTGTCTGACTTAGGCATCGGAGGGGTTTTGGCCGGAACCAAGGTCCGGCCCCCTGACGAGTGTTCTCGTCTATGCAGGAGGATATCCAAACCACAGGCCGAGGCTTCCCCTCCGCCCCTCGCCGACCACGCTACCAGCTGGACGATCGAGGCTTCCCCTCGTCGTCCGACCGCCGAGGCCGAGCACAACCGACCGAGGCTGAGCGTCTCAACCCAGGCCGAGGCTTCCCCTCGCCCTACCAACGACCGAGGACCCCAATTCGACCCCGCCGACGCGCTCCACGTCGTCTGCAGATTCGACTCGAGCCTCGTCTGCACCAACTCGACTCACCCGAGGGACCCAAGCGGGCCCCTTGACCACGTTGACCGGGTTGTCCACGGTCAACGCTTTTGTAGTGAGAAAACACTCTGAAACACCTTTGCTGATTAGAAATTATTGCATTTGGGTTTCATTTTCTGAATTCAGAATTTCATAATTTTTTCATAACTTCATAATCTGAAAAAAGTCAGATGCATCTTGAAATCAAAGAGCATAAAGTAGACAGAAAAAGAGAGAGAAATAAAGAACTAATAAGCTCTTCAAAAATAGTAGTATAAAATCTTCCCCCTTTTTTATTTGAAGCATAAAAATATTCTGTCATGTGTTTAATTTGTAGTTGCTAACATGGGTTCTCAAGGGGACCTATGTGGAGAACACAGAAACAATGAATGCAAGTGGAGTACACCAATCATCTTCAAGTTTCAAATGCCAGTTACCAATTTCCAGTAATTTGGTATTATTCCAATGTATCTTTGCTGATTAGAATTTACCAATCATCTTTCTTCTAATAATTGAATGCAATTAATTTTCTTTGTTGCCGATTAAGTTTAAGCATACTGGTTCAATGAGCCTTGGCTCTTAAAATCATACATTTTCTCCAAAGTTTCGACCTTTTTGTAGAATTTATACCCTCCGATTTTACCATTGATTCTCTTCAATCGGATCATCAACAATACCCTTTGATGGTGAGAGATGTTCTCTCTAAATTATTATAATTTTGACTCAAAATTCTAATAATTTGTTTTTAGTTGGATCTCATCTTTAATCTAATCTCAGTTTTGAGATCTCAGCCTTGATCTTTATTTTTTACGCATATTTGACGTGTGTTTATATTTTATATATTCATGCACGTCTACTTTGGGTTTTTCCGTTATTTTCCGCAGTCACCATTTTCTCGTGTTTTCTAGTTTTCATTTACTTCTCCGTGTTTTTGTGTGTTTGCAGGAGATTGCCAGCGTATGGGACACATAACGAAGATATCATGAGTCCCCGAAGCAACGGGAGAAGTCACGCACGATCCAGGGGGGTCAAACAACGAAGATCGCCATTTTTCAGCCCCCACCCGATCGGTTGGACACATCCAACCGATCGGGTGATGCACGCGTGTCTGACCCAAACTGAAGCTGAAGCGAAGTGCAGCATCAATCGACCGGTTCACCGACCGGTTGAACACATCAGAGTTCTCGGGAATTTGGAGTTGAATTCCAACCGATCGGGTGACATTCACCCGATCGGTTCATCTGTAGCGAATTTTCCAAACGACGACCCGGAGAGCTCACCCGACAGCTCGCTGACCGTGTCAAGTCGACAGAAGTCTCTGTTCTTTTGGGCGATAATTCTAACTGATCAGTTGATTACTCAACCGATCGGTTCACCTGATGACCGCAAGATCCAATCGACGACCTGGAGCTGCCAACTGGTCGGACCAAGCGAGCGGGTGAAATTTTGAACGACGATGTTGAAGTGCCATAGCAGCTCACCCGATCGGTTGATTCTTCAACCGATCGGGTGAAGTCATTTTGTATATATAGCTGCCTAGGTTTTCAGAAAACGGGAGCTTGTATTTTTTCTGTCTTTTTCTACATTTGTGACGGCTGGAATTTTATTGTTATTTGTAAGTTCTCTGATCTTTGTCAAACTTTAATATACTCTTAATAGCATTGCTACTACCGTGTTTCAATTGCCTGATCATGATTTTTACGGTTTAATTTCATTTAGATTGCTTTTTAGCTATAATGTGTGAGTAGTTCCCAAATCTGGGATTTTGGTGGAAACCCCTTTGTGGGTTATCCCTAATGCGTCAATAGGACTAGGAAATCGATAGGGAGTAGGAATTTAGAGGTTACGCAGGGTGTTTCATTATCATCGGTGGGGAAAAGACCGCCTTTGACCGTTGGGCCAAGTGGGAATAAACTTAGCGGTTGACTCCCTAGCCATAGCTCACGCCCTTAGCGTAGGCATTGAATCCTAGCGCGTGGGAACGGCAGGATGAGATGTTGGGAGTTATCGTTGTGAGCTTAGTGATCCCAGAGTCGGTCAGTGTTAATGGACATGGGAATGCCCACTGATCGAACCCGGGTAGTCCGGCGTATCATCCTGGGCACCGACCGGAATATCGGGCCCATGGGACGCTGGTATCACTCTTAGAGGCAACATCTCACCACTAAACCCGAATTCCCATCGTATTCCTATCCGCCGGTCCTAATAGTGAGAACACATGATAGTGTGGAAACCGAAGTCCTAGGTTTCCTTTATTATTGTTTAACCTCGTATCTATATTTCGTGACAAACCAACGATCGATTCGGGCTAGCTCACCTATAGGGTGAACCGGTTCCTCTCTGACACAAGCATAACCACGCCTCCCTGTGTTTGACCCCCAAGCCACACTACAACACTGTGCGCTTTCAGTATAAATATTTAAATCTGGTATCCCTAATCTTATTGCACATTTGCATGCTCATATCTAGGGGACGTCAAGCTTTATGGCGCCGTTGCCGGGGAGGCAACGTGCTTGTTATTTTAGGACCCATTGAACCCTTGAGTCTAGCTCATACCCCTATCTCGTGATAATTTTCGAATTCTACTTTTTCATTTTTATTTTCTAATTTTTATTTTCTATTTTTATCTGTTTCTATCCCACACTTGCTTCACGGGTGTTTGTTGCTTTTCTTGCGCAGGAATACAAGGAGTCTTGACGACTTGATTCCTATTGATCCGGAGATAAACACCGCCCTGAGGCGTCTAAACGCAGAGAGGCAAAGAAGAAAAGAGTCTAAAGCCAAGGGGGAGAATACCCCACCGTATAAGTCCTTGCTGGAATACTCGATGCCATCCATCGGGTCCACCTCCTCCATCCAACCTCCTGCTATTACGGCACAGAGTTTCGAGCTCAAACCGTCGCTAGTGACATGGATCTAGCAAGATCAATTCTATGGGGCACCCATGGAGAGCCCTATCGAACATCTGGACTCCTTCCTAGAGAAGTGTGACACATTCTGGATTAATGGTGTCACAACTGAAGCAATCCGTCTGAAGCTATTCCCCTTCTCTCTGCAGGATAAAGACAAGCAATGGCTTAGGTGAAAGGACCCGAACACCTTCAACACTTGGGAGAAGCTCTCGAATGCGTTCTTGACTAAGTTCTTCCCTCCGGGGAAGACGATGAAGCTGAGGAGTGACATCTCCTCCTTCTCCCAAGCCAGCCACGAGTCCATGCACGAAGCTTGGACAAGATACAAAGAGATGCAGTGGAGATGCCCTCATCACGAGCTTCCCAAGTGGCAGCTAATTAATCTGTTCTATAACGGGCTGAGGGATGACTTGAAATCTTCGATGGATGCCGTGGCTGGGGGGTCCTTTATGTCTAGAATTGAAGAAGATGCCGACAACATATTAGAAAACATGGCATCAAACAATGAGCGGTGGTGCGATGAGCGTGCCACACCTCGATCTAGAGTCATTCATAGAGTCGAGGACGTCGACAAGTTGTCTAGCAAATTCGATTTGCTATCGACCCAAATCTCAACGCTCATGGTAGGAGCTGGTGGTGCCGGTACCCAATAAGTATCGGCGGTGGAAGCGGAAGTCCTGGGAGACTTCAAGGGTGGTGATATTTCACCACCGGTGGATCAAGCTAGTGCGCTCTTTTTCAACCCAACGGGTAATGCGCCATATCCACCTAGGACTAGTTCGAATCCAGTTTATTCTCCCAATAACCGGAACCACCCCAATTTGAGCTATCGGGCACCTTATCAGCAGCAGCAGCAGCAACAACAACAAGTATATCAGTCCATGCAGCAGCAGCAGCAAATATATCAGCCGCCTAGGCAACAGCAACAGCAGTAGCCTCAACAGATGCACCAGCAATATCCCCCTCAGAACCAGTAGCCCATGCAGCAGCAGCAGCAGCCTTATGGCCAGCAGCGGGTCATCTCCCCGGTCGAGTCCCTCTTGACTCAATACATTACCAACCAGGAGAAGATCAACTTAAAACTGGAGATGGGGCAGAGGGCTCTCACCGACCAAGTAACCTAGCTGGGGTTACAGGTGGCGAGCCTTCAAAGGTCGCAAAATCAATTGCCGGGTCAACCGGAAGTTAACCCGAGGGGGGCGAACCAGACTTTGGCACTAACGCATGATCATGCGAATGTGTCCGCTATCGTCTTGAGAAGCGGGACACAAATTCCTACAAGAGTGTCCGCCAAGGAACCTGAAGCACCGTTAGTCGTAGAGCGACCAATTAAAAAAGCTAATGACAACGGCGCTTCGTCACCAAAGACTACGACTCCGGAGGGAGTCCCTGAAGAGGAGAAGAAGAAGGACGAGGAAGGGAGCCTCAAAGTATTTAAGCCCGTTGTGCCTTTTCCACAACGACTTGCCCAAACAAAGATATATGAAAAATAGGGCAAGTTCTTCGCCATGGTCAAGGATTTAATCTTGCAGATCCCTTTCCTCGAAGCCATTGAGACAATTCCCTCCTACGCGAAATTTTTAAAGGATTTGGTGACAAGGGGTTCCAGGAAGGAAACGGTCGTTCTCACGGTAGAATGCAGCGCTCTCAGTCAGAGAGCAAATCCGCCCAACCTAAAAGACCCAAGAAGCTTCTACATTCCTTGTTCAATTGGGGAAGTGAAGATCCATCGGGCGCTCGTGGATTTGGGAGCGAGCGTCAGTTTAATGCCCCTTTCACTATATAGGAGGATATGGATGGGAGACCTGGAGCCCACGGGTATGACCCTTCAACTAGCTGATAGATCGGTCAAATATCCGGTGGGAATTGTAGACGACCTACCTGTTGATGTCAGTGGAGTGCAAGTGCCGGTAGACTTCGTGGTGATGGATATGCCTGAAGACACTCATACTCCCATCATCCTTGGACGACCCTTCATGGCCACCGCTGGCGTGCAGATAGATGTAAAGAAAGGGAAGTTATCCCTTAATGTTGGCGATGAAAAGGTCGAGTTTAACTTGGGGTTATCTATGAAGCACCCCCCAGATGAACCTGTTTGCAATATGCTGGACAATGAGGAAGAAAGAACCGTAGAGGCTGGGGCCTGGGAAATTCTCTCAAGGAATCCCCCCAACAGCTTGGGGGACCTTGAAGAGCATGACGGTCTGAAGAAGGAAGAAGTTGCTGGGGAAGCGGGTGCGTCACATACGATCCCTCCCAGATTCCAAAATGCTCCTTCGATGAGGAGAAAAGGGAAAGAGCCCATGGGGCTTACTGGTGATGAAATCTGGATCTTGAGAAGAGTGGCGGTAGACGCCAATATGAGGGAGAAGCCCCCGGATACCATCAACGGAGGGAGGATCGTTGAAGAAGTCTTTTTATCACCGCAGCCGACACTAAAGGCCACCAATTCAGAATCTGATGGAATGCCAAACTTTGGGCATCACCCACGTCCACCTTGAAAATCATCTATCGGGCGTCGAGCAAACGACGTTAAACAAAAGCGCTTCATGGGAGGCAACACATGTTCTAAACTCTCATCTTTATTTTTAGGATTATTTTTAGGTTTATTTTTCTTATTTTGTTGAATAAATTCAGCCACGGGAACTTTCGTTGAAGGACTTAGGCTATTTGTGGACTTTTGTAGGAAACAAGCCCCCAACCGATCGGTTGAGCTCTCAACCGATCAGGTGGGACGTATCAGACAATGGCCTATATCTGTTCTTCAGCGAACCGGTCGGGTGGAATAAGCAGAGACTAGGTGGCAGACCGTGTGAGAAGAGCTGAACTCTCGGATTTTTTGGGATAAAATCAATCGATCGGTTGATAGAAGCTATGGTCATGTGACGGACCGGGTGAGCTGCACAGAACTCTCGGGAAAATCGTGAAGCGGCCAACCGATCGGTTGAATTCTCAACCGATCGGTTCGCCTGTAGCCACTTTTCAACATTTTTTTCGAGATAATAACCAACCGATCGGGTGAAAACTCACCCGATTGGTTCGATTTAAACCCTATAAATACCCCCGCATTTACCCGATTCAATTCTCTCCACCCGATTTCGAAACCCTCCGTCGTTTCGACTTCTCCACTCCCCAACCAGCCATCTTCTTCCCCCAACCGACCCCGACAGCCCCTTAATCGACATCTCCACTCTCTCTCTCTTCCTTCTCTCCATCGATTCCTCTCTCTCCCTCTTTCATCCAAACCCTAATTTTCGCCCAACTCCCCCCAATTTCAAAAAAATTGTTGAAAAAGCGTGCCTCGGCTTCACACTCCCATCAATTGTGCTACGTTGGGTGATCTACGAGCAAGGATTAACTACGACACTGGGTAACTTCGCTCCTTAGCTCCATTTTCAATTTTGCCCTAGTATTGCTATTTTGCTCGATTGCCATTGTTTGTGTGCATTCATCATATCTTACATACACTTGCATCACACACTCACATGGCCAGGGATAAGGATAAGGGCAAGGCCATCATGTGTGAGGAGGGGGTCGTCTCGGAAGAGACGAAAGACCAAACATCCACCAAACTCACGCCCTCCTCCTACACAGCCTACACAGCCCCTACCCCAACCAATCATCCCTCCTGAGGACCCAATGATGTGTTGGAAACAACATCCTAACCTATGTTTGATGATAACAAACCCTACTGAACTGTTCTAATCTGTTTGTTGAGTGTGTCACAGGTCCCTATAGCCATGATTGCTCAGGTTACACATGTACGTACTCAAGTACGTAGAGATACAAGGCTGAAACTACATTTGGAATTATGCAAGCTGCTCAAACAAGAGAGTATAGCTATGAAACTCTACCCTAGAGTTAAACATAGGCTATAAACATCATGGGAATTTTCTCAGGAATTATGGAAATTGTTTGAAGCCAAAATACGGGGAAATACGAGGAAATACAGAGTATACAAAGAAGAAACTTTTTCTACAAGTGGTGAAATGAGGTGAAACAATTCTAACATGTATATATTGGGCTCTGGGATTTTTGAGAATTTTTTCAGAATTTTTGTGATTTATCTTATGCCAAAATACGGTGGAATACGTCAGAAATACACTGAAAAATCGACATACGGTACTGTTCATACGACGGCTGCCGACATGCCGACTTTGCGGACAGCAAATTTAACACGGGTTTGACCCGCGAGCCGCCTCGTGGCGGATCCCTTGGAACAGTAACCAAACCCGTTAAGCTCAATCCTATATAAACCCATGTACACTCTTCACATTTTCATCAATAACTTGAGTTCTAGAGATTCAAATTGAGCACCGTTTGCGGCGTTGCGACCGTGACTTCATCCCCGATGTAGTGACACCAAGTTGAGCAGCTAGTTCCTCCTGTGCAGCAAATGAGATCATTTTGAGTGAGGAACTTCTACCGACTACTTCCACGGGGACATCGACTACTTCTTCTACAGACATCCGATCATCATTCCGTAATAAGCGTTGCGAAGCTACTGATGTGCTGAAAGACGACAACCAGAGAGATCTTCACAAATGAGCTTTCTAAACTCTTGATCTTATTTATTTGTGAATACGTTGTATTATTTGTCGTTGAGATTTTGGTTTACACTTTCTTCCACTATATTGTTTTGGGAAATCCGAGTTGTTGGGGCATATCGGATTAGGATAGCATCATTATATTGTTATTCTTTTTGGGCTTTGGTGAGCTAGGGTTAGTCAGTGTGGTTAGAGTTGGGGCTCTAATCTTGTGTGACTGTAACTGCTTAAAGAATCAATTTTAGTGATGTTGTTCTAGGGTGGATGTAGGTCTTGGGAGACCGAACCACGTAAATCTTTTGAGTCATCTGCTTGATCTGGTTGTGATCTTATCTGCTCTACTATTGCTTCTTCATATTTGTTTTAATTAGACTTAATAATTTTTATCTTGCAATAATTTGGTCAACGGCCTATTCACCCCCCCTCTAGGCCCTATTTAGATCCTACAATAGGTATCAGAGCACCAGGATTGACCATTTAAGTCTAGCTTACAATTAGTTTATATGATTCAGCATTTTCTGAAGGTCAATCTACTGTCAGACCCCCAAAATTTAATGGAACTGATTTTGCATATTGGAAAGCTAGGATGAAAATATACTTAGTATCTACTGATTATGATGTATGGAAAATTGTTGATCATGGATATACATCACCTGTGTTAATTATTGAGAATACTGAAATCCCAAAACCTGAGGATAAATGGGATGATATTGATAAAAAACTATTTTCATTAAATGGAAAAGCAATGAATGCTATAATTTGTGCAGTTGATAAAACAGAATTTAACCGTGTTTCACATTGTTTAACTGCATAGGAAATTTGGCGTACTTTGGAAGTTACACACGAGTGAACTTCTCAAGTCAAAGAATCCAGATTAGCGCTTCTCAGCACGGAATACGATGGCTTCCACATGAAACCTGCAGAGACGATCAAAGACATGTATGCAAGATTTACGGACATCGTCTACAACTCAAGGGCACTTGGAAAAACGTATCCAAGCGTGGAACTGGTAAGGAAAATTCTTCAAGCCTTGCCAAGTACTTTTCGTCCCAAGGTTACTGCAATCCAAGAAGCTCGAGATCTCTCCAAATTGAGCTTGGATGATTTGATTGGGAACCTGATGTCCCATGAGCTTGAACTGAAAACCATCGAGTCAAGAGAAAATGGAGAAGCCAAGGCTACAAAGTCAATAGCTTTCAAAGCTGAAGATAGTGACGATGATCTTGATGATGAGCAAGCGCTGATGGTCAGAGGCTTCAAGAGATACATCAAGACACCGCAGGGCAAATCTGAATTGTCAAAAAGGTTCAATCGCTTCAATAAATTTAATCCTTCAAACTTTTCTTCTGAACAGAATACTACTAAGTCAGTTCAGTATTTTAAATGCAGGAAACAAGGACACTTCATGAAGAATTGTCCAACTTTGAAGGATGACTCGACATAATCAAAAGGAAGATCCCTTGCTGTGACATGGGATGATGATGACGAGGATGAACCAGAAGAGGAAGTTGCTCACTCATCTTTATGTCTGGTTGGAGACATTGACTCGACGAAATCTAAGGTACATGAATTCTCTCTCTCAGAATTAATGAACATTTGTGAAAATATGAACATAGAGATCACTAATCTAGAATCCTCTGTAGAATCTTTAAAAGAAACCAACTTTGAATTACAGCAGGATAATTATCATATTTCACAAAATGAAGAAAAAATGAAATCTGAGATTGAAGATCTTAAAGCTATAATTGCCAAACTTAAAGGAAAAACTAGTTTGCATGAAACTCTTAAATGTGAATCTTGTGCCATGCTGAAACTAGAAGAAAACAAGTCCAAAGAAAAGATTGTGAGCCTTGAAAAGAAAGTTGAAAACTTTAAGAAAAATGAAGATGGAAATAAAAAGGCCTTTATAAGTAAAAGCACCATGCTTGTGAATGAGAACTTCTATTTGAAATCCAAGATCTCTGATTTAGAATTAAGTATTAAGAAATTTGGTGTATGGAAGAAATCTCTCGACATCATTCTTGGTTATCAATCACATGGAAATAATAAACGAGGTCTAGGATATGGAAATCATTACGAGGAAAAGAAGATCATTCACAATAAAATTGTTAAAAGGAAACCTACATATGCTAAATGTTATACATGTGGTTCTATTGATCATTCATATAGGAACTGTTTGTATGGAAACAAGAAGATAAGATTCAAACAAGTATGGGTTCCTAAAGGCACCATTACTAACCATCGTGGACCTATTTGGTTGCCTAGGTCACACATGTCCTGTTTTTCTTATGTATAGGTGCACAGCTTGGCTAGGGAACAAAAGTGTGAGTGGTATTTGGATTCTGGCTGCTCAAGACACATGACAGGAAGTTACGATAAGTTCCTTAGCCTCGTAAAACAAGAAGGAGGAAGTGTTACACTTGGGGACAACGGTAAATGCAAAGTAATTGGTAAAGGTGTTGTAGGTAACGACACTTTTCAACTGAAGGATGTCCTATGGGTTGAAAATCTTAAACACAACCTCATCTCTATTAGCCAGCTCTGTGACAAAGGTATGAACGTAGTATTTGATGCAAAATTTTGTAAAATCATTGATACGGTCACAGGTAATATTTTGATTACAGCTAACAGGAAGAATAATGTTTATACACTTTTTATTGAAGAACTAACAATAGCTAAATGTTTGATTGGCAGGGAAGACGAGGCAACACTGTGGCACATGAGATTAGCTCATGCTGGAATAAAATTGTTGCAGAAACTGGAGAACAGAAATCTAGTAAGAGGACTGCCACATCAGAAATACGAGAACAGTAAGTTGTGCGTAGCATGCACGAAAGGTAAGCAAACTCGATCTACCTTTACTGGAATGAGAGAAATAGCAACTACACGCATCTTAGAATTAATTCACATGGATTTATTTGGACCAACAGATGTTGCTAGTTTAAATGGAAAGAGGTTTTGCTTAGTTTTGGTCGATGATTTTTCAAGATTTACATGGGTTTATTTCTTAGCCAAAAAGTCAAGACTCTTTTGAAAACTTTCAGAACTTTTGCAATCAAGTTTCAAATGAGAAAAATCTTTCAATTATAAAAATCAGAAGTGATCATGGAGGAGAATTTGAAAATATAATCTTTGAAAATTTTTGTTTAGAAAAAGGAATTATGCATGAATTTTCTTCTCCTAGAACACCGCAACAAAATGGAGTAGTTGAAAGAAAGAATAGAACTCTAAAAGAAATGGCTAGAACTATGCTAAATGAGTATGAATTGCCTATGTCTTTTTGGGCTGAGGCAATAAATACTGCTTGTTATGTTTGTAATAGAGTCATGCTACGACCAATAATAAAGAAAACTGCTTATGAACTTTGGAATGGAAAGACTCCTAATATTTCATACTTTAGAGTATTTGGATGCAAATGTTTCATATTAAACACTGGAGATCAACTTGGTACATTTGAATCCAAATCAGATGAAGGAGTGCTTGTAGGATATTCGTCAAGGAGCAAAGCTTACATGATTTATAATAAACGCACTTTGACTATTGTTGAATCAATTAATGTTAAATTTGATGAAAATGAAAATAATTCTTTGAATTACAGGGAAACTGAAGGTGATGCAATTACAGAGAATGATAGCGGTGCAAGGGAAATTGCTGAACCAAGTCAAGCACAAGAACCTACTGAAAAAGAAGAGAACCAAGAGGAAGAACCACTGATCAGAGGAGTGCTGAGATATAATCCAAATCATCCACCAGAACTGATCATTGGAGCACCCACGGCAGGTATAAGAACTCGTTCATCTTTTAGCAATCTTTGTGCTTTATGCATTCATGGGGATTTTATATCTGAAATTGAGCCAAAGACTATTGAATCTGCTTTGATTGAGGAAAGTTGGGTAATGGCTATGCATGATGAATTGAATGAATTTGATAGAAATAATGTTTGGACTTTAGTGCCACGACCCAAAGATTATCCTATTGTAGGTACCAAATGGATTTATAAAAACAAGCTTGATGAATCAGGAAGAGTAATCAGGAATAAGGCTAGATTGGTTGCTAAAGGTTATAATCAAATTGAAGGCATAGATGTTTATGAAACTTTTGCACCAGTTGCTAGATTGGAAGCTATAAGAATTTTGCTAGCCTTTGCAAGTTATAAGAAACTCAAGCTTAAACAGATGGATGTTAAAAGTGCATTCTTGAATGGGTACCTGAAAGAAGATGTGTTTGTTGAACAACCCCCTGGTTTTGAAAGTCATGATTTTCCACACCATGTTTTTAAACTTCAAAAAGCATTATATGGTTTAAAGCAAGCTCCTAGAGCTTGGTATGATCGCCTTAGTGCTTATCTTTTGGAAAATGATTTTAAAAAGGGTAGTGCAGACAACACACTTTTTATTTTGCATGATCATAATCAGTTTCTCATCGTACAAATATATGTTGATGATATTATTTATGGTGCTACTGATGATCTTTTATGTCAAAATTTTGAGAAGGTCATGCAGGATCAATTTGAGATGAGCCTTGTTGGAACACTGAAGTATTTTTTGGGATTACAAGTAAAGCAAACTGTAGAAGGCATCTTCCTATCGCAAACCAAGTACATCAGAGAACTATTGAAAACGTTTGGGATGGAAAAGGCAAAAGGAATTGGAACTCCCATGAGTCCCACGACGAAGTTGGAAAAAGATGAAAAAGGAATCGACGTGGATCAAAAGCTTTATAGAGGTATGATTGACTCTCTCCTTTACTTAACAGCGTCTAGGCCCGATATAATGTTTGCTGTTTGTTTGTGTGCACGTTTTCAAGCTTGTCCAAAAGAGTCACACTTAATTGCCATAAAAAGAATCTTTAGATATTTGATTCACACATCATCTTTAGGCCTTTGGTATCCTTCATGTGGTTTATTTGATTTAATTGGATTTGCTGATGCTGATTATGCTGGTAGTATGATTGATAGAAAGAGCACTAGTGGAACATGTTTTATGCTAGGACATTCATTGGTTTCTTGGTCTAGTCGTAAGCAGAACAGTGTTGCTTTGTCCACTACTGAAGCTGAGTATATTGCCCTTGGCAGTTGCTGTGCCCAAGTACTTTGGATGATGCAAACCCTGTCTGACTACGGCTTGGATCTTAGAAAAGTTCCATTACGATGTGATAGTAAGAGTGCTATAGATCTTTCTAACAATCCTGTTCATCACTCTCGGACAAAACACATAGACGTAAGACATCATTTTCTTAGAGGTCATTTGGCAAAAGAGGATGTATCCATTAAATATATTTCTACTGATTCTCAGTTGGCAGATATCTTTACAAAACCTTTGCCAGAAGATCGCTTTTATCGTCTACGTCTAGAACTGGGCATTATTGATCATATTTAGAGTGAAAATATTATTTGGTGTGCTTTTATTGTTTTTGTGTGGTGTGCTACAAAAAGAAAAATAAAAAAATGAAAAAGAAAAATATAAAAAGAAAGGGAAAGTGAATTGTCTATCTCCTCATTTTGCACTTTTCATCAGAAACAGCTTTAAATGCAAAACATATGTCTTATGGATTTTGAATATTATATTCTTAACCATGCTTGCATTCAAAGACTACATGCTTAATTAGGTCATATTCATTAATGAGTAACTAACGTTTTTCATCTTCCAATCACACTTACAGATCAAAATGTTTTTGATATGGATTTGAAATATTGAATAAGAAAAGTGGTTGTTGGTGGACTAATTTATGTTTTAATGGGATATGATGTTTCAAGGCATGGGTAAAAAGAAAAGCTCTCATCAAAATATACGTGTATAAAAAGAATAGCAAGACGAGTTTCTTCAAAATATATACACAGAGCTTCGTATGAAAAATGGATACGATCCATGTCCTTGATACTACCCTTGGACATCCAACTTATGCTATAAATGTCATTTTTTAGCGTTGGTGTTAAGTCCGTCAAGCACTGCCATTTCACATTTAAAAATCCTTCTCGGTCATGTTTGGAATTGGTAACTTGAACTCATATTACATGAGAAGGGGAAACTCATTCTTTGATGTTCATATATTCAGTTGAAAAGATGGTTATGACAGGCTGTATTCCTTATTACCTCTCCATATGTACTAAACATTTGATCATCACACTTGAGCACGGAGATGAATTATGGTAGTTATGACTTAGTGCTTATTGCTTATTTATTCATTGTGGTCATCGATGTCTTGCCTGTTTGTTTTGCTTTATAATGTTCAATTTTCCATTCATCATATGCTATTTCATACATTTTTGATGAAAACAAAGGGGGAGAGAAATATTAAGATTGAGCATGTCAATAGGGGGAGCACATCATTTCATTTTGCCATTCATGCTCATATTCATGCTTCACACACTTCACACATTTTTTATGTAATCTTAATGTCTGGTTTGTTCTCATCAAAAGGGGGAGATTGTTGGAAACAGCATCCTAACCTATGTTTGATGATAACAAACCCTACTGAACTGTTCTAATCTATTTGTTGAGTGTGTCATAGGTCCCTATAGCCATGATTGCTCAGGTTACACATGTACGTACTCAAGTACGTAGAGATACAAGGCTGAAACTACATTTGGAATTATGCAAGCTGCTCAAACAAGAGAGTATAGCTATGAAACTCTACCCTAGAGTTAAACATAGGCTATAAACATCATGGGAATTTTCTCAGGAATTATGGAAATTGTTTGAAGCCAAAATACGGGGAAATACGAGGAAATACAGAGTATACAAAGAAGAAACTTTTTCTACAAGTGGTTAAATGAGGTGAAACAATTCTAACATGTATATATTGGGCTCTGGGATGTTTGAGAATTGTTTCAGAATTTTTGGGATTTATCTTATGCCAAAATACGGTGGAATACGTCAGAAATACATGAAAAATCGACATACGGTACTGTTTATACGACGGCTGCCGACATGCCGACTTTGCGGACAGCAAATTTAACACGGGTTTGACCCGCGAGCCACCTCATGGCGGATCCCTTGGAACAGTAACCAAACCCGTTAAGCTCAATCCTATATAAACCCATGTACACTCTTCACATTTTCATCAATAACTTGAGTTCTAGAGATCCAAATTGAGCACCGTTTGCGGCGTTGCGACCGTGACTTCATCCCCGATGCAGTGACACCAAGTTGAGCAGCTAGTTCCTTCTGTGCAGCAAATGAGATCATTTTGAGTGAGGAACTTCTACCGACTACGTCCACGGGGACAACGACTACTTCTTCTACAGACATCCGATCATCATTCCGTAAGAAGCGTAGTGAAGCTACTGATGTGCTGAAAGACGACAACCAGAGAGATCTTCACAAATGAGCTTTCTAAACTCTTGATCTTATTTATTTGTGAATACGTTGTATTATTTGTCGTTGAGATTTTGGTTTACACTTTCTTCCACTATATTGTTTTGGGAAATCCGAGTTGTTGGGGCATATCGGATTAGGAGAGCATCATTATATTGTTATTATTTTTGGGCTTTGGTGATCTAGGGTTAGTCAGTGTGGTTAGAGTTGGGGCTCTAATCTTGTGTGACTGTAACTGCTTAAAGAATCAATTTTAGTGATGTTGTTCTGGGGTGGATGTAGGTCTTGGGAGACCGAACCACGTAAATCTTCTGAGTCATCTGCTTGATCTGGTTGTGATCTTATCTGCTCTACTATTACTTCTTCATATTTGTTTTAATTAGACCTAATAATTTTTATCTTGCAATAATTTGGTCAACGGCCTATTCACCCCCCTCTAGGCCCTATTTAGATCCTACATGATGGGCCTGCGTGGTTACCGTTTTTTGAGTCAAGAACAAAAAGATTTTTATCATAGACTCGATGCACGGGGAAACCTATCCACCAAATTTGCCCATGCCCAATAGCTTATCGATCTCAGTGTGTTCACTGAGGTCGAGACTCTTTTCACTAACTTAGGATGGATAGCTTTCCTGAACGCCCACGCGGTATCCTACCCCTCCCTCACACTCGAATTCCTATCTTCCCTTATGTGAGAGTCGGGATCGATCGTCGTCTTCTGCATCTGAAACCGACCTATCCCCACCCACCTAGATACAATCAATAACATTTTCGGTTTCCCCATTCTAGGTCACGACGCTATCCGTCCCTACGGGTATCACCTTGATTTCGACGTCGATCAATTTTGGTTTCGCCTCACCCTACACGACCATTATCCCTGAGGTAAGGCCAAGGCCTCCTCCATCATTCACCTCGTATTCCGTCTGGCCCACCGAATCATATCTTGCACATTTTTCACCATGGATGAGTCAGGCACCGTGACCATCCCTGATCTTTTTATCTTGTGGGCCATGACATTTGATTTCATTCGCGGTGATGACAGGATCGCCTTCGAGGCCCCTCGCATTCCCATTCATGCCGGTGATTGGCTTATCCATAAATTGCTTGACATTAGCCGTGCCGACAAAGGCAAGTTTTGTTGTGGGGGCCTCATTACTATCATAGCTTCATATCCCCAGTACAATATCGCCATCCCCCGAGAGTTGCCTTCTGCCACAGGACCTCCACGTATAGATCTTGATGTCCTGTGGCACATACACATGATCAAGCCCCGCCCTGACGGTCGTTTCACTTTTTACTACGGTCACCCCCTGCTCCTTATACCATTCTGCCCAACCCCACTCACATGCCTATCCAGCTTGTGGCAGATTGGACATTCCCACCTGACCCTGAGTTTCTAGGGGGTAACATCTTCCGTTTATCCCGGGCGCACCCAGATCACCTCCCCCTGCCGCCCACTTAGGCGAGTAGGACATTCATGCGTCCCGAGGAGACTCCGGGGCTAGCCCTAGTAGGGTTATCCCGGCTTCTGTCCCCATCACCACCGTCACCACCTCTCTGGTCCGTACCACCACCACTTCCTCCTTCCGTCGAGCCACGTATGCTCGCCTCGCTCTCGAGGCTGAGTTAGCTGCACTGCGCGCTGGCGCATCCACTTCGACCTCCTCGGTCCCATCCTCTTACATCTTCACTCACCCACGTTTCCTCGCACTTGAGAGAAACGTGGCCACCATCCTCCGCATTCTCACTCACGTTCACGGACCACCTCCACCCAAACCACCCCCTCACCACCACGTTCACCCCCACCTTCACATTCATCCCCTCCCACCACCATTTCCATTCCCTCCACTTCACCTCCACTGCCGTCGCCCCCACAGATCCATCAGCATCCACTTACATCACCCCATATGTGCGCCGCAAGAAATTACAGGTGCGATCGAGATCACTCCCCCCACCATCCTCTTCACCACCTACCCCTATACCCCCACCATCCACCAACCCATTTGTCGCCATTTCACTACCACTCACCATCATCACCACCTCACCACCCATCGTTCACACCTCCTCCGCACCCACCCACCCATCACCTCGGCCCCTTTCCCCACTTCTCCACATGCCCGTCACCTCTCCCGTCCACTCCCCCACATCCCCCACATCTTCCACCGAGGAGGACGAGGATAGCCCCACTCCTGCTTTTTGATTTATTTTTCTTCATTGACCTCTGCCTAGCATATTTCTGCATTTTCATGATCATATCATTTTGCTAGCATTGTCATGTCTAGCTTGGGGGAAGTCATTTTTTCTGTGTGTTGTCGTGTGATGTTTTTTTGGTGTGCTTGTTTATATATGTCGTGTAGTGTGGTTTTCTATCTTTCATTTTCTGTTTATATGTCATGTGGTTTGATTTTCTTTATTTTTCAGTCGCGTATGTGTGTTTTTCTTGTTTTTCATTTCTCTTTGAGTCGGTGCGTATTCCCCCCCATTTTCATTGCCCTCCCGTATTTACTTTTATTGCATTAAGGGCAATGCAAGTTTCAGCTTGGGGGAGTCACACTTCGTGCGTCAATTGAGTCTTTTTCTTCGTTTTTTTCGGGTCGTTTTCATCGTGTTTTTCTTTTTTTTCTTTCTTCCTTTTGTTCTCTTTCTCCTAGAGATGACCACCTATGATGAATTGCCACAAAATCATACACACACCTAGCATGGCTTCGATAATCACATTCACTAACCCTAGGAAGCAGAGTCCTCTTGTATTTCATGCATCGTGGGTCCACTTGCTTTTATGTGAGTCGTGTGTCGTGCTTAGCTGTTTGGTGTGCTTCTACTTTGTGATTTTGATTTATATACCTGTATTGGGATGACCCCTAGATTATCATGCTTCGATTTAAATATGTGGTATTTGCGTCTCTTGTCTGCTTCTATATGCATATATATATATATATAAACTACATATATATATATATAGGAAAATTTTCAAATGAGAACATTTCGCACCGTGCGAAAATGTTATTAGTTTTTTTTTGAAATTTTTTTTTTCAAAAATTCTTTTTTCCACCCTCATTATACGTTGTTATACCCCCCTCAAAAAATAATCATTGAGAAATAATGTCATTTGGCCTTCGATCAAGGCATTTAATCAAATTCGCACGTTTTGAGACCGTTAAATTTGTAACAGGTGGATGGGTGCTCTAATGCCCAACGGGTTCACCCATTATTTTCCCTGGGGTATATATTTGTATGGATTAAACATCAAAAAAAGAATTTTTGAAAAAAAAAATTCAAAAAAATAAAAATTAGTTTTCGCACGGGCTTTCGCACGGGTTTTTTCGCAACCGAAGATCACTATATATATATATATATATATATATATATATATATATATATATATGTATGTAGTTTATATTTTTCGGGATGAGAGGGGGCTCCGAAATTTCAGGTGGCGATAATGGTGATCTACGGTTTTGGGATCCTAATGGTGGCCTCTCTCGAATCTCCGGCAAGGGGATTCCAGATGGATTCTTGTAGGCGGCAACGGAGGGGAGAAAGGGGCGGGTTCTTCTACTTCTTCGTCCATTAAGGCCGGCGCTGGTGAACAGGCTAATGCGAATGGAGGGGCTAAACAATATTCGAATCTAGATGGATGGCAAGAGGTATGAAGGAGAGGCCCTAATTATCCTTCTAGGGGGGTACTATATTGCGTAGATGTCATCCAGGGGAGAAGGTTTTTAACGGCCAACAATTGCAGAAAAAGGTTGCGAGTGCCCCCAACCGTTTGTTAAAATCCCCCTACGACCAAATGTTCCTATCAAGATTGACACAACTGTTGAGAAGAGAACGTGGCTGGATGTATGCTCCGAGCGGCGCTCATATGGGGATGGCTTATCTATGAATTTAGTTCCCCCTAAGACTCTAGCTGATGGATCAATTCGTGCTATAGTGCCTGGGTCCTTGGTCGAACGTGGGGCTGAAAGATGGAAATATACTCTAGTGGGCTATGTTCTTGGAGATGTTCCCTATTACAGGCAGATCGTCGCGTGGGTGGAGAGGCTATGGAAGCTAAAGAAGAGGGTTCAGGTTTACAGTAAAGAGAACGGCTTCTTCTATTTCAGATTTGAGTCACCGGAAGAATGTGAGAGTATTTTGAAAGGAGGGCCTTGGCTATTTGAAGGAAGGTTGGTGGTACTGAAAAAGTGGAGTATGGATCTTCTTCATGACCGTGATATCCTAACTTCGGTCCCTGTTTGGGTGCAGTTTCATGGTGTTCCATTGTATATGTGGAACCTAGAGACTCTAAATATAATTGCATCTGTTGTAGGAAACCCCATGTGCCTAGATCGTGCTACTGCACAACTAGAGAGGATAACATATGCAAGGTGCTTAGTAGAGGTTGAGGCTGCGACCCCGTTGCGTAAATCAATTGAAGTTGAGCTACACGGCGGTGAAATCATAACATTAGAGGCAAAATTTGAGGGAGAGCCACCACGCTGTAGCAAATGTGTCTGCTTCGGGCACACGGATGGCCAATGTCCGGCTATGGCCGAGCCCCCTTCAATCCAAGGCGAGGGTGATAAGGAGCAGGTGGTACTGGGTACGGGTACTGCAGATGCTTCGGAACATAGGGTTTTGGGGAAGCCTGACAATCATCAAGCTAATGCCAACGAAGTAGCCTTAAAAGTTCAGTTTGGCCTTAAAAGCTCAGTACTGCAGACTGGAGCTGATGCATATGCTCCTGTATACATCAATGGGGGAGAGGCACTAGAAGAGGCAATCACTGATACTGTTGATGTTCATGCGGATCACACAGATTTCCCTGCCGGAGCTAAGCCTAATGATACCAGTCCCCTTGTGACTGAGGCAGACTGCATTAGGCCAATAGCAGAAGCTGAGCTGAGAGCTGCTACTATAGAGACTACATCAAATAACCCACTTCCATCTCTTCTCGAAGACCCAATTGACGACGACTTAGACCGGCTACCCCAAGAAATAGCAGTGGACAACCCGGAATGGGTGGCTGAAGAACTGAATACCTTGCAGCAATCTGAAGAGCTTAAGAAAGGCAAGAAGAAGGTGGACTGCCAGATTGATTCCAGGACTAGGCGTAGCTCCCGGCTGCAGGGGGTACCCTCAAACTCCCAATTCCTCATCAATGACTGTCTTCCTATGGAATACTAGGGGTTAAATAACCCGGTACGTCGTAGGGATCTTTGTGATAGACTAACTACAATAAAGCCGTCAATAATCATTCTTCTGGAGACAAAGCTGAAGTCTCCCCAGGGCAATAATAATTCGGTGTTTCCCAAAGCTTGGATCACTTTTAATAATTTCAACAAATCTACTGGAGGTAGGATATTAATGGGCATTGACCCCGCTGTTTGGACTGGAGCTATTATCTCGGCCTCTGACCAGCATGTTACTGTCTCCTGTACCAACATTGGTGGGTTCCATTGTACAATTACTGGAGTCTATGGGCGAAACACGATGGGTGAGAGAAAGAATTTATGGGACCATTTGAAATCTGATGCAGCTACTTTGGGCAATGGTGCATGGATGGTAGGAGGTGACTTTAACAGTGTGCTTACATCTAAAGACAAAGTGGGAGGTCGTAAGTTGGAAGAGAAAATGTTGATTGATTACGGTGACTGTATTACTACATGTCGGCTTCTTGAGCTTAAGAGTACTGGGCGAAAACTTAGCTGGTGTAATAATCGAGTGGGGAATGGTCGAAGAGCTGCTCGGCTGGACCGGGTTTTCATTTCTGCCGAATGGTTAAACCGACTACCTGATTCATTCATGGAGTATTTGGACCCCAACACGAGTGATCACTCGCCAATGCTTGTTCGGCTACACCCTCAGGTACAATCCAATCCAAAACCTTTCAAGTTTTTTAATTACTGGACCAAATGCCCAGGATTATCTGATATTGTGGAAGAGTGCTGGGGGGGCTATGTGGCTGGCACACCAATGTATCGTGTGTGTCAAAAACTTAAGAGGCTGAGGCCCCTAATTCGGAGCTGGTCAAGTAACAATAATGCTTCTAAGTTGGTAGTTAACTGCCGCACCAAGCTGGAATCAATTCGCAACAATCCGAAATTACAATCTGATGTTTCTATACAAACTATTGAGCAAGCTGCGCTAAAGGAATTGGCCAATGCTATGAGTCTAGAGGAAGAAATGTTCCGTCAAAAAATTCGCCAAGACTGGATGACATTGGGAGACCGCAATACAAAATTCTTTTATAATTCTATGAAATCAAGAAAAAGCCACAACAATTTAAACCATTTGGTGGATGCTATGGGTAGGCCGAATAGATCGTATAAGGATCTTAAGAAGGAGGCCCTTGCTTACTATATGGGTTTATATAACCAGGATCACTATGGGAGTAGGTTCCCAACAATTATTCCAAAGCGCATCCTGACGGAGGATGCCTTAGCATGGCTAATCCGGCGTATCTCTGATGAGGAGATAAAGAGTGCTGTTCACCAAATTGGCCGTGATAAGGCTCCAGGCCCTGACGGTTTTAATGGGTATTTCTTCCAGCATTACTGGCACCTTGTAGGGGAGGATGTTTCAGAGGTAGTGAAGTCCTTTTTCAAAACTGGCACTCTTTTAAGGCAGGTAAACCACACACATCTGACCCTTGTCCCTAAGAATTCTAATGCTACTTGCCTTGGGGATTATAGGCCTATTGCGTGCTGTAATGTCTTATATAAGATCATTAGCAAAATTATATGCTATAGAATCAAGCTGGTGATTCATGAGCTTATATCACCAAATCAAGCCGCATTTCTAAAAGGAAGATTATTATCAGATTGCACCCTCATAGCGCATGAGCAGATCAGAGACTTTAGCAATCCTATGGGGGGAAGAGCCTGTCTTAAACTGGATCTGAGGAAAGCTTTTGACAGCGTAAACAGGGACTTTGTTCTATATTTTTTGCGACGATTGGGATTTCCTTCCACTTTTATTAGGTGGATCAGAGAGTGTATCTCTACGCCCACCTTCTTTGTGATGGTACATGGTTCGCTAGTAGGGTATTTTGATGGCAACAGGGGGATTAGACAAGGGGATCCTCTCTCTCCTTATTTGTTCGTTATTTTATGGAAGCCTTCTCTATCTTAGTATCTAAAGCACTTGCGAGAGGTGCCCTCCAGCCTATGAGACGCTCTGGTTCTATCTCCCACCTACTATTCGCTGATGACCTGCTGGTTTTCTGCAGAGCTAGTAGAAAATCCTTTATGAGTATCAAGTCCTTGTTGCAAGATTTTCATGATTATACGGGGCTTCAGGTCAATTGGGATAAAAGTGCAGCTTTTTTCAGTAAGGGGACTAAAAACAGGATTGATCAAGCTGAATACCTGGGTATCAAAATTTCATCCACTATTACCACATACCTGGGTTTGCCGCTATCATCCAAATATCCTAAAACTCCAATGTATAGCAGATTGGTTGATAAATGCAGGAAGAGGATAATGGGATGGTCATCTAATCTTTTATCTATCTCAGGTCGGATTGAAATGGTCAGAACTGTTATATATGGAATGGTCGCATTTTGGATGCAAGCCTTCCGATTGCCTTACACCATTCTGTAATGCACTACAAGCTACTGTACAAGTACTAAGGGGGGGTGAATAGTACTTTAAAAATAACAAGGAGTATAATTCCTAATTATAGTGCAAACAACTACCAAATCAATTTGTGGAAGCTTAAATTGAATGACAACAACAAAATTAACAATGCTAACAAAAGATGTTACTGGGTTCGGATCCACCCAAGTCTCTCCGACTTGTTCCCGGTGATCTTACGTCCCAACCACCCGGATCCCCTCCGGATACTTAGGTTAGAAACCCGAACCCAAGATTTCCACTATGATATCTTGTGAAAAACCTTCACAAGATCAAATCATACAAGCAATGGCAAAAGTGAATCCCACAACCCGGGATCACAACCTTCTCTCACAACCGAGAGAATCAATAAGCAATATAAACAAGTTTATAATGAAATAAACAATCTTACCACAAAATCCTATACCTTGAGTTTTCTTACCAAATAGGTGCAAGAGGGGATTTGAGGAAGATGAAGTCACCAAGACCTAGCACCAAAGAAATGACCAGCAATGGGTGCCTAGGAAAGATTTGGAGACTTGAATCAAGCTAGAGCTTGAAGGGCTCACCAAGAACAAACTTCTCTCAAGATGGATTCTAGATCTAGAAAGTGAGAGAATGGATTTCTTGTGAGGAAGAGAGCTTTAGAAATGAGTGAGAATAGCTATCTCTTTCAATCTCAATGAATCTCTTAATGGCAGCTCTAACCTAGAGAGAAATGACCAAGGTTCGTATTTATAGGGTCCCATAAAAACAAGTTAGGTCAAGTCCCAACGGATAGAAATCTGAGGCAACTAGTCGGTCAAAGAACAACCACTGACCGACTAGTTCATCAACTAGTCGGTCAGTCAAACAACATGGACCGACTAAGTGAAGAACTGAGAAGAGATAGAAATTCAGACCTAGAAATCTAGTCGGTCCAAGAAGACTTTCTGACCGACTAGTTTCACAACTAGTCGGTCAGTCAGTGAACGTAGACCGACTAAGAGGCAAAAGCAAATAGTCTAAATATAAATTGACTTAGTCGGTCCAAGAACAAATGTTGACCGACTAGATTATCAACTAGGCAGTCACCAAACGTTCTTAGACCGACTAACGATAAACAGTAGCTTAGGAGAAATTTGGCATGTACAGTAAATCACAACTAGTCGGTCAAAGAAGCATCACTGACCGACTAGTTCACAAATTAGTCGGTCGGTGAGTCAACGTAGACCGACTAACTGTAAACAGTACTGAACAAGAAAAGATTAACTCAAACTAGTCGGTCCAAGAAGCTCTGCTGACCGACTAGATCACCATCTAGTCGGTCAGTGCTTCTTCTTGTACCAACTAACATGCACAAACAAGTCCGAATCGAAGCGCGAAGCTTCAAGGAAGTTAGAGTGGACTTGTACTAAGATCCTAGAGCTACGATATGAGCGATATGAAAATAGAATCGTAAGATATACTCAAGGCTTAACATTCTATAGATCGAAGCTAAAAGACTATAAATAAAACCTTAATGAACGGTCTTCGAGAGCTTCGATCAATTCTTCATGACTTCCAAAACGGTCCAAGAGCTTCAACGAAGCTTTAGGCAATGAATACGAGCTTTGAGAAGTCTTGAGATGTCGCTTTGATTGTTCTCGTGAATTTGGCGACGATCTCCAATACTGCGCTCACAAATTGTTAGTTCGTGAATTATTTATGTTTGCTCATCATCCAAAACCAAATCCGGGGAGTCCAATATTCAACATTCTCCCCCTTTTTGGTGATGACAAACCAACATAAATAATAATCAAAAATAATGATTCAAATGTAAAATACTTACTCCCCCTGCATTGATGACACGTTAATTCCAAAATGAATATATATAAATTGCATCAATCAGACGAGTAAGATATATAACGGGAATCGATTTTTGAAATATCGGATTTTGAAAATCCTTATATATATCTTAACTCCCCCAGAATCTAACACATTAAATTAGATTCTTGGAAATTGAGTTAAATTTTCAATTGACCTATTTATTATCATTATCTCTCCCCCTTTGGCATTATCCCAAAAATGGGGGGCATACAACGACAACAACTAGGAAAAGGAAAATCCAAACATCGGGAGTCGTAGATATTGACGATGGACATAATTGACACCAAGGGAAAAGAGACGAAATCAAATCAAAGTGTGTCAAATTCTCCATTATCAAAAAGCGTAAATTAAAATCATCAAAAATAACAAATATTTATTCATTTATTGAATAATGAAACATACTCTCCAATATTCAATATTCTTGGTTAAATGTGTGCATGGAAAACAATTCTATACAATTTTAAAAATATAATCTATTTAACCAAGTTAGCAAGCGTCGAGCGATGATTTCACATGTCATATGCATTGAACAAATATTAAATGTGCACGACGAAGTAAAACAAAAAGAGCATCGATGTATATATATATATATGTGTGAATACCAAGAGTACATCCAAAACTCACATCGAGTACATCATATCAAGTGCAACATACCATCTATATAAACATCAAAATACAACATCATCATCAACACATCAACATCAACACCCAAAAAAAACATCAAAATACAACACCGACATCCATATAACCAAAATACATCAAAACAACCCCAACACTCCATCCTAACCCAAAGTACTCTCAATAAGATGTATCATCCAAAGAGCAGTGGAGAGTCCTCGAAACAGACGATCACGAGGAAGTGGCTGGATCTGCAGTCTCCGTGGGTCCAGTCGACGGAGTGGACTCAGGCTCTGCAGGGAGGAGAGGCGTGTCAACAGACGGGATCATCGGGGCAGGGGTGGAGACATCGACGACTGGCTCAATGGCAGGGGTCTCAACAGGAACAACAGCAGTCAAAACAGGAGCAGGCTCGACAACAGGGGCAGCAGCAGCATCAGAAGTCTGATCCACTGGTGCAGAAGTCTCTGGAGCACCGGAAGAGGTGCCAGCTCCAGGAGCAGATGTGGTAGCAGCAGCAGCAGCAGTGGCCTCAGCGCCACGAGCAAGAGAGGTGACCAGCTCATCAATATCCTCATCGTCCATCTCCTCATCCTCAGACACAGGAGGAGGAAGCTGAACGCCCATCAAGCTAGCCATACGGCAAACTACCTCCTCGGTACGAGCCAACCGAGACTCGTGCCGACGAAGTAACCGAACAACATCATCGAGTGTGGTGGGAGGTCGAGAAGCAGCAGCTGCAGAAGGAGTCGTGCCCTGAGACGCAGAAGCAGTCGTCCGCTGCACGTGACGGAGTGCCGCAAGAGATTTATTTACGGCCGTCGCGTTCAGTGGAGGACCAAGAGGACGCTCGTCGTCAGGAGGCAGAGGGACACGGAAATGACGGAAAACCAAGGTCAACAGACATGGATACGGGATTGACCGGCGCCCGCGAGAGTCACGGCGGCGCGGTGTCGTTTACCGCAAGTTTCACGGTTAGTGTAGGGTGCGGGAATATCGAACTCAGGGAGGCGAGGTTGTGCTTGGGTCAGGTAGGACCTAAATCACCCCGAGGGGCGAGCTAGCCCGAATCGGTGGTTGGTTGTCACGAGAGAAAATAAAAGCGTATGAACGAAAAGAAAGTAAACCCGGGACTTTGGTTTCCAACCCGACGAGAGACTCTCGCCGACACGGCCTACGGGTATGGATAACGATCGGGATTAGGGTCTAATGGTGAGACGTTGCCTCTGAAAGTGGTACCGGCGTCCCATGGGCCCGATATTCCGGTCGGTGCCCAGGATGATACACCGGACTTCCCGGATTCGATCAGTGGGCACTCCCGTGTCCAAAAACACTGATCGATCCCGGGAGCACTAAGTCCGCAACGATATCTCCCAACGTCTCATCCTGCCGCTCCCGCGTGCTAGGATTCGGCGTCTACGCTAAAGGCGTGAGCTTTGGCTAGGGAGTCAACCGCCAAGTTTATTCCCCCTTGGCCCGACGGTCAAAGGCGGTCTTTTTCCCGCCGATGACAATGAAACACCACGCGTAACCGTTAGATCCCTACTCCCTATCGATTTCCTAACCCTACGGACGCATCGGGAAGAGCCCCCGAAGGGGTTTCCACCAAAATCCCAGATTTGGGAACTACTCACAAAAATTCATGAAAAAGCAATCTAAATGAAATTTAACCGTTAGAATCATAATCTGACAATTGCAATGCGGAAGTAATAGAGTAGTAGAGACAATACTAAAAAATTAGAAAGATCTGAAAACTTACTTAAGACTAACAATTACAGCCGTCACAAGGAAATAAAACAGTAAAAAAATACAACTCTCCCGTTTCTGGAACCCTAGGGGTCCTATATATAGATTTTCGGATCAACCGATCGGGTGACAAGTCAACCGATCGGTTGATCCGTTACAGATAAATTGCAGAAAACGGCGAGTTTTCACCCGATCTCACGAACCGATCGGGTGAGTTCTTGAGCGACCGGTTGGATCTTGGAGCAGTCGGGTGAACCGGTCGGTTCGACGCCCGTGTCTTCAGCTTCTTTTTCTCAGCTATAGATGAACCGATCGGGTGAGAGTCACCCGATCGGTTGGAATTCTGCTCGAAAAAAACAGAGAATAGCCGCCCGCAGAACCGGTCTGTGAACCGGTCGGGTGACTTCTTCGTGAGCTGCGGTAGAGACCGGGTGGTGCACGCGTGCATCACCCGATCGGTTGAAGATGATCAACCGACCGGGTGAGAGGCTGAAAGATGAATTCTTCGACGTTTGACCCCCTGGATCGCGCGTGACTTCTCCCGTTGCTCCGGGGACTTGGGATATCATCGTAAAACGTCCCCTACGTGGTCGAACTCCTGCAATCATGGACAAACAAAGAAAAGTGAAAGAAAACGGGAAAATATACGAAAACGAATAAGAGACGGCGGAAAACACGGAGAAACACAAAAGAAAACGTGCGTGAATATATGAAATATAAGCGCACGTCAAAATCCCCCAAGCTGAACTCTTCCTCGTCCTCGAGGAAGACGAGTGAGAGTAGGAGCTCGGAAGGAAGAAAAAGAAAACTCTAAACCCTAGATCGTCCATCAAAGCCACCAAAATCAGAAACGCCACACAAAGCAAGCAAACGCCAAATCACACCACTAAACCTAGAAAAACGAGTCCAAATAAGTGTCGTGGGTCCACGCAGTGAAGCGCGAGTGAGCGTCGTCGTGTGCTAGCAAACGGTGATGCTTTCTACGATGTGCTGTGATGCTCGATATACACAAATCCAAGATATGACCCAAAATATCGATCCGAATTGAAATAAGCGGTGAATATAAGTTCAAGCATGCATGAGAAGAGTTAGAATAGAAGCGTATCATGCATTGGGGACTCCACAACTAGGGTTAAGGAAATCACGCCACTATAGCCTAGATACTAGCTAAAAAGTTCCTAAGCCAAGTGTTTTCGATAACGACGGGGGTTGAGATGATGTGGAGAAGAACACTCGGTGCAAATTCTCGCCTTCCCTTTATTCTTGGCAAGTATGAAAAAATATTCACACGGAAATTTTTTTGGGTTTTGGGTATTTGTATTTTTTTTTTGATTTTGGGCTATACAAGATTTTTCTTTTCTTTTCTTTTTGGGTTTTTCTTTTCTTTTCTCTCTTTTTTTTTGGATTTTTTGGATATTGGGGTATATACATGTGTACTCTCCCAAGTGGGAGAACGGTACACGACGAGGGGATTTGCACCAAGTAAAACAAAAAGAAGTCGAAATCTAAACACTTGGGCAAAGGAAACCATTCTCGCTAAATAGAGCGTAGGCTAAATGGGTTATCCTAGTCCTTAGTTGTGGAATCCCGACGCATGTGAATTGAAGTATACGATATAAATATATAGCATGCAAACAGTGGAAACATATACCGCATATTCAAATCGGAGCATGACAATCTAGGTGTCATTCCTGGACAGGTATATAAAGTAAAATCACAAGGCAGAAGCACACCGAATGCTAGTCATGACACACGACTCACAAAAAGCTAAGTGGACCTGCAATGCGTGAAATGCAAGAGGACTCGAAATCCTAGGGTTAGTGAGTGTGATCAGCGATGCAATGCTAGGTGTGTGTGATTTTGTGGCGATTCATCATAGGATTCATTTCTAGGAGAAAGAGCTAAAGAAAGAAGGGAAAAGAAGAAAAAATAAAAACACGATGAAAACGACACGAAAAAATACGAAAAACAACACAAATGACGCACACAGTGCGACTCCCCCAAGCTGAAGTTTGCATTGCCCTCAATGCAATATGAGTGAGCACGGGAGGGCAATGAAAATGGGGGGGTACACACTGACACAAGAAGAAATGAAAACGAGGGAAAACACATAGATAAAACTGAAAAAGAAAGGGAAATGAAAATGAAAATCAAACAATACGAAAAATAAAAAGAAAGTAAAAAAGAAAATAAAATTACACGACACGACACTCAAAAAGTGAAAAACAAACACACACACACAAAAAATGAGAAAAACAAACAAAACACGACAGCACACCAAAGTAGACTTCCCCCAAGCTAGACCAGAAAGTGCTAGCGAAATGATATGATCAATAAAATCCAGATATGTGCAAGGGGGAGTCAAAAACAAAAGGGGTGAATCTAGAAAACAACACTCAAATAGTCCCCTCCCTCCGACAGAGACAAAGCGGGGCCCCGAAAAGACAGATGGGCACAAAAATGGGGGGGGGTAAAAGCGGGAGAGAAAAATCAAGCAGGGGCACCACCCTCTGGGGGTGGTGACGGGGGCCTGGGCTGGGGACCAGGGGTCGTGGGGGGTGGAATGTGGAGCTCAGAAACGTCGGGTGGGTCTTCGCGGATGTGGCGAACGAAGCTTTGAAGGAAGTGGAGGTCACGGTCGACGGATTCCTGGGTTATCCGACCACCCTGACCAGCAAGGAGGACCATGGCCGCGAATCAGTCGGCATGGTCATCGGATTGGAATTGCATCCCATATTCGGGATCGTAATCTGGAGGTGGGGAAGTGGTGCGTGGTGTGGTGGATGGGTTGGAGGTGGTAGGTTGTGTGCGACGGGTACGACGGGTGGGCCTAGGGTTCGAAGAGCTAGCGTCGGTGGGTTTAATACGGCGGGGAGGCATTGTGTAGGTGTTGTTTGTGCGCGTGGGTGTGTGAGAATACAGCGAATTCAACACAAACACAAAATACGACCAACAAGCAGACAGAATATTTGGGAAAAGATTAAAATTAAGTAAAGGAGCGAGGTTACCCAAAATTAGATGAAGATAGCTGCTCGTGGATGCCCCGATGCTGCTCGATTGGAAGCCGCAGCGATCTCTTCGACAAGTTCCGAAACGGGGGGGGGGGGAAATGGGGGAAATCTAGGGTTTGTGTGTAGGGAGATGGCGGGGGAATGGAGAGAAATGATGGTGGATGGGTAGGGAAATGGTTGGGGAAGAAGATCGAGGCTGATCTTGGGGAAGAAAGTAGGAAGGCGCACGACGGGAGACGAAACTGCAGAGGTTCGGGCGATCGGGCGATGAAGAAAACGAACGGGTGTCGGGGGGGTTATATAGGGTTTTAAGTCGAACCGATCGTGTGACTTGTCAACCGATCGGTTGACTGTTAGGTCGAAAATTTTGCCGAAGAAATGCTACAGGCGAACCGATCGGTTGACTTGTCAACCGATCGGTTGGCCGCTCCACTAAATTTCCCGAGAACCTAGGGCTGCTCACCCGGTCAGGTCAACCGATCGCGCTCGAACTCAACCGATCGGTTGATATTCCCGAAAATTTTCCGAGAGTTCTCCCCAGCTCACCCGGTCTGCCACCCGGTCTCTTCATTACTCAACCGATCGGGTCATATGGGGACAGTTCTCGGCATGTATCTGATACGTCCCAACCGATCGGGTGAGTTGTCACCCGATCGGTTGGGGCCTGTTTCCTGCAAAAACCAAGAAATTTGCTTAAGTCCCCGAACGGATGTTCTCGCGGCTGATTTTATTTATAAAAAGTAGCTAAAATAAAGTAAAAATTAACGCTAAAAATGGGAAAAAGTTTAGAACATGGGTTGCCTCCCATGAAGCGCACTTGTTTAACGTCGTTGGCTCGACGCCCGCAAGAGATGCTCATGGTGGCTTATACGGGTGATGCCCAAATTTCGGCATCTCTTCCTCGCTGGAGCTGAAGGCGCTTGGAGTAGTAAGCGGCTGGAAAAATACTTGCTCGACTACCCCCCCTTGTTCTTGGGGTCCGGGGGCTTTTCCTTGGTGTTGGCGCTTCCCGCCATCTTTTTCAGGATCCGGACCTCGTCTTTAGTTAGGTCCGTGAGCTCTTTCCCTGTTCTCCTCGCAGGAGGAGTCTTGGGGAACCCGGGAGGGGTCGTTCTCGCTGCACTTGGTTTTCCAGCAGCTTCTTTGTCTCTGGGGCCTTCTTCATCTTCTAAATCCCCCAAGTCGTCGGGGGGGTTTCTCAGGAGAATCTCCCAGGAGTTCTCCTCTACAGCTTTTTCTTCTTCAATCTCAAGCAGATTGCATCCAGGGTCATCAGGGGGGTCGGGGTGCTTCATAGATAATCCCAGGTCAAACTCAACTGTCTCTCCGCCCACGTTCAAAGAGAGTTTTCCGTTCTTCACATCTATTAGAACGCCAGCAGTGGCCATGAAAGGCCGTCCCAGGATAATGGGGGTGTGTGCATCCTCGGGCATGTCCATGACTACAAAGTCCACGGGCACATGCACCCCTCTGACATTCACAGGCAGGTCATCCACAACTCCTACCGGATATTTTACCGACCGGTCAGCTAGTTGTAGGGTCATCCCGGTGGGTTCCAAATCACCCATCCATATCCTTCTGTACATCGACAAGGGCATCAAACTAACACTCGCTCCGAGATCGACGAGTGCACGATGAATCTTCACTGCCCCGATCATGCAAGGAATGGAAAAGCTACCCGGGTCTTTAAGTTTCGGCGGATTCGCCCTCTGGATAAGAGCGCTACACTCCGCTGTCAACACTACTTTCTCTTTTCTAGACCCTCTCGTCACCAAATCTTTCAAAAATTTTGCATAGGAGGGGATTGTTTCTATTGCTTCCAGGAAGGGGATCTGCAGGCTCAGGTCTTTGACCATGGCGAAGAACTTGCCATATTTCTCATCAATCTTTGCCTGAGCCAACCGTTGTGGAAATGGCACAACGGGTTTATATACTTTCGGGCTCTCTTCCTCCTTCTTCTCCTTCTCTTCTTCAGAGACTCCCTCCGGAGTCATAGGATTTGATGACGAAGCACCGGCGTCGTTAGATTTTTCTGTCGGTTTCTCAATGACCAAAGGTGCTTCCGGATTGCTAGGGGGCACTCTAGTAGGAATTTGTGTCCCGCTTCTCAGAACGATAGCGGACACATTTGCGTGCTCGTGCACGAGTGCCGATGTCTGGGTTGCTCCCCTCGGGTTCACCTCCGGTTGTGGCGGTAATTGGTTTTGTGACCTCGCAAGGTTCGCCACTTGTAACCCCAGCTGGGTTACTTGGTCCGTGAGGGTCCGCTGACCCATTTCCAGCTTCTGGTTGATCCTCTCCTGGTTGGTAATATATTGAGTCAAGAGAGACTCAACCGGAGAGACGGCCCTTTGTTGGCCATACTGCTGCTGCTGCTGGAACGGTTGCTGATTCCTGGGGGCGTAAGATTGTTGCTGAGATGGTTGCTGCTGATATTGTTGCTGCTGAAACTGACTCTGATGTGGCCTAGCCGGCTGATATGCTTGTTGCTGCGGCTGCTGAGGCGGCGAGGGCTGAAATGGTGGACGGTAACTGAAGTTCGGGTGGTTCCGGTTGTTTGGAGAGTAGGCCGGGTTGGAACTTGTCCTTGGCAGGTACGGCGCATTTCCTGTAGGGTTGTAAAATAGCGCGCTCGCCTGATCCAACGGTGGTGAGATGTCACCACCGTCGAATTCCCCGAAGAATCCGGACTCTACTGCTGAAATCTACTGTGTATCGGCCCCACCGGCTCCAACCATTAGTGCGGAGATCTGGGTCGAAAGCAAGTCAAACTTGCTTGAAAGTTTGTCGATGTCCTCGACTCTGTGTACACCCCCAGATCTTGGTGTGGCTCTCTCGTCACACCACCGCTCATTGTTCGATGCCATGTTTTCTAGAATATGTCCGGCATCTTCCTCGCTTCTAGACATGAAGGAACCCCCAGCCGTGGCGTCCATAGAAGATTTCAGGTCATCCCTCAACCCATTGTAGAACAGATTAATAATCTGCCATTTCGGAAGCTCATGGTGAGGGCATCTTCTTTGCATCTCTTTATATCTCGTCCAAGCTTCATGCAAGGACTCGTGGCTGGCCTGGGAGAAGGAGGATATCTCACTCCTTAACTTCATGGTCTTCCCTGGAGGAAAGAACTTTGTCAGAAAGGCATTGGAGAGCTTCTCCCAGGTGTTGAAAGTGTTGGGGTCCTTCCCCCTTAGCCATTGCTTGGCTTTGTCCCGTAAAGAGAAGGGGAACAGCTTTAGACGGATAGCCTCTGTCGTGACACCATTGATCCGGAAGGTGTCACACTTCTCCAAGAAGGAGTCTAGATGCTCGATCGGGCTCTCCATGGGTGCACCCGCAAACTGGTCCTGCTGGATCCATGTCACTAGAGACGGCTTCAGCTCAAAGCTTTGGGCCGCAATAGCTGGAGATCTGATGGCGGAAGTCGACTCGATGGATGGCATCGAGTACTCCAGCAGAGATTTGTGAGGCGGGGTGTTCTCCTCCATGGATTCGGGATCTTCCCTTCTCCGCTTCTCGGCGGCCCAGCGCCTAAGGGTGGCGTTAATCTCTGGATCGAGGGGGATCAAGTCGTCAAGACTCCTTGAACTCCTGCGCATGAAAAACAACAAACACCCGTGAAGCGACAAGTGGGAAAGAAACAGATAAAATAAGAAATAAAAATAAAATAAAAAAAGAAAAAGAAAAAGGGAGAATGTGAAAATTATCGCGAGGTAGGGATATGAGCTAGGCACGAGGGTTCTCAAGATCCTAAAATAACAAGCACGTTGCCTCCCCGGCAACGGCGCCATAAACTTGACCGGCGCCCGCGAGAGTCGCGGCGGCGCGGTGTCGTTTACCGCAAGTTTCACGGTTAGTGTAGGGTGCGGGAATATCGAACTCAGGGAGGCGAGGTTGTGCTTGGGTCAGGTAGGACCTAAATCACCCCGAGGGGCGAGCTAGCCCGAATCGGTGGTTGGTTGTCACGAGAGAAAATAAAAGCGTATGAACGAAAAGAAAGTAAACCCGGGACTTTGGTTTCCAACCCGACGAGAGACTCTCGCCGACACGGCCTACGGGTATGGATAACGATCGGGATTAGGGTCTAATGGTGAGACGTTGCCTCTGAAAGTGGTATCGGCGTCCCATGGGCCCGATATTCCGATCGGTGCCCAGGATGATACACCGGACTTCCCGGATTCGATCAGTGGGCACTCCCATGTCCAAAAACACTGATCGATCCCGGGAGCACTAAGTCCGCAACGATATCTCCCAACGTCTCATCCTGCCGCTCCCGCGTGCTAGGATTCGGCGTCTACGCTAAAGGCGTGAGCTTTGGCTAGGGAGTCAATCGCCAAGTTTATTCCCCCTTGGCCCGACGGTCAAAGGCGGTCTTTTTCCCGTCGATGACAATGAAACGCCCCGCGTAACCGTTAGATCCCTACTCCCTATCGATTTCCTAACCCTACGGACGCATCGGGAAGAGCCCCCGAAGGGGTTTCCACCAAAATCCCAGATTTGGGAACTACTCACAAAAATTCATGAAAAAGCAATCTAAATGAAATTTAACCGTTAGAATCATAATCTGACAATTGCAATGCGGAAGTAATAGAGTAGTGGAGACAATACTAAAAAATTAGAAAGATCTGAAAACTTACTTAAGAGTAACAATTACAGCCGTCACAAGGAAATAAAACAGTAAAAAAATACAACTCTCCCGTTTCTGGAACCCTAGGGGTCATATATATAGATTTTCGGATCAACCGATCGGGTGACAAGTCAACCGATCGGTTGATCCGTTACAGATAAATTGCAGAAAACGGCGAGTTTTCACCCGATCTCACGAACCGATCGGGTGAGTTCTTGAGCGACCGGTTGGATCTTGGAGCAGTCGGGTGAACCGGTCGGTTCGACGCCCGTGTCTTCAGCTTCTTTTTCTCAGCTACAGATGAACCGATCGGGTGAGAGTCACCCGATCGGTTGGAATTCTGCTCGAAAAAAACAGAGAATAGCCGCCCGCAGAACCGGTCTGTGAACCGGTCGGGTGACTTCTTCGTGAGCTGCGGTAGAGACCGGGTGGTGCACGCGTGCATCACCTGATCGGTTGAAGATGATCAACCGACTGGGTGAGGGGCTGAAAGATGAATTCTTCGACGTTTGACCCCCTGGATCGCGCGTGACTTCTCCCGTTGCTCCGGGGACTTGGGATATCATCGTAAAACGTCCCCTACGTGGTCGAACTCCTGCAATCATGGACAAACAAAGAAAAGTGAAAGAAAACGGGAAAATATACGAAAACGAATAAGAGATGGCAGAAAACACGGAGAAACACAAAATAAAACGTGCGTGAATATATGAAATATAAGCGCACGTCAGGGATATGCGCAGATTTAGTGGTCTTGCGTATACACTCGAAAGAGTCCATCTTATCGAGTATAATGCGAGCCCAATTAATCTCTCTACCCATAAACAGAGCGTAAATCAATTTCAGAAATGGCTGAGATGGAAGTGAAGAAGATCCATACTTGGGAAGAAGGCAGGATTTCAAGATCAGGTTAATCACCCAAGCATTCGGCTTGAATGATTTCGAAGGGACGCCAATGAACGCGGGGGGGATAACCTGGAAGATTTCACCTAGGGTAGGCTGATCGAGGGTGGAGATATCGTCAACAGAAATGTCAGACGGGAGGAGGCCACACGACGAGCAACCTATCAGCTCCCCCAAGATCTCTGCCATGAGGACTATAGGAGTCCCCAAAATAGAAGTCTCGATGGAGTGAGACTCATCGTACTGACCTCGGACACGATTGGCATAGAATAATTTGACCAGGAGAGGATAGGGTCTAGGGTTCGCCTTAGGGTCGAATCGAAGGTAGTCCAATAGGCCACTATACGATAAAAGATCGGCAAGGCCAAGAAAATCAGAAAACTGAACGTAATGCTCCAACAGCAGTGGGCAGTGCTCTATACGGTTGTACGCTGCTAGACACTGAGGGTCGTCGCAGCACAACGATATATCAACACCGCCGACTGGCATAGGAGCTTTACCCTTAGCCTTACGGGTCTTAGGAGGAGGAGGAGGTGGTGGTGGTGGTGGTGCTGGTGGAGTGGGTGCCTTCTCGGGATGTTCAGGAGTGTATTCTTCCTCGGAATCACTACCAGAACTCTCACCGGGAGGAGTAGGTGCACGGAACTTTTTAGGTTTGGGTTTGGGCTTGGAAGATTGGCCGGTAGGTTTGGGCTTGGTAGTCCTCTTCCTCTTCAACGGTGTTGAAGACGAAGAGGGGGGACGGTTGGTCTTGGCCCTACGCTTAGGAGGGGTCGAAGCGGTCGGAGCATCAACGGTCATGGGGGATGCCCCAGAAGATGTAATCGGGAGTCTCGTTCGTGCCATGATCGTGGCACAACGAGTACAAACAAGCGATGGGATTAGATCAAAGACACTTAGCACAAACACTAGATCCTAACACACAAGCCCTAAGAATGAAAATCCGAAACCCTAGAACCCTAGAAGTGAAAACAAGATGTAGAACAAATCCTAGGGATGAAAAACAAGATCTAGGAAGAGGAGTTATACCTAGGGGAGTGGTCGACGGCGACGGACGGTGGAGATGGCCGGAAAGTTGGCCGGAAATCGACGGGAATACGAAGGGTCTCGGTCGGTTTTTAGGGGGTTTTCGAGTTGGAGGAGAGAAAACAACCGACTAAAAATGAAAACGATCGGATAGAAGGTGATTAAGTCGGTTGAGAATGCGAAAAGACGCGTTTGCCCTAACGCACTTAGTCGGTCACAGTTCAAGCACTGACCGACTAGATTACGATCTAGTCGGTCGGTCAATGAGCTTAAACCGACTAAGTCGAAACAGAGGCAAACAGAAATTTCTAGGGCTAGAGTTAGTCGGTCACAGTATAATCACTGACCGACTAGTTTTCAATCTAGTCGGTCGGTAAGAGTACTATGACCGACTAAAAGAAGTAAATGACAATAGAGAGTTTAAAGCTTGAACTAGTCGGTCTGAGTTCACTAGCTGACCGACTAGATGAGCATCTAGTCGGTTGACTAATGAACTGAAACCGACTAGAAGAGTCCAAAAGTTGATAGATGAGTTCTCTTCATAAACCACTTGGATGAAACATCTTAATTCTCTCATAAGTCATCTAAACTACCACATTAAACGTTGAAATCTTAAATACGACATTCAAATAAGAATTCGAGCAAAAATTCAAACATATCACATAAAATCCCCAAAAATTCAATAAATCTAGCATGAACGAAATATCGCGAAATATAATAGCATGCAAGATAATTGAATGAAATATGAATCCTATATCTCGGATTCACCCATAATCCCCAATTCTCGACGCAACCGCACAAAGGAGTCCTCCTTTAGGGGTTTCGTGAAAATATCGGCGATTTGCTTTTGGGTTTCAACGTACACTAATATGATGTCCTTTTTAGCAACATGATCATCTAAAAAATGGTGTCGGACATCTATGTGTTTAGATCGGGAATGGTGCACCGGATTCTTTGAAAGACAAATAGCACTTTGGTTATCCACCATGATAGGGCTAGTATCACAATGAATACCAAAATCCTTCAGTGTGTGTCTCATCCAAAGAACCTGGGCACAAGCGGCACCGGCGGCAATGTATTCCGCCTCGATGGTTGAAAGTGATACCGAATTTTACTTCTTGGAAAACCAAGAGACAAGGGAATTTCCTAGAAAATGGCAAGTGCCACTAGTACTCTTCCTGTCGGATTTGCATTCCACATAATCAGCGTCACTATATGAGACTAACTCATATGTGCTAGATTTCGGATAAAGTAATCCAAAATCTAAAGTGTAACTTAGATAGCGAAAAATACGTTTAACCTCTACTAAGTGAGAATCCTTAGTTTGAGACTGATAACGAGCACAAATACAAACGACAAACATAATATCGGGCCTACTTGCGGTAAGATAAAGTAAACTACCTATCATACCTCGATATAGACGAATGTCAACATCTTTTCCGCCCGTATCTTTATCAAGATGCGTTGTAGTGCTCATATGAGTCTTTTTCCCGGAGGCATTCTCCATTCCAAATCGCTTTAGCACTCCACCGTGTATTTCGTTTGGTGGATGAAGATTGCATCGTTCAATTGGCGAATTTGGAGACCTAAGAAATATTTGAGTTCGCCCATGTGGCTCATCTCAAATTGTTCCTTCATAACATTAGAAAACTCCTCGCAAAGAGTGAAGTTAGTAGCACCGAAAATGATATCATCAACATAAATTTGAACTAATAAAATATCATTATTCGCATGCTTAATAAAAAGTGTAGAATCGGCTTCGCCCATTTTAAAATTCAAATCCAAAAGAAAATTCTTTAGGCGATCATACCAAGCTCGAGGAGCATGTCTCAAACCATAAAGAGCTTTCTTTAGTTTAAAAACATGATTTGGAAATTTTTCATTTATGAAGCCCGGAGGTTGAGAAACGTAAACTTCCTCAACGACATCTCCATTTAAAAATGCACTTTTAACATCCATTTAAAATAACTTAAAATTTTTATGGCATGCAAAAGACAATAGTAGTCTAATTGATTCTAATCTAGCTACCGGAGCGAAGGACTCTTCGAAATCGATACCTTCCTCTTGTCGATAGCCTTGAGCTACTAACCGAGCTTTGTTCCGGACGACGACTTGGTTTTCGTCGGTTTTGTTCTTGAAGATCCACTTTGTCCCTATGACGGTGTGGTTCTTCGATGGCAAAGGAACAAGCTCCCATACCTCATTCCTCTCGAATTGAATGAGTTCCTCCTACATGGCAAGTATCCAAGCACTATCTTCGCACGCTTCAACTATATTCTTTGGCTCTATCGATGAGGCAAAGGCACAATTGGCGAAGTGGTGGACTTGCGATCTCGTCTTGACTCTATCTTGAATATTGCCAATGACTTGCTCATGGGGATGGTCGCGAACGGTATGAAGCCGCTTGGGAATACCTTGATCACTAGGCACATCCTCAACAACTTCATTAGTCGGGTTAGTATCAATAGAATCAATTGAATCAATAGACTTAGAATTTTCAAACGAATCACATAAAACATCCATAGAGTCATCATCATTTGAAATTCTAGGAGTAGTAAAATTCTCATTAAAAGAGACATGAAGTTATTCCTCGATCGTAGAGGATCTTTTGTTGTATATTCGGTAGGCTTTGCTACGTGAGGAATACCCAACAAATATCCCCTCATCCGATCTCGGATCAAACTTGTCCAAATTATCATATGTGTTTTTAATAAAACATTTTGCGCCGAAAACACGAAAATGTTTAACTTGAGGCAATCTACCAAACAACAATTCATAACAAGTTTGTTTGGTGCCGGGCCTCAAAAGTATTCTATTAAACACATAGCAAGCGGTGTGTACCTCTTCCGCCCAAAATTGATAACCAAGTTGACTATCTTCGAGCATAGTGCGAGCACACTCCACAAGCGTTCTATTCTTCCACTCAATAACACCATTTTGAGGAGGTGCGCGAGGGAAAGAAAACGTGTGAGTAATTCCAAGATCATCACAAAAATTTGAGAAAGACTCATTCTCAAATTCACCCCCATGATCACTACGAATAGTGACAAAGGTGGTTCCGATGAGATTTTGTACTTTCTTCACAAATATCGTGAAGTTTTCAAAAGCTTCATTTTTATTACATAAGAAAAATACCCATATAAATCTAGAATAATCATCGACGATGACAAGTCCATATCTTGCATTTCCTAAGGAAGCAACTCTAGTTGGCCCAAATAAATCTAGATGTAATATCTCTAGTGGCCGTTTCGTAGAAATGCTTTTCTTAGGTTTAAATGAAGATTTAGGAAGCTTGCCACGTTGACAAGAATCACAAAAACTTTTCTTTTCAAAAACGAGCTTCGGAAAACCTTTAATGGAATTTAATTTTGAAAGCTTATAAAGTGTTCCAAAGTTCACATGTCCAAAGCGTCGATGCCATAAGTGTTGTTCACTTGTGTTGGCAACGAGACATTGTTCATATGACTTAGGAAGATCCAAAATATAAATATCTTTATGGCGTGTGCCGGAAAATAATAACTTATTATTATCATTTGAAATATGACACAATCCTTTCGCAAAGCTAACTTTGTAACCTTTGTCACAAAGTTGGCTTATTGAAATAAGATTATGATTTAAACCATTAACTAGATAAACATCACTAATTAAGGGTTTAGACGGGTTACCCACTTTACCAACACCGACGATGGTTCCGCTCTCGTTGCCTCCAAATACGACGCGATTTCCATTTGCAATGGGAACCACTCCGGAGAGCAATTGAGCGTCACCCATCATGTGTTTGGAGCACCCGCTATCGAGTATCCAATTCCCTTTGGAGCTAAATTTAAATTTGTTGCTCCTTTTCTTTTTCTTTTCCTTGAGTACCTAAAGATAGAAAATTTCATATCATGGTACCCAAGGTCATTGGGTCCTCAAAGGTTAGACCTTTGGAAGCCAAGTCCAATAGGACTTAGGCTTCCCCACATAATTTCTACTATGCACAACATCCGAAAAATAAGCATTCATATATACTTGTTTTTCATCCATGCTTGTGTCCTTTGGGCTCCAAATAGTGAAAATCTTGGGAGCCCTCATCCTATTGGGTGCATGCATACGACGTTGATTTCTACGTGATGCATGTTGTGGATAGGCATACGGAACATGATGGAATGGTGCACGACGAGAATTATTCATATGATGAGGTGGGTGAACATATGCATGTGTGGGAACACGTGCGTGAGGGTGTCTCACATGGTGTGCACGTGCCCGAGAATGTGTTGCATAAAAATCATCATATGTGTGAGACGGTGGAGTAGGACGTGTGTTCCTACGTGGCATGGTATTGGTGTACATGTAGGCATGCCCCTTCTTTGGAGGTCCACCCAAAGTGGGTTTCTTTCCGAAAGAGGGTGTGGACGAGGTGGAAGCACCATTGGTAGAAGAACTACCAATAGAGTATTTGCTACCACTCGTAGAGTCACCGGAAGTTGGCCTAACAAAAGTAGTGGCCGCTTTGGATGGACATCCCATCGTATACCCCAAACCAATGTGGTGATTGGCCGGAAGTAAGTCACTTAGGATTTTATCCAAATGGTCCTTACCCTTATTGAATTTATTAATTCGGCCTAATGTGTTCTCATATTTCTCTTTGAGAGAACGCATAGAAGTATCCAAGTTTGATACTTGCGATGTGAGCACATAAACACGAGATTTAAGATTCTCATTCTCAATACTCAAAGTCGAGTTTTGAGAAGTCAAATCCGCTATCCTATGTTCTTCCGGATCATCAATGCTAACATGTTCAAGTTTAGATTTGAGATTAACAATCTCATTTCTTAACTCTTCAACAACGGTGTCGTTGTTGGTGATGATAGTCTTAGGCGAGGTTTGAATGCTAGCTAGGTCATCTTTTACTTTAGTATATCTATTTACTAATTTAGTGTATTTGGACCATAGTTGAGAGTTAGCATTCCCAAGATCATCCATAGTTACCTCATCGCCTTCGTTGTCGCTATCATCGGAGGAGGAAGATCCTTGATCATGCTCCTCTCTTGCCATGAAGCACATGTGCGCTTGCTCCACTTTCTCATCGTCCGACTCTCCGCTTGAGGAATCCTCGGAGTCGGTGAATGTTGCTCCGACAAGTCCCTTTTTATACCCCTTTTTGTACTTCTTGGACTTGTCGAACTTCGGCACCTTCCACTTCTCCTTTTGCTTGTTTTGAGGACAATCCGCTTTGATGTGTCCTGGCTTATTGCATTTAAAGCACAAAGGTGGAGAGGCATTAGTAGAAGTAAATTTAGATTTTTGTTTTAAGTTACCCTTTCGGAAGAAGCGATTGAACTTCTTTGCCATGAGTGCAATGGATTCCATGTCCATTTCTTCTTCCGAGTCCTCATCATCGGTAGAGGTGGATGAAGCCACCTTGAATGCAATCGCCTTTTTCTTAGGCACGTCTTGGTTCAAATAGGACTTCATATTTTCTTGTAACTTCACCTTTCTATCTTTGCGTACCTCGTATGACATCAAAGTACCCATCAATTGAACTACGGTATACTTATTCATGTCATTACCTTCTTCGATGGCGAAGGTACGTTTCTCCCAAGAAGAAGGAAGTCCTTCGATAAGCTTCGAACACTTCTCCTTTTGGGTGTAGATTTTGCCGAGAGCTTCCAACTCGTTCATTATGTCGACGAAGCGAGCATAATACTCCTTCATCTTTTCTCCCTGTTCCATATGAAACAATTCGTAATCTCTATTGACTACTACGAGTTTAGAATCTCTTACCCGACTCGTTCCTTCATGCAAAATGAGGAGCGAATTCCAAATTTGATATGCACTCTTACATGTGCATATCTTATTAAAATCTTTGGGTTCCAATGCACATTGTAAAGCATTCATTGCTTTGGCATTTGCAATCTCCGCGGCGACCTCCGCGGTAGTCTACTTGTCGAAATCTTCTTCGGTAGGCACATTGTACTCCGACATGGTAATTCTCCACAAGGAGGCGCTCCGGAGGAACGTTTCCATCCGGCATTTCCAATATCCATAATTGACGCCGTTGAAGAATGGAGGCCTAGTCGAGGAATGTCCTTCCATGACCGAAGACGCTCCTTCACGGTTCCAGAAGGTGCCATAGTCGGAAGGTGGACGCACGATTTTGTTGTCGTTGGCAGACATAGCTAAGTATCTGGCTTTGATACCAAATGTAATGCCCTACAAGCTATTGCACAAGTACTAGAGGGGGGGGTTAATAGTACTTTAAAAATAACAAGGAGTATAATTCCTAATTATAGTGCAAACAACTACCAAATCAATTTGCGGAAACTTAAATTGAATGACAACAACAAAATTAACAATGCTAACAAAAGATGTTACTGGGTTCGGATCCACCCAAGTCTCTCCGACTTGTTCCCGGTGATCCTACGTCCCAACCACCCGGATCCCCTCCGGATACTTAGGTTAGAAACCCTAACCCAAGATTTCCACTATGATATCTTGTGAAAAACCTTCACAAGATCAAATCATACAAGCAATGGCATAAGTGAATCCCACAACCCGGGATCACAACCTTCTCTCACAACCGAGAGAATTAATAAGCAATATAAACAAGTTTATAATGAAATAAACAATCTTACCACAAAATCCTATACCTTGAGTTTTCTTACCAAATAGGTGCAAGGAGGGATTTGAGGAAGATGAAGTCACCAAGACCTAGCACCAAAGAAATGACCAGCAATGGGTGCCTAGGAAAGATTTGGAGACTTGAATCAAGCTAGAGCTTGAAGGGCTCACCAAGAACAAACTTCTCTCAAGATGGATTCTAGATCTAGAAAGTGAGAGAATGGATTTCTTGTGAGGAAGAGAGCTTTAGAAATGAGTGAGAATAGCTATCTCTTTCAATCTCAATGAATCTCTTAATGGCAGCTCTAACCTAGAGAGAAATGACCTAGGTTCGTATTTATAAGGTCCCATAAAAACAAGTTAGGTCAAGTCCCAACGGATAGAAATCTGAGGCAACTAGTCGGTCAAAGAACAACCACTGACCGACAAGTTCATCAACTAGTCGGTCAGTCAAACAACATGGACCGACTAAGTGAAGAACTGAGAAGAGATAGAAATTCAGACCTAGAAATCTAGTCGGTCCAAGAAGACTTTATGACCGACTAGTTTCACAACTAGTCGGTCAGTCAGTGAACGTAGACCGACTAAGAGGCAAAAGCAAATAGTCTGAATATAAATTGACTTAGTCGGTCCAAGAACACATGTTGACCGACTAGATTATCAACTAGTCGGTCACCAAACGTTCTTAGACCGACTAACGATAAACAGTAGCTTAGGAGAAATTTGGCATGTACAGTAAATCACAACTAGTCGGTCAAAGAAGCATCACTGACCGACTAGTTCACAAACTAGTCGGTCGGTGAGTCAACGTAGACCGACTAACTGTAAACAGTACTGAACAAAAAAAGATTAACTCAAACTAGTCGGTCCAAGAAGCTCTGCTGACCGACTAGATCACCATCTAGTCGGTCAGTGCTTCTTCTTGTACCAACTAACATGCACAAACAAGTCCGAATCGAAGCGCGAAGCTTCGAGGAAGTTAGAGTGGACTTGTACTAAGATCCTAGAGCTACGATATGAGCGATATGAAGATAGAATCGTAAGATATACTCAAGGCTTAACATTCTATAGATCGAAGCTAAAAGACTATAAATAAAACCTTAATGAACGGTCTTCGAGAGCTTCGATCAATTCTTCATGACTTCCAAAACGGTCCAAGAGCTTCAACGAAGCTTTAGGCAATGAATACGAGCTTTGCGAAGTCTTGAGATGTCGCTTTGATTGTTCTCGTGAATTTGGTGACGATCTCCAATACTGCGCTCACAAATTGTTAGTTCGTGAATTATTTATGTTTGCTCATCATCCAAAACCAAATCCGTGGAGTCCAATATTCAACACATTCTGCGGACAATCTCTTCTCTTTGCCGACATTTCATTATGGGATCTTCCCGATCGTGGGCTTGGGAGGATTTCTGTACACCCAAGTTGGAAGGAGGTGTTGGCATCCGATTACTAGATGAGCTCAATGTTGCTTCTGGCATTAGGCTCACGTGGCGATTTCTTACTTCTAATAGCCTGTGGGCAAGGCTAATGAGGGATAAATATAATGAGACAGGTGGCTTCTTTGTGGCAAAGACTCTCGTCACACAATCCGGAACATGGAAGCATATGTTGAAATGTAGAAGTGTATCCCAAAAGCTTATCAGGAGAATTGTGAAAAATGGTCGGACAACCCTCTTCTGGCATGACTATTGGCTGGACTGTGGACCCTTAAAAGACTTGGTTGCTGTGCCGCAGGCTACTTCATTATATACTGTGAATGAATTCTGGACCGGATGTGATTGGGTGGATGACCCAACAATTACTCAATTCCGGCCATACCTCTCCCAGGTTGCATTATCACTTGGAGCCGATATATGGGCCTGGGTGCCAGCTTTGGCCGGAAACAAATCACTAATAGGAGGGGATTGTAATGGTAAATTTCAATATAAAGAAGCCTGGGATGTGGTGCTGCAGCTTGGTGAACCCTTCCCATTTCAGAAATTAATTTGGTTTCCTGGCCACGTCCCAAAATTCTCTCTCACCCTACTCAGAGCCTTTAAAGGCAAGCTTCTAACCAGGGATATCATCAGTAAATGGGGGTTAAACGCGCCGGTCAGTTGCGTTCTATGTGGTGACGATGACAGTATAGAGGACATAAGCCATCTCTTTTTTAATTGCAGTTATTCTATCTATATCCTAAACAGGGCTTTGCTAAAATTAAATATCAAACTCCATAATATTTCCCCGCTTCCGGAGATTGGGGAACACTATCTGTTGCATTTTGGGGGTAAGAATACTTTGAGTAGGTTGGCAAAAACTGCTCTTTCTGCCACAGTTTGGCATATTTGGCGGGAGCGGAATCATAGAATATTTGAGAAGACAAGCAAAGGGAAAACGATCCTATTTGAGGAGATTGCGGTAGATGTCAGATTGGCTATGCGAGATCAGGAACCTGTTACTTCAGAGGAGGCTGATGCCTTTGCGAATTAGGAGTTCAGAGATTTGGGCTGAGGCCACCTTATATTTCAAGATATTTGTTATTTGTATAGTTTGCTATAGGGTGGGGGATCAATATTAAAGAGTGACGGCGCTTGTGCCCTATCCTCTTTATATTGAAACCTCATACCAATACACTATACCTTTGTACATCATTTTACTCATGAATAAAGACTCTACTAACTCTTCAATATATATATATATATATATATATATATATATATATCGTATACTTCAATTCGCATGTGTCGGGATTCCACAATTAGGACTAGGATAACCCATTTAGCATATGCACTAATTAGCGAGAAAATTCTCATTTGCCCAAGAGTTTAGAATCCGATTTCTTTTTTATTTTACTTGGTGCAAATCCCCTCGTCATGTACCGTTCTCCCACTTGGGAGAGTACACATGTATATATCCCCAAAAGCCCAAAAATCCAAAAAAGAGAGAAGAAAAACCCAAAAAAAGAAAAGAAAAGAGAAAAGAAAGAAAAAAATATGTATAGCCAAAAATCCAAAAAAAAACAAATGCCCAAAACCCAAAAAAATGTGTGAATATTTTCCTATCTACCCAGAATAAAGGGAAGGCGAGAATTTGCACCGAGTGTTCTACTCCACATCATCTCAACCCCCATCATTTTCGAAAACACTTGGAATAGGAACTTTCTAGCGGTTATCTAGGCGATAGTGTAGTGATTTCCTAGTTCCTAGCTGTGGAGTCCCTGACACATGATACGCTTCGATTCTTACTTTCTTCTCAAGCATGCTTGAGCTATTTTATTCCCCGCTTATTTCAAATCGAATCGATATTTGGGTCTTTTCTTGGATTTGTGTATATGGAGCTTATTGCACAATGTAGATAGTGACACCATCTACTAGCACACGACCACACTCACTCGCGCTTCACCGCGTGGGCCCACGACACTTGTTTGGACTCGTTTTCTTTGGTTTAGTGTTGTGATTTGTCGCTTCCATGCTAGGTGTGGCGTTTTTGATTTTGTTGGCCCGGACGGGCGATTTAGGATTTTGATTTCTCTTTCTCCCTCTTTAACTCTATTTTCTCCCTCCGAGCTCCTACTCTCACTCGTCTTCCTCGAGGACGAGGAAGAGTTCAGCTTGGGGGATTTTGACGTGTGTTTATATTTTATATATTCACGCATGTCTACTTTGTGTTTTTCCGTTATTTTCCGCCGTCCCGTATCCATTTTCTCGTGTTTTCTAGTTTTCTTTCACTTCTCCATGTTTTTGTGTGTTTGCAGGAGATTGCTAGTGTAGTGGACACATAACAAAGATATCATGAGTCTCCAGAGCAATGGGAGGAGTCACGCGCGATCCAGGGGGTCAAACGACGAAGATCGCCATTTTTCAGCCCCCACCCGATCGGTTGGACACAGCCAACCGATCGGGTGATGCACGCGTGTCCGACCCGGACTGAAGCTGAAGCTAAGTGCAGCATCAACCGATCGGTTCGCTGACGGGTTGAACACATCAGAGTTCTCGGTAATTTGGAGCTGAATTCCAACCGATCGGATGACATTCACCCGATCAGTTCATTTGTAGCGAATTTTCTGAACGACGACCCGGAGAGCTCACCCGACGGCTCGCTGACCGTGCCAAGTCGACAGAAGTCTCTATTCTTTTGGACGATAATTCCAACCGATCGATTGATTACTCAGCCAATCGATTCACTTGATGACCGCAAGATCCAAACGACGACCCGGAGCTGCCAACCGGTCGGACCAAGCGAGCGGGTGAAATTCTGAACGACGATGCTGAAGTGCCGTAGCAGCTCACCTGATCGGTTGATTCTTCAACCGATCGGGTGAAGTCGTTTTCTATATATATCTGCCTAGGTTTTCAGAAAACAGGAGCTTGTATTTTGTCTGTGTTTTTCTATATTTGTGACGGCTGGAATTTTTTTGTTATTTGTAAGTTCTCTGATCTTTGTCAAACTTTAATATAGTCTTAATAGCATTGCTACTACTATGTTTCAATTGCCTGATCATGATTTTTACGGTTGAATTTCATTTAGATTGCTTTTTAGCTATAATGTGTGAGTAGTTCCCAAATCTGGGATTTTGGTGGAAACCCCTTCGTGAGTTTTCCCTGATGCGTCCATAGGACTAGGAAATCGATAGGGAATAGGAATTTAAAGGTTACGCGGGGTGTTTCATTGTCATCGGCAGGAAAAAGACCGCATTTGACCGTCGGGCCAAGGGGGAATAAACTTGGCGGTTGACTCCCTAGCCATAGCTCACGCCCTTAGCGTAGGCATCGAATCCTAGCGCGTGGGAACGGCAGGATGAGATGTTGGGAGTTATCGTTGCGAGCTTAGAGCTCCCGGAGTCGGTCAGTGTTAATGGACATGGGAATGCCCACTGACCGAACTCGGGTAGTCCGGCGTATCATCCTGGGCACCAACCGGAATATCGGGCCCATGGGACGCTGGTATCACTCTTAGAGGTAACGTCTCACCACTAAATCCTAATTCCCATCGTATTCCTATCCGTCGGTCGTAATAGTGAGAACACATGATAGGGTGGAAACCGAAGTCCTAGGTTTCCTTTATTATTGTTTAACCTCGTATCTATATTTCGTGACAAACCAACGATCGATTCGGGCTAGTTCACCCATAGGGTGAACCGGTTCCTCTCTGACACAAGCACAACCACGCCTCCCTGTGTTCGACCCCCAAGCCAAACTACAATACCATGCGCTTGCGGTATAAATATTTAAATCTGGTATCCCCAATCTTATTGCACATTTGCATGCTCACATCTAGGGGACGTCAATATTAACTACAAATAAGGATCCCTTAGATTGAGATAATCCAAATCTTTTATCTTACATTGGTCCACGCCTCCGAAGGCATCTTCAATTTTGTAAAGAGATAATTCTTCGTTAAATCCTTTGATTTCTATTCACATAGCAATTATTAAGGAGATACATGTATAAAACTTGCATTTTGGTGTATCCTTTCTTTGACTTTACTTTATATGTCAAATTATAACTTGATATTATAGTTATGCATCTTTCTCCGCCTCATGCATAGTTAATTTTCTCCTGGTTACTAATTAAATCTGTATCACACATGTACTGCATATGTTACAAAGACATCAAGAAGAAGAATTTAGATCAATCTGGGAACATCATGCTAAACTTTGATGGGATTCATATGCTCTTGAGTAAAAAGAATGTACATTCTTATGCTTGGATCTAATTTTTTTTCATTGCTCGCAAGATGTGGCATATCAAGCTGTTGATTCCAAGTGTGCATGATGCATTAGCAATACAAAGCAGTTTAGTACCTAATTTAACTAATTTAATTGGAGAAGTCTGACCCTGATGACCCATATAAGTTTTAATGTGTGTATGAGATTATTAGCACACCTACACCACTTGAACTCTTGCCAAAATGGGCAGAGTTTAAACATGGACATATTCATTATGATTCTGTACATTGACAGACGATAATCACAGAATATTGCTGATGTCATGTTCCCAAAGAAAATAATGTCTCAAATAGATGGACAATGTTCTCTCGAAGTTCTTCCATGAACAACAAGGCACTGTGGATTATTATTAAACTTGACCTTAACTACAATGCATTGTGGATTATTATTAACATTCATCAATTGTAGCCATTGATATATTTTTTGTTCTTTATTTTTCTTTCCATATAGAAGAAGGAGAAATTGATCACAGAACTGAGTGAGAAGACCATGGTTGAGGTATATTCAACAAAGCTAAGTCCTGTTAATCAGGTTATTGCATGTTCTTATTTTTCTAATACCCATTACTATAACTTGGCAATCATAGTTGGAATGCTTCAACCTTGATGAGGTTGCTATTGATGTAAGACTATCCCACTCTGTTGGTGACAAAATCATTGGGATACATTTTTCATTAGACATTGTACAAAGGTGTTTCTTCAAAACTGGTATCACTATAAAATTTTCTGATTAAATCTTTATGTCTTCATCAATTGCCCTCAGATTCGGAGACAAGATCACTCTCAAACAGAAAGGAAGCAACTAATTTACATTGCTGTTGCATTTTTTCCATCCCATTTCTCATCCAGATCTATCTGTTCAATTCATGTTTTTGCCTGTAATTTATTTTTATTGCATGCAATGTTGTGATTTTTATAAACAATTTTCATAGCGATGTTGTCTGCAAAATTCGTAACAGGATGTTTAAAAATTGCTTTTTTCCTGGGAAATTCGTAACATGGATATAAACATCATCTCTAAGTACATTTCTTACGACGTTGTGATTTTCATAATGAATTTTGTAAACAATTTTCCTAGCGATGTTGGCTGTAAAATTTGTAACAGGATGTTTGAAAATTGCTTTTTTGCCTGGGAAATTTGTAGCTTGTATATAAACATCATCGCTATTAAATTTCATGTGATGTTGTGATGTTCATACCGAATTTTGCAGGCAACAATTTTTATAAATAATTATTTTGCCTACAACCTGTATATAAACAAAAATTTCCCAGACTAAACCATTCGATTTTTCCCAACCTGTATATAAACAATTTTCCCATTTCTCATCCAGATCATTTTTGAATCTGAGATTGAATTATGATGTTATATCTTTTTGCATGCAACCTGTATATAAACAATTTTCCCCTATTTTTCTTATACAATGTTATCAACCATGATGATTGGCCGGCACCCCGCGTGCGTCGCGGCGGCGCGGTGTCGTTTACCGCAAGTTTCACGGTTAGTGTAGGGTGCGGGAATATCGAACTCAGGGAGGCGAGGTTGTGCTTGGGTCAGGTAGGACCTAAATCACCCCGAGGGGCGAGCTAGCCCGAATCGGTAGATGGTTGTCACGAAAGAAAATAAAAGGGTATGAACAAAAAGAAAGTAAACCCGGGACTTTGGTTTCCAACCCGACGAGAAACTCTCGCCGATACGGCCTACGGGTATGGATAGCGATCGGGATTAGGGTCTAATGTGAGACGTTGCCTCTGAAAGTGGTACCGGCGTCCCATGGGCCCGATATTCCGGTCGGTGCCCAAGATGATACACCGGACTTCCCGGATTCGATCAGTGGGCACTCCCGTGTCCATTAACACTGATCGATCCCGGGAGCACTAAGCCCGCAACGATATCTCCCAACGTCTCATCCTGCCGCTCCCGCGTGCTAGGATTCGGCGTCTACGCTAAAGGCGTGAGTTATGGCTAGGGAGTCAACCGCCAAGTTTATTCCCCCTTGGCACAACGGTCAAAGGTGGCTTTTTCCCGCCGATGACAATGAAACACCCAGCGTAACCGTTAGATCCATACTCCCTATCGATTTCCTAACCCTATGGACGCATCGGGAAGAGCCCCCGAAGGGGTTTCCACCAAAATCCCAGATTTGGGAACTACTCACAAAAATTCATGAAAAAGCGATCTAAATGAAATTTAACAGTTGAAATCATAATCGGACAATTGCAATGCGGAAGTAATGGAGTAATAAAGACAATACTAGAATTTTAGAAAGATCTGAAAACTTACAAAAGAGTAACAATTACAGCCGTCACAAGGAAATAAAACAGTAGAAAAAACAACAGCTCTCGTTTCTGGAACCCTAGGGGTTCTATATATAGACCTTCGCATCAACCGATTGGTTGACAAGTCAACCGATCGGTTGATCCGTTACAGATAAATAACAGAAAACAGCGAGTTTTCACCCGATCACATGAACCGGTCGAGTGAGTTCTTGAGCGACCGGTTGGATCTTGGAGCAGTCGGGTGAATCGATCGGTTCGACGTCCGTGTCTTCAGCTCTTCTTCTTCAGCTACAGATGAACCGATCGGGTGAGAGTCACCCGATCGGTTGGAATTCTGCTCGAAAAAACAGAGAACAGACGCCCGCAGAACCGGTCTGTGAACCGGTCGGGTGACTTCTTTATGAGCTGCGGCAGAGACCGGGTGGTGCACGCGTGCATCACCCGATCGGTTGAAGATGACCAACCGACCGGGTGAGGGGCTGAAAGATGAATTCTTCGACGTTTGACCCCCTGGATCACGCGTGACTTCTCCCGTTGCTCCGGGGACTTGGGATATCATCGTTAAACGTCCCCTACGTGGTCGAACCCCTGCAATCATGGACAAACAAAGAAAAGTGAAAGAAAACGAGAAAATATACGAAAACGAATAAGAGACGGCGGAAAAACACGGAGAAACACAAAAGAAAACATGCATGAATATATGAAATATAAACGCACGTCAAAATCCCCCAAGCTGAACTCTTCCTCGTCCTCGAGGAAGACGAGTGAGAGTTGGAGCTCGGAAGGGGAAAATAGAGAGGAAGAAAGAAAAAGAAAACTTTAAACCCTAGATCGTCCATCAGAGCCACCAAAATCAGAAACGACACACCAAGCAAGCGAACGCCAAATCATACCACTAAACCTAGGAAAGCGAGTCCAAATAAGTGTCGTGGGTCCACGCAGTGAAGCGCGAGTGAGCGTCGTCGTGTGCTAGCAAATGGTGATGCTTTCTACGATGTGCTATGAGGCTCGATATACACAAATCCAAGATATGACCCAAAATATCGATCCGAATTGAAATAAGCGACGAATATAAGTTCAAGCATGCATGAGAAGAGTTAGAATAGAAGCGTATCATGCATCGGGGACTCCACAACTAGGGTTAAGGAAATCACGCCACTATAGCCTAGATACTAGCTAAAAAGTTCCCAAGCCAAGTGTTTTCGATAACGACGGGGGTTGAGATGATGTGGAGAAGAACACTCGGTGCAAATTCTCGCCTTCCCTTTATTCTTGGCAAGTATGAAAAAATATTCACACGGAAATTTTTTGGGTTTTGGGCATTTGTATTTTTTTGGATTTTTGCGCTATACACAATTTTTCTTTTCTTTTCTTTTTGGGTTTTTCTTTTCTTTTCTCCTTTTTTTTTGGATTTTTGGCTATGCACATGTGTACTCTCCCAAGTGGGAGAACGGTACACGACGAGGGGATTTGCCCCAAGTAAAGCAAAAAAGAAGTCGAAATCTAAACACTTGGGCAAAGGAAACTATTCTCGCTAAATAGAGCGTAGGCTAAATGGGTTATCCTAGTCCTTAGTTGTGGAATCCCGACGCATGCGAATTGAAGTATACGATATAAATATAGCATGCATACAGTGGAAACAAATACCGCATATTCAAATCGGAGCATGATAATCTAGGGGTCATTCCTGGACAGGTATATAAAGTAAAATCACAAAGCAGAAGCACACCAAATGCTAGTCACGACACACGACTCACAAAAAGCTAAGTGGACCCACGATGCGTGAAATGCAAGAGGACTCGAAATCCTAGGGTTAGTGAGTGTGATTATCGATGCAATGCTAGGTGTGTGTGACTTTGTGGCGATTCATCATAGGATTCATCTCTAGGAGAAAGAGCTAAGAAAAAAAAAGGAAAAAAAAGGAAAAAATAAAAACACGATGAAAACGACACAAAAAAAACGAAAAAGAAGGACTCAAACGACGCACACAGTGCGACTCTCCCAAGCTGAAGTTTGCATTGCCCTCAATGCAATATGAGTGAGCACGGGAGGGCAATGAAAATGGGGGGAAATACGCACTGACACAAAAAGAAATGAAAACGAGGAAAACACATAGATAAAACTGAAAAAGAAAGAAAGATCAAAATCAAAATCAAACAATACGAAATTAAAAATAAAACCACACGACACGACACTCAAACAATGAAAAACAAACACACACACAAAAAATGAGAAAAACAAGCAAAACACGACAGCACACCAAAGTAGACGTCCCCCAAGCTAGACCAGAAAGTGCTAGCGAAATGATGTGATCAATGAACTGCAGAGATGTGCAAGGGGGAGTCAAAAACAAAAGAGGTGAATCTAGAAAGCAACATGCAAATAGTCCCCTCCCTCCAACAGAGACAAAGCAGGGCCCCGAAAAGACAGATGGGCACAAATATGGGGGGGCAAAAGTGGGAGAGAAAAATCAAGCAGGGGCACCACCCTCTGGGGGTGGTGACGGGGGCCTGCGCTGTGGACCAGGGGTCGTGGGGGGTGGAACGTGGAGCTCAGAGACGTCGGGTGGGTCTTCGCGGATGTGGCGAACGAAGCTTTGAAGAAAGGGGAGGTCTCGGTCGACGGACTCCTGGGTTATCCGACCACCCTGCCCAGCTAGGAGGATCATGGCCATGAATCGATCGGCTTGGTCCTGATCGGGGGCAGATGGGTTGGAAGTGGTGGGCTGAGCGGGGGGTTGTGCGCGACGAGCGCGACGGGTGGGCCTAGGGTTCGAAGAGCTAGCGTCGGTGGGTTTAATACGGCGGGGAGGCATTGTGTAGGTGTCGTTTGTGTGCGTAGGTGTGTAAGAGTACAACGAATTCAACACAAACACGAAATACGACCAACAAGCAAATGGAATATTTGGGGTAAGATTAAAATTAAGCAAAGGAGCGAGTTTACCCAAATGAGATGAAGATAGTCGATCGTAGACGCCTCGATGCTACTCGATTGGAGCACGCTGTGAAGCCGCAGCGATCTCTTCAACAAGTTCCGATGTTAGGGAGAATGGGTGAAATTTAGGGTTTGTGTGGAGGGAGATGGTGGGGGAATGGAGAGAAATGATGGTGGACGGGTAGGGAGATGGCGGGGGAAGAAGATCGAGGTTGATCTTGGTGAAGAAAGCAGGAAGGCGCACGAGGGGAGTCGAAACGGCGGCGATTTGGGCGATCGGTCGAGGGTGGGAACGAACGGGTGTCGGGGGGGTTTATATAGGGTTTTAAGTCGAACCGATCGGGTGACTTGTCACCCGATCGGTTGACGGTTAGGTCGAAAATCTTGCCGAAGAAATGCTACAGGCGAACCGGTCGGTTGACTTTTCAACCGACCGGTTGGCCGCTCCACTCATTTTCCCGAGAGCTTAGGGCTGCTCACCCGGTCGCGTCAACCGATCACGCTCGAACTCAACCGATCGGTTGACATTCCCCAAAATTTCCCGAGAGTTCTCCCCAGCTCACCCGGTCTGCCACCAGGTCTCTTCATTACTCAACCGATCGGGTCATATGGCGGCAGATCTCGGCATGTATCAGATACATCCCAACCGATCGGGTGAGTTGTCATCCGATCGGTTGGGGCTTGTTTCCTGCAAAAACCAATAGATTTGTTTAAGTCCCCGAACGGATGTTCTCGCGGCTGATTTTATTTATAAAAATAGATAAAATAAAGTAAAAAATAACGCTAAAAATCGGAGGAAAAGTTTAGAACATGGGTTGCCTCCCATGAAGCGCACTTGTTTAACGTCGTTGGCTCGACGCCCGCAAGAGATGCTCATGGTGGTTGATACGGGTGATGCCCGAAGTTCGGCATCTCTTCTTCATTGGAGCTGAAGGCACTTGGAGTAGTCAGCGGCTGGAAAAATACTTGCTCGACTATCCTCCCCTTGTTCTTGGGATCCGGGGGCTTTTCCTTGGTGTTGGCGCTTCCCGCCATCTTCTTCAGGATCCAGACCTCGTTTTTAGTGAGGTCCATGGGCTCTTTCCCCGTTCTCCTCACAGGAGTAGCCTTGGGGAACCCGGGAGGGGTCGTTCTTGCTGCACTCGGTTCTCCAGCAGCTTCTTTGTTCTCGGGGCCGTCTCCATCTTCTGAATCCCCCAAGTCATCGGGGGGGTTTCTTAAGAGAATCTCCCAGGAGCTCTCTTCAACAGCCTTTTCTTCTTCCATCTCCAGCAGATTACACCGAGGGTCGTCTGGGGGATCAGGGTACTTCATGGATAACCCCAGATCAAATTCGACTTTTTCTCCGCCGACGTTTAGAGAAAGTTTTCCGTTCTTCACATCTATTAGAACGCAAGCAGTGGCCATGAAAGGCCGTCCCAGGATAATGGGGGTGTGTGCGTCTTTGGGCATGTCCATGACTACAAAGTCCACATGCACATGCACCCCTCTCACATTCACGGGCAGGTCATCCACAATTCCCACCGGATATTTGACCGACCGGTCAGCTAGTTGTAGGGTCATCCCGGTGGGCTCCAAATCACCCATCCCTATCCTTCTGTACATCGACAAGGGCATCAAACTAACACTCGCTCCGAGATCGACGAGTGCACGATGAATCTTCACTGCCCCGATCGTGCAAGGAATAGAGAAGCTCCCCGGGTCCTTGAGTTTCGGCGGGTTTGCCCTCTGAATAAGAGCGCTACATTCCGCCGTCAGCACTACTTTCTCCTTTCTAGACCCTCTAGTCACCAAATCTTTCAAGAATTTTGCATAGGAGGGGATTGTTTCGATTGCTTCTAGGAAGGGGATTTGCAGGCTTAGGTCCTTGACCATGGCGAAGAACTTGCCATATTTCTCATCAATTTTTGCCTGAGCCAACCGTTGTGGAAATGGCACAACGGGTTTATACGCTTTCGCGCTCTCTTCCTCCTTCTTTTCCTTCTCTTCTTCAGAGACTCCCTCCGGAGTCATAGGATTTGATGACGAAGCACCGGCGTCGTTTGATTTTTCGATCGGTTTCTCTACGACCAACGGTGCTTCCGGGTTGCTAGGGGGCACTCTAGTAGGAATTTGTGTCCCGCTTCTCAGAATGATAGCGGACACATTTGCGTGCTCGTGCACGAGTGCCGATGTCTGTGTTGCTCCCCTCGGGTTCACCTCCGGTTGTGGCGGTAATTGGTTTTGTGACCTCGCAAGGTTCGCCACTTGTAACCCCAGCTGGGTTACTTGGTCCGTGAGGGTCTGCTGACCCATTTCCAGCTTTTGGTTGATCCTCTCCTGGTTGGTAATATATTGAGTCAATAGAGACTCAACCGGAGAGACGGCCCTTTGTTGGCCATACTGCTGCTGCTGCTGGAACGGTTGTTGAGTCCTGGGGGCGTAAGATTATTGCTGAGATGGTTGCTGCTGATATTGTTGCTGCTGAAACTGACTCTGCTGTGGCCTAGCCGGCTGATATTCTTGTTGCTGCGGCTGCTGAGGCGGCGAGGGCTGAAATGGTGGCCGGTAACTGAAGTTCGGGTGGTTCCGGTTGTTTGGAGAGTAGGCCGGATTGGAATTTGTCCTTGGCGGGTACGGCGCATTTCCCGTGGGGTTGTAAAATAGTGCGCTCGCCTGATCCAACGGTGGTGAGATGTCACCACCGTCGAATTCCCCAAAGAATCCGGACTCTACCGCAGAAATTTGCTGTGTACCGGCCCCACCGGCTCCTACCATTAGTGCGGAGATCTGGGTCGAAAGCAAGTCAAACTTGCTTGAAAGTTTGTTGACGTCCTCGACTCTGTGTACACCCCCAGACCTTGGTGTGGCTCTCTCGTCACACCACCGCTCATTGTTGGATGCCATATTTTCCAGAATATGTCCGGCATCTTCCTCGCTTCTAGACATGAAGGAACCCCCAGCCACGGCGTCCATAGAAGATTTCAGGTCATCCCTCAACCCATTGTAGAACAGATTAATAATCTGCCACTTCGGAAGCTCGTGGTGAGGGCATCTTCTTTGCATCTCTTTATATCTCGTCCAAGCTTCATGCAAGGACTCGTGGCTGGCCTGGGAGAAGGAGGAGATCTCACTCCTCAACTTCATGGTCTTCCCCGGAGGAAAGAACTTTGTCAGAAAAGCGTTGAAGAGCTTCTCCCAGGTGTTGAAAGTGTTGGGGTCCTTCCCCCTTAGCCATTGCTTGGCTTTGTCTCGCAAAGAGAAGGGGAACAGCTTCAGACGGATAGCCTCTGTCGTGACACCATTAATCCGGAAGGTGTCACACTTCTCCAAGAAGGAGTCCAGGTGCTCGATCGGGCTCTCCATGGGTGCACCCGCAAACTGATCCTGCTGGATCCACGTCACCAATGACGGCTTCAGCTCAAAGCTTTGGGCCGTGATAGCTGGAGGACGGATGGCGGAAGTGGACTCGATAGATGGCATCGAGTACTCCAGTAGAGACTTTTGAGGTGGGGTGTTCTCCTCCATGGATTCGGGATCTTCTCTTCTCCGCTTCTCGGCGGCCAAACGCCTAAGGGTGGCGTTAATCTCTGGATCGAGGGGGATCAAGTCGTCAAGACTCCTTGAACTCATGCGCATGAAAAACAACAAACACCTGTGAAGCGACAAGTGGGAAAGAAACAGATAAAATAAGAAATAAAAATAAGAAAAATAAAAATAAAAAAGAAAACTGAGAATGCGAAAATTATCGCGAGGTAGGGATGTGAGCTAGACACGAGGGTTCAAGAGATCCTAAAATAACAAGCACGTTGCCTCCCCGGCAACGACGCCATAAACTTGGCCGGCGCCCCGCGTGCGTCGCGGCGGCACGGTGTCGTTTACCGCAAGTTTCACGGTTAGTGTAGGGTGCGGGAATATCGAACTCAGGGAGGCGAGGTTGTGCTTGGGTCAGGTAGGACCTAAATCACCCCGAGGGGCGAGCTAGCCCGAATCGGTAGATGGTTGTCACGAAAGAAAATAAAAGGGTATGAACAAAAAGAAAGTAAACCCGGGACTTTGGTTTCCAACCCGACGAGAGACTCTCGCCGATACGGCCTACGGGTATGGATAGCGATCGGGATTAGGGTCTAATGGTGAGACGTTGCCTCTGAAAGTGGTACCGGCGTCCCATGGGCCCGATATTCCGGTCGGTGCCCAGGATGATACACCGGACTTCCCGGATTCGATCAGTGGGCACTCCCGTGTCCATTAACACTGATCGATCCCGGGAGCACTAAGCCCGCAACGATATCTCCCAACGTCTAATCCTGCCGCTCCCGCGTGCTAGGATTCGACGTCTATGCTAAAGGCGTGAGCTATGGCTAGGGAGTCAACCGCCAAGTTTATTCCCCCTTGGCCCAACGGTCAAAGGCGGTCTTTTTCCCGCCGATGACAATGAAACACCCCGCGTAACCGTTAGATCCCTACTCCCTATCGATTTCCTAACCCTATGGACACATCGGGAAGAGCCCCCGAAGGGGTTTCCACCAAAATCCCAGATTTGGGAACTACTCACAAAAATTGATGAAACATCGATCTAAATGAAATTTAACCGTTGAAATCATAATCGGACAATTGTAATGCGGAAGTAATGGAGTAATAAAGACAATACTAGAATTTTAGAAAGATCTGAAAACTTACAAAAGAGTAACAATTACAACCGTCACAAGGAAATAAAATAGTAGAAAAAACAACAGCTCTCGTTTCTGGAACCCTAGGGGTTCTATATATAGACCTTCGCATCAACCGATCGGTTGACAAGTCAACCGATCGGTTGATCCGTTACAGATAAATAACAGAAAACAGCGAGTTTCACCCGATCACATGAACCGGCCGGTGAGTTCTTGAGCGACCGGTTGGATCTTGGAGCAGTCGGGTGAATCGATCGGTTCGACGTCCGTGTCTTCAGCTCTTCTTCTTCAGCTACAGATGAACCGATCGGGTGAGAGTCACCCGATCGGTTGGAATTCTGCTCGAAAAAACAGAGAACAGCCGCCCGTAGAACCGGTCTGTGAACCGGTCGGGTGACTTCTTTGTGAGCTGCGGCAGAGACCGGGTGGTGCACGCGTGCATCACCTGATCGGTTGAAGATGACCAACCGACCGGGTGAGGGGCTGAAAGATGAATTCTTCGACGTTTGACCCCCTGGATCACGCGTGACTTCTCCCGTTGCTCCGGGGACTTGGGATATCATCGTTAAACGTCCCCTACGTGGTCGAACCCCTGCAATCATGGAAAAACAAAGAAAAGTGAAAGAAAACGGGAAAATATACGAAAACGAATAAGAGACGGTGGAAAAACACGGAGAAACACAAAAGAAAACGTGCGTGAATATATGAAATATAAACGCACGTCAATGATGTGAGCTCTATTCTTTAAATGTATAATAGATGATTACACAATTTATTTCTTATTCTTAAATAATTCATATTATTGTAGTATCAACCTATTCATTTTAGTTTTGTGTTGTTTTGTGTTGTTTTGTTTGGTTTCACTTGCACTTGAGCTATGTCACCTCCAATGCCTTCTCCATCAAAGCCATGTCGCCAACATCACCTCATCCACTGGAGCCACATTGCTAAAACCTGGGGAATTATTTCAGTAATGTTTTGTTCATTTTTGTTTAATATTGTTGTCAGTATTGAAATAAACAATCTGATATTTTTTGTCCTAGAAAAATCATCTTTTAACATGCAAACAGATGATTGAAATAATCTTCCAAGAAACTGCAATGAAGAGAGTTTATAAGTATTGTAAATGAACGAATAGAATTAGGAACTAAAAAATTATATATGAAATTTGATTCTTATGTAGGGTGATCCCACGCATTATATAAATTACATGCCATTATCTATGTAGTTAATGCACAAGGGGGCCTATGTTTCATTAAGGTGCATGATGCAAACCGGTATTGTATATTAGTCCACATTACCCACAATTTATTGCATTTACAACCTTCGTAGTGGTTAAAGTTTTTAGGATGAAGATTTTGGAATGAAGTTGAAAATTTTAAGGGAAGATATTTTTAATGTCGTATGCCCTAAGGGAAGTTGAAATTTACAGAATCTTTCATACACATCCAACTTGCACTGTTTTCCTGGCATTTTTGAAGGGTGCCAAATTTTAGAGCAGAACTAAATTTGGAGTGTATTAAATTTTGGGAGGAACTAAGATTTTGAGGAAGAACTAAATTTCTTAGGTTGAGCTAAATTTTTTAAGAATCTATATTCATGTAAATGGAATGTGTGTATATTCATGTAAAGGGAATGTGTGTATATTCATGTAAAGGGAATGTACAAGTAACCACAGCGGGCCAAGCAACAACAAGCAGTATGGGACTGGGAGAGGCAAAAGCAGTCACCAGACACAAATACAACCAAGAGCAAGGCCCGCCAGCAAAAGAAAACTATAAGCTACACACCGAACGGGGGTCAGACCAACCCCCAGTTCCCAAAAATGGTTCTAGACACTCATCATCCTCAAGAGCAGGCGTCACAATAGCATGTCCAAGGAGATCCGAGCGATGATGGAAGCTCTCGGAAGCGATTGCGAATGGAAGATGTGGTTGTTGTGCTCCTTCTAGATATGCCAAACGGCAGCAGAGAGAGCTAACAAGGAAAGACGCCCCACATCAAGAAGCTTCCCGCATGATCCAAAGCGATGCCTAAGGAGGTGGGCATCGACATACAGGGATTTGGAGCAGGAGGGAAGGCCAAGCTTGAACCGACAAGACGCCCAAACAAAGGAGCTATACTCACACCTGAAAAAGAGATGTTATGCAGTCTCCAGATGATCACTACAGATGACACAAGGAGCCTAAACAATGATACCCTGGCGGGCAAGGGGGTGGGGTGTGGGAAGGCGGTCCGAGAGCACCCAAAGAATATTGAGAGCATACTTGGGCACATGCCCAAGATACCAGACAATAGACCGTAGACAAAAGGGGGGAGTGAGGTTTGTTTATATTTTATATATTCACGCACGTATTCTTTGTTTTTTCTGTTATTTTCCGTCGTCACGTTCCCATTTTCTCGGGATTTTTAGTTTTCTTTCACTTCTCCATGTTTTCGTGTGTTTGCAGGAGATTGCCAGCGTAGGGGACATATAACGAAGATATCATGAGTCCCCGGAGCAACGGGAGGAGTCACGCGCAATCCAGGGGGTCAAATGATCAAGATTGCCATCTTTCAGCCCCCACCCGATCGGTTGGACACAGCCAACCGATTGGGTGATGCACGCGTGTTCGACCCGGACGGAAGCTGAAGCAAAGTGAAGATCAACCGACCGGTTCGACGACCGGTTCATCCCAACAGAGTTCTTGGGAATTTGGAGCTGAATTCCAACCGATCGGGTGACATCTCACCCAATCGGTTCATCTGTAGCCGATTCTTCCAAAAGACAACCTAGAGAGCTCAACCGACGTCTGCTGACCATGCCAAATCGACTGAGCTCTCTGTCTATTTTGAGAACAATTCCAACCGATCGGTTGAATGTTCAACCGATCGGTTCACCTGATGCCGTAAGATCCAAACGATGACCCGGAGCTGCCAACCGGTCAGACCAATCGATCGGGTGAAATTTTGAACGTCGATGCTGGAGCGCCTTAGCAGCTCAACCGATCGGTTGATTTTTCAACCGATCGGGTGAAGTCGTTTTCTATATATATTTGCCTAGGTTTTCAGAAAACGCAGCTGGTTATTTTTCCTGTCTTTTTCTCCATTTGTGACGGCTGGAATTTTATTGTTATTTGTAAGTTCTCTGATCTTTGTCAAACTTTAATATAGTCTTAATAGCATTGCTACTAGCGTGTTTCAATTGCCTGATCATGATTTTTACGGTTGATTTTCATTTAGATTGCTTTTTAGCTATAATGTGTGAGTAGTTCCCAAATCTGGGATTTTGGTGGAAACCCCTTCGTGAGTTTTCCCTGATGCGTCCATAGGACTAGGAAATCGATAGGGAATAGGAATTTAAAGGTTACGCGGGGTGTTTCATTGTCATCGGCAGGAAAAAGACCGCATTTGACCGTCGGGCCAAGGGGGAATAAACTTGGCGGTTGACTCCATAGCCATAGCTCACGCCCTTAGCGTAGACATTGAATCCTAGCGCATGGGAACGGCAGGATGAGATGTTGGGAGTTATCATTGCGAGCTTAGTGCTCCTGAAGTCGGTCAGTGTTAATGGACATGGGAATGCCCACTGACCGAACCTGGGTAGTCCGGCGTATCATCATGGGCACCGACCGGAATATTGGGCCCATGGGATGCCGGTATCACTTTTAGAGGTAACGTCTCACCACTGAACGCTAATTCCGATCGTTGTCCTATCCGTCGGTCGTAATAGTGAGAACACATGATAGGGTGGAAACTGAAGTCCTGGGTGTCCTTTATTATTGTTTATGCCTCGTATCTTTATTCTGTGACAAACCTTCAATCGATTCAGGCTAGCTCACCCATAGGGTGAACCGGTTCCTCTCTGACACAAGCACAACCACGCATCCCTGTGTTCGACCGCCAAGCCACACTACAACATCGTGCGCTTGCGGTATAAATATTTAAATCTGGTATCCCCAATCCTATTGCACACTTGCATGGGTAAATGTAGGGGACGTCAAGCTCTATGGCGCCATTGCCGGGAAGGTGACGTGCGTTTATATTTCATATATTTGCTCACGTGTTCTTCCGTGTTTTTCCGTATTTTACCACCGTCTTATATTCGTTTTCTCGTGTTTTCTTGTTTTCTTTCACTTTTCTGTGTTTTCCGTATTTTGCAGGAGTTTACTGGCATAAGGGACATAAAACGACGATATCACAAGTCCCCAGAGCAATGGGAGGAGTCACGCGTGATCCAGGGGGTCAAACACGATGATATCATCTTTCAGCCCCTCACCCGGTCGGTTGGTCATCTTCAACCGATCGGGTGATGCACGTGTGCACCACCCGGACGCAGCTTGGAGCTCACAAGAAGTCACCCGGTCGGTTCAGTGACCGGGTCAAAAGCCCAAACTCTCTGGAATTCGAAGCTGATGGCCAACCGATCGGGTGACCTTCACCCGATCGGTTCACCTGTAGCTGAATCTCAAAATCCAAGACAAGAAGATCCAACCGGTCTCCTCACCCGGTCGACACCAAGATCCAACCGGTCACATCCATGTTTCAACCGACCAGTTCATCCTGACCGGGTGAAGTCCCGCATCTCGCTGCCAAAGTTTGAAGCTGATCACCCGATCGGTTGACTTGTCAACCGATCGGGTGATATCATTTCCTATATATAGAACCCTAGGTTTTCCAGAAACGGGAGTTGGTTATTTTTTACTGTTTTCTTCATTTTGTGACGGCTGTAATTTCCCAGTTTTTGTAAGTTTTCAGATCTTTGTCAAACTTCAGTATTATCTTAATTGCTTTACTACCATTGCATTTCTATTGTCTGATCATGATTTTTACGGTCGATTTCTGTTTAGATCGCTTTTTACTAAATATGTGTGAGTAGTTCCCAAATCTGGGATTTTGGCGGAAACCCCTTCGTGGGCTCTTCCCGATGCGTCCATAGGGCTAGGAAATCGATAGGGATTAGGAATCTAACGGTTACACTGGGTGTTTTATTGTCATTGGCGGGAAAAGGACCGCCTTTGACCGTTGGGCCAAGGGGGAATAAACTTGGCGGTTGACTCCCTAGCCATAGCTCACGCCCTTAGCGTAGACGTCAAATCCTAGCGCGCGGGAGCGGCATGATGAGACGTTGAGAGTTATCGTTGCGAACTTAGTGCTCTCGGAGTCGATCAGTGTTAATGGACACGGGAGTGCCCACTGACCGAACCCGGGAAGTCCGGCGTATCATACTGGGCACCGACCGGAATATCGGGCCCATGGGACGCTGGTACCACTCTTAGAGGCAACGTATCACCATTAGACCCTAATTCCGATCGTTATCCTACCCGTAGGCCGTATCAGCGAGAGTCGCTCGATAGGGTGGAAACCAAAGTCCTGGGTTTTTCCTTTATATTGTCTATACTTTGCATTCCATTTACCGTGAAAACCCATCATTCAATCCGAGCTAGCTCGCCCATGGGGTGAATTTGATTCTCTTTGACACAAGCACATCCACGCCTCCCTGAGTTCGACCCCCAAGCCACACTACTACACTGTGCGCTTGCGGTTACAAATATTTAAATCTCACGCCCCCAATCGTATTATTACACACATCTAGCACGCACAAGCGGGGGAGGTCAAGCTTTATGGCGCCGTTGCCGGGGAGGCAACATGCTTGTTATTTTTGGATTTCATGAACCCTTGTGTCTAGCTCTCATCCCTACCTCGCGATAATTTTCGAATTCTTCTTTTTCCTTTTTATTTTCTTATTTTTATTTTTATTTTTACTTCTTGTCTTATCTGTTTCTTTCCCACTTTTCGCTTCACGGGTGTTTGTTGTTTTTCATGCACAGGAGTTCAAGAAGTCTCGACGACTTGATCCCCGTTGATCCAGAGATAAACGCCACCCTAAGGCGTTTGGCCATCGAGAAGCGAAGAAGAGAGGATCCTGAAACCATGGGGGAGAGCAGCCCTCCTCACAAGTCCCTGCTGGAGTACTCGATGCCTTCCATCGAGTCCACCTCCGCCATCTGTCCTCCAGCTATTACGGCCCAAAGCTTCGAGCTTAAGCCATCTTTGGTGACGTGGATCCAGCAGGATCAATTTTCGGGTGCACCCATGGAGAGCCCGATTGAACATTTAGACTCCTTGGAGAAATGTGACACCTTCCAGATAAACGGTGTCACAACTGAGGCGATCCGACTGAAGCTGTTCCCCTTCTCCTTGCGAGATAAGGCCAAGCTGTGGCTTAGGGGGAAGGACCCGAATACATTCAACACCTGGGAGAAGCTCTCAAATGCTTTCCTGACGAAGTTCTTTCCTCCGTGGAAGACCATGAAGCTGAGGAGTGAGATCTCCTCCTTCTCCCAGGCCAGCCACGAGTCTCTGCACGAAGCCTGGACCAGATACAAGGAGATGCAGAGAAGATGTCCCCACCATGAGCTCCGCAAGTGGCAGATCATAAATCTGTTTTATAATGGGTTGAGGGACGATTTAAAATCTTTTATGGACACCGCGGCTGGAGGGTCCTTTATGTCGAGGAGCGAAGAAGATGCCGGACAGATTCTGGAAAATATGGCATCTAACAATGAGCGGTGGTGTGACGAGAGAGCCACACCTAGATCTGGGGGCATCCATAGGGTCGAGGACATCGACAAATTGTCAAGCAAGTTTGACTTGCTGTCGACCCAGATCTCCGCATTGATGGTAGGCGCCGGTGGCGCCGGTTCACAACAGATTGCTGCGGTGGAATCTGAAGTTTTTGGAGAGTTCGATGATGGTGACATCTCACCACCGTTGGATCAGGCGAGCGCATTATTTTACAATCCTACAGGGAATGCGCCTTTTCCACCACGAACCAACTCCAACCCGGCCTACTCTCCCAACAACCGGAATCATCCCAAACTTATCTACCGAGCGCCTTATCAATAGCTGGCTCAGCAACAACAGCAGATATATCAGCCGGCTAGGCCTCAGCAGCAGTTTCAGCAGCAGTAGTTTCAGCAGCAACAACCTCTACAACAGTATCAACAGTATGCTCCTAGGAATCAGCAGCCCACCCAGTAGCAACATTGCCAGCTGAGGGCCATCTCTCCGGTTGAGTCCCTCTTGACTCAATACATCGCCAAACAGGAGAAGATAAATCTGAAGCTGGAGATGGGACAAAGAGTCCTCACTGATCAGGTGACCCAGCTGGGGTTGCAAGTGGCGAACCTTCAGAGACCGCAGAATCTTTTACCGCCACAGCCTGAGGTGAACCCGCGGGGGGTAAATCGGACCTTGGCGCTCACGCATGAGCATGAGAACGTGTCCGCCATCGTCTTGAGGAGCGGAACGCAAATATCGACGAGAATGCCCCCCAAAGGACCAGAAGCACCGTTGGTCATGGAACGACCAATTGAGAAATTAAATGACGACGGTGCTTCGTCGCCCAAGCCAACTACTCCGGAGGGAGTTCATAGAGAGGAGAAGAAGAAGGATGAGGAAGGGAACCTAAGAGTATTCAAGCCCGTTGTGCCTTTCCCACAACGGCTTGCCAAAGCCAAAATCGATGAGAAGTATGGCAAATTCTTTGCCATGGTGAAAGATCTGAGCTTACAAATCCCCTTCCTCGAGGCCATCGAGACAATTCCCTCATATGCCAAATTTCTGAAAGACTTGGTGACACGGGGATCTAGAAAAGAGAAGGTCGTGTTAACGGCGGAGTGCAGCGCCCTCATTCAGCGTGCAAATCCGCCCAAGCTGAAAGACCCATGAAGTTTCTCCATCCCTTGCTCTATTGGGGAAGTGAAAATCCAGAGGGCACTCGTCGATCTAGGAGCGAGCGTCAGCTTAATGCCCCTATCGTTGTACAAGAGAATAGGGATGGGAGACTTAGAGCCCACCAGCATGACATTACAACTTGCTGACCGTTCGGTTAAGTACCCGGTGGGAGTAGTGGACGACCTCCCCGTCGATGTGAGAGGGGTACAAGTACCGGTTGATTTTGTGGTGATGGACATGCCAGAAGACAAGCATACCCCTATTATCCTTGGACGGTCCTTTATGGAAACCGCCGGAGTTTTGATAGACGTGAAGAATGGGAAGCTTTCCCTCAATGTCGACCAAGAAAAGAGTTGTTGAATATTGGACTCCCCGGATTTGGTTTTGGATGATGAGCAACCATAAATAATTCATGAACTAACAATTTGTGAGCGCAGTATTGGAGATCGTCGCCAAATTCACGAGAACATTCAAAGCGACATCTCAAGACTTCTCAAAGCACGTATTCATTGCCTAAAGCTTCGTTGAAGCTCTTGGACCGTTTTGGAAGTCATGAAGAATTAATCGAAGCTCTCAAAGACCGTTCTTTAAGGTTTTATTTGTAGTCTTTTAGCTTCGATATATAGAATGTTAAGCCTTGAGTATATCTTACAATTCTATCTTCATAACGCTCATATCGTAGCTCTAGGATCTTAGTACAAGTTCATTCTAACTTCCTCGAAGTGTCGCGCTTCGATTCGGACTTGTTTGTGCATGTTAGTTGGTACAAGAAGAAGTACTGACCGACTAGATGGTGATCTAGTCGGTCAGCAACTCTTCTTGGACCGACTAGATTGCTTCCTTAATTTCATGCACTTTACTGTTTATAGTTAGTCGGTCTACGTTGACTCACCGACCGACTAGTTTGTGAACTAGTCGGTCAGTCATGCTTCTTTGACCGACTAGTTGTGCTTTACTGTACATACCAAATTTCTCCTAAGCTACTGTTTATCGTTAGTCAGTCTAAGAACGTTTGGTGACCGACTAGTTGACAATCTAGTCGGTCAACTTTTGTTCTTGGACCGACTAAGTCAATTTGTATTCAGACTATTTCACTTTGCCTCTTAGTCGGTCTACGTTCACTGACTGACCGACTAGTTGTGAAACTAGTCGGTCAGAATGTCTTCTTGGACCGACTAGATTTCTAGGTCTGAATTTCTATCTTTTCTCAGTTCCTCACTTAGTCGGTCCATGTTGTTTGACTGATCGACTAGTTGATGAACTAGTCGGTCAGTGGTTGTTCTTTGACCGACTAGTTTCCTCAGATTTCTATCCGTTGGGAATTGACCTAACTTGTTTTTATGGGACCCTATAAATACGAACCTAGGTCATTTCTCTCTAGGTTAGAGCTGCCATTAAGAGATTCATTGAGATTAAAAGAGATAGCCATTCTCCCTCATTTCCAAAGCTCTCTTCCTCACAAGAAACCCATTCTCTCACTTTCTAGATCTAGAATCCATATTGAGAGAAGCTTGTTCTTGGTGAGCTCTTCAAGCTCTAGCTTGATTCAAGTCTCCAAATCACTCCTAGGCACCTATTGCTGGTCATTTCCTTGGTGCTAGGTCTTGGTGACTTCATCTTCCTCAAATCCTTCCTTTCACCTATTTGGGTAAGAAAAACTCAAGGTATAGGATTTTGTGGTAAGATTGTTTATTTCATTATAAACTTGTTTATATTGCTTATTGATTCTCTCGGTTGTGAGAGAAGGTTGTGATCCCGGGTTGTGGGATTCACTATTGCCATTGCATGTATGATTTGATCTTGTGAAGGTTTTTCACAAGATATTCATAGTGGAAATCTTGGGTTAGGGTTTCTAACCTAAGTATCCGGAGGGGATCCGGGTGGTTGGGACGTAGGATCACCGGGAACAAGTCGGGGAGACTTGGGTGGATCCGAACCCATTAACATCTTTTGTTAGCATTGTTAAATTTGTTGTTGTCATTCAATTTAAGCTTCCGCAAATTGTTTTGGTAGTTGTTTGCACTATAATTTAGAATTATACTCCTTGTTATTTTTAAAGTACTATTCACCCCCCCCCTCTAGTACTTGTGCAGTAGCTTGTAGGGCATTACATTTGGTATCAGAGCCAGATACTTAGCTATGTCTGCCAACGACAACAAAACCGTGCGTCCACCTTCCAACTATGACACCTTCAGGAACCGTGAAGGAGCATCTTCGGTGATGGAAGGACATTCCTCTACGAGGCCTCCGTTCTTCAACGGTACCAACTACGGGTACTGGAAATGCCGGATGGAAACCTTCCTCCGGAGTGCATCTCTATGGAGGACCACAATGAAGGAATACATCGAGCCCGAAGAAGAAGACTTTGAGAAATGGACTACCGCGGAGATCGCCGCGGAGGTAAGCAATGCCAAGGCAATGAACGCCTTGCAATGCGCATTGGAGCCCGAGGACTTCAATAAGATATGCACATGTAAGAGTGCATATCAAATTTGGAACTCCCTCCTCATTCTACATGAAGGGACGAGTAGGGTAAGAGACTCTAAACTCGTAGTTGTAAACAAAGATTACGAAATGTTTCATATGCAACAGGGCGAGAAGATGAAGGAATATTACACTCGCTTCGTTGACATAATAAACGAGTTAGAGGCCCTCGGCAAATCCTACACCCAAAAGGAGAAGTGCTCGAAGCTTATCGAAGGACTTCCTTCTTCTTGGGAGAAACGTACCTTCGCCATCGAGGAAGGTAATGACATGAATAAGTATACCGTAGTTCAATTGATGGGTACTTTGATGTCATACGAGGTACGCAAAGATAGCAAGGTGAAGTTACAAGAAAAGATGAAGTCCTATTTGAACCAAGACGTGCCTAAGAAAAAGGCGATTGCATTCAAGGCGGCTTCATCCACCTCTACCGATGATGAGGAATCGGAAGAAGAAATGGACATGGAATCCATCGCACTCATGGCCAAGAAGTTCAATCGCTTCTTCCGAAAGGGTAACTTCAAACAAAAATCTAAATTTACTTCTACTAACGCCTCTCCACCTTTGTGCTTTAAATGCAATAAGCCAGGACACATCAAAGCGGATTGTCCTCAAAACAAGCAAAAGGAGAAGTGGAAGGCGCCGAAGTTCGACAAGTCGAAGAAGTACAAAAAGGGGTACAAAAAGGGACTTGTCAGAGCAACATTCACCGACTCCGAGGATTCCTCAAGCGGAGAGTCGGACGATGAGAAAGTGGAGCAAGCGCACATGTGCTTCATGGCGAGAGAGGAGCATGATCAAGAATCTTCCTCCTCCGATGATAGTGACGACGAAGGCGATGAGGTAACTATGGATGATCTTAGGGATGCTAACTCTCATTTATGGTCTAAATACACTAAATTAGTAAATAGATATACTAAAGTAAAAGATGACCTAACTAGCATTCAAACCTCGCCTAAGACTATCATCACCAACAACGACACCGTTGTTGAAGAGTTAAGAAATGAGATTGTCAATCTCAAATCTGAACTTGAACATGTTAGCATTGAAGATCCGGAAGAACATAGGATAGCGGATTTGACTTCTCAAAACTCGACTTTGAGTATTGAGAATGAGAATCTTAAATCTCGTGTTTATGTGCTCACATCGCAAGTATCCAACTTGGATACTTCTATGCGTTCTCTCAAAGAGAAATATGAGAACACATTAGGCCGAATTAATAAATTCAAAAAGGGTAAGGACCATTTGGATAAAATCCTAAGTGACTTACTTCCGGCCAATCACCACATTGGTTTGGGGTATACGATGGGATGTCCGTCCAAAGCGGCCACTACCTTTGTTAGGCCAACTTCCGGTGACTCTACGAGTGGTAGCAAACACTCTATTGGTAGTTCATCTACCAATGGTGCTACCACATCGTCCACACCCTCTTTCGGAAAGAAACCCACTTTGGGTGGACCTCCAAAGAAGGGGCATGCTTATATGTACACCAATACCATGCCACGTAGGAACACACGTCCTACTCCACCGTCTCACACATATGATAATTTTTATGCAACACATTCTCGGGCACGTGCACACCATGTGAGACACCCTCACGCACGTGTTCCCACACATGCATATGTTCACCCACCTCATCATATGAATAATTCTCGTCGTGCACCATTCCATCATGTTCCTTATGCCTATCCACAACATGCATCACGTAGAAATCAACGTCGCATGCATGCACCCAATAGGATGATGGCTCCCAAAATTTTCACTATTTGGAGCCCAAAGGACACAAGCATGGATGAAAAACAAGTGTATATGAATGCTTATTTTTCGGATGTTGTACATAGTAGAAATTATGTGGGGAAGTCTAAGTCCAATTGGACTTGGCTTCCAAAGGTCTAACCTTTGAGGACCCAATGACCTTGGGTACCATGATATGAAATTTTCTATCTTTAGGTACTCAAGGAAAAGAAAAAGAAAAGGAGCAACAAATTTAAATTTAGCTCCAAAGGGAATTGGATACTCGATAGCGGGTGTTCAAAACACATGACGGGTGACGCTCAATTGCTCTCCGGAGTGGTTCCCATTGCAAATGGAAATCGCGTCGTATTTGGAGGCAACGAGAGCGGAACCATCGTCGGTGTTGGTAAAGTGGGTAACCCGTCTAAACCTTTAATTAGTGATGTTTATCTAGTTAATGGTTTAAATCATAATCTTATTTCAATAAGCCAACTTTGTGACAAAGGTTACAAAGTTAGCTTTGCGAAAGGATTGTGTCCTATTTCAAATGATAATAATAAATTATTATTTTCCGGCACACGCCATAAAGATATTTATATTTTGGATCTTCCTAAGTCATATGAACAATTTCTCGTTGCCAACACAAGTGAACAACACTTATGGCATCGACGCGTTGGACATGTGAACTTTGGAACACTTTATAAGCTTTCAAAATTAAATTCCATTAAAGGTTTTCCGAAGCTCGTTTTTGAAAAGAAAAGTTTTTGCGATTCTTGTCAACATGGCAAGCTTCCTAAATCTTCATTTAAACCTAAGAAAAGCATTTCTACTAAACGGCCACTAGAGCTATTACATCTAGATTTATTTGGGCCAACTAGAGTTGCTTCCTTAGGAAATGCAAGATATGGACTAGTCATCGTTGATGATTATTCAAGATTTACATGGGTATTTTTCTTATGTAATAAAAATGAAGCTTTTGAAAACTTCACAATATTTGTGAAGAAAGTACAAAATCTCATCGGAACCACCATTGTCACTATTCGTAGTGATCATGGGGGTGAATTTGAGAATGAGTCTTTCTCAAATTTTTGTGATGATCTTGGAATTACTCACACGTTTTCTTTCCCTCGCGCACCTCCTCAAAATGGTGTTGTTGAGAGGAAGAATAGAATGCTTGTGGAGTGTGCTCGTACTATGCTCGAAGATAGTCAACTTGGTTATCAATTTTGGGCGGAAGCGGTACACACCGCTTGTTATGTGTTTAATAGAATACTTTTGAGGCCCGGCACCAAATAAACTTGCTATGAATTGTTGTTTGGTAGATTGCCTCAAGTTAAACATTTTCGTGTTTTCGGCGCAAAATGTTTTATTAAAAACACATATGATAATTTGGACAAGTTTGATCCGAGATCGGATGAGGGGATATTTGTTGGGTATTCCTCACATAGCAAAGCCTACCGGATATACAACAAAAGATCCTCTACGATCGAGGAATCACTTCATGTCTCTTTTAATGAGAATTTTACTACTCCTAGAATTTCAAACGATGATGACTCTATGGATGTTTTATGTGATTCTTTTGAAAATTCTAAGTCTATTGATTCAATTGATTCTATTGATACTAAACCGACTAATGAAGTTGTTGAGAATGTGCCTAGTGATCAAGGTATTCCCAAGCGACTTCATACCGTTCGCGACCATCCCCATGAGCAAGTCATTGGCAATATTCATGATAGTGTCAAGACGAGATCTCAAGTCCACCACTTTGCCAATTGTGCCTTTGCCTCATCGATAGAGCCAAAGAATATAGTTGAAGCATGCGAAGATAGTGCTTGGATCCTTGCCATGGAGGAGGAACTCATTCAATTCGAGAGGAATGAGGTATGGGAGCTTGTTCCTTTGCCATCGAAGAACCACACCGTCATAGGGACAAAGTGGATCTTCAAGTACAAAACCGACGAAAACCAAGTCGTCGTCCGGAACAAATCTCGGTTAGTTGCTCAAGGCTATCGCCAAGAGGAAGGTATCGATTTCGAAGAATCCTTCGCTCCGGTAGCTAGATTAGAATCAATTAGACTATTATTGTCTTATGCATGCCATAAAAATTTTAAGTTATTGCAAATGGATGCTAAAAGTGCATTTTTAAACGGAGATGTTGTTGAGGAAGTTTACGTTTCTCAACCTCCGGGCTTCATAAATGAAAAATTTCCAAATCATGTTTTTAAACTAAAGAAAGCTCTTTATGGTTTGAGACAAGCTCCTCGAGCTTGGTATGATCGCCTAAAGAATTTTCTTTTGGATTTGAATTTTAAAATGGGCGAAGCCGATTCTACACTTTTTGTTAAGCATGCGAATAATGATATTTTATTAGTTCAAATTTATGTTGATGATATCATTTTCAGTGCTACTAACTTCACTCTTTGCGAAGAGTTTTCTAATGTTATGAAGGAACAATTTGAGATGAGCCACATGGGCGAACTCAAATAGTTCTTAGGTCTCCAAATTCGCCAATTGAACGATGCAATCTTCATCCACCAAACAAAGTATACGGTGGAGTTGCTTAAGCGATTTGGAATGGAGAGTGCTTCCGGGAAAAAGACTCCAATGAGCACGACTACGCATCTTGACAAGGATTCGGGCGGTAAGGATGTAGACATTCGTCTATATCGAGGTATGATAGGTAGTTTACTTTATCTTACCGCAAGTAGGCCCGATATTATGTTTGCCGTATGCATATGTGCTCGTTATCAGTCTCAACCTAAGGAGTCTCACTTAGTAGCGGTTAAACATATTTTTCGCTATCTAAGTTACACTTTAGATTTTGGATTACTTTATCCAAAATCTAGCACATATGAGTTAGTCTCATATAGTGACGCTGATTATGCGGGATGCAAATCCGACAGGAAAAGTACTAGTGGCACTTGCCATTTTCTAGGAAATTCTCTTGTCTCTTGGTTTTCCAAGAAGCAAAATTCCGTATCACTTTCAACCACCGAGGCGGAATACATTGCCGCCGGTGCCGCTTGTGCCCAGGTTCTTTGGATGAGACACACACTGAAGGATTTTGGTATTCATTGTGATACTAGCCCTATCATGGTGGATAACCAAAGTGCTATTTGTCTTTCAAAGAATCCGATGCACCATTCCCGATCTAAACACATAGATGTCCGACATCACTTTTTAGATGATCATGTTGCTAAAAAGGACATCATATTAGTGTACGTTGAAACCCAAAAGCAAATCACCGATATTTTCACGAAACCCCTAAAGGAGGACTCCTTTGTGCGGTTGCGTCGAGAATTGGGGATTATGGGTGAATCCAAGATATAGGATTCATATTTCATTCAATTTTCTTGCATGCTATTATATTTCGCGATATTTCGTTCATGCTAGATTTATTGAATTTTTGGGGATTTTATGTGATATGTTTGAATTTTTGCTCGAATTCTTATTTGAATATCGTATATGAGATTTCGATGTTTTGTGGGGTAGTTTAGATGACTAATGAGAGAGTTAAGATGATTCATCCAAGTGGTTTATGAAGAGAACACATTTATCAATTTTTGGACTCTTCTAGTCGGTTTCAGTTCATTAGTCAACCGACTAGATGCTCATCTAGTCGGTCAGCTAGTGAACTCAGACCGACTAGATCAAGCTTTTAACTTTCTTTTGTCATTTACTTCTTTTAGTCGGTCTTAGTACACTTACCGACCGACTAGATTGAAAACTAGTCGGTCAGTGAGTATACTGCGACCGACTAACTCTAGCCCTATAAATTTCTGTTTGCCTCTGTTTCGACTTAGTCGGTTCAAGCTCATTGACCGACCGACTAGATCGTAATCTAGTCTGTCAGTACTTGAACTGTGACCGACTAAGTGGGTTAGGGCAAACGTGTCTTTTCGCATTCCCGACCGACTTAAACACATTCTAACCGATCTTTTTCACTTTTAGTCGGTATTTTTCTCAGCTCCAGCCCGAAAACCCCCTACACCCTCTCGAGACCCTTCGACTTCCGACGTCTTTCCGGCCATCTTTCCGGCCATCCCCGCCGTCCGTCGCCGTCGACCATCTCCCCTAGGTATAACCCCTCTTCTTTGATCTCGTTTTCCTTCCCTAGGGTTAGTTCTTCATCTTGTTTTCTCCTCTAGGGTTTGAGTTAGGGTTTCGGAAATAATCTTAGGGTTTGTGCTTAGGTTGTGTGATCCTATACCATCGCTTGTTTGTACTCGTTGTGCCGAGATCATGGTACGAACGAAACTCCCGATTACATCTTCTGGGGCATCCCCCATGACCGTTGAGACCGGGGCCGCTTCGACCCCTCCCAAGCGTAGGGCTAAGACCACACGTCCCCCCTCTTCGTCTTCGACTCCGTTGAAGAGGAAGAGGACATCTAAGCCTAAACCTACCGGCCAATCGTCCAAGCCCAAGCCAAAGCCTAAAAAGTTCCGTGCACCTACTCCTCCCGGTGAGAGTTCAGGTAGTGATTCCGAGGATAACTCCGATGAGGAATACACTCCTGAACATCCCGAGAAGGCACCCACTCCACCACCACCACCTCCTCCTCCTCCACCTCCTCCGAAGACCCGTAAGGCTAAGGGTAAAGCTCCTATGCCAGTCGGTGGTGTGGATATATCGTTGTGCCGCGACGACCCTCAGTGTCTCGCAGCGTACAACCGTATAGAGCACTGCCCACTGCTATTGGAGCATTACGTTCAGTTTTCTGATTTCCTTGGCCTTGCCGATCTTCTCTCGTATAGTGGCCTATTGGAGTACCTTCGATACGACCCTAAGGCGAACCCTAGACCCTATCCTCGCCTGGTCAAATTATTCTATGCCAATCGTGTCCGTGGCCAGTACTACGAGTCTCACTCCATCGAGACTTCTGTTTTGGGGACTCCTATAGTCCTCACGGCAGAGATCTTGGGGGAGCTGATAGGTTGCTCGTCGTGTGGCCTCCTCCCTTCTGACATCTCAGTTGACGATATCTCCTCCCTCGATCAGCCTACCCTAGGTGAGATTTTCCAGGTTATTCCCCCCGCATTCATTGGCGTCCCTTCGAAATCATTCAAGCCGAATGCTTGGGTGATTAACCTGATCCTGAAATCATGCCTCCTTCCCAAGTATGGATCTTCTTCTCTTCCATCTCAGCCGTTCTTGAAATTGATATATGCTCTGTTTATGGGTAGCGAGATTAATTGGGCTCGCATTATACTCGATAAGATGGACTCTTTCGAGTGTATACGCAAGACCACCAAATCTGTGCATATCCCGTATCCATGTCTCCTGACCTTGGTATTCCGTCGATTCGGTGTCCCCTTGCCCCCTGATGATGAGCGTCCCCTTGGTCCTCCTCTGAACGCGACGGCCGTTAAGAAATCTCTTGCGGCACTCTGTCACGTGCAGCGGTCGACACCTTCTGCATCTCAGGCCACTCCCTCAGCTGCTTCTGTCCCTCCTGCTTCAGCTGCTGCAGCCCCCACTCCTTCTGCCACATTAGATGATGTCGTACGGATACTTCGTCGGCACGAGTCGCGCTTGGCTCGTACCGAGGAGGTAGTTTGCCGTATGGCGAGTACGATGGGCATTGAGCTTCCTCCTACCGTTTCTGAGGCTGAGGAGATGGACGATGAGGATATTGACGATCTTGTCACTTCCTTGGCTCGTGGCGATGTTGCCACTGCTGCTGCTGCTGCTGCTACCACATCTGCTCCTGGAGTTGGCACCACGTCCGGTGCTCCAGAGACTTCTGCACCAGTAGTTCAGACTTCTGAGGCTGCTGCTGCTCCTGTTGACGACCCTCCTCCTGTCTTGCCTGCTGATACTCCTGTTGAGACCCCTGCTGATGAGCCCGACGTCGTCGTTTCCACACCTGCCCAGACGATCCCGTCTGTTGACACGCCTCTCCTCCCTGCAGAGCCTGAGTCCACTCCGTCGACTGGACCCACGGAGACTGCAGATCCAGCCACTTCCTCGTGATCGTCATTTTCAAGGACTCTCCACTACTCTTTGGATGATATATCTTATTGAGAGTATTTTGGGTTAGGATGGAGTTTGAGGGTTATTTTGATGTATTTTGAGTTTTTTGGATGTCGGTGTATTATTTTGATGTTGATGATGATGGTGTTGTACTTTGATGTTGATGATGATGATGATGTATTTTGATGTTTATATCGAGAGTATGTTGCACTTGTTATACTTGATGTACTCGATGTGATATCTTTTTGGATGTACTCATGATGTTTATATATATATATATATATACATCGTCGTTCTCTATGTTTCAATTCGTCGTGCACATTTACTATTCGTTCAACGCATATGATATGTGAATTCGTCGCTCGACGCTTAAAAACTTGGTTAAATAGATTATATTTCTATAATTGTATAGAATTGTTTTCCATGCACAAATTTAACCAAGAATATTGAATATTGGAGAGTATGTTTCATTATTCAATAAATGAATAAATATTTGGCATTTTATTTTGATGATTTTAATTATCGCTTTTTGATAATGGACAATTTGGCACACCTTGATTTGATTTCAATACTTTTCCCTTGGTGTCAATTAGGTCCATCGTCATTGTCTACGACTCCCAATGTTGGATTTTCCATTTCCTAGTTGTTGTCGTTGTATGCCCCCCATTTTTGGGATAATGCCAAAGGGGGAGAGATAATGATAATAAATAGGTCAAATGAAAATTTAACTCAATTTCCAAGAATCTAATTTGATGTGTTAGATTCAGGGGGAGTTAAGATATATATAAGGATTTTCAAAATCCGATATTTCAAAAATCGATTCTCTTTATTTATCTTACTCGTCTGATTGATGCAATTCATATATATTCTTTTTGGAATTAACGTGTCATTAATGCAGGGGGAGTAAGTATTTTACATTTGAATCATTATTTTGATTATTATTTATGTTGGTTTGTCATCACCAAAAAGGGGGAGAATGTTGAATATTGGACTCCCCGGATTTGGTTTTGGATGATGAGCAAACATAAATAATTCATGAACTAACAATTTGTGAGCGCAGTATTGGAGATCGTCGCCAAATTCACGAGAACATTCAAAGCGACATCTCAAGACTTCTCAAAGCACGTATTCATTGCCTAAAGCTTCGTTGAAGATCTTGGACCGTTTTGGAAGTCATGAAGAATTAATCGAAGCTCTCGAAGACCGTTCTTTAAGGTTTTATTTGTAGTCTTTTAGCTTCGATATATAGAATGTTAAGCCTTGAGTATATCTTACAATTCTATCTTCATAACGCTCATATCGTAGCTCTAGGATCTTAGTACAAGTTCATTCTAACTTCCTCGAAGCGTCGCGCTTCGATTCGGACTTGTTTGTGCATGTTAGTTGGTACAAGAAGAAGTACTGACCGACTAGATGGTGATCTAGTCGGTCAGCAACTCTTCTTAAACCGACTAGTTTGCTTCCTTAATTTCATGCACTTTACTGTTTACAGTTAGTCGGTCTACGTTGACTCACCGACCGACTAGTTTGTGAACTAGTCGGTCAGTGATGCTTCTTTGACCGACTAGTTGTGCTTTACTGTACATACCAAATTTCTCCGAAGCTACTGTTTATCGTTAGTCGGTCTAAGAACGTTTGGTGACCGACTAGTTGACAATCTAGTCGGTCAACTTTTGTTCTTGGACCGACTAAGTCAATTTGTATTCAGACTATTTCACTTTGCCTCTTAGTCGGTCTACGTTCACTGACTGACCGACTAGTTGTGAAACTAGTCGGTCAGAATGTCTTCTTGGACCGACTAGATTGCTAGGTCTGAATTTCTATCTTTTCTCAGTTCCTCACTTAGTCGGTCCATGTTGTTTGACTGACCGACTAGTTGATGAACTAGTCGGTCAGTGGTTGTTCTTTGACCGACTAGTTTCCTCAGATTTCTATCCGTTGGGAATTGACCTAACTTGTTTTTATGGGACCCTATAAATACGAACCTAGGTCATTTCTCTCTAGGTTAGAGATGCCATTAAGAGATTCATTGAGATTAAAAGAGATAGCCATTCTCCCTCATTTCCAAAGCTCTCTTCCTCACAAGAAACCCATTCTCTCACTTTCTAGATCTAGAATCCATATTGAGAGAAGCTTGTTCTTGGTGAGCTCTTCAAGCTCTAGCTTGATTCAAGTCTCCAAATCACTCCTAGGCACCTATTGCTGGTCATTTCCTTGGTGCTAGGTCTTGGTGACTTCATCTTCCTCGAATCCTTCCTTTCACCTATTTGGGTAAGAAAAACTCAAGGTATAGGATTTTGTGGTAAGATTGTTTATTTCATTATAAACTTGTTTATATTGCTTATTGATTCTCTCGGTTGTGAGAGAAGGTTGTGATCCCGGGTTGTGGGATTCACTATTGCCATTGCATGTATGATTTGATCTTGTGAAGGTTTTTCACAAGATATTCATAGTGGAAATCTTGGGTTAGGGTTTCTAACCTAAGTATCCGGAGGGGATCCGGGTGGTTGGGACGTAGGATCACCGGGAACAAGTCGGGGAGACTTGGGTGGATCCGAACCCATTAACATCTTTTGTTAGCATTGTTAAATTTGTTGTTGTCATTCAATTTAAGCTTCCGCAAATTGTTTTGGTAGTTGTTTGCACTATAATTTGGAATTATACTCCTTGTTATTTTTAAAGTACTATTCACCCCCCCCTCTAGTACTTGTGCAGTAGCTTGTAGGGCATTACAAGAGTCGAATTTGACTTGGGGTTGTCGATGAAGCACCCAAATCCCCCGGACGATCCTAGTATCAGTATGCTAGAGAACGAAGAAGATAGAGCTGTTGAAACAAGTGCCTGGGAAGTACTCTCGAGGAATCCCCCCAATAGCTTGGGGAACCTTAGAGAGCAAGTTGGCTCCCCAAAGAATGAAGTTGCTAATGAGGCGGTCGCGTGACATGTGACCCCTCCCAGATTCCCTAAGGCTCCTCCTACGAGGAGAAAAGGGAAAGAACCCATGGACCTCAACGGTGATGATGTCCGGATCCTGAAAAAGATGGCGGTAGACGCCAATTTGAGGGAGAAGCCCCCGGATCCTGTCGACAAAGGGAGGGTAGTTGAGCGAATCTTCTTACAGCCGCTGACTACACCAAAAGCCACAAGCTCTGGAGTTGAAGAGATGCCGGATTTTGGGCATCACCCGTATCGCCCACCATGAACATCATCAACGAGCGTCGAGCTAAACGACGTTAAACAAAAGTGCTTCATGGGAGGCAACCCATGTTCTAAACCCTTTGTTTCCTTATTTTTGAATTATTTTTGACTTTATTTTATCTATTTTTATAAATAAATCCAGCCGCAAGAACTTCCGTTGTGGAACTTAGGCGATTTGTGGGTTTTTGCAGAAAACAAGGCCCCAACCGATCGGTTGATAACTCAACCGATCGGTTGAGATGTATCAGGTAGATGCCGTGTCTGCCACTGAATGAACCGACCGGGTGAGGAAAGAAGAGACCAGTTGGCAGACCGGGTGACCTGGGGTAAACTCTCGGGAAAATTTCAGAATTTGTCAACCGATCGGGTGACAAGAAGCGAGACCGGTTGAGGGACCGGGTGAGAAACACTAAACTTTCGGGAAAATGTGTGGAGCGGTCAACCGATCGGGTGACAACTCACCCGACCGGTTCACCTGTAGCAACCCTTCAGCCGAAATTTTTGACCACTAAGTCAACCGATCGGGTGACAACTCACCCGACCGGTTCGACTTAAATCCCTATAAATAGCCGCCGCCCGCCCGTTCGATCCGCCCTCGCCTGATTTCGAATTCCAGATCGACGCTTCGACTCCCCCTCTTGCGCCTGACCTCGTTCTTCCCCTAAATCAACCCCAATCGATCTCCCCCCTCTCCCGATCCATCTCTCCATCGATTTCTCCCCATCCTCCTCGATTTCACCCGCACACAAAACCCTAACTTTCACCCATTCTCCTCCAATTTTGAAAATTGCTGAAAGGATTGCCGCGGCTTCACACATGCTCCTGTCGAGTAGCATTGGGGCGTCTACGAGCAACGATCTTCATTTCATTTGGGTAAACTCGCTCCTTAGCTCAATTTTTATTTTGCCCTAAATATTTCATTTTGCTCGTTGGCCGTGTTAGTGTGTATTCATCGTCTTTTGCATACACTCACACACACACACGACTCATGCACAATGCCTCCTTGCCGTGCTAAGCCCACCGACGCCAGCTCTTCCAACCCTAGGCCCACCCGTCGCGCTCGTCGCACACAACCCCCAGCTCAATCCACCACCACCAATTCATCTACCACCCCACGCACCACTTCCCCCGCTTACATTGGCGATGCCGAATTTGGGGTATCATTCCATGACGACGACCAATCCGACCGGTTCGTGGCCATGATCCTCCTAGCTGGACATGGTGGTCGGGCAACTCAGGAGTCCGTCGACCGAGACCTGCCCTTTCTTCAAAGCTTCATTCGCCACATTCGCACTGACCCACCCGGTGTCTCCGAGCTTCACATCCCACCCCCCACCACTCCCGGTCCTCAACACAGGCCCCCACCACCCCCCCCAGAGGGTGGTGCCTCTGCTTGATATTTTCCCATCCAGTTTTTGTCCCCCCTACTTTTTGTGCCCATCTGTCTTTGCGGGGCCCTGCTTTACCACTGCTAGGGGAGGACCCATTCACGTGTCGTGTCCCTTCTTTCCATTCTTTTCTTTTATTGACCCCCCCTTGCATATCTCTGCACTTTCACGATCATATCTCATTGCTAGCATTGTCATGTCTAGCTTGGGGGAAGTCTATTTTGCTGTGTTGTCGTGTTTTGTTTTCTTTGTCTGTGTGCTTGTTTCATTTGTCGTGTCATATCATTTTCTTTCTTTCTTTTTCTATTTTTATGTCGTGTGGTTCGATTTTGATTTTTCTTTATTTTCAGTTTCGTATCTGTGTTTTCCATTTTTTTTCATTTCTTTTTGTGTCAGTGCGTACCCCCCCCCCCATTTTCATTGCCCTCCCATACTCACTCTTATTGCATTGAGGGCAATGCAAACTTCAGCTTGGGGGACTCGCACTTTGTGCGTCATTTGAGTCTTTCTTTTTCGTATTTGAGTCGTTTTCCTCCATCTTTTTCTTTTTCTTTTTTCTTTTCTTCTTTTTATCTCTTTCTCCTAGAGATGAACCCTATGATGAATTGCCACAAAATCACACACACCGAGCATGGCATCGATAATTACACTCACTAGCCCTAGGATATCGAGTCCCCCTGCATTTCACGCATCGTGGGTCCACTTAGCTTTTTGTGAGTCGTGTGTCGTGCCTAGCTGTTTGGTGTGCTTCTGCTTTGTGATTTTACTTTATATACCTGTCTAGGAATGACCCCTAAATTATCACGCTTCGATATGAATAATGCGGTATTTGCTTCTCTTGTCTGTTTCTGTGTGCATGATTATATATATCGTATGCTTCATTTCGCATGTGTCGGGATTCCACAATTAAGGACTAGGATAACCCATTTAGCCCATGCTCTAATTAGCGAGTTGAGTTTCCTTTGCCTAAGTGTTTAGATTCCGATTTCTTTTTGTTTTACTTGGTGCAAATCCCGTCGTCGTGTACCGTTCTCCCACTTGGGAGAGTGCACATGTGTATAGCCAAAAAACCCAAAAATCCAAAAAAAGAGAAAAGAAAAGAAAAACCCAAAAAGAAAAGAAAAGAAAAAAAATTGTATAGCCAAAAATCCAAAAAAATATACAAATACCCAAAACCCAAAAAAAATTCCCATGTGAATATCTTTTCCTGCTTGCCGAGAATAAAGGGAAGGCGAGAATTTGCACCAAGTGTTCTACTCCACATCATCTCAACCCCCATCGGTTTCAAAAACACTTGTCTTAGGAACTTTTTAGCTATTATCTAGGCTATAGTGGGGTGATTTCCTTAACCCTAGTTATGGAGTCCCTGACGCATGATATGTTTCGATACTCTCTCTATTCTCATGCATGCTTGAACTACAAATATTCACCGCTTTATTCAATTCGAATCGATATTTGGGTCATTTCCTGGATTTGTGTATATCGAGCTTTATCGCACATCGTAGATAGTGACACTATCTGCTAGCACACGACCACACTCACTCGCGCTTCACCACGTGGGCCCACGGCACTTGTCTGGACTCGTATTCCTTGGTTTAGTGATGTGATTTGGCGTTTACTTGCTTGGTGTGTCGTTTTTGATTTTGTTGGCCCTGACGGGTGATCTAGGATATAGAGTTTTCTTTGTCTCTCTTTCTCTCTATTTTCCCTCTCCGAGCTCCTACTCTCACTCGTCTTCCTCGAGGACGAGGAAGAGTTCAGCTTGGGGGATTTTGACGTGCGTTTATATTTCATATATTTGTGCACGTTTTCTTCCGTGTTTTTCCATATTTTACCGCCGTCTTATATTCGTTTTCTCGTGTTTTCTTGTTTTCTATCACTTTTCCGTGTTTTCCGTATTTTGCAGGAGTTTACTGGCATAAGGGACATAAAACGATGATATCGCAAGTCCCCGGAGCAACGGGAGGAGTCACGCGTGATCCAAGGGGCCAAACGACGATGATATCATCTTTCAGCCCATCACCCGGTCGGTTGGTCATCTTCAACCGATCGGGTGATGCATGCGTGCACCACCCGGACGCAGCTTGGAGCTCACAAGAAGTCACCCGGTCGGTTCAGTGACCGGGTCAAAAGCCCAAACTCTCTGGAATTCGAAGCTGATGGCCAACCGATCGGGTGACCTTCACCCGATCGGTTCACCTGTAGCTGAATCTCAAAAGCCAAGACACGAAGATCCAACCGGTCTCCTCACCCGGTCGGCACCAAGATCCAACCGATCACATCCATGTTTCAACCGACCGGTTCATCCTGACCGGGTAAAGTCCCGCATCTCGCTACCAAAGTTTGAAGCTGATCACCCGATCGGTTGACTTGTCAACCGATCGGGTGATATCATTTCCTATATATAGAACCCTAGGTTTTCCAGAAACGGGAGTTGGTTATTTTTTACTGTTTTCTTCATTTTGTGACGGCTGTAATTTCCCAGTTTTTGTAAGTTTTCAGATCTTTGTCAAACTTCAGTATTATCTTAATTGCTTTACTACCATTGCATTTCTATTGTCTGATCATGATTTTTACGGTCGATTTCTGTTTAGATCGCTTTTTACTAAATATGTGTGAGTAGTTCCCAAATCTGGGATTTTGGCGGAAACCCCTTCGTGGGCTCTTCCCGATGCGTCCATAGGGCTAGGAAATCGATAGGGATTAGGAATCTAATGGTTACACATGGTGTTTTATTGTCATTGGCAGGAAAAAGACCGCCTTTGACCGTTGGGCCAAGGGGGAATAAACTTGGCGGTTGACTCCCTAGCCATAGCTCACGCCCTTAGCGTAGACGTCGAATCCTAGCGCACAGGAGCGGCAGGATGAGACATTGGGAGTTATCGTTGCAAACTTAGTGCTCCCGGAGTCGATCAGTGTTAATGGACACGGGAGTGCCCACTGACTGAACCCAGGAAGTCCGGCGTATCATCCTGGGCACCGACCGGAATATCGGGCCCATGGGATGCTGGTACCACTCTTAGAGGCAACGTCTCACCATTAGACCCTAATTCCGATCGTTATCCTACCCGTAGGCCGTATCGACGAGAGTCGCTCGATAGGGTGGAAACCAAAGTCCCGGGTTTTTCCTTTATATTGTCTATACTTTGCATTCCATTTACCGTGACAACCCATCATTCGATCCAAGCTAGCTCGCCCATGGGGTGAATTTGATTCTCTTTGATACAAGCACATCCATGCCTCCCTGAGTTCGACCCCCAAGCCACACTACAACACCGTGCGCTTGTGGTTACAAATATTTAAATCTCACGCCCCCAATCGTATTATTGCACACATCTAGCACGCATAAGCAGGGGACGTCAGGAGGCAACGTGCTTGTTATTTTAGGACCTATTGAACCCTTGAGTCTAGCTCATATCCCTATCTCGCGATAATTTTCGCATTCTACTTTTTCATTTTTATTTTCTATTTTTATTTGTTTCTATCCCACACTTGCTTCACGGGTGTTTGTTGTTTTTCATGCGCAGGAATACAAGGAGTCTTGACGACTTGATTCCTATTGATCCGGAGATAAACGCCACCCTGAGGCATCTAAACGTAGAGAGGCGAAGAAGAGAAGAGTCTGAAGCCATGGGGGAGAATACCCCACCACATAAGTCCCTGCTGGAGTACTCGATGCCATCCATCGGGTCCACCTCCTCAATCCAACCTCCGGCTATTACGGCACAGAACTTCGAGCTTAAGCCGTCGTTAGTGACGTGGATCCAGCAGGATCAATTTTTTGGGGCACCCATGGAGAGCCCTATTGAACATTTGGACTCCTTCCTAGAGAAGTGTGACACATTCCGGATTAATGGTGTCACAACTGAAGAAATCCAACTGAAGCTATTCCCCTTCTCTCTGCAGGATAAGGACAAGCAGTGGCTTAAGGGAAAGGACCCGAACACCTTCAACACTTGGGAGAAGCTCACGAATGCTTTCTTGACTAAGTTATTTCCTCCGGGGAAGATGATGAAGCTGAGGAGTGAGATATCCTCCTTCTCCCAAGCCAGCCACGAGTCCCTGCACGAAGCTTGGACAAGATATAAAGAGATGCAGCGGAGATGCCCTCATCACGAGCTTCCAAAGTGGCAGATTATAAATCTGTTCTGTAATGGGTTGAGGGATGACCTGAAGTATTCAATGGACGCCGCGACTGGGGGGTCCTTTATGTCTAGAAGTGAAGAAGATGCTGGCAACATTTTAGAAAACATGGCATCAAACAATGAGCGGTGGTGCGATGAGCGTGCCACGCCCAGATCTGGAGGCATTCATAGAGTCGACGACGTCGACAAGTTGTCTAGCAAATTCGATTTGCTATCGACCCAGATCTCAGAGCTTAGGGTAGGAGCTGGTGGTGCCGGCACCCATCAAGTATCGGCGGTGGAAGCGGAAGTCCTGGGAGACTTCGAGGGTAGTGATATCTCACCACCGGTGGATCAAGCTAGCGCGCTTTTTTTAACCCTACAGGTAATGCACCGTATCCACCTAGGACTAGCTCAAATCCGATTTATTCTCCCAATAACCGGAACCACCCCAATCTGAGCTACTGGGCACCTTATCAGCAGCCGTAGCAGCAGTAGCAGCAAGTATATCAGCAGCCTCAGCAGCAGCAGCAAGTATATCAACCACCTAGGCAACAGCAACAGTAGTTTCAGTAACAGCAGCAGCCACAAAGGTACCAATAGTATCCCCCCAGGAACCAACAGCCCACGCAGCAGCAGTAGCAGTATCAGCCTTATGGCCAGCAGCGAGTCATCTCCCCGGTTGAGTCCCTCTTGACCCAATACATTACAAACCAGGAGAAGATCAATTTGAAGCTGGAAATGGGGCAGAGGGCCCTCACCGACCAAGTAACCCAGCTGGGGTTACAGGTGGTGAACCTTCAAAGGTCGAAAAATCAATTGCCGGTTCAACTGGAAGTAAACCCAAGGGGGGCGAATCAGACTTTGGCACTAACGCATGATCATGAGAATGTGTCTGCTATCGTCTTGAGAAGCGGGACACAAATTCCTACAAGAGTGCCCGCTAAGGAACCGGAAGCTCCGTTGGTCAGTAGGCGACCAATTGAAAAAGCTAATGATGATGGAGCTTCGTCACCAAAGACTATGACTTCAGAGGGAGTCTTTGAAGAAGAGAAGAAGAAGGACGAGGAGGGGAGCCTGAGAGTTTTCAAGCCCGTTGTGCCTTTTCCACAACGACTTGCCCGAGCTAAGATCGATGAAAAATACGGCAAGTTCTTCGCTATGGTAAAGGATTTGAGCTTGCAGATCCCATTCCTCAAAGCCATAGAGACAATCCCCTCCTACGCAAAATTTTTAAAGGACTTGGTGACAAGGGGTTCGAGAAAGGAAAAGGTCGTTCTCACGGCGGAATGTAGTGCTCTCATTCAAAGAGCGAATCCGCCCAAGCTAAAAGACCCGGGAAGCTTCTACATTCCTTATTCGATTGAGGAAGTGAAGATCCATCGGGCGCTCGTGGATTTGGGAGCAAGCGTCAGTCTAATGCCCCTGTCACTATACATGATGATAGGGATGGGAGACCTGGAGCCCACGGGTATGACCCTTCAACTAGCTGATAGATCGGTCAAATACCCGGTGGGAATTGTAGACGACCTGCCTATTAACGTCAGTGGAGTATATGTGCTGGTAGACTTCGTGGTGATGGATATGCCCGAAGACACTCATACGCCCATCATCCTTGGACGGCCCTTCATGGCCACCGCTGGCGTGCTGATAGACGTGAAGAAAGGGAAGTTATCCCTTAATGTTGGCGATGAAAAGGTCTAGTTTGAGTTGGGGTTATCTATGAAGCACCCCCCGGATGAACCTGTTTGCAACATGCTGGACAATGAGGAAGAAAAAGCTGTGGAAGGTGGAGCCTGGGAAATTCTCTCAAGGAATCCCCCCGACAGCTTGGGGGACCTTGAAGAACATGTCGGTCTGAAGAAATAAGATGTTACTGGAGAAGCAGTTGTCCCACATGCGATCCCTCTAGGATTCCAATAAGCTCCTCCGATGAGGAAAAAAAGGGAAAGAGCCCATGGGGCCTACCGGTGATGAGATCCGGATCTTAAGAAGAGTGGCGGTAGACGCCATTATAAGGGAGAAGCCTCAGGATACCATCAACTGGGGGAGGATCATCGAAGAAGTCTTTTTATCGCCACTGCCAGCATCGGAGACCACCGCTCCAGAATTTGAAAGAATCCAAACATTGGGCATCATCCCCTTCCACCTTGAAAATCATCTACCGGGCGTCGAGCAAACGACGTTAAACAAAAGCGCTTCATGGGAGGCAACCCATGTTCTAAACTCTCATCTTTGTTTTTAGGATTATTTTTAGGTTTATTTTTCTTATTTTGTTGAATAAATTCAGCCACGGGAACTTTCGTCGAAGGACTTAGGCTATTTGTGGAATTTTGCAGGAAACAAGCCCCCAACCAATCGGTTGATCTCTCAACCGATCGAGTGGGACGTATCAGACAATGGCCTATATCTGTTCTTCAGCAAACTGGTCGGGTGGAATAAGCAGAGACCGGGTAGCAAACCGTGTGAGAAGAGCTGAACTCTCGGATTTTTTGGGATTAAATCAACCGATCGGTTGATAGAAGCTATGGTCGTGTGACGGACCGGGTGAGCTGCACAGAACTCTCGAGAAAATCGTGAAGCGGCCAACCAATCGATTGAGATCTCAACCGATCGATTCGCTTGTAGCCACTTTTCAACAAGTTTTTCAAAATAATAACCAACCGATCGGGTGAGATCTCACCCGATCGGTTCGACTTAAACCCTATAAATACCCCCGCATTCACCCGATTCATTTCTCTTCACCTGAATTCGAATTTTCGTCGCCGTTTCGCATTCCTCCTTCTCTCAACGGGCCATGTTCTTCCCTCAACCGACCACTAATCCCCCTCAATCGATCTCTCCACACTCTCCTTCCTTCCCTCCATCGATTTCTCTCTCCCCATCTTACATTTAATCCTAGCCAAACCCTAATTTTTACCAGACTTCCCCCATTTTGAAAAATTATTAAAAAAGCGTGCCGCGGCTTCACACTCCCATCAATTACGCTACGTTGGGTGATCTACAAGCAAGGATTATCTTCTCTACTTGGTAACTTCACTCCTTAGCTCCACTTTCATATTTGCCCTATCACTATATTTTTGCTCAAATTGCCATTGGTTGTGTGCATTCGTCATATCTTGCATTCACACACACACACACACACACACACACACACACACACACACACACACAATCATGGCCAGGGATAAAGATAAGGGTAAGGCCATCATGCGTGAGGAGGGGTCGTCTCGCAAGAGACGGAGGACCACACGTCCACCACACTCACGCCCTCCTCCTACACAGCCTACACAACCCCAACCCCAACCAATTATCCCTCCTGAGGACCCAATGATGGGCCCGCGTGGTTACCGTTTTTTGAGTCAAGAACAAAAATATTTTTATCATAGACTCGATGCACGGGGACACCTATCCACCAAATTTGCCCATGCCCAAACGCTTATCGATCTCGGAGTGTTCACCGAGGTCGAGACTCTCTTCGCCAATTTAGGATGGATAGCTTTCCTGAACGCCACCGCGGTATCCTACGCCTCCCTCACACTCGAATTTCTATCCTCCCTTGTATGTGAGTCGGGGTTGATCGTCGTTTTTCGCGTCCGTGACAAAACCATCTGCACCCACCTGAATACTATTAATAACATCTTCGCTTTCCTCATTCTTGGGGATGAAGCTATCCGTCACTCCGGATACCACCGTGATTTCGACGTCGATCAATTTTGGTTTCGCCTCACCCTACACGATCACTATCCTCGAGGTAAGGCCAAGGCCTCCTCCATCATTCACCACGTATTCTATCTAGCCCACCGAATCATATCTTGCAAATTTTTCCCCAGGGATGAGTTAGGTACCGTGACCATCCCTTATCTTTTTATTTTGTGGGCCATGACATTTGAGTTTATTCGCGGTGACGACGGGATCGCCTTAGAGGCCCATCGCATTCCCATTCACGCTGGCGATTGGCTTATTCACAAATTGCTTGACATTAGCCGCGCCGGCAAGGGCAAGTTTTGTTGCGGGGGCCTCATTACTATCATAGCTTCATATCCTCAGTTCAATATCGCTATTCCCAGAGATTTTCCTTCTGCCGCAAGACCTCCATGTATAGATCTTGATGTCCTGCGGCACATACACATGATCAAGCCCCGCCCCAACGGTCGTTTCACTTTTTACTACGGTCACCCCCCTGCTCCTTATACCATTATGCCCAACACAGCTCGTATGCCTATCCAGCTTGTGGCAGATTGGACATTCCCACCTGACCCTGAGTTTCTATGGGGTTACGTCTTCCGTTTATCCTGGGCACACCCAGATCACCTCCCCCTGCCGCCCACTTAGGCGAGCAGGACATACCTGCATCCTGAGGAGACCCCGGGGCTGCCCCTAGTAGGGTCATCCCGGCTTCTGTCCCCATCACCACCGTCACCACCAATCCGGTCCGTACGACCACTACTTCCTCCTTTCGTCGAGCCACCTCTGCTCGCCTCGGTCTCGAGGCTAAGTTAGCTGCACTGCGCGCTAGTGCATCCTCTTCGACCTCCTCGGTCCCATCCTCTTCTATATTTACCCACCCACGTTTCCTCGCACTTGAGAGGAACATGGCCACCATCCTCCGCATTCTCACTCACGTTCACGGACCACCTCCACCCACACCCCCCCTCACCACCACCTTCACCCCCTCGACGATCTTCACCTCCACCTTCACATTCATTACCTTCCACCACCACCGTTTCTATTCCCACCACTTTATCTCCACTCACGACCACTGCCGTCGCCCCCACAGATCCATCACCCTCCACTTCCCCTACCGCATACGCGCGCCGCAAGAAATTGCAGGTGCGATCGAGATCACTTCCCATACCATCCTCTTCTACCACCGTACCTCTTCCATCCACCACCGCTCTAGTCACCATTTCCATACCGCTTACCATCATCACCTCCACTCCACCCATCATCACACCACCACCACACCCACCCATCCACCACTTTCCCCACTTCTCCGCACTCCCGTCACCTCTCCCGTCCACTCCCCCACACATCTTCTACTGAGGAGGACGAGGATAGCTCCTATCCTGCATTTTGATTTCTTTTTCTTTTCTGATCTTCCCCCTTGCATATCTCTGCATCATCATGATTATATCTTATTGCTAGCATTGTCATGTCTAGCTTGAGGGAAGTCGTTTTTTATGTGTGTTGTCGTGTGCTATTTTTTTGGTGTGCTTGTTTATATATGTCGTGTGGTGTGATTTTCTATCTTTTATTTTCTGTTTATATGTCGTGTGGTGTGATTTCCTTTATTTTTCAGTTTCGTATATGTGTTTTTCTTGTCTTTCATTTCTCTTTGAATCGGTGCGTATTCCCCCCCCATTTTCATTGCCCTCCCGTATTTACCTCTATTGCATTGCGGGCAATGCAAGTTTCAGCTTGGGGGAGTCGCACTTCGTGCGTCATTTGCGTCTTTTTCTTCGTTTTTTGGGTCGTTTTCATCGTGTTTTTGTTTTTTTCTTCCCATCTTTTGTTCTCTTTCTCCTAGAGATGACCCCCTATGATGAATTGCCACAAAATCACACACACACACACCTAGCATGGCTTCGATAATCACATTCGTTAACCCTAGGAAGCTGAGTCCTCTTGCATTTCATGCATCGTGGGTCCACTTGCTTTTATGTGAGTCGTGTGTCGTGACTAGCTTATAGTGTGCTTCTACTTTGTGATTTTGATTTATATACATGTCCTGGGATGACCCCTAGATTATCATGCTTCGATTTGATTATGTGGTATTTGCTTCTCCTGTCTGCTTCTATATGCATGAATATATTTATATCGCATACTTCACTTCGCATGTGTTGGGATTCCACAATTAGGACAAGGATAACCCATTTAGCCTAAGCTCTGATTAGCGAGAAAATTCTCCTTTGCCCAATTGTTTAGAATCCGATTTCTTTTTTATTTTACTTGGTGCAAATCCCCTCGTCGTGTACGGTTCTCCCACTTGGGAGAGTACACATGTATATATCCCAAAAGCCCAAAATCCAAAAAAAAAAGAGAAAAGAAAAACCCAAAGAGAAAAGAAAAGAGAAAAGAAAGAAAAAGATATGTATAAGCCAAAAATCCAAAAAAAATACATATATCCAAAACCCAATAAAATTCCAGTGTGAATATTTTCCTACCTACCGAGAATAAAGGGAAGACGAGAATTTGCACCGAGTGTTCTTCTCCACATCATCTCAACGCCCATCATTTTCGAAAACACTTGGAATAAGGACTTTCTAGCTATTATCTGGCGATAGTGTGGTGATTTCCTAGTCCCTAGCTGTGGAGTCCCCGACACATGATACGTTTCGATTTTTACTTTCTTCTCATGCATGCTTGAGCTATATATTCACCGCATATTTCAAATCAAATCGATATTTGGGCCTTTACTTGGATTTGTGTATATGGAGCTTATTGCACAATGTAGATAGCGACACTGTCTGCTAGCACGACCACACTCACTCGCGCTTCACCGCGTGGGCCCACATGACCTGTCTGGACTCGTATTCCTTGGTTTAGTGTTGTGATTTATCGCTTGCTTGCTTGGTGTGGCGTTTTTGATTTTGTTGGCCCTGACGGGCGATCTAGGATTTAGATTTCTCTTTTTCTCTCTTTCTCTCTATTTTCTCCCTCCGAGCTCCTACTCTCACTCGTCTTCCTCGAGGACGAGGAAGGGTTCAGCTTAGGGGATTTTGACATGTGTTTATATTTTTTATATTCATGCACGTCTTCTTTGTGTTTTTCCGTTATTTTTCGCCGTCCCGTTCCTATTTTCATGGGATTTTTAGTTTTCTTTCACTTCTCCGTGTTTTCGTGTGTTTGCAGGAGATTGCCAGTGTAGAGGACATATAACGAAGATATCATGAGTCCCCGGAGCAACTGGAGGAGTCACGTGCGATCCAGGGGGTCAAACGACCAAGATTGCCATCTTTCAGCCCCCACCCGACCCGTTGGACACAGCCAACCGATCGGGTGATGCACACGTGTCCGACCCGGACGGAAGCTGAAGCAAAGTGAAGATCAACCGACCATTTCGACGACCGGTTCATCCCAACAGAGTTCTCAAGAATTTGGAGCTGAATTCCAACCGATCGGGTGACATCTCACCCGATCGGTTCATCTGTAGTCGATTCTTCCAAAAGACAACCCGGAGAGCTCAACCGATGTCTGCTGACCGTGCCAAATCTACGAAACTCTATGTCTATTTTGAGACAATTCCAACCGATCGGTTGAATGTTCAACCGATCGGTTCACCTGATGCAGCAAGATCCAAACGATGACCCGGAGCAGCCAACCGGTCGGACCAATCGAGCGGGTGAAATTTTGAACGTCGATGCTGGAGCGCTGTAGCAGCTCACCCGATCGGTTGATTCTTCAACGATCGGGTGAAGTCGTTTTCTATATATAGTTGCCTAGGTTTTCCGAAAACGCAGCTGGTTATTTTTCCTGATTTTTTCTCCATTTGTGACGGCTGGAATTTTATTGTTATTTGTAAGTTCTCTGATCTTTGTCAAACTTTAATATAGTCTTAATAGCATTGCTACTACCGTGTTTCAATTGCCTGATCATGATTTTTACAGTTGATTTTCATTTAGATTGCTTTTTAGCTATAATGTGTGAGTAGTTCCCAAATCTGGGATTTTGGTGGAAACCCCTTCGTGGGTTCTCCCTGATGCGTCCATAGGACTAGGAAATCGATAAGGAATAGGAATTTAGAGGTTATGCGGGGTGTTTCATTGTCATCGGCAGGAAAAAGACCACCTTTGACCGTCGGGCCAAGGGGGAATAAACTTGTCGGTTGACTCCCTAGCCATAGCTCACACCCTTAGCGTAGACATTGAATCCTAGCATGTGGAAACGGCAGGATGAGATGTTGGGAGCTATCGTTGCAAGCTTAGTGCTCTCAGATTCGGTCAGTGTTAATGGACATGGGAATGCCCATTGACCGAACCCGGGTAGTTCGGCGTATCATCCTGGGCACCGACCGGAATATCAGGCCCATGGGATGCCGGTATCACTTTTAGAGGTAACGTCTCACCACTAAACTCTAATTCCGATCGTTGTCCTATCCGCCGGTCGTAATAGTGAGAACACATGATAGGGTGGAAACCGAAGTCCTAGGTTTCCTTTATTATTGTTTATGCCTCGTATCTTTATTCCGTGACAAACCATCAATCGATTCGGGCTAGCTCACCCATAGGGTGAACCGGTTCTTCTCTGACACAAGCACAACCGTGCCTCCCTATGTTCGACCCGCAAGCCACACTACAACACCGTGCGCTTGCGGTATAAATATTTAAATCTGGTATCCCAATCCTATTGCACACTTGCATGCGTAAATCTAGGGGACGTCAGGGAGGGATGGCGAGACGCGGCCCAGGCCAACCGAAGGAAGCACCCCCCATCTGGGATTCACTCCCATGCATCGGGACCCTCACCCAAGGCCACCGAAGAAAAGGGGGAGTCAAGATGACGAACACATCAGGGGATCCTTCAAGCCCCCTCAACCCAAAAATCCTCCAACCGGGCATACCTGGTAGAAAAGGTGGGACATAGATACATGCAAGGGGGCCACAGGGAAGCCAAGGATCAAACTAGAAGGAAGAGGTGTGCCCATCACCAACCACCCGACGAAGACAACTCAAGGCAGCATCCCGGGCCCGGAGAATAAACTTCCAAGACCCGGAGTCCTAAACAACAGGGTCACACTGGAAGAAGGTAGTATGCCTTAAGTAAGTACCCGCATGTAAGCGACCCATGGAGAAAGGGAGTGGAGCATACGCCACATAAGCTTGATACCAGTAGGCACGCCAACCTCTTGAAGGCTACAAAGACCAATTCCAACCTCACTCCTAGGTCTACACATGTCCCCCCACTTCTAGAGGTGGAGCTTGGACCCCCAAATAAAATCTTTGCACAAATGGTCGATCAGCGACATGATGGTGGAAGGAATACTGAAGGACTGGATCCAGTAAGAAACATAGCCATGAATGACGGTACACACCAACTCAATGCGACAAGCAACAGAGAGAAACTTAGAATACCACCCTATAAGCTTAGACTTGCACTTATCTACCATGCTAGAGTATAGTTTTGCCACCGGATAAGAGGAAGAGAGAGGAAGGCCGAGGTACTTGACAGGAGGGACGGCAATAGGAATACCCAATAGGGAGGAGAGCACAGCACCAGTCCCACATCCCTTACTTAGTAGAAGGTTTCTCTTCCCCTTGTTGACCTCCAACGTATTAAAAAGATGGAAAGTATCCAACAGGTGAGGGAGCTCGCCAATGTAATCAGCATCCGCCTTGCAGAAACCCAGCATATCATCAGCAAAAAGAAGATGCTAGGGAATACCCAGGGCCGCACGCCTGGGGGACGAATACCTCTGGCATGAGTGGCAATATCCATAAGAATATTGAAGAACTCCATAAAAATAACGAATAGGAAGGGGGTGATGGGGTCACCCTGGCGAATACCCCGATTCCCACCAAAAAATCCAGCAGTAGAGCCATTCACCAACATCAAGAAAGAGGGAGAGGAGACACACTCCTATATCCAGTGGATGAAGATAGGGGGAAGCCCAAGCGGTGCAGGAAGTAGTAGATAAACTCATGATTGATGCTATCAAAAGCCTTCCTCGGGTCAAGCTGGATGCAAGCACGGGCCCCTAAGGAAGTAGAATAACCCCGAATAATCTCATGGGCCAGGAGGGTGGAGTCATAGATCAACCTGCCGTTGATAAAGGCAGATTGATTCCAGGAAATGAGCTCAGTGTAACGCCTTGCTTTCCAAAAGACATCGGAAGTGAGAACGTTACGAGGTCCGCATGAACTGGAGCAGTGAAGCTCGAGTTCAATGAGCGTCTGTGATAAAAAACACAAAGAAGGTCCTTGTGTGCATTTCAGAACAATAAGAAACATTCATAAATTAAAGCCACACCCAGAAATAAAAATGTCCATACACGAAATAAACGAAAGGCCACAGCTAGGCCAAAGTACGACAAAAGGAAACATACACTAAACAACAACAGAAGGTAAAACTAAAGGAAAGTAGCAACGGGATAGTCCTCTATGTTGAGTATTGGACGTCTCCCTACTTGGTGTTAATGATGAGCAAACATAAATACTTGTGACTAATCCCCTATTTTGCAGTTAATCCATTGCCTAAGCTTATTATGAAGATCAACTAGCAATGGATGACTCACAAACGTCATTAAAGGCAAATGACATGAATTGGATGATCGTAGATTGTTGATTGAAGCTCCGTAAAGACTTCAAGCTCATACGATGGAAAGAAGAGATTATTCGTTAATGTAATTTTTCTTTTATCTCTTCTAGTATGTAGCTTTGAAGTAGAACTTTGATGGAGCACTCACACACATCTACATTCTATCATAGGACTTCATTAAACCAATTGTCCTTTGATCCCAATTCAATTCTCTTTTGTTTGTGCTAGGATTATTCATAACAGCCGACTGCTGAACAGTTTACAGTCGCCTGACTCAAAAACAGTCGACTGTGTTTTGTTCTACAGTCGCCTGTTATGTACAGACTATTACAATATAGTTTTGGGCCTTCTCTGATTATTTCGCACATGCTACTGTTGAACGATTCACAGGCGCCTGTCCTAGTGACAGTCGACTGTGTATTGTAAACCAGTCGCCTGTCTATCCTTGCCCAAACTCTGTTTGATCTGACTTCTACGGCAAGTCGACTAATGCTGAATATACAGTCGACTGTCTTTTAGATCAGTCGACTGTCTATGCTGCAACAGTCGCCTGTCTGTAAGTCATTTCTTTGACTCAACTCTCTGGAAATTTCTCTTGCTTATGACAGTCGTCTGTTTAAGGTTTTACAGTCGCCTGTTCTGATTAACAGTCGACTGTATTACTTGAATCAGTCGTCTGTCCTGTACCTTGTGAGATTTCCAGTATTTGTCTAACTTACTCTTCTCTCGGCCAGTCGCCTGTCAAAGAAATTACAGTTGCCTGTTGTTTTAACAGACGACTGTCTTTGATTCATCGGTCTATTGTCCACGTGGTAAGTTACCGTTATGAATTCTCGCCTACCCTTGCTGACTGTGCAACAGTCGACTGTGGATTGTTCAACAGTCGACTGTCGCGAGTTCAGATTATATCCGTTGAGATTTTTCTCACGGATTCCAACTGGGTTTTTGCCTAAACTGTTTTTTGGATTTGAGAAATCTATAAATAAAGCTTCTATTGTTTCATTGGAAGGCTACTCATTCATTACAAAATCTCTCAAGCTTTCATTTCCAAAGATCAAAGCTTTCAAATCCAAAGCCCTAAGTATTTCCAAATCTTGTTCTCTTGCTCTCCAACCTAGAACCAAAGATTGATCTTCTAGGCAATTGGTGCAGTCAAGAGAAAGGGCTTTCTCCTCTCTTTCAAGAGAGTTCTTCAACACACATCACACTCCTCCTTCAAGTTCTACTTCAAGGCATATGTGATTGTAAGTGTTGCTTTCAGATTTCATAACATTCATTATTTGAATTGTGCTCTCGGTTGTGAGAGTGGTTTTTGCTTGCTCCCTGGTTGTGGGAGTCAAGGACATCGATTGTATTCGATTGCACTTGTAGGGTTGCTACAAGTGGGCTTTAAGGAAACCTCAAGTTAGGGTTCTAACTTGAGTATCCGGTGGTATCCAGGTGGTAGGGACGTAGGATTACCGGGAACAAGTCGGGAGTTGACTTGGGTAATCCAAACCCTTGAAACATCTCTACGTTTGCGTGTGTTTCTCTTTGGGTCATTTTTCTATTCCGCACTATTTTTTGGATTGCATTTTATTTGGCGTAAATTCCTTTTAAATTTGCATAAACACTATTCAACCCCCCTTCTAGTGTTTTCCCCATAGACAGGGTCCTTACAATTGGTATCAAAGCGCAAGGTTTTATCTATGGCATCCAACAACAACAACGTTCCTCCGCCGGCTATGTACAACAATCACAACCGTGATGGAGCGTCCACACTTTTCAAAGGTCAATCTACGATACGTCCTCCACGTTTCAATGGCACTAATTTTGGCTATTGGAAGTGTAGGATGGAGACATTCCTTAGGAGTGCTTCTCTTTGGATAACTCTCCACAAGGAGTATGTCGAGCCCGCCGAAGAGGATTTCGAGAAATGGACGACTTCCGAGAAGTCCGCCGAAGTCAACAACGCTAAAGCAATGAACGCTCTTCATTGTGCTTTGGACCCGAATGAGTTCAACAAGATATGCACATGTATTGTGCATATCAAATTTGAAATCATCTCATCGTTACCCACGAGGGAACGAATAAGGTAAAGCCTTCAAAGTTATATGTTACCGTGCAAAACTTCGACTTGTTTCATATGCAAGAAAATGAGAGCATTGCATCGATGTACGGACGCTTTACCGACATCACAAATGAATTGGAAGCTCTTGGCCAAATCTACACCAAACCTGAAAAGGTAAGGAAGATCATCATGGGGGTGACCTCCAAATGGGAAAGATGAGCAATCACCATCGAGGAGGTCAATGACTTGAAGAACTACACCGTGGTGAATCTCATTGGGACTCTTATGTCTTACGAAGTAAGACGGGATAACCGATTGAAGATTCGAGCCATGATGAATCCCTCGGAGGCCAAGAAGAAAGCTTTGGTGTTCAACGCCAATTCGTCATCCTCTGAAAGTGATGAATCCGAGAACAAGATGGATTTGGGTGAAATGACCCAAATGGCGAAGAAGTTCCAACGCTTCTTTCGCAAAGGTAAATTTCCCTCAAACAAACGTTTTGAGTCTAGTAATGCTACTTCATCTCTTTGTTATAAGTGTAATAAGCCAAGGCACATCAAGAGGGATTGCCTTATGCTAAACAACAAAGAAAAGTGGAAGGCACCAAAGTACCACAAGTCCGACAAGAACAAGAGAGACAAGAAGAAAGGACTCGTCGGTACCTTTGATGACTCAAGTGATGACTCATCAAGCGATTTCGATGATGAGAAGGGTGAGAGCGCCCACATGTGTTTCATGGAACTTGAAGACCCACTCTCGGATGAGAGTGATTCCAACACGGATGACACCGAGGTAATAATGGATGAACTTCGTATTGCTAATGAAGAACTATTTGATAAATATCAATCCTTAATGCTAAGATACACTAGCTTAAAGAAATCAAATGTTAGTAAGTCATCCATTCCATGCATTATCAACAATGACACCATTGTTGATACTTTAACTCTTGAGAAAGCAAACTTAGCTTCTCAAAATGTTACATTGAGAGATGAGGTGAACTCCCTCAAATCTCAACTAGATCAAACACATCCTAAGGATAATAATGATCTAGTTACACGTCACACACAATTGGGTTTAGAGAATGATTCTCTTAAAACCCAAGTGCACGAGCTCAAAGCACGGGTGTCCACCTTGGATACCAACATTTCTTCTTTAAAGGAGAAATATGAGCTCATGTCCTCCCGTATTCTGATATTCAATAAGGGAAAAGGACAATTGGATGATTTTCTTGCAAACCAATTTCCGACCACACATCGTGTTGGCATTGGATTTGTAAAAGCGAATGCATCTAATGCTCGCACCTCCTATAGTGGTGTCACTATAGATTTTGTGAGGCCTTCCTCCAGTGCATCCACAAGTGGTGTCAAAGACACTATAGGTAGCAATCCTACCAAGAATGTCACCACATCACCTTCTCTTCCTTTTGGAAAGAAACCCACTAAGGGTGGAAACCAAAAGCAAGGCCATGCTTATATGTACACTAACACTCATCCTCGTAGGAAACATCCTACTTCACAAGTGGATAATCATGACACATTCTATGCTTCGCACACACGGACACGTACACAACCACACATGAGAAATACTCATGTACGTGCTCCTATACACCCGTATGCACATACGCATCATTCTTTCATGTATGCTCATCCTCCTCATGTCATGCATGATCAATATGCTTCATATAATATGCATGTTTCCAAGCATACATATCATCATAGAATGTACAATGCATATCCTCCACCACATCTCTATGTTAGAAATCATGTTCCTAATAAGCATGCACCACATAGAAATCCAACACATATGCATGCAACTAAGAATAGGACTCCCAAGATGTACACTATTTGTGGTCCTAAGAACACTAGTCTAAATGTTAGGAATTCTTATGTTGATTTTTATTTTCATGATGTGATTAGAAATAGTAACTATGTTGGGAAGCGGAAGTCCACTTGGACTTGGCTTCCAAAGGGTTAATCCCCTTGGACCCAACAACCATTGGGTACCATAAGCTTGTGGTATATTATATAGGTACCCAAGAGAAAGAAGAAGAGCAATAAATGTCTTATTAGCTCTACATTGAAAGGATGGATTCTTGATAGCGGTTGCTCCAAACACATGACGGGAGATTCCTCGTTGCTCTCCAAAGTGATTAGCATCAAGGATGGTGCAATGGTCACTTTTGAAGGTAATCAAAAGGGAACCATCATTGGAGTAGGTATCGTTGGTAATCCTTCCAAACCTTTAATTACTAATGTTTATCTTGTTAGTGGTTTATGTCACAATCTCATTTCCATTAGTCAACTTTGTGACAAAGGTTACAAGGTTAACTTTGGAGAAGAATTGTGTACTATTGTTGATTGTGATTCAAATGTTTTATTTTCCGGGATTAGGCGTAAAAATATTTATTATTTGAGCTTGCCTAAAACCGTAGAACATTGCTTAGTTGCTAACACAAGTGGACAACTATTATGGCATCGCCGTTTTGGTCATGTTCACTTCAAACACTTATATAAGTTAGCTAAGCATGATCTAGTCAAAGGTTTTCCTAAGGTTGTTTTTAATAAGAAAAACTTTTGTGATTCATGTCAAAGAGGTAAACTAAGTAAATCTGCATTTAATCTTAAAGAAGGGATTACTTCTAAGAGGCCCCTAGAACTTCTTCATCTAGATTTATTTAGGCCAACTAGAACCGCTTCTTTAGGTAATGCTCATTATGGACTAGTTGTCGTTGACGACTTTTTTAGATTTACTTGGGTTTCATTCTTAACCAATAAGAATGAAGCTCATGAAGATTTTACCAAATTTACAAAGAAGATTCAGAATCTTTTAGGATCCACCAGTATCACTATTCGTAGTGATCATGGAGGAGAATTTGAGAATGAGGCTTTTACTAAGTTTTGTGATGACTCCGGGATAACTCACAACTTTTCCTTTCCTCGTGCACCACCACAAAATGGTGTTGTAGAAAGAAAGAATAGGACTCTTATTGAGTGTGCTCGCACTATGCTCCATGATAGTCATTTAGGACTACAATTTTGGGTAGAAGCGGTGCACACGGCATGTTATGTGCTCAATAGGATCCTAGTGAGACCTCGAACAAACAAAACTTGTTTTGAGTTGTTTTATGATAAAAAGCCTCAAGTGAAATATTTTCGCGTTTTTGGTTCAAAATGTTTTATAAAGAACACCTTTGGTAATTTAGACAAATTCGAGCCAAGATCCGATGAAGGAATTTTTGTTGGATATTCCAAACGTAGCAAAGCCTACCAGATATACAACAAAACTTCTTCAACGATTGAGGAATCTCTTCACGTTTCTTTTTATGAAGATTTTGATTTTCCTCATTTTGATGATGATAATGTAGATATTCTTTGTGATTCTCTTAATAATGTTAAGATTAATGATTCTATTATTGAGACTAACACTTCTAACAAAGTTGTTGAAGTTGTTCCTAGTGATCCAGGTTTACCCAAAGCTTACCCGACCATTCGCAACCATCCACATAACCAAATTATTGGAGATATTGGTGTGGGTGTCAAACGAGATCAAGAATTGAAGAATTCTCTCATTGCGCATTCGTCTCTACCATTGAGCCAAAGAACATCCAAGAAGCTTGTGAGGATAGCTCTTGGATAGTGACAATAGAAGAAGAACTAATGCAATTCGAGAGAAATGAAGTTTGGGAACTTGTACCTCTTCCAAGTGGTCACCAAGTCATTGGGACCAAATGGATCTTCAAGAACAAGACGGATGAAAACGAGGTAATCACACGGAACAAAGCAAGGTTAGTAGCTCAAGGCTACCGGCAAGAGGAAGGTATTGATTTCGAAGAATCTTTTGCCCCCGTAGCTAGATTAGAAGCTATTAGGTTGCTTTTATCTTTTGCATCTCATAAGAATTTTAAATTTTTTCAAATGGATGTTAAAAGTGCATTTTTAAATGGGTATGTTAATGAAGAAGTCTATGTTTCTCAACCTCCCGCTTTCATTCATGAAAAATTTCCAAACCATGTTTTCAAACTTAAGAAAGCGTTGTATGGGTTGAGACAAGCTCCTAGAGCTTGGTATGGTCGACTTAAGACCTTTCTTTTGAATTTGGGTTTTAAAATGGGAGAAGTTGACTCTACACTCTTCATTAAAGATTATGAAAATGACATTCTTTTGATTCAAGTTTATGTAGACGATATTATTTTCGGTTCTACTAACTTTAATCTTTGTCAAGAATTTTCCAAGTCTATGAAGGATGAGTTTGAGATGAGCCACATGGGAGAGCTCACCTACTTCCTTGGATTGCAAATTCGACAAATGGAGAATGGCACTTTCATGCATCTGATAAAGTACACAGGGGAGCTTATTAAGCGATTCGGGATGGAATCGTCTTCGAGCAAAAGGACTCCCATGAGTACTACTACTCATCTACACAAGGATGAAAGCGAAAAAGATGTAGACGTTCGTCTATATCGAGGTATGATCGGTAGCTTACTTTACTTAACCGCTAGTAGGCCCAATATCATGTTTTCCATATGCCTTTGTGCTAGATATCAAGCAAGACCTAAGGAGTCACACTTGATTGCGGTTAAACGAATATTTCGTTATCTCAATCAATCTCTAGATTATGGGTTACTTTACCCTAAGTCTAGCACATATGAGTTAATCTCATATAGTGATGCCGACTTTGTCGGATGCAAGTCCGACAGGAATAGTACTAGTGGCACTTGCCATTTCTTAGGAAATTCCTTAGTTTCTTGGTTTTCTAAGAAACAGAATTTGGTGTAATTGTCCACGACTGAAGCGGAATATATTGTCGCGGGTCTTGCATGTGCACAAGTTCTTTGGATGAGACACACTCTTAGTGACTATGGTGTCAATTGTGATACTTGCCCCATCATGGTTGATAATCAAAGTGCTATTTGTCTTTCCAAGAATCCGATACACCACTCCCGTACCAAACACATAGACGTGAGACACCATTTTATAAATGATCATGTAGCTAAGAAGGACATCATCTTAGAGTACATTGAAACCCAAAAACAAATTACCGATATCATCACTAAACCTCTTAAAGAAGATTCATTTGAGAGGTTGCGTGGAGAATTGGAAATTATGGGTGAATCTGAAATCTAGAAGCTCAAACTTTCATGTTATAACTCCTTTTTGAGCTCATATCTTTTTGTTGTCTTTCTTCATGTGCTTTATGAGATTAAGAAGGGCAATTGTGACTTATTTGATTTCATGAGTTTTTGAGAATGATTGGAGTGATTCGTGTTTCAATGGATTTATTATTATTTTTAGATGATTTTATGATGTATTTGTGATTAGAGTATAGGTCCTAGGGTGAGTGTTCTTATTCTCTGGAATTCTATCTCACTGTGCTCATTTGGACCAGGACAGACGACTGTCTTTCCTTTGACAGTCGACTGCCCTACTCTATCTCCTTAGTCTGATAATTGGTATCTTTCGCACAGCCGACTGATCACTGTTTTACAGTCGACTGTTAGTTTAACAGGCGACTGCATTCTAGTCATCAGGCGACTGTACTCTCTGTCGAATTTTTACAGTATTCTCTGTTATTTTTGATGAACTGTATTAATTCTCGGCCAGCCGACTGTTTAGTATATGTCAGTCGAGTGTCCAACGGACAGGCGACTGCATGTTACTTGCCAGTCGACTGCCCTTCTCTTTGAGCTTTATTTTTATCACTTCATCCAGTCGACTGACTTTTGTTCTTCAGTCGACTGTCTTCTATGGTGACGGTTCAAGTGATTTGATCCGAGCCGTCGATTCTTTGATCCAACGGCGCAGATTCATTCCCCAAATTTTATATTCGAGAATGCGCGATCATTTCCCCTCGTCGATTCTCTCTCCTCCGATTCGACCGTTCGTCTTCCCGCTCGTTTTCCTCTCCAAAACCGCTCGATTTCGCTTCCAAATCCGTCAATCTCCTCCCTTCGTGCGTCAATTTCGAGTTGTCGTTGCCTTCGTTTTGTCACTCGACTATGTTTGGTCTCTTCCTCCTATCTCGTGATATTTCTGGTTAGGGTTCGTTCACTTTTGTGTCCTGCCCTAGCTTCGTGATCGGCCATGGATCTTTTCGATCATTTCTTTCCTAATGTCTCTCTCGATTTCCTTAATAAGCATGTCCCTTCACCTAAGCCTGATCCGACTCCATCCTCGCCACAATCTTCTGGAGAACCTCTTCCTGTCACTGTCGGTGACCCTATCCCCTCTGTGCATGCTGCTGAACACTCTTCTCAGCCTGCTGTGCATCCTTCTAGGTCCACGCAGTTCCTTATTCATCGGTTGGACGCTCGTATCTCTGCTCTTGAAATTCTTTCCGTTTCTCTGGATGAGAAGCTCTCGCTTTTGCTTAAGCTTCAGCTAATCTCTTTTAAGCATCGTGGTTATCCCATTCCTCCTGAACTTCAGGCAATGTTTGCTACCTCTGAGGACACTTCTCCTGCTTGTGTTTCTCCTCCTCCTGGCTTCACGCCAAAACCCTATATGGTTCAGACCTCCGATGCCCAGACTCCACTTCATGTTCCTGCTGAATCATCTGCTGTTTGTGCTTCGTCTTCTAAGATGAAGACTCCGACTTTTCCTACTCGTCGCTTTGCTCGGCTTTTGTTCCGATCTTCTGATCGCCCGTCAGACCCCTCCGTCATTCATATTGACTGATGCTGTTGTTGCTGTTCTGTTCACTTACCTGAAGACCTTGTTTTTATTTTTGTGTGGTCTGCTTTTGTTTAGGCTGAGTGATTCTGATGATATATGTTTTTTTATGTATGTTGGATGATGTTGTCAGTGACTTTTATATATGTATGGTGATGTACTTCGATGTCGTCATGATGATGTATTTTTTGTCTTAATCATGATGTATCTTTTTGTGATGGTCGTGTAGATGACCATCCGCTGATGTATCTTTTTCTATATATCTATATATGATGTTGCCATTTATCTTGTGTCGCACTATGCTATTCTGTATATCTTATCTGTGTGATGTAATGATATGTTGCTCCATATATGCTATATTCTCCTTGATGTGCTTTTGAGACAATATATGGATTTGATATTAGTTATTTCATGATATCTCTGATGTGATGGAATTTTTGTAATTATTTTCATTTCGTATATCTAAAATGTTGATATTGGACTTCAATTACATTACTCACATGTATATATGATGTGATTTTATGAGTTTTGATTCGATATATCTTTATATTTCTTGATTGTTGTTAGTTCGTATTTAGCACTATTATTGGTGTTATTTGCTCCCACCTTTTTTGATAATGCCATAGGGGGAGAGAAATAAACATACAAGATTCATAATGGATGTGCTAAGTATGTTCTAACGCTTGAATCTAAGATTTACCTTGCCTTAGATTCAGGGGGAGTAAGATTACAATGAATAGGGATTTTATTTCCTAGATTTCTTGTATTGAATTCATTCATATCTCAATCATTTGCTTCAACTGTTATATAGATGCTCTAACATTTGTTGACTAACTTGATTGGCATCTATGTAGGGGGAGTAAGTTTTCATTACGCACAATTATTTATCTTTTTGTTTATGTTTGTTTGTCATCATCAAAAAGTGGGAGAATGTTGAGTATTGGACTTCTCCCTACTTGGTGTTAATGATGAGCAAACATAAATACTTGTGACTAATCCCCTATTTTGCAGTTAATCCATTGCCTAAGCTTATTATGAAGATCAACTAGCACTGGATGACTCACAAACGTCATTGAAGGCAAATGACATGAATTGGATGATCGTAGATTGTTGATTGAAGCTCCGTAAAGACTTCAAGCTCATACGATGGAAAGAAGAGATTATTCGTCAATGTGATTTTTCTTTTATCTCTTCTAGTATGTAGCTTAGAAGTAGAGCTTTGATGGAGCACTCACACACATCTATATTCTTTCATAGGACATCATTAGACCAATTGTCCTTTGATCCCAATTCAATTCTCTTTTGTTTGTGCTAGGATTGTTCATAACAGCCGACTACTGAATAGTTTACAGTCTCCTGACTCAAAAACAATCGACTGGGTTTTGTTCTATAGTCACCTGTTATGCACAGACTATTACAATATAGTTTGGAGCCTTCTCTGATTATTTCGCACAGGCTATTGTTGAACGATTCACAGTCGCCTGTCCTAGTGACAGTCGACTGTGTATTGTAAACCAGTCGCCTGTCTATCCTTGCCCAAACTCTGTTTGATCTGACTTCTACGACCAGTCGACTAATGCTGAATATACAGTCGACTGTCTATTAGATCAGTCGACTGTCTATGCTGCAACAGTCGCCTGTCTTTAAGTCATTTCTTTGACTCAACTCTCTGGAAATTTCTCTTGCTTATGACAGTCGTCTGTTTAAGGTTTTACAGTCGCCTGTTCTGATTAACAGTCGATTGTATTACTTGAATCAGTCGTCTATCCTGTATCTTTTGAGATTTCCAGTATTTTTCTAACTTACTCTTCTCTCGGCCAGTCACCTGTCGAAGAAATTATAGACGCCGGTTGTTTTAACAGACGACTGTCTTTGCTTCATCAGTCGACTGTCCACGTGGTAAGTTACCGTTATGAATTCTCACCTACCCTTATTGACTGTGCAACAGTCGACTGTGGATTGTTCAACAGTCGACTGTCACGAGTTCAGATTATATCCGTTGAGATTTTTCTCACGGATTCCAACTGGGTTTTTGCCTAAACTGTTTTGTGGATTTGAGAAAGCTATAAATAGATCTTCTACTGTTTCATTGGAAGGTTACTCATTCATTGCAAAATCTCTTAAGCTTTCATTTCCAAAAATCAAAGCTTTCAAATCCAAAGCCCTAAGTATTTCCAAATCTTGTTCTCTTGCTCTCCAACCTAGAACCAAAGATTGATCTTCTAGGCAATTGGTGCAGTCAAGAGAAAGGGCTTTCTCCTCTCTTTCAAAAGAGTTCTTCAACACACATCACACTCCTCCTTCAAGTTCTACTTCAAGGCATAGGTGATTGTAAGTGTTGCTTTCAGATTTCATAACATTCATTATTTGAATTGTGCTCTCGGTTGTGAGAGTGGTTTTTGCTTGCTCCCTGGTTGTGGGAGTCAAGGACATCGATTGTATTCGATTGCACTTGTAGGGTTGCTACAAGTGGGCTTTAAGGAAACCTCAAGTTAGGGTTCTAACTTGAGTATCCGGTGGTATCCTGGTGGTAGGGACGTAGGATTACCGGGAACAAGTCGGGAGTTGACTCAGGTAATCTGAACCCATGAAACATCTCTGCGTTTGCTTGTGTTTCTCTTTGGGTCGTTTTTCTATTCCGCACTATTTGTTGGATTGCATTTTATTTGGCATAAATTCCTTTTAAATTTGCATAAACACTATTCAACCCCCCTTCTAGTGTTTTCCCCATAGACAGGGTCCTTACACTCTAGTCCTCCATAAGGAGAGACTCGGCATCAACGGCGAATTCCTGGCTCTCTAAGTCAGGCGTCTCGAAAGGATCCTCCTGGTACTCAAGCTCAGGATCTGACATACATCCAAAAACATGCATGTATGTCAGCAAGGGTCTACAAGAAGAGGTTAGAAAACCCAAGGCAATATGTGCAAAATAATATTGAATTTAAGAAACATTAATAATTTATACGAGATGTCAACAACAAGTTTAAACATGCCAGTTCTAAGTGAAGTAAAATAAAGCATTCCTAACATGCAGTTCTTAACAGTTTAAGAAGTAAAGTAAGGCATTTCTTTGATTCATTAGCATGTCAATTTAACAGAGACAACAATAGTAATTCCAAGTTCCGTGCCAATATTTCATATCACTTATAGGGTTCACGCCTTTAGTTCGTGATGAGTGGATCGTTCTTCTCACGGGGGTTTTACCGTGATTGACGCTACCCCACCGAATGCGGGTGGTGCTCTTGAAGAGAGGACCCCTTCATACACCTAGTGGCTGATCAACCCTAACTCCACCCCAGATTTGTGCTGGAATATTGCCAGCCTAGTCGACTCACACGACATCACGAAGTCATGATTTCGCCTTCGAGGCGCACGATTTCACAATGTCACTCATTTATTAAATATTCCAAGACATGCACCAATTTAACAATATCATCATTTCTTTTTAGACAACATTTTCAATGATTAAGAGAGTGTTGAACAACATTTACAATAATTTAACAAGAGTGTTGAACATGTGGATTTAACGAACATGTTACGGAAAATAATTTTCTTTGCCATTGTTTAAAATTAAAGCATATCAAGTTATATGTTGTTGGGTCACATTTTCAGTCTAGAACATCATGGTATTAATTTCATGCCTCATTTCATATGTAGATTTCGGGTTATACAGCTTTACATGCAAATGACTAAATGAGCATCTAACTTCAAAAATTCACTATAAACTGTACACTTGCCTAATTTCATCGTTCTTGGTATTGTCGGAACCGTCTCGACGGGTACTAAGCTACGGTGAGATTGGTTCACTGATTTGATAAAACATAAAATCAGATCAGGTCCTTTTCAATTGTAACGAACGTTAAAATGATTCCTACGACGTCTAGAATCCGGTTCATTAGGTTTTCTACATTAATGTGTGGGTTATAGTATATTAATAGATAGATCCACTAACTGTTGACGTAGGGTACGGAGTCGAGGCGTAGAGAAGGGCAGCGGCATGATCGGTGTCTAATAGTGGCGAGTTCGGCAACAACAACAGCTGATCGGGGTGTTTCTCGTCGCTGGGGGCTATCGAGGGTCTGTCGACGGCTCTGCGGAAGATGGCAGCGGCTACGGGGAGGCAGGTTGTGAGGAATGAAGGTTGACGGCTCTTGGAGGTCGCTGCGGCGATGGCAGGCCGTGGGGAAGCCTGGGTGGTGCTATTTGGCATGGAGGAGGGACTGGGCGGCTGCTGGGAGGAGCAAGGGGCCGCGAGCATGAGCGAGGGGGTTCTCGCGTGGATGAGGGCGGCGGGGATTGGTTTTTTTGCAGATGAAGGAGGAGAGGAAGAGGCCGGTGGTAGTTCTGGGCAGAGGGGATGAGTTGCGCACGGTTGCCGACGTGGGGGACGAAGCTGGGTGAGAGGAGGGAGATCTGGTGTTGGTGGCGAGGCTGGGTGGAGCTGGTCGCCGACGTGAAGGTGGCTCTGCTTGTTACGTGGAGATGGGTGAGGGGGCCGTGGGTGTTGGCGTGTGCGGCGCTGCGGGGAAGGAGCCCTAGGGTTTTGTGTAGGCTGTAGGGGGAGAAGGAGAAAGGCTAGGGTCTAATATAGGTGCGACCTGGTGCTAGAGTTAGGTCTAGGGTTTTGTCTTAGGTGGTTGTTAGCTTCGTGAGAGGCCAGGGCTGCGTGAGAGGGTTCTAAAAGAAATGAAGGCAGAGTCTGTGAACCCTAGGCTCATATAGGTTAGCTTTAGGTTTGTGCATGATTTTCTAAAAAGTCTGTAGGCTAAAAGGATTAGGCTTGGGTGCGGCTAGGTCAAGGGGAAACTAGGGTTTAGTAAAATAGGAAAGAGTTTTATTTGAGTTAAAGGAGTTGATTAGGAAAATTAAAGGTGATATTATTAAGGGAAGTTTTCGAAAAGAAATATTAATATGGGAGGAAATTAGGGGTTAAATAAGGTCAATTTAAATTATAGGTTTTAATAGGATTAATAAGGAAGGTATTCAAAAATATTTGAATTTTAAAGAGTTTGAATTTTTAAATTTGAATTCGAAACATGAAATTGAAATGAGTATTTTAAAGAAATTGTTTGATAATAAAAAAATAATGTTAAAGTTAATAATAATAATAATACGCTTAGGATATGCAGCTAATATGTCTAGCACTAATACGAAGTACAGATACGGACAAGATGCGCAATTAGAGAAAACGAATAAAACATAACACTAAAACTGGTCGTTACATCCTACCCACCTTAAAGACAATTCCGCCCTCGGAATTCCTAACAATCACTTATTGGGAAATAGTTGTAGGTAACGCTCTCTCATCTCATCTTCTCTCTCCCAGGTGGACTCTCCTGGCGAGTCATGTCGCCACATCACTCTAACAAGATCGACAGTCTTGTTCATGAGTGTCTTCTGACTCCTAACAAGAATCTGCATTAGCTGCTGGTCGTACGTCAGATCTGGACAGACGGTAATCTCAGAGTAGTCCACAGCGTGAGATGGTGACGTGCGTTTATATTTTATATATTCACGCACATCTTCTCTGTAATTTCTCGTCGTTTTTCGTTGTTTCGAATCCGTTCCTTTGTGTTTTTTAGTTCCATTTTACTTTCGTTGTGTTTGTTTGCTTTTGCAGGATATTGCTTGCACAGGGACATACACGGCCAACATCATGAGTCCCCGGAGCAACGGGAGGTGTCGAACGAGACCCTGAGAGCCAATCGTCAAGATAAACCATGTATCAGCTCTCAACCGATCGGGTTGACAGATCCACCCGATCGGTTCGTGTGACTGTATCAGTCCCGAGGAAGAGGAAGATCCACCCGATCGGTTCAGTGATCGGGTGGATGTGACACAGAATGCTGTTTTGAGAGCCAAAGTTCACCCGATCGGTTGACTTGTCAACCGATCGGGTCACCTATAGCAGCTACTTCCCCATGCTCGAGAATTCGAAGACTCACCCGATCGGTTCAGTGATCGGGTGAGATTTATCAGAAGTTGAAGACCAAATTTCCCGTCGTTTCACCCGATCGGGTGAAGTTTCATCCGATCGGGGTGAACGTCTATTTTTGTCTTTTAGTGGGAATATTCCCTGGCATCTTGCCAAATTGTATAAATAGAGCTAGGTTTTCCTAGAAACGTAATCCCCATTTTAAGCTGTTTTTAGGGATTTTGGCTGCTTTGAATTAAACTCTATTTGTAAGTTCTTTGATCGCTCTTATATTTTAATATTGCGTTTATATTTCTATTTGCTAGGGTAATCTATTGCTTGATTTACATTCTTATGGCTATAATCTGTTTTATTGCATCTCATGCCATGATTAGTGAGTAGTTCTTAAATCTGGGACATTGATGGAAGCCCCTTCATGGGTTCTCCCAAGAACGGACATAGGATTAGGGATTCGATAGGATATAAGGATTTAGATGGTTATGCGGGGGCGTTTTTACTGTCATTGGCTGGAGAAAGACCGCCTTTGACCATCGGGCCACGGGGAAATAAAACGGGAGTTTGATTCTCTAACCACAGCTCACCCCCTAGCGTAGACATTGACTCCTCGCGCGTAGGAACGGCTTGGATGAAATGTCGGGAGCAATCGTTGCGAGCTTAGTGCTCCCGGAGTCGGGCGGTGTTAGACATGGGAATGCCCACCATCCAAACCCGAGTAGACCTAGCATATCATCCTAGGCATCGACCGGAATATCGGGCCTATGGGACGCTAGGTACCATTATTAGAGGCAATGTCTCACCGCTAAACCCTAGAATTCGATCACATTCCTATCCTTCGTTCGTAATAGTGAGGACTCATGATAGGACGGAAGCCAGAGTCCTAGGTTACCTTTTTATCTCTTACAACTTTTTCATTAGTTTACTATCGTGACATCCAATAAGAGAACAGGCTAGCTCACCCACCGGGTGATCCGGATCCCGAATGTTCACAAGCACAACACACTCCTCCTTGTGATCGACCCCCAAGCCACACTTCGACACCGTGCGCTTGCGGTTTACAAATTCTAATCCTAGTATTCTCGTCCCGATTTGAGTGCCAAACGGACGGGTGGTCAAGCTTTATGGCGCCGTTGCCTGGGAGGCAACGTGCTTGTTACATTTAGGAACCTGTTATCCTTGCGACTAGCTCACATCCTTACCGGGGAATTTTCACCATCGCCACCATTATTATCATTTCTATATTCTTTTGTGCCACTGATATTTTTCTTCAGGTATTTATCTTAGTTGATCAGGTATTATGGATTATACTATATGGACCAAAGATTTCGATCAGAGTGCTCAGACGGAAAAATACTATTTTGATCAGAGTGTTCGGACGGGAGAATACTTTTTTGATGGGATGCATGCTTCCATGTGATCACAGATTTTGATCAGAATGCTCAGACGGGAGATCACCTTCTTGATGCGATGCTTGCACAACAGGTTGAAATGCAAGCCAAGATTGAAATGGGTGATTTTCAATTGGAATTGGTTAAAAGAGACCTTGAAATCAATGCGCTCATGCTTAAGGTTGCAATGATTCCCAAAGATATCAGTTCTGCCTCTTCATATTATGGGCAAGAATCATCGGCAATCATATTAGCAGAGCCAGGATGTGCCATCGTCGATCCCACATCCTACGATTCAGCTATTGCATATGAAGAGTGGATGGACGAAGGGGCAGTGGAGGAAGCAGAAATTGAGTCATATGCACTGCCAGAGGAGGACACATTTCAGAACTTATTGGAGGGCCTTTTGGAGTCAGTGAGGTTCACCGGTTCAGTTAGCGTTACAGCAGGTGATGCATTTGAGCTACAATTTGCATATTTTGTTATGAACCATGTTTCGGCTGCAGGAACAATTGAGGAAGACATCCATGTCAGTCTTGAGGGGGATAGGCTACATTTTTGGATTGCTTGCGGGCATTCTCCTCCACATGATACATCCCCACAAGTTGACACATACGAGCAGCCAGCATCACCATTCCAGAGAGAGCCTACATTGATAGTTGATGAGGAGGAAAAAGAGCACCATGTGGAGCCAGATCATGCTTTTGAGGAGGCCTTACACATTGAGCCATAGCTTATCGACGAGGAGGTCGTGCATCGAGACGAGGACACAGCCATTCATGAGGATCCCGAGCACTACCCTCCTCCATTAGAGCTTTCGCAGCCACCTCATCCTTCCACTGACACCGAGGACTATCCCACAGAGCTTACTGCTCCCACCCAGGGAGATATTTCTACCCATTCCATTTCTGAATCATGTATTTCATTTGATATTTATTTTGATTCAGATATTTTTGGCACGTCGTACCTTTTACAGCACACGTATGATTACGTATCGGAGGTATGCTTAGACGTGTCATATCTAAACGAACATGTCGAGGAAGTCCTCACCTATGATCCAGATTTACCTGAGCAGTTGAGCGAGGACACCACGGAGACATCTATCATAGCACAAGTTGATATTGAATTATTTCCAAGGAAGTATCGTCCACCACTATTTATTTCATATATTTCAATAGACGATCCTCTTTGGAATACTTTTATTCTGAGGGTGAAATTTTTGCATCGAACTGATGCATCCTATTCTCTATAAGGTACAGGTGGATTCCTTGTGGGAATGCTGGAGGATGCAATGCTAGAGTTCGTAGGTGTTCGTGGACACACGCGCCTGGCGGGGCCACGGAAGGAGCAGTTGGAGCAGTTGCCTGTACCGACAAAGACACTGGATCTGCCTTTTGCTATAGGTGATATTAATCCAGTAGTGTAGCAATAGCGTAAAATTTTATGCTTTCAATAAACGCGAATCCTCTCGACAGCGAGAGATCCGCCTTTTTGTGTGTTTTTCATGTTTTTACCGTTTCTTTGTCGGTGCGTACTTCTCTCCCATCTTTCGTTGCCCTCCCATATTTAATCCTATTGCATTGAGGGCAAGGCAACGTTCAGCTTGGGGGAGTCGCACTATATGCGTCAGTCGTGTCTTTTTTTCATCGTTTTTGAGTCGTTTTCGTCGTGTTTTTCTTTTTCTTTCCATCCTTTTATTCTCACTCTCCTAGAGATGACCCCGTATGATGAAACTGCCACTCACCCACACACACACACTTAGCTAAGAAATGATAACTATCCCCACTAACCCTAGGAAGCCGAGTTCTATTGCATTTTATGCTTCGTGGGTTCACTTTGCTTTTTGTGTTGAGTTGTGTGTTGTGACTAGCTAGTTGGTGTGTTTCTAGGTCGTGATTTTGTTTTATATGCATATCCATGGATGACCCCTAGACTATCATGCTTCAATTTCGAATATGCGGTATATTGCCTCTACTTTCTGCTTCATTATGCATGAATCATCTATATATTTACGCTTCAAATCGCGTGTGTCGGGACTCTACCAATAGGACTAGGATAACCCATGTTGCTTACGCTCTGATCCGCGAAAAATTTCCTTTTGCCCAATGTTTAGAATTCGAATTCTTTTTGTTTTACTTGGTGCAAATCCCCTCGTCGTGTACTTTACTTCCACTTGGGAGAGTGCACAATTCTGCCACTTACAAGCGCATCGTTCTCCCGCTTTTGGAGAATGCACATTATCCCACTTCAACAAAAAAAGAGAAGGAAAAAGAAAATTCATAAAAAAAGAGAGAAAAGAAAGAATATGTATAGCCAAAATCCAAAAAATATATACAAATATCCAAAACCTCAAAAATTTTCTATTGTGAATATTACTCCTACCGCCGTGAATAAATGGAAGGCGAGAATTTGCACCAAGTGCTCTCCTCCACACCTACTCAACCCCCTTCTTTTTCGAACACACTTGGCATTGGACCTTTCTAGCATTCATCTAGGCAATCGTGCGTCGATTTCCTAGTTTCTAGCAGTAGATTTCCTGACATATGATGTGTTTCTATTCTTACTATATTCTCATGCATGCTTGAACTATTATTCACCGCTAACTCGAATTGATTCGATATTTGGGTCATTCCATGGATATGTGTATATGGAGCTTGATTGGACGATTTAGATAGTTACACCGTTGGCTAGCTCACGACCACACTCACTTGCGCTTCACCGCGTGGACCCACGACACTGGTAGGGACTCGTATTCCTGGGCTTAGTGATATGCTTCTCGCGTGCTTGCTTAGTGTGTCGTGTTAGTTTCTGTTGGCTCTGACGGGTAATCTAGGATTTCTTTTTCTTTTCCTGTTTCTTTCTTTCTATTTCGCCTCCGAGCTTCTATTCTCATTCGTCTTCCTCGAGGACGAGGAAGGGTTCAGCTTGGGGGATTTTGACGTGCGTTTATATTTTATATATTCACGCACGTCTTCTTCGTAATTTCCCGTCGTTTTTCGTTGTTTCAAATCTGTTCCTTTGTGTTTTTTAGTTCCTTTTTACTTTCGTTGTGTTTGTGTGCTTTTGCAGGATATTGCTGGCACAAGGGACATACAAGGCCAACATCATTAGTCCCCGGAGCAACGGGAGGTGTCGCACGAGACCCTGAGAGCCAATCGTCAAGATAAACCATGTATCAGCTCTCAACCGATCTGGTTGACAGATCCACCCGATCGGTTCGTGCGGCTGTATCAGTGCCGAGGAAGAGGTAGATCCACCCGATCGGTTCAGTGATTAGGTGGATGTGACACAGAACGCTGTTTTGAGAGCCAAAGTTCACCCGATCGGTTGACTTGTCAACCGATCGGGTCACCTGTAGCAGCTGCTTCCCCATGCTCGATAATTCGAAGACTCACCCGATCGGTTCAGCGATCGGGTGAGATTTATCAGAAGCTGAAGACCAAATTTCCCGTCTTTTCACCCGATCGGGTGAAGTTTCATCCGATCGGGGTGAACGTCTATTTTTGTCTTTTAGTGGAAATATTCCTTAGCATCTTGCCAAATTGTATAAATAGAGCTAGTTTTCCCAGAAATGTAATCCCCATTTTTTGAGTTGTTTTTAGGGATTTTGGCTGCTTTGAATTAAACTCTATTTGTAAGTTCTTTGATCGCTCTTATATTTTAATATTACGTTTATACTTCTATTTGCTAGGGTAATCTATTGATTGATTTACATTCTTATGGCTATAATCTGTTTTATTGCATCTCATGCCATGATTAGTGACGCACCCGCAATCTACACCTAGGATCCACCTGGCGGTGTCACGATCGCCAGGCGTGATATGGCTCCTAGGCTACGACTTCAGGTTCAATCCACAAGCAGACGGTGTCAAGTTATAGTATAAAAGATAGTCGAATCCCACAGGAACGGTGATAGTGTTCGTGGTAATCTCAGTCTATTTCTAAATCAAGAAGTAATGTAGCGGTCGGAGTGAGAATGAATTGGGTTGATAGTTGTTGTTGTATAATATAATAAAAGGAACTAGGGCTTTATGGATTGCCTCTAGGATCATTGGGGTTGATGTTGAATAAGTTCCTCACATCGCATTAGGGCTAGGGAATTAATCCCCCAATTCGTACCACTCTCGTGGCTTAGAATTGTGGGGTATTTCGGTGGCTCTCGTCGATGCAATGGCGGTAGCCATCGACGTTGCGGTATAGTTCGTCAATGGATCCCCTCAAGGCGCGAGCCGGGCATGGTCACATGCCTTGATTGGATCCACAAATTTCCCTATTCGAATCCCTAGATACCCCTTAAGAACATCAATTCCACAGACTGTGGGCATGATCTCAGTACGGGTTATCTACGGATTCGGTAGGATCTACCGAAATACAACCCTAAATCCCCAATTCGATGTAAGGATCCAGATCTACATTTTCCCCTAAAATCCTAGGGTTCATCCATCAGCCCTAGAATGGATCTACTCACTCATGGTGATCGGAACGCACAAAAATATCAATTTTGCGTAGGAAAACATTTTTGCAACAAAGAAATTAGGGCTAAAAATTACCTACAGAGAGAACGAACGAAGAACAAATCCAGAAAAGAGCAGAAAGTAATAATCTTCAATTAACGATCCAGAATTTCACTACAAGAAGTAATCCAAAAATCCTTACAAGAAAAATCGCCTAAAACTCCTCTCAAAATTCCTAAACAAAAACTCAGAATGAACTCCCCAACGCTGAGCCCGCGGTCGCGAGCTTCAGCTACCCCAAATCACGTGCATGCACGTTCAAAAAAATCTTCCAAAAATGCCCCAGGAAGTGTCGGCCGAGTAGGTGACTCGGCCCGAATCGGAGCTGCTCGGCCAGCAGTTCGGCACGCGTCGTATGTTGCTCGACCTCAGAATGGATGACTCGGTCGGCTGCTCGGGGTGTGCTCGGGGGCCTACTCGGGGCGTGCTATCTGCGGATGGTCGGCCGAGCAGCTAAGCTGCTCGGCCCGAGCCCGCCGTATCCGCTGCTTCTCCAACATGTCATGGCTCGGCCCGAGTAGCAAGCTGCTCGGGCCAAGCATTTTCTGGGAAAGTGAAGTGATGTAGCAGGGGCCTCTCACTATCTGCTCTCTCTCTTTCTTTTCTTCCTTCTCTCCTCCAACAGCTCCGAGAACACGACGAACTCCTCCAGAGCCATCCCAACAAGCTCATGAGCACGTCGGATGTGTCCATACCCAGGCGGGGGTCCAAATCGCTCCAAAATCCCTGAAAACTCAAAATATACTATGAAACTCGAAATATCGTCAGAAATACCAAAATCGCAGTAAAAAGTGGGATTTGGACGCGGGGATGATATGCAGTGCGATGGAAATATGATGTAAAATATGGACACATCAAAATCCCCCAAGCTTACCTCTTACTCGTCCTCGAGAAAGGCGAATAATCGGTACGCCGGGAGGAAAACAAAATGAAATTAAGAAAATGAAAACAAAAGGAAGTGAAAAACAAAAAGAGAGAAATAAGAGAGAAGTGCGGTAACGGTCTGTTTTCGATTATACGCCTTACGTGCACGTAGCCTTGTTCGTGCACGTATTTATTTTAGAAGTTGTCAGTATCCAAACCCTATGGTGTGATATGTCGTTGTGACCCTCTCTGAGAGTATTAAATTGTGGAATTAATTTGGAACGTCATTTCACGGGTCGTTCTCCCACGATTTGACCTTATTTGAAGAGACGTCACGAATTTCACTTTTGTCGTGAAGCCTTTCTATTTTTTTATTTCATTTCTCGTCGTCGAAATTGTGATCTGTCTTCTCTGTATTCTTTCTCTCATCGTCCCGGTCACCCCAGTATTTATTTCACAATTTTTGGGCTCCGTTTGACCGATTTTCACCTTTTGTCCAACCTATTATCGGTTTAGCCCTAAGTATCTCTTGGGTTTTGTCCCTAATGATTCTTAATATAATTTTATAATATTAATATACTTCCTAATGTTGACTTAGCCAACCCCGTGCCTAGCCTAGCCGCACACACGTTGGAGAGAGGGAGAGTGGGTAAGTGTTTGGGGTTTTAATAGTTTTTTTTAACATTTTTTTCAAATATCCCTAATACCCTAACCGTAGCCACGTGAGTGCAGCCCTACCCACGTTTTTCTCAGCCCTATACCTATAAACTAACCCTAGTCTAACAAGCCTTTCACAGCAAAACATAAAACCGCCCCGCCCTACTTCATTATTCACGCAAAACCCCCGAGGCCGCCCGACTCCTTCGTTTCTCCGACCAAAGCTCGACGTCGGCGGCCTTCTCAGCTCACCCCAGACCTCCCTCCTCCCTCAGGCCGTCGTGGGGCCCCGTAGCTCTGCCAAGAACCGCCCCGAAACGCCTGCAGCAGCAGCAGAATTCGCAGCAGCAGCGCCGCCACCACTGCCGCAGCTTCTCCCCTCCTCCGTCGACCCCCTGGACACCACGCTGCTGTTGATATCACCGCTCAGGCCGTTGCAAGTCTGAAACAGCGAGGGTGCTCGCTATTTTGCGTGTTTATCGACGTTTCGACGTGTCTCTGAGTTCTCACTGTACCCTCTCGCTGTTGGGGTCTTTCGACAGCCCTCTACTTCTCCTGGGGGTGTTTTTCGACGTCACGAGCATCTCCTATGATGTTCAACGTCGTAGACTCCACGTGCGTCGAACCGTTAGTCTCGGTTTGTTGTTACGGCTTCCCGGAAGCCGTAAAAACGTCTACCGACCTCCTACCCGCTGTTTGGAATCTTGTTTGCTGATTTGGTCGCTGTCCGAGAATTGGCGAGCGTGGAATCTTATTTGGAATCTGGACGTGGAGCGTTTTCTATTATTCCAACCCCTGGCGTCGCTACCCGACGCCAGTGTAGCTCTCGCATCGTGTAATGGTAAATTTCTGAACACTTAGGACCCTCAACTCATCCATGTTAAACAAGATAAAAATCGGTAATTTTATTGTATGGTAATTCACGAATAAAGATAAATTAATTTGGGACTGTAGGCTAGTGATCCGAGCACGTCGGTAGACTGGACTGTTTGGACGATATTTGCAGAACGGTTGTTTGTAGGCAAGTGAAACTTGCCAGTTCTTTGTTTAGGCCGTGATTTGGGCCATTTCTTACTTTAGGCGTAAAAGAGACTAGGCGACGAAATGATACCCGCCTAGACGCAACTTTATGATCTAGCTTGACAACGAAGCTAGATCTGTCACCCTGCCATGTCATTCATGCATTTCTGCCTGTCACGTTTAAATTTTCATAACTGCATGCTCTTTACTTGTACTCTGCCTGTCACGTTTAAATTCCTTTTCTGTACACATTTAAATTACAACTTACCATGCCATGTCATCCATGCTTGAGTGTTGCATTCGTAGCACACGCTACGTACTTCCTTGTTTAGGCTAGGCACCTGTGTTGTAGGCACAACCCTATGCCAAATACACTTTCTGGCTCGTGATCCAGAAGCGGGCAACATGTGTTGGTCAAAAGCAAATGCCCGATACACGTGGAGGGGTAGGGATAAGCGATCACTTGAGCTTAGGAGTTGGCCCGTACAGCCACTCCAGCCAAAAGGCGTAATCTCTATGCACGACGTGTTTACTTGACTTGTAAAATCCATGTGATTGTTTAGTAGCTTTGCTACCCATGCCATGATGTACTTGTGCTTGTTAAACTTGCTGCCATGTCAAACTTATCGCATCTACTTAATTGTTGCATCCATACTTTAAAATGTCATGTCATCGCACATCTTTAGAACTGCTAGGTTGTTTTACTTTCCTTTTAGTTTCCTTGCACAAAGTATTTGTAGACTTTGCTGACATGCGCCCTCGTCTCTTTTGGGTGTCGCATGTTAGTTGTTGAGCCAGAGTCTGTTGCCGAGGACGAGGCGTTTGCTGACTTTGAGCCTGGGTCCACCGTTGACGTGGAGTATGAGGACACCGGCGACAAGTCATAGAGACGTAGTTCTGTGTTACTTTTTGCTTAGTCTGTTGTTAGGTTGTCGGTGAGTAGCACCCTTCTTTCTGTATGTTGATTATTTCTATTGGCCATGCTTGGGCCTTTTAGACTCTTTTCTTTTAGCCTGGTGGCTTTTCTGTGATGTTGGAATTTATTATGGACATTCTGAGATTGAAATAATTTTATCTGTCTCTTTTCTTATTATTATTTTTGTTCTGCTACGCATTTGCAAGGATCTATACTTGGTTATTCCAGACGCTTTACAGATTGGAGCCTCACAGCTCCAAGTCTGAGCGGACTTCTCATGCCTCGCCTCCATTTTAGGGAAGCGGGTCGTGCCAGATTTTGTTGGTGGCCCATGCAGGTCCTCTTGCAACTGCGAATTATTGGGACACCGATAATAATTATAGAATGTCCATTAAATAAATTAAAACATCCAAAGTCATAAGCTTTGAGTCTAATTTAATTCGTTTTCTATGTCATTAGATGGCTGGCAGACGACAGACCCGAGCTGGTGGTGGGGCCCGCCCGTGATGAGGTGACAGATAGAGAGCCCACCAATGCTGAAGTCATGAGTATGATGCATCAGATGATGCAAGTACAGCAGGGCATGCTCCAGAATACCCCTCGCTTCGAGCCAGGAGCGAAGCAGTTTCAGGAGCTGGGCCTGACTTATTTTGATGGATCTGAAGGGCCGTTGGATGCAGAGGAGTGGATCCGGAAGACTGAGGATAATCTGAGGATGTCGAAGAACAACCCGGCTGGATGGGTTGATTTGGTGAAGAAACAGCTCAAGGATAATGCTCACAGCTGGTGGGATGCAGAGGAAGCGCTTTTGGTGAGACCTATTCCTTGGGCTACTTTCAAGGCTAGTTTCGATGAGGAGTATTTCCCGAAGGCTGCCTGGAGGGAGATGTTGTAGCGATTCATTGATCTGAAGCAGGGAGATCTCTCGGTGGACTAGTATCATCAGGAGTCCACCAGGCTGAGTCGATTTGCGCCAAAGATGGTGCAAGATGCTGAGGAGAAGGCTCAGAGGTTTCTGCAGGGTCTTTTCCTAGATTTGTAGAGCCTGATGTCTTCGTCAGATTTGGAGTCTTATCAGAAGTTTCTAGTAGCTGCTAGGAGGCAAGAGCAGATTGCGATCCAGAAGAGAAGACAGACTTCTGGAGCTGGGAAGAGGCCTATGGAACAGGTCAGTGCAGTGGTTAGGCCTGGGTTCAAGCCTAACCAGCCGGTGCAGTTCAAGAGGCCAGGTGGGCCTACTCTGAAGACTTGCCATTTCTGCGGAAAGACTGGGCATGTCAAGGAGCAGTGCAGGAAGATGTTGGAACAGTGCCTGGTTTGTGGAGATCATGCTCATGTCATGAAGGATTGCCTGAAGTCTAGACAGCCATGGAAAGGACTTGTTGCAGCTCAGCCGTTGCAGCAGAGAGCACCTGTACCTGCTGGACGTGGAGCACCTCTCATTCCACAGAAGCAGGCGTTTCAGCAGGCTGTTCATCCGTGGAGGCAGGCTTTCCTGATGACTGCAGTTGAGGCTGAGACTGAGGATGAGGTTATTGCAGGTAACCCTCAGTCTAGTTGTTTCCTTTCCTTAGTTGATCTTGTTCGTTAGAATCTGTTTGTTGTTTGAATGTGTTATGTTTGCTAGAATAGGATTTGATTGTTAGACTGTTTGTTTGGTGTGATTTTGGTTTGCACATTTCCTGCACGAGTCCTCTTCGACTCGGGTGCATCAATGTGCAGTTTATCCTGGAGTTGCGTGGACAAGCATTCCTTGTCGACTTCCCCACTTCCCAAGAGTTGGGATATCGTTACAGGGAATGGCGTGATCTCAGTGCATCGTGGTTGCAATTCTTGTCCTTTGGTGGTTTGTGGACATGAGTTTTACACTGACTTTATTGTCCACGACATCATCAACTATGATGTCGTTCTTGGGATGGACTGGCTTGGGAGTTTCTTGTAACGACCACTTTTCGTGGTACGTTGTTCGTGCACGTGCTTTTGTCCGTGCACATGTTTGTTTTAGACTTTGTTCGTTTGTGAACACTTTCGTGTGAAATGCCGTTGTGAACGTCTCTGAGAGTATTAAATAGTGGCACTAATTTGGAACGACGTTTCCCGAGTCGTTTCCCACAATTTAAACTTACTCGATGAGACGTGACGATTCTCACTCTTGACGGGAGACGTTTCTATTTTTAGTTTCGTCGTCCGACGTCGAATCTGAGATCCGTCTTCTTAGTTAGCTCACATTCGTCATCACGATCACCCCGATATTTATTTTATAATTTTTGGAGTTCATTTGACCACTTTTATAATTTTTACAAGTTTTATATTATTTTTAATAATTAATTTATAAAGTATTTTCGGGCAAATAAAATTTATTTGAGTTTTAAACATTTTAAAGAATTTTTGAGCCAATTTCCAGCTCAGTTGGACAAGGTCAAACCCTTGGATGAGTTGGAGTAATTGAATTTCAAATTTTAAATCTTTTTAAACTTCTAATCCTATTAGATTTAGCCCTAGACCAAGTCAACCCATCTATACTATATAAGCAACCCCTAGGAAGACCTATTTTCGCAAGAAATTAGCCCTATCCTCTTCCAAACTTGAAATTGGACGTTGCGACGATTCGTCGCAACGTTGCGACGTTCAGCAGCCGCACGACCGAGAGAACGGGCTCCGTTCCCCCGCTCCGACCGCTGGCCGCCCCCGCACCAAGCTTGGCCCGCATCGCTGCACAGCCGCTCCGCTCAATTCTTCCGCACCGACCGAAGGGAGCTCTCGGTCAGACCGAGAGCTCAAGCGCCCGCTCCGCACCCAGTCGCCCGCCACTCCTTGCAATGCTCGCACCCCGCTCCGACCGAGAGGACCAATCGATCTGTCCGGCCCGCTCCACCGCTCCGCATCGCAACCCCCGCTCCGCTGCAGCCCAAGCGTCTGACCGAGGCGCCCGACCGGTCTGACCGATAGGAACCCTCGCACCAAGCCTCGCCCCGCAGCCGCTGCACACCAAATCGTCGCAGCCCCGCATTCTCAGCGCACGACCGAGGGATTCTCCCGTATTGGAGGGGTACGACCGATGGCCATACGTCGCAACCCCGCACCCATCGCATCGCTTGCCACCGTGGGCCCCCCAAGTTCTCCAGAGTTATTGTGGGTCCCCCAAAGGCCCCTAGGACTGCTGTGGGCCCCACCTAGGTGTGTTCTCTTCGACGACTTGCCGCGTACGACGTCGTCGCACGTCGTAGCCCGTCGTCGCACGTACGAGCTTTGGAATCTGGAATCGTCGCCCGGGTTATTTTCTCTGAAATTCCAGCGAGTAAACTAATTGGAATCTGTACTTGGAGCGCGATCTTATTATTCCAACCCCCGGCGTCGCTACCCGACGCCGGTGTAGCTTTCGCGTCGTGTTGAGGTAACGCTTTGCACCCCTAGGACCCCCAACCCAATTGCATGACTAATCAAGACTAAAAATCAGTATTTTAAAGTATTTTAAATGTTTTAGCAATCACTAATCAAGATTAATAATATGGACTTTAGGCCGGTGGACTTTGCACGTAGGATAATTGTGATTCTTGGACTCATTGGACGCTGTGCTCAGACGTTGTACTTACAGGCAAGTGAAACTTGCCAACTCTTGTGTAGGGCCATGTTTTTAGGCCACTTCCTTGCTTTTAGCGTAAAAGAGACTAGTCAGTGAAATGATAGCTGGCTAGACGCCTACTTGATCTAGTTTGACAACGAAACTAGATCCGTCACCTAAATGATCTAGCTTGACAACGAAGCTAGATTCAACCCTTAAACTTGCCATTCATGCATGCTAAACTGTCACGTTTACTTTCCTTAAACTGTACGTACTTTTAACTGTCATGCATTGCATCTTACATGTCATCCAACTTGATTGTTGCATCGTAGCACACGCTACAAAATACTTGTACAAATCCGTGTTTCCGTGTTCCTGGCTAGGTGCACCCCTAGGCCATACTTGTTTACACACTTCCTGGCTCGTGGTCCAGAAGCGAGCATTCCGTGTTCGGAGGTAAGGCCCTGGCTCGACACACGTGGAGGGGTAGGGATAAACGTTCGCTTGAGCTTAGGAGTGGCTTGATCAACCCTCTAGCCAAAAGGCGGAATCTCTGCGCACGAGGTGTTTACTTTCCTTGTCTTGTACTTGTCTTGTGAATGCCATGCTCGTATTGTACTTTACCTTACTTTACCTGCTGCACTCATACTTAAACTGCCATGTCATTGCATCATGCTAGAACTGCTAGGTTGCTCTTACTTGTACTTTCCGTTTCACTTGCACAAGTCTTCCAGACTTGCTGACATGTGCCCCTTTCTCTTTGGGTGTCACATGTTAGACCCTGAGCCAGAGATCGTTGCTGTGTACGTGATGAGTCGCTGATGCTGAGTCTGAGTCCATGATTGCCAGGAGGATTTTGGTGGACACCGGTGACCTTGCTTTGAGTTTTGTTGAGCTTTATGTTGTTTTAGGCCTTTTGTTAGTTTTGTTGGTGCGTAGCACCGTCGTTGTACTTTGTACTTTTGTTGGCCATGTTTGGGCTTTTAGTTTCTTTTCTTTTCAGCCTGGTGGCTTTTTCTGCGATGTTGGAAACTTATTTTATGGATATTCTGAGATGTTTCTTTTGTCTCATTTCATTATTATTATCTTTGTTTCGTTCGCGTTGCAAGGACCTGCAGTTTTAAATTTGATCGACGCTTATCGGACTTGCAGCTTTGTAGCTTCAAGTCTGAGCGGACCTTCTCACGCTTCGCCTCCATATTTTTGGGAAGCGGGGCGTGACATTTCTACACCACGATCAATTGCCGGTGGAAGAAGGTGGTGTTCGAGATTCCAGGTCATCCGGTGTTTGAATTCAGCCGAGGCAGCAGTTCGCTTGGTCCGGTCAGGTTTCGGGCTACACCGGTGGAGATTGTTGTCATGCAGATGGAGCGGAGTAGATCAGCTGTGGTGCGAGAATTCGAAGACGTCTTCCCCGAGGAGATGTCTGGACTGTCGCCCGATCGAGCTCTCGAGTTTTCGATCGATCTTATTCCGGGAGCACAGCCCATTTCGAAGGCGCCGTATCATATGGCTCCAGCAGAGTTGGAGGAATTGCGTAGGCAGCTAGATGAGCTTTTACAGAAGGGGTATATTAATCCTAGTGTGTCTCCATGGGGAGCACCGGTGTTGCTGGTGAAGAAGAAGGATGGTTCGCGTCGCATGTGTGTGGACTACAGGGTGCTGAATGCCGTCACCGTCAAGAATCGATATCCATTGCCTCGTATAGATGACATCTTTGATCAGCTTGGAGGATCGAGAGTGTTCTCTAAGTTGGACCTGAAGAGTGGCTATCACCAGCTGAAGGTGAGGAAGGAAGATATTCAGAAGACAGCGTTCAGGACGAAGTATGGTCACTACGAGTTCGTGGTTATGCCTTTCGATGTAACCAATGCGCCCGCAGTTTTTATGAACTTGATGAATCTGATCTTCTACGACTTTCTAGATAAGTTTGTCGTTATCTTTATTGACGACATATTGATCTATTCAAGGTCGGAGGAAGAGCATGCATCGCACTTGAGGACGGTATTGGAGATTTTGAGGAAGCATCGTTTGTATGCTAAGTATTCCAAGTGCGAGTTCTGGCTTGATAGGGTTGATTTTCTTGGACACGTGGTGTCGGGAGATGGAATTTCGGTGGATCCTGAGAAGATTAAGGCTATCAGAGAGTGGCATGTTCCGCAGTCTGCGTCTGAGATCCGGAGTTTCATTGGGCTTGCAGGTTATTATCGGCGTTTTAGTAAGGACTTTTCTCGGATTGCTGAGCCGATGACCAGACTGACAAGGAAGGATGTATCTTTCGTCTGGTCCGATGATTGTGAGAAGGCCTTTTCTATTCTGAAGGAGAGATTGACGACCGCCCCTGTTCTTGCTATGCCCGATCGGAGTGGAGGATTTGAGATCTTTTGCGATGCTTCTGGCAAGGGTCTCGGTTGTGTTTTGCATCATCATGGGCACGTGGTTGCGTATGCTTCTCGTCAGCTTAAGGCTCATAAGAAGAATTACCCGACACACGATTTGGAGTTGGCTGCAGTTGTATTTGCGCTCAAGATTTGGAGGCACTTCTTGCTGAGTGAGAAGGTGAAGATCTTCACCGATCACAAAAGCTTGAAGTATATCTTTACGTAGAAGGAGCTCAACATGTGCCAGCGTCGATGGTTGGAGCTCATGGCAGATTATGAGATCGACTTGCAGTATCACCCTGGCAAGGTGAATGTGGTTCCGGATGCGCTGAGCAGACTTCCAGCGGTGATGACGTTGACTTCGCAGTGGAGCTTGCAGCAGGATTTTTGTGAGTCTGGTATTGAGATCGTGCTTCCTGGAGAGGCTTCTTCGTTGATGTGTATGCAGATACAGTCGACGATCGTGGATCAGATCAAGGTGGGTCAGGCCGGAGATCCGAAGCTGGTGAAGATTCGGGAGCAGGTAGAAGCCGGTCTGCGAACTGACTTGAGATGGTTCGTTGAGATTTGGAGCCAGGTTGTGTGTGCCAGCTGGAGATATCAGAGAGGAGTTATTGGTTGAGGCACACAGTTTGCCGTATTCTGTGTATCCTGGTTGCACCAAGATGTACAAGGATCTTCGTCTGAACTATTGGTGGCATGGTATGAACCAGAGTGTGGCTCGGAGCGTAGCCAAATGCTTGTCCTGTCAGCAGGTCAATGCGGAGCATCAGCGTACGGCAGGGTTGCAACAACCGCTTCTGATTCAGGAGTGGAAGTGGCAACACATCACTATGGATTTCTTGACTGGATTACCTCGGAGTCCGAAGCAGAATGACGCGATTTGGGTGATCGTGGACCGATTGACCAAATCTGTGTACATTATTCCCTTCTGAGTAGGACAGTCCACTGAGACGCTAGCGAGGAGATATATGGAGGTAAATCCTTTTACTCTCCGTTATTATTTCCTTTTCCTAGTTTAGATAGTGATGTAATTAACGTGAAACGTTCAGGAGATCGTGTGACTTCACGTAGTCCCCGTGAGTATTATGTCGTACAGAGACACGAGATTCACATCTCAGTTTTGGCAGAGTCTGCAGAAGAGCTTGGGTACGAGTCTGAGTTTCAGCACGGCGTACCACCCGCAGACGGATGGCCAGTCCGAGTGGACGATTCAGATTTTGGAGGACATGCTGAGAGCGTGCATGTTGGACTTCAAGGGATCCTGGGAGGATCATCTTCATCACGTGGATTTTGCCTACAATAACAGCTACCAGGCGAGTATTGGCATGGCGCCATTCGCCGTGCTATATGGGAAGAAATGTCGATCGCCACTGAGCTGGGATAACATTGGAGACCGGGAGGTGTTAGGGCCAAAGATGGTCATGGAGGCTGTGGATGTTGTGAGGAACATCTGGGAGAAGCTGAGGATTACGCAGGACCGTTTCAAGCATTGGGCAGATGCTAAACGGATGCCTTTGGAATTTCAGCCTGGAGACCATGTCTTTCTGAAGATTTCTCCGAATCACGGAGTTATCCGATTTGGGAAGAGAGGCAAGCTGAGTCTGAGGTACATTGGGCCGTTCGACGTCCTGTAGAGAGTTGGAGCGGTGGCTTATCGTTTGGCGTTGCCACCGTCACTGGAGGGTGTTCACGACGTATTTCACGTATCTCCATTACGTCGATACATCAGTGATCCGTCCCATGCTGTGGATTTCTCGGAGATCACGGTTCATCCGGATCTGTCCTATGATCAGCAACCAGTGGAGATTCTAGATCAACGGCAGAAGCAGCTAAGGAATAAGACTGTCGACTTGGTTAGAGTGCAGTGGCGTCATGATTCCCCTTGGGAGACCACCTAGGAGCATGAGAATGATATGAGAGAGCGCTTCCCGCACTTGTTTCTGAGCTGTGATTGATGTTGATTCCAAGGACGGAATCATTCATAAGGTGGAGAGGATGTAACTGTCTGTTTTCGATTGTACGCCTTACGTGCACGTAGCCTTGTTCGTGCACGTATTTATTTTAGACGTTGTCCGTATCCGAACCCTATGGTGTGATATGTCGTTGTGACCCTCTCTAAGAGTATTAAATTGTATAATTAATTTGGAACGTCATTCAGGTCGTTCTCCCATGATTTGACCTTATTTGAAGAGACGTCACGAATTTCACTTTTGTCGTGAAGCCTTTCTATTTTTTTTATTTCGTTTCTCGTCGTTGAAATTGTGATCCGTCTTCTCTATCTTCTTTCTCTCGTCGTCCCGGTAACCCCAGTATTTATTTCACAATTTTTGGGCTCTGTTTGACCTATTTTCACTTTTTGTCCAACCTATTATCGATTTAGCCCTAAGTATCTCTTGGGTTTTGTCCCTAATGATTCTTAATATAATTTTATAATATTAATATACTTCCTAATGTTGACTTAGCCAACCCCTTGCCTAGCCTAGCCGCACACACGTTGGAGAGAGGGAGAGTGGGTAAGAGTTTGGGGTTTTAATAGTTTTTTATAACATTTCTTTTCAAATATCCCTAATACCCTAACCCTAGCCACGTGAGTGCAGCCCTACCCACGTTTTTCTTAGCCCTATACCTATAAAATAACCCTAGGCTAACAAGCCTCTCACAGCAAAACATCAAACCGCGCCGCCCTCCTTCATTATTCACGTAAACCCCCCGAGGCCGCCCGACTCCTTCGTTTCTCCGACCAAAGCTCGCCGTCGGCGGCCTTATCAGCTCGCCCCAGACCTCCCTCCTCCCTCAAGCCACCGTGGGGCCCTGTAGCTCCACCGAGAACCGCCCCGAAACGCCCGTAGCAGCAGCAGAATTCGCAGCAGCAGCAGCAGCGGCCGTCGCCACCACCGCTGCAGCTTCTCCCCTCCGCCGTCGACCCCCTAGACACCCCACTGTCATTGATATCACCCCTCAGGCCGCTGCAAGTCTGAAACAGTGAGGGTGCTCGCTGTTTTGCGTGTTTATCGACGTTTCGATGCGTCGCTGAGTTCTCACCGTACCCTCTCGCTGTTGGGGTCTTCCGATAGCCCTCTACTTCTCCTAGGGGTGTTTTCTGACGTCACAGGCCTCTCCTACGAAGCTCAACATCGTAGACTCCGCGTAGGTCGAACTGTTCGTATCGGTTTGTTGTTACGGCTTCCCGGAAGCCGTAACAACGTCTACCGACCTCCTACCCGCTGTTTGAATCTTGTTTGCTGATTTGGTCGCTGCCCGAGAATTGGCGAGCGTGGAATCTTATTTGGAATCTGGACGTGGAGAGTTTTCTATTATTCCAACCCCTGGCGTCGCTACCCGACGCCAGTGTAGCTCTCGCGTCGTGTAAGGGTAAATTTCTGAACACTTCGGACCCTCAACCCATCCATGTTAAAGAAGATAAAAATCGGTAATTTTATTGTCTGGTAATTCACGAATAAAGATAAATTAATTTGGGACTGTAGGCTAGTGATCCGAGCACGTCGGTAGACTGGACTGTTTGGACGATATTTGCAGAACGGTTGTTTGCAGGCAAGAGAAACTTGCCAGTTCTTTGTTTAGGTCGTGCTTTAGGCCATTTCTTGCTTTAGGCGTAAAAGAGACTAGGCGACAAAATGATACCCGCCTAGACGCAACTTTAAGATCTAGCTCGACAACGAAGCTAGATCTGTCACCCTGCCATGTCATTCATGCATTTCTGCCTGTCACGTTTAAATTTTCATAACTACATGCTCGTTACTTGTACTCTGCCTGTAACATTTAAATTCCTTTTATGTACGCATTTAAATTACAACTTGCCATGCCATGTCATACATGCTTGAGTGTTGCATTCGTAGCACACGCTACGTACTTCCTTGTTCAGGCTAGTCACCTGTGTTGCAGGCACAACCCTGTGCCAAATACACTTCCTGGCTCGTGATCCAGAAGCAGGCTACATGTGTTGATCAAAAGCCAATGCCCGATACACGCGGAGGGGTAGGGATAAGCGATCACTTGAGCTTAGGAGTTGGCCCGTACAGCCACTACAGCCAAAAGGCGTAATCTCTGTGCACGACGTGTTTACTTGACTTGTAAAATCCATGTGATTGTTTAGTAGCTTTGCTACCCATGCCATGATGTACTTGTGCTTGTTAAACTTGCTGCCATGTCAAACTTGTCGCATCTACTTAATTATTACATCCATACTTTAAAATGCCATGTCATCGCACATCTTTAGAACTGCTAGGTTGTTTTACTTTCCTTTTAGTTTTCTTGCACAAAGTCTTTGTAGACTTTGCTGACATGCGCCCTCGTCTCTTTTGGGTATCGCATGTTAGTTGCTGAGCCAGAGTCCGTTGCCGAGGACGAGGCGTTTGCTGACTTTGAGCCTGGGTCCACCGTTGACGTGGAGTACGAGGACACCGGCGACCAGTCATAGAGACGTAGTTCTGTGTTACTTTCTGCTTAGTCTGTTGTTAGGTTGTCGGTGAGTAGCACCCTTCTTTCTGTACGTTGATTATTTCTGTTGGCCATGCTTGGGCCTTTTAGACTCTTTTCTTTTAGCCTGGTGGCTTTTCTGTGATGTTGGAATTTATTATGGACATTCTGAGATTGAAATAATTTTATCTGTCTCTTTTCTTCTTATTATTTTTGTTCTGCTACGCATTTGCAAGGACCTATACTTGGTTATTCCAGATGCTTTACAGACTGAAGCCTCACAGCTCCAAGTCTGAGCGGACTTCTCACACCTCGCCTCCATTTTAGGGAAGCGGTTCGTGAAAGTGCTAAGGATGATCGGTCAGATCTCAGGCCTAAAAAGTTTATCACGATGCTCTGAGTGCTAAACATGCATGCTATTGATAATTTCAAGCTTTATATATCATATGTCATGCAATGCTGGCAAAGAATAGGGATCTACTGAAATAACACCGTCAAATCCTATCAATCTCTTGCAATCCCTAGAGTCTAGTATAAAATAGTTGACAACGCCCTTTCAATCATAGATACGCAAGGAGCACAATAGATTCACGCAACATGCAATAGAGAATAGAAAGATCATGCCATTCAGATATTCAAATTGATACGTGAAAAATCCTCAAAACTAAAGTAATTCGTAAAGTTTGGGTTTTATTAAATCTCCCCGACGTGCACCGTCTCCACTCTCATGCCAAGTTCACTCATATGATCAGTTGGTTCCCCCCCCCCCAAGCTTAGCTTGAGGCATCGCATCAATGAAAATGATATGGAATTTAATTTTTCTTCCCAGAATGAGATATAGTTTCTTAGTGAAATAACACAAAACGGTATTTACTCATTTTTCTTTTCTTCTCTCTTTTTTCTTTTCATTATTTTTCTTTTTTTCTTTTTTTCAAATAAGAAGCTATACTTTTTATTTTTATACATGGGAAGTGAGTTGCTGTAAAGTAGCTATAGGGGTGTAACCAACTGATATGTAGAGAAAAAATAGATATGTGGAGAAGGAAGATAATGGGACACTCGGTTCACTCATAAGAGGGTGCACATCAGTTCGATAAAATAAAACTCTAACTAAACTCATATATAGCATGGGTATTTCACTTCTCTAAATGAATACTGAAAATAGCATGCGGTAATAATCACAATGTCAACAGGCATGCAATCAGAAGTGAATAAGATAATAAAAACATGTGCTCCAAGTGTTCAGTGATGCGTAAACCTGGGTGTGTTTCCCAACATAAATCATACTAGATACTAGTTCATGCAATTGACTTCAATTCATATCAGGTATTAAATCAGACAGATCATCAAAAAATACATTCATATAGACAATAAAGCTGAAATTTATCCTAATAGCATGCTAAAGAGATAAGCATCGCTAAAAACTAATAAAGCCTAGAGAGATATCATCATTTAGACCATCCTCAGCAAAAATAAAAAGAAGCAGAGAAAAAAGGGAAATAAATAAAGAGAAGATGCATGCATGGGGAAAAACAGAAGATATGATGCAAAATGAGAAAAGTAAAATGGGGCGGTAAAGTGGCAAAAAAGTGAAATAAAAACTGAAAATAAGGGAGGAAATGCGAAAATAAAAATAAAAATAAAAATAAAGCGGGAGCGCTCATCCCCCAAGCTAAACCTAGCAGTGTCCTCACTGCTAAGAAAAAGCTCGTCAGCGGGAGATGATGCTAAAGGGGTGGGATGGGTGGATTAATAAAAAAATAAAAACTATGCAAATGAAAGAAAGAGAAAAATAAAAATAAAAATAAAATAAAAATGTGATATGATGCAATGCAAATGGAATGATGCAAGGGTGGATCCTCCCCCAAGCTGTGGTAAAGCAGGGCCCCGCAAAGACAGATGGGCACGAAGAATATGGGGGAGGAAAACGGTGGGATATACTACATCAAGCAGAGGCACCACCCTCTGGGGTGGTGATGGGTCCCTCTGCTGTGGACCCGGGGCGGTGGGTGGTGACTCTGGTGGCTGGGACTCGTGGGGAGGGCTGTAGGTGAGGTCTATGGGGGAGGAGGAAGGATCTGTAGTGCATAGGACCATGGATGTGAGAGGATCGACTGTGGCTGACGGCTCTAGGGTGGAAGACGTCGGCTCGACAGAAGCCTGCGAGAGTGAAGAACTGAGTTGTGTAGAGTGAGCCACAGTGTCAGGCCTAGGCAGAGGAGGTTGAGCAAGTATCACCGTAGGCAGGCCACGATGTCTCAACAAGTCGAGAATGGATGTGAGATCCGACTCTACCCTAGATCTGTGTGTCCTAGACTCGTGGTGAAAGTCGTCGAAATCCCGCTGTAGGCGGGATGTCAACTCCTCGAGGGCAGTCAAGCGAGAGTCTGAGGATCGAGGCTCGGTGGGGGCACGGGTGGCATGTCGGTAGGTCACAACTCGTGATAAACTGCCCGATGCAGTCGAGGCACCGGGCCGAGCGTGGAATGTGGGCGAGGGTGAACTCGTCAGAATATCGGTGGTGGCAGAAGAAGGAGCTGTCGTCGACACAGAAGTGTGGACAGACGTCGAGACAGACTCAGTGAAAACAGCCAAAGGGGAGGAGGTAGTGGTGGCAGTCAGAGGAGCTGAAGCTATAAGCTCTAAGAGAGGGGGAGGGTGGGGACAGGGTCGATTGAGGGAGCATCAAAATCTACCACGTCATTAGAAAAAGGTAGATCTGTGCCCTCAGGCACAGATACAGCGGCAGAAGTGATATGAGTGTTGGGGCAGGAAGTGAGGACAGTCCCCGACGACTCAACGACCGTAGAAACTGAGGAAACGGGGGTGGTGGTGGCAGCTCCTGAAGATGTGTGAGCGGGATGAACAGGGAGACCGGCAACCAGGGTGGCTATATCGAGGAACTCGAACTCAGAGGAGCGGGGGCCGGGGTCATCGGCGGCAGCCTCGACCGGTGCTCCAGGGGGCTCACTCTGGGTGTGCTATTTGCGGCTGGTCGGCCGAGCAGCTGAGCTGCTCGGCCCGAGCCCGCCGTATCCGCTGCTTCTCCAACATGTCATGGCTCGGCCCGAGTAGCAAGCTGCTCGGGCCGAGCATTCTCTGGGAAAGTGAAGTGCTGCAGCCGGGGCCTCTCTCTCTCTATTCTCTCTCTTTCTTCTCTTCCTTCTCTCCTCCAACAGCTCCGAGAACATGGCGAACTCCTCCAGAGCCCTACCAACAAGCTCATGAGCACGTCAGATGTGTACATACCCAGGCGGGGGTCCAAATCGCTCCAAAATCCCTGAAAACTCAAAATATACTACGAAACTCGAAATATCGTCAGAAATACCAAAATCGCACTAAAAAGTGGGATTTGGACGCGGGGATGATATGCAGTGCGATGGAAATATGATATGAAAATGATGTAAAATATGGACACATCAATTAGTGAGTAGTTCTTAAATCTGGGACATTGGTGGAAGCCCCTTCTGTTGGATCATGTGCATGGCAAACAACACTAGAAGGGGGGTTGAATAGTTTTGTATAAAAATAAACTTTTTCGTTCTTAATAGATTAACACAATTCAAAGCCTTCTAATGTTGCCTAAGAAACCAAGTAGAGTGATCTACGCTTGGTTCTTAATCAACTTATGTAATCTTAAAAGCAGATCAGAGATAAAACTCTTCTGGTAGTCGACTCCCTATGAACAGTAGTCGACTCCCAGAAGGAAATTAAGCACAGCTCAGTTAATGAAAAAGATATATGCAATTGCAAATAATATCAATGTTATATTTATATTCACAACTGATATCAGAAAGATAATCTTTACAACAATGACAAGGAATTACAAAGATATAATATTAACAAAGTAAATAAGAATTGCTTGCAGAAATAAATAATCAAAAACAGAAAAGCAAATGCAGAGACAAGCGATTTTTATCCTGGTTCTCCACAACTTGGGTACGTCCAGTCCCCGACCAATCCGGTACGAGGTGTTCCACTATCTGCCTTAGCAAATACAAGCACCTAACTTCATTTGTTAGGATTTTGCCACATACCTAGCCTTAACCAGGATTTCCGATTGCAACACTCCAATATTTCAACACCTAGACATGTCTAGGGTTTTGGACACCCTCACAACAAAAGGGCAAACACAAAAATAAAATCGATATCCAACTCACCACAATGTTTGATGGAGTTTGAATTTACACCCAAATTCTATAGCCAATAGTAATAGACACTATATGTATTTGTGGCTTTATAGAATAAGATTTTAGATCACACTAAGATACGAATGAAGTCTTTGTGATCAATGTTTTTCAAAATCCTTTCAAAATAAAATCAGAGAATAAAGAGTATGGATTTTGAAAACAAATAGCCAAAAAATAAAATTGATCTTCAGAAAATAATATCTCAAAGAAATACAAGATCAAGAATGTAAAGACAGATTTGGCTAAGAGAAAATATGAGAGCTGAGAATTTGAGAATGTTTAGAACCTTTGTGCAAGAGAATTTTGATTTTAAGTATTGTGTTTTTCTCTCAAAGAAATAGTCCTCTATTTGGAGGTAAAAATTGAGAATTCAACATTCAAATTCGTTTGACTTTTGCACCGAGAATCATGGAAGCAATAAATGAGATAGATGTCAAAAGTCGGGTCAAACGTCGAATTTCGACAGCTGGTAGTCGACTCCCTAGGATTGGTAGTCGACTCCCAGTGTGTTTCAGGAGAAAATAATTCTCAGCTGGTAGTCAACTCCCACTCCTTGGTAGTCGACTCCCAGAGGAGTTTCTTCTAAGACACAGCTAGTAAACATGTAGTTAGCTCCAGGGTGTAATGGAGTTTCACTACCAAAATGGAAAGTGACTAGCAAAAAGCTCTCAATAACTTTGAAAAATGATTTTAAAAGTATTTAAAATATTTAACTTCGAAATCATTTGTGTGTGTGTGTGTGTTGTCTATACGTTTGGCTTTAAGATAACCATAAAAAGGACACACTCACACACTGCAGTCTAGGACATGTCTTTGGAAGCTTGATCAACTGATGATGATGTAGATGTGAGCTTCTCTTGAGCTTCTGTTCCATTTGAACTTTGAGCTTCATCATCGATCTAGCAACGTTCGTCCTTGTCTTTGCTAAGTGAGCGTAGATTGTGCTTCTTCAGAGTATGTATAGAGCTTTTTGTTTGTCGCATAATCTGCACACTTAATAGTACTGTAGTTAGTACACTAAGCTTCATTTGGTGTGCTCATCATCAAAATCACTTAGGGTGGAATACAATTTCCATCACTCTCCCCCTTTTTGATGATGACACCCAAATGAAAAATGAAGTAAGTTGACATAAATATTATGACATGAAAATTAACTTACTCCCCCTGATTTGATGCGGTTCTCCCCCTGCATCGAAGCCGTTAGCAAAACAATACATTCATTTTTTGCATTTTATACACTTTCTCCCCCTTGTCATCAACAAAAGGAATGACATATCATTTCAACAAATGAATCATCCAAGTTGTAATAAGAATTTTGACAAAGAGGAATTCAATTACCATTCCTGCAAAAAATATGTTAGCATATGATCAACCAATGTTTAGCAGAGTATATCTGATAAGTTCATCCATAAGCATAGTAATATAAGAGTATCAAGCATCACACTATAGTATAGTCATTACAGACCGGAAGTTTTGAAATCATTGTTTTAAAAAAACCATTTTTTATGAAATCAAGGATGATCGCCGTTCTTCTTTAATTCATTGATCTCGCCAAGGATCATGCCAAGTGTCTCTTCCGTCATCTTGTTGCTCTTCACCACGAATTCCTTGAGATCGTCTACTTTCTTGTTGAGGTCTTCAAAACCTCTCTCTTGGGATGTCACGCCCGTTCCCCAGAATACCTGGCAGTTAAATTTTTTTTCCAAGTATCCTAAAGAGTGAGGGTGATGAGAGAGAAAAGAGAGAGAGAAAGAAGAAACTGAATAAGCAAGACACTGCGTACATGCTGGGATAGTACAAGTGCAGATTCATTCTAATATCAAACAACTCATAAATAACATAGAATAATAACAACAAATTTATATAACAACTTTCATTTACATACATAGTCCAAATGCACCACTACACATACACCGCCACTCTCCACCTCCCATGACAAACATGTCACGCTACCCAGCTACAGCTCACACCAAGACTACCCCTGAAACCCAACTCAAAGCCACCACCAACCACGATGTCCCTGCTACCTGAAAAGTTGGGAGGAGCACGTCAATGCGTGCCTCAGTAGGAACCAACTTGGATTTAGAATATCGTTTTTAAGGTTATCAATCCACAAAGCAAGGCAAGAGAAATATGACATGTAACTAAGTAAAATAACGGAAGGTAATTAGCCAAGTAAGAGGATCATACCTGCAGTCCAACGTCGAGGTACTGCAAGAAAAGGGTTATCACGAATAATACTACAAGTGTTCACACAACATATACTAAGAGAGGAATCACCAGCGCCATGTGTAACCACAGTGTCACAAGCAAGCAGGCAAAGGGAAAGGGAAGCGTTGCAAACAGAAGAAGCAACATAGAGAACACGTGTCTGTTAATTTATTTAGTTGGGAACTTGGGTAAACTGTGTTGTAATTTTAGCCTGTAAGGATCAATACACTAGAGGGGGGTGAATAGTGTATATTAAAAATGTCGCAAATAAAATGTTAGTAATATTTGCAAAGATGGCACAGAAATAAAAAGACAAGTACTGAAATTAAATCAATCGCAAACACAGAGATTTATCCTGGTTCGGATCCTTGTGATCCTACTCCAGTCCTCTACCCCGTAGAGATTTTCAATCCACTATAATCACTTGCCCCGCAAGCACGAACTTACAAAAATGGCGACACTCCCCGTGTCCCAAACTTTGTACAATCTCTAACCGAGATTCAAACCTGTAAAATAATGAAATAGAAAAACACATATAGCCTTGTTATAATTTTCAGAGAAAGAATTCAAGGATGGTGTTTAGAATATGAACTTCAAGATGTAAAAGATATGTAATGAAGAGCAACACTTGAAGTTCTCTGGTTCATAAAAGAAGAGAGAGATCTATTGATTTCTTCTTACAATTATGAACACAAACAACTTTCCAAAAATGATGTTGAAAAATCCAAGTTCTTCCGTTCTTAAATGAAGAAGGAAATCTAATGATTTCTTCTTACAAATAAGAAAAGAACAACTAATGGCCTAAAGCTTTAGAAAAGAGAAGACTTGATTCCAACAAATAAGAGAGTAAAGAAGAGGAAAGTGTGTGAAAGAAAAGAGAGGGTCTACCCCTTTATTTATAGTGTTTAGGGACGGTTGGGGACTGTAGTTAACGTTGGAAAACGGGCAGGAACCGTCCCTGAAAATTTGGGATCAAAACGGCTAGTTTTGAAATTGGTCGACCAAAAGGACAAATTGGTCGACCAAAATTTAGAGAGGGAATTTCGACCGTTGGAAGACATTTCTAGAATCTACACGGTTAGGGAATATTGCATATGCAATCCCATAACCAAATTCGAAGGTTTAAAATTGGTCGACCAAAATGAGGTTATTGGCTGCCAATTTTCAAAGTTGCGAATTTTCGAAATTGGGAAGTGTAGATCTCTGCGGAATGGAACCTAGATGACTAAGATATATTATCACAAGGCTTTGTGACTCTAATAAAGTAAATTTTACATTGATTACATAAAGCCGTAGATAGGACTGAATCTGCAACTGAATCTGAGAAGCTTCTTTGCAGGAGATCCTTATCAATTGATTATATATCCAAGTCATGGATTAGGTGCTTTTGTCTTTCCAGCTTCATGAATGGTATATCTGATTGAGTATGCATGAAGATATCTGATTGTGTGGAACTCAGCATTGATATGTATCTGCATACATAGAGTTAGTAGCACTGAATGTGTTTGTCACATCAAAACCATATGGGAATAGAAATATGGAATTATGAAATTCCAACATGTGTGATACCAGGACCTGGACATCACCCCAAATTTGGGGTGAATATAGCACACGGCGCAGTGGACACGGGCACTGTACAACACCGGGCCTCTCAGCTCCCCCGTCCTTGGCCGGAGTAAGGCTCTCCCATAATAACACAACCTCCATATGTCCCCTCCACTCCCGATAAAGGCAAGTGGGTATAAATATCACATATCACATAATCATTTCCCCGTCTTCTCAGTCCAGGCCTCAGATCCACAATTTACGCAAATCCCACCTAAACCCGGGTTTTGCTAACACACCCTCCTTAGAGAGGATTGAGACATTCTAATTCATTAATTACACATCATAAGTCATCTTATAAGAGTCATGATGGCATGATTTCACATTGTCAACGTTTCTCATTCATATCAATCTGGGTCATACACCTAAGTGTCGTTCCCTCTATCATAACCACATCACATATCAACATGGGTCATGCACCAAAGTGACATGCCCTCCATCACAACTCATTGATACATCACTTATGAAATCATGCCATACATGTCTCGCAATATCACAATTCCATAACATAGTTCATTGAAGCACACTTCTCAAGTTTCTCAAATTCCATTTCATTGAGGTATGTTCATAAACATGTAATGGGCGTGACATACCTGTCCATGAGCAAATTAGCAAATCCATTAGGAACACATGCCACGAATCTACCTTTCATGTAACAACAATAATCATGCATTATAGAGAGTGAATTATCAACAATACCCAATTCCATAACATTACTTTAATACATCAGCTTGCTGGAATTTGCAGAAGTTGTTAATACATGGCATATAACATCAGTTTTTATTGAGAATTTGACAAAATGTCCCACATTAAAGTTATAGATATATTAGTCCTGGATTCACAGATAAAATTTCAGGCAAAAATATTAAGTACATGATTTATAGTGAATTATTTGGTAAAGTGTGTCAAATCTATTTTTCAGACAGATTTCAGGGTCTGTATTGAAAGCCAATTTTGGGCATGTTGCAGCCAGAAATTCAACAGATAAGCACTATGATGAAAGTTTAGAAAAACTTGCTAAATTTCCAACAAGATCAAAAACATAAAATTCTATTGTGTGTGCAGGTGCTGAGGTCAATTCTATTGAACTGTGTCAAGACTGCAGATGAACAGACATGTTGTAAATATGGAATTGTTTCTCCTAATTTCTGAATTGAACATATATCACAATTTATATGATTTTGGGGTAGAACTTCAAGATCTATCAGAATATAATTTTTTCGAAACATGATTCAGGCTACAGTAATCGTAATTACAGCAACAACACACAACAAAATTTCAGGATTTTGAAGAGATGTGTTTGCTTTGAATTTCAACGGGGTTTTGCATGAAAATTGAATCATGTCACCTTAATTTGATTTTCACTACTTCATATTGTTAAAACATGATATAAAATCATGATGGAAAGAACCCCTAAATAAGTTTTCAAATCCAAGTTGGATTCCTACCTCAAGAGAACTCTTTCTTCTTCTCTTCTCTTTCTCTTCCTCTTCTTCTTCTTCTTCTTCTTCTTCTTCCACCTTTTTTGTGCCATGGAATTTTCGGCCATGCCATGGGGGAGGGGATGGGTAGGTCAAGGAGGAGGAGAAGATGAGAAGTGTGTGGAAAAATAATGAAAAGAAGAGAAGGGAAGAGTTAAGAATGAAGAAAGAAGGAGAAAACCCTAGAATTCTCCTAAAAAAATCTCTCCATCTTATCCTAGTCATCATGACAACATAAAATGACCAAAGTGCCCTTGCCTAAATGCCCCTCAACTTTCAAGTAATTACAAGTTTGCCATTACTTTACATACACACCATTTTAGTATGTACGTACAGCAACATTAGTCCAAATGACCATTTTACTCCTCGCCTTTCTAAAATTTTACGGGGTTTGCCATTGACCCCTATCCCCTTTCACACTTGCATGGCTTCCCTACACACACACTCAGGCATGCCTACACATGCATACATGCACCACGCACACACGTCCAACACATTCCTGTTGTTTTGCACCCACGACGTCTTTCGCACTTCTCCCGCATTCACACTTCGTATTCACTTCCCTTATCCACGTATTACGGCCCAATCCCCCTTGCACTACGTTACATACATCGATATCCACGTTCATTTCATGCCTACGTATGCACCGTAGGTAGAAATACCACGTGTGTTCAGTAGAATACACGTATAGTGCTAAATAGGGCATTTCATCCTACCCACCTTAAAATAAAGTCCGTCCTCGGACTTTTTAGGGTATAACCCTGGCAAAGGTCAGCTAGGTATGATGGTCTTTCTACACATGAAGTACAATTAAGAATACATATCTACCCCACACTTATATACACTATATTCTTCACTGTCATCCATACACACCCGCATGGCACAGATATCACAGATACACCCTATTATTCATCTAATAGTACATCCACATCACTATGTGCACTCACTACATACACTTACATATATGTTCTTCACATAAACATCTAGGCACATGTATTCACTCACTAACATACATATCACACACCATAAATAAGTCTCTATACGTATTATTATATGTATTTAGATTACTACTCATATCCATGCGATATGACATCACATCATATCCATATCATGATCCATACGACACTCATACTTGTTACGTTTTCATATACACCGCAATACATTCAGGTATACACGACTTACATCCTACCTGTTTATATATTTTTACATATACGTCTATATCCATGCACAGACACACAACAATACACATTAATCTACCCACCATGACTTGAAAAACATGGTTACTATCACGGTGTCACACCGTATGTTCACCGGATCCATGTACATTCACCCCTTAGTCATATGAGTTCATTCCCATTTATAGTCACATAAATATCTACATACATACGATAATTAATCACATTCAACATATATCGACGTGCACGCATTAACACTTGCATGATCAAGTCACTTAGATCCGCAATCATAATTATAGATAAATATACACACAATCTTACAGTCATAGCGATGCACCTTCTGCCTCACACAGATAGGCACATACACCACAAACATTACACACAAGAGTGCACAACATAATACATTCCCTGCCATATGCTATATATATATATAACTACCCTTGCATATCTTACGCACATACTACAATAATAGTCAAATAAATATAAATATCCATCTACTCTCCACACACACGTATACTTATAATGTGCAAGCAAATACACACAGTCCAATACTCATATATCAAATAGACATTTATCAAGTATATATACACTTATATTCCGTATCTATCACATTTACATCCATAGTGCACATGTATATACATACACACATGCTTTGGTACAGACCTATATATACACGCATAAAACAAGAATACATTTATCCAAAGCACACTGAGATATACCTAGATAGACAACCCTATAGGATAGCTCAGCAAGTAAACAAACAAGGTATGTATAAGAGTCTATATATATATATATATATATATATATATATATATATATATATATATATATATATATATATATATATATATATATATATATATATATTAAAACAGGGATGTTATCATGGGTTTTTGGATAAGAGAAATTGGATAAGAGATATTGGTTATGTGTATTGTTGTATGTGGATATGTGTATTGTTACATAAGAGATAATGGATAAGAGATTTTGGTTATGTGTAATTGGTTGTGTTGTTTATATAGATTTTGTATATGGGGTATGAGAAATTGAGATATGAGAAATTGAAATAAGATAAGAAATCAAATCATTTTGTATTTAAATTTTGAAATCAAAATTTCAACACATCACATATGAGAGGGAAAAAATTTGATCACATCACAGTTTACTCCGTATGAGAGAGAAAAATTTCGATGGCATCTTCATCCTTCACTCTTCAAATCTCACTGGCCCCATCACACTAGCCAAAAAAAAATCCCTCAACTTCGAAACCCCTCACAGTCCAAACACCTCACCTTCAAAACCCCTCAACGCCTCAACTTCGAAATCCCTCAACCTCAAATTAAATCAACTGGGCATCATCAAAGCCCCTCAACTTTGAAACCCCTCACCCTCAGCCTCAGGGCCTTCGAACGCCCCTCAACTTTGAAACCCCTCACCCTCAGCCTCAGGGCCTTCGAACGCCCCTCAACATTGAAATGGTCAGTCTCCGAGATCTCCAGTCCAGCGTCTCGCCCCTCAACTTTGAAATGGTCGATTCAGCCGCCTCTGCTGCTAATAGGCTCCGAGATCTCCAGACGTAGCATCTCCACAAGCACCACAACAAAGTGTAAGCTTTTCTTCACTGTTTTCTTTTTTAATTTGAAAGCTTTGTTTTTTTCTTCCACAAAATTAAATGTTTTGATTTTTGATGAACTGTGTTATTTCAATAGTTTTTTAATTACAATATTTGAAACCCTATGTCTATAGACCATATGCATTACTTGCATTATTTGAGGACCGAGATGGAATATCATATGTTTATTCATATGGGAGACGAAGGCAAGGTTCGAATTTTGATGTGTGGATGTAAATATGTATTCATATGAACTGATTTTGTTTCTGAGAAACTGAATAATTATGTTCCTCTCCCATGCCAAATAATTTATGTTTACTAATGTCCATGTTGTTATATAATTTCATTTGTTTACTAATTTCTGTTTACTAATGTCCATGCCAAATTGTGTTCCTATACTGCAGGAAGGAAATCCAATTTACTAATTCCCGTTTACTAATGTCCATTTATATAATTTCATTTGTTTTTGTCACAGAAAATTTGTTAATAATATAGTAAACAAAAATTAGTAAATTTTTGTGAACAAATGGACATTAGTAAATCCAAATTCACAGAAAATTAGTAAATCCAAATTCACAGAAAATTAGTAAATCCAAATTTAGTAAACAAATGGACATTAGTAAATCCAATTCACAGAAAATTTGGATTTGCTAATTATATAGTAAACAAATGGACATTAGTAAACAAAAATTAAATTTAAAAACAAAATATTTTTTGAGGAAAAACTCATCCCGAAGACAATCAGCCACCCAAGACTCCAAGAACTAAGAGTGCCATCTGCGCTCTTCAATGTCTTTTGACCCAATTTAATTATTTTTGCTAATGTCTTTTGTTTTTCTTTTTTAATAGGGTTTTCAGTACAATGATGTTCTTGGCAAGGGTACTTCAAAGACAGTGTAAGAATTCAAGATTCCAACCATCCTCAGAATTTGATTCAAATTGTTTGTAAATTTGATGGGTTCTTTTCTAATTTTTCTTTTTGTTGTTGGGAAATTCGGTTACAGGTGGCATGGAACCAAGTGAATGTCTATTAAATTATTTATCTTGATTTCAAATTAGGTGTAGGGACCCCAAATGAAAGAAAACCTACCACGCTATTTTTCATGGTACCCGGATTGGCGATCCTAATGTGGTATAGCTTGCAAACTGGTATACCATTTGAAGAAAGAGTGTGCTTAATACTTCCCCTTCTAAAAGTATTTTGTATTTACTGTAGTGCATTGATCATGCAGATTGGACAAGAACAAATCTCTCTGATATAAGATTCACCCTTATGAAAAGATCTGTTCCTAATTTATTTTGATAGTTTAATTTTTCCTTATTTCTATTTATTGGTCTTTAGATGTTGTTTACTTCGTTTCTTTGCCAGAACAAAAAAATCAGGTTCATGAAACTCGCCTTGAAGTAAGCCCATTGCTTTCACTTTTTCTGTCTAAATTAGGGTACTTGAAAATTGAATTTGTTATGTTTATCCTTTCATTGCTACCAAAGATGATAATTTTGTTCATTTTCTTAAGATTTTGGGTGGAAGATATATTTTAGGGTTTAAGGGGAATATTTTTGCTTAAAAACTTGAAATCTACATCAATTGTTAATTAAAATGTTTGCTCAAAAATTTGTATTGCTAATCTAAGGACAGTATGGTGCTCAGGGAGTTTCTTCATAAGATAATGGTGTTTCGTGCACTCATTGTCTGATTCACGTGTTTTTGATTATGGCAATTCCGTTGTTTTATGGTTTTGTCTCACGCTTTGTTCTGGACGTGATTTGAGATCTTGCCGTTTGAGCGGATTCCGTTTCGTTCTCTGCACTTTAGGAGTGCTTTATTGTTTTTGGCTTGAGGTAATAATTTATCCATTTTTCTTTTATTTTTTCTGCAAGTTATTTATTATTATTTGAGACCTATTAAGTGAAAATTATGTTCTTTATCTTAAATTCATAGTTTACCAACAACGCTTCAATTTTGGGAAAGAAGATTGATTTTAGGCCAGCCCTGGCTTCGAAATGGAGATGGTTTGCGGCTCTTGGAGTAGATCAGAGCGGTGAAGATTTAGGGATTTTTTTGGTCGAAATGGAGATGTGTTGCGGTTCTGATGGGCTTGAAACGAGTCTCTTTTTGAGGATTAAGGGTTCTTTGGCAGTAACTGTGAAGGAAAATGTCGATCTGCTGGTAAAAAATTTGTTCCTCTTGTTGTTAAAAAACATTTGGTTGACATTATTTCTATTCTTTGGATTTTTGAAGTCTGTTTCAAGGAAAATATGGTTTGAAGTTTTATTTTTATCGATTCAATTCGGTATTGTGCTTTAGAAATTGTGTTTTATTTGGGGATTTCTAATGGTTTTGCGGTGATTACTGTATAGAAATTCAAATTTCAGTAAAGATTTAGAACTGAGGCAACTTTGTGATTTTTTTCAAAGTACTTTGCTTAAGTAATGTAGGTATTCCATCAGTGTGATGTTGGACCATCCATCTATGTTATATGTTTATGTTAGCATGAAGTTTCTCATAAGCTCAGTATTAGACAAATGTAAATTTATTTGCTCAATAGCAGCCCTATTGTCATACTGGTAGATTTCATATGAATCTTTATTTTCCTCATCATCCTTGACATTCATTTGTTTATTGTCAAAATTTGGTCATGTGTGAGAATTGGAATAGGAGGGAAGAAGACAATAGGTGAAAAGTAGAGATAATATATACTTCATATTTTAGACAATATTTACATGTAAGGTGGTTTCTTTATTGTGTGAATGTCCAAAAGAACTAAATGGATTTGTCTTATTGCATTTGATTCTTTTTACCATTATACAGAATGAAGAGATCGACGGACGGTGGCATAACTTGGTCGGAGAGATAGCAGCTTCCTCCTAGAATTCTTGGGCCAATCAAGAACAAGGTATGCGAGATTGAGAATTCGATGAATGGGACAATTTCAACTGATAATGACATTATGCTGTGTGATGTAGGCTCTGCTACTTAATGATGGCCGATTTCTCTGCAAATCATCTGTAGAGAGCTGGAACAACAAGTTTTGTGCCGCTTAGATTTAGAGATGGTTATATACTCCCATTACTGAAGTCATGAGCCGTACATTCTAAAAAGGGTAAATTATTTAGAAGATCACAAAGGTACATAGTTTCTGGTTGATCCTTAAAATGATTTAGACCATAAATTTGGTGTGGAAATTAGCATGAAAAATTCATGAATCATTTAGTTACGTTATTATGATAAGATCTGTTGAGAGTAGTCAATACCTGTTACAATTTTAAGGCAATGGAAACTACAACCAAATTTAAAACGCGTTAAAACACTAAGTTTTCGTGCGTATTGAGAAGACAAAGAATTAATGCTTTTTGTTACTGTAAAGGAATCACAATATCGATTTAGTGTATATGCAGAATTGTTCGATTGATTTATTGGATAAATTAGAGCCTTCATTTGATTTGAATATTAGTCCCTTTACTCTATTAATAGTCTCCATTCAAAAAAGGGTAATAATTCCATTGCATAGTTGATATGGCAGTAGAGATTACATTTCCCTCTCACCAATTAAAAATACAGGCATACATGCAGCATGCACTGGTGCTTCAATTATTCCTGAGAAAACAGTAGAAGATTTTGAATGCATCATCATGCCATAAGAAACGAATCTCATTGATCATTTCCATTCAATAAAAGATGCACATGGTTAGAAACATGCCTAGATGGTAAGACCATGTTGCCATCGTCGACCGTCTCTCATTAGGTTCAACACAGTGCTATAAAATTTTAAATATCATGTGAGGATGTTTTTGTCAACGATCAACATCTACTCATATTAAATCCTTGATTATGGTGGAATATACTTGTGTCTTCAGTTATTCTAGCTGTCATATTTCTGAAGGAAGTTTCTTTTAACCTGAAATTAATCAATTCATATTGCGTATGCGTTGTTATGAAGAAAAATTGTTATTATTAACCTGAAAAATAGATCAATTCATATTGCTTAATGATGGTTGATTCCTGGAGTTATCGTTGTTCACTCTGCCATTGAATACATCAATAGTTCTAAAGTGACATGTGAAGTCTGTTGTTCACTTTGCCATAGGAATTGCAGAATTCTGGAGTGTAGTTGTTCCTGCAATCAAGTTGTTCATGGAGTTGTTCCTACAATCGCATAAATGATGTCACTTCACTAGAGACAAATGCGTACTCAATTCCTATGTTTTAACACCATGTCCGAAAAGGTGAGAATTTTTGATGTTTTGATAATATATAAGAGGATATTTATAAAATTTCATTGTTTAAAATTTGTTCGGTGTTGTCTTAATATTGTATTCACTGATACTGGATACTACATTGTTATCCACCTATAGATGCACCGACGGATCCGAGCGGGAGACCATGAAGCTAGATGTTGATTTCTTTTGTGCTTTCTTCAATATAAGGAATCTAACGTGTTTATAATTATTTTGTGCAAGAATTATAAGATTTTTTAATTTTTTAAAAAATTTGCAGGGATAAATGCCTTATTATAACAAACATATATCGTGAACTTCCTAGCCAACTATCATAATAGTTATATGTTACTTTGACTGGTCTGCATGCGCCTAAACTGAAAATAATAAGAAGTTTCATGTAAAGTAAGGTTTCTTATCATATAAGAATGTGATATTCTTGGACACGAACTAAAATTGGAGCTAAATTTATTTTCAATGTCTAGTGCAATTCATATGGACTAAATACTGTAATTAGTATCAAGAAGAGAGCTTACAAAGAAAAAATGTTATATTGCAATCTCTTTGACCCATTCAGAAAGCTGTTTATCTTTTGTTTCAGCAAGCCTATGGAACCAGACTGCCTATGTGAGTGCCTTCCTAACTCCATTTGTACAACACCTACACATGATACTGGAATAAATGCATCAACTATTCAATCTTATCATTAATTTAAGAGCATAGAGAATGCTATATACAAGCCACCAACTCTTATTCCTCCAAGAATTTTGCCTTTATTGCATAACGTAGCTCAGCAAATATTTGTTGCTTTCATTATCTAAAGATTTATTGGTACTATGACAGGCTATGTCCATCAAATATTTTCTAATATACTAATTAAATTGTCCTTTTAGGATGGGTTGTTTCCAACTTTTTTGTTGCTTTCAACTTTTTTTTCACCCAGTGAGAAATGATAGTAGAGATGTGCCTATTTGTCAAGAAAAATCACACTAGGAATGCTTTCTATTTAGTTTTAACGATGATGGGTTAATTTTACTGATGAAATGAAAATTATGGACCAATTTCTTATTTTTTCAGTGAAATTTATTTTTGTGGCGCTTTAAAGATAGTTTAGCCTTATTATTATCACAACTTTATTCTTTGACAGCAATTGGAATTTTATGAAGAAGTGATTTACAAAATTACTTGCACGTGAACATGTCCCATTTGAATCAGTATCTGTTCTTACCAAATCTGGATACTAGAATTGAATTGTTATTAGTCTTTTGGCATAGCCTGGTGACTTTAATGAAACGTATTCATTATAAGTAACATCTCTTTATGTTGTTATGATGTTCCTAGCTGTGATAGATTGAAACTGAAGCTTATGTCATCAAATTGTCATGACGCATCTTCAAATTTCTTTTGTGCTTTCATGTCATCAAATTATCATCCCTTTTGTGCTTTCACCAGTTAAACGATTATAAGAAACAAGTTACTTTAGGGCACGGGTTACACTTTGAGTGAAAGATTTTGAATGTTCCATTACTTTAGGGCACGGGTTATGTCAGAATTAGGGACGAACTAATTCTATCTTTTTTTAATTATTAAGAAAATAGGAATAATAGTCGATAGGCATAAAGTGCACTGGCTAAGACATTCAAGAAATGAAAAAATCACTAGGATTTCAGCATGTATGGTCAATAATACCTAAACTAGAAACATTCATGCCGCATATAGCAAGTAACTTGGGCCTTTTGGATGTAGAGCCCAAGGAGCGATACAAGGTCTCTCAGAAGCAGCCATGGATGGATTACAGCTCCCATGGAAGGCCACGGCTCTCATAGAAAGAAATTAAGCTCCCACATCCAATGCAAAACAAGGCCAAAATTCTCAGCATCACAACAAATCTGAAGTTCTCATGACTAAAATTTTCAAGACTCAAGGAAGCTGCTACGGAGGCTAGATGAAAAGCAACAAGGTCAGACATACTTAATCACCAGTTACACACAAATGTAATGGTTATGCACTTGGCAGGATATCCACTGGAAACATGAAACCACACCAGCCAGTCAGTGTGAATATGGGGTTTGTGTTAACCTTTAGTGGGAGCTTGAGCTTCTAAACCATGCCAAAACCATTGGATATGTGTTCACAAAACTCAACAGAATGTCCATCCCCATTATCCATAATAAGTCACAGGAGATTGAAGACAATGCTTCCTTTACTAGCCAATCTTAGCCCCAAATGGTGTTCCTTTAGCATCTCGCCAATCTTTGCTAACCAACCCAAGCATCAATAAGAAGTAATCTTTTTAGAAGGAAGCTTAGTGGAGAGTAAAACAGCTCAACATACTGCAAGATGTTCAAAAGATTCACCCAATGGATGTGAACCAAAATTAAGCTTTTCCTGACAAAATTTTCCTGACAAAATTTTGTGTCACATAATGTTTATAAATTACAGATTTAGGGACAAACTATTATATAACAGATCCACGAAAGCTCAAATGCAGCATCAGATGGATACTGAGCCTATTGCTTACATTTAAAATGTTGCCCATAGTATTGTGGTGGCGGCTGCAATCTTTTTTTGCTGCCTGGAATGATGGAACTAATGTTCATGGGACATCTCCTTGCTTTGTCGTGCAACATTTCCAGGGGTAACAGAGGACACCTGTTCGTTCTAAAAATGGCGGATCTTTCATACAGGGTCCTTGCTTAATTGGAGTTGTGTAGCACATTATGGTCATTTGGTTTTCTGGGACTTGAATATTCAGTTCTATAAAGTAATATGTATATTGATCTTGGAGTAACAAGCTATATGAACTTGAATATAGAGCTTCGACACAATGAGCCTGCTATTATTCACTGTACAGGATACCCGGCATTGGCTTTGTCCTTGGAGCAACAAGTCAGAGATTACATCAAAGATGTATGAAATCTTGATATTGGCATTTCTCCAGTTTCTCTGATGGGCTTAGCAAATGACGATGGCTAGAACCACTTTCTGTTGGGAAGTGTAGATTCTGATAACTTCTCCTTGAATAGTGTGACAAACATGAACTAGCCGAATCAGCTGTCTTCTTGCTTCTGTTTGATTTGGCAATGTATGAACAATGAATTTCCAGATTAATACCATCAACTGAGCCATGCATCCAATTCAATCATTCTTGAGACTTTTCATTGTGATTCCATAGTTTTTTAAAGATGTGGATGGCTTAAATCTATGGATTGTTTTAATTGTTCTTGCGAAGTTGATTTTTTTCTTAAATCTGTGGATTGGTTTAATTATGATGGCAACGTTAATTTTTTCTGTGTTGATTTTAAGTGTTTGAATTGATGAAGAAGCATGAAGAGACAAGGTAGGTGGATAAGGCTGCAAAGACAGCGAAGCATCAGGCTTTGTAACTTTGATGTTTACAGATTTATTGCATCAGCTATACAAAACATTTACAGGTTTATGTATCATCATTTTGCTGTGTATAAATATTGGAAGCATGTTTATACAACATTGAGGTGTATAAGCATTTACTAATGTGTATAACCATTCACAGGTTTATGTATCAGTGATAGTTTATACATGACTCAAAAATGATGATACAATCATGTTGTGTTGTTCTTTGCAACATTGAGGTGTATGAGAATTTACTGTTTTATATAAACATTTACAGGTTTCTGTATTTACAGGTTTCTGTATTAGTGATTGTTTGTACATGACTCCAAAATGATGATACATTCCTATAGGGTTGTTCTTTGTAACATTAAGAAGTTACAGACTGTATAAGCTTGCTAGGCAATGCCATTAGGCAATAGATCTTTGAGGTGTATCAATGTTGAATATGGAATCAAGAGTTTCATTAGTAGGACAGCATCAATGATGACTGAATTGTGATCTAATGCTGTCAAGAGAAGGAAAAAAGTGGATTAGGTTATTTCATTATTGTTAAAAAAGTGTTGAATACTATTTTTAAGGAGAGAGAGCAGAATGTTGCAATAACATAATGATAAAAAAAGTTTTCAGATAAATTGTAAGCCTAATGACCATTTACCAATTGGCATAAAGGGGTTTAACGTTAGAACATTCCAACCATTTGTATACTAAAAAAGCTATAAATTAAGTCACCTGTGATATGTAGCCTATCAATCTGGCAGGAAAAGCAGGCCTATGAGGGGATAAGTGGGAAAGGAATATTTACATGACCAGTACCTTCATAAATAATATGCATTGCAAACATCGAAGGTGCGTACCCAAAGCATTTGCACCTATCTTTCCAATACATGGAGCGACCTTTACTTCCTACTCAAGATGATGTGCCTTAGCAAGTGAGTCTCCATTCAATGCAGTTAAAAGCTTAATTAGTTAAGAGCAACATATGAGATGATTAACATTTTTAGACATCTGAATGGAAACCATACAAAATAAGCAATGACATGGAAAACTTACATTGCAAATGACCGAGAGAACTGTGACATGTAATAGAGATGAACAACCAAAGAAGTATGCACTGAGCAAGGATATGTTAATAGAATAACGATGATACATTGCAAATGACCTAATGACTTTTGCTATTCAAAGAGGACTTGCCAGTTAGTGTTTATCACTGTCCAATTATTTAATTCTTCTATTTATAATATTAGTAGACTCTTTAGCTACAGATGATATATTTTCATAAGTTCATAAAGTAGAAATGGTTAATTATTCCAACTTATGGTTTCGTTGCTACTTATTTTGTTCATCAGTTGAGAATGTTAATGAGACTTATTAAAAGATAGTGTATAAATAGTTTTTCATAGCATTAAAGATACTAAGAATACTTTGTTGAAAAGATTGTTGGAATTTGATAGTTTGGAGGCAAACAAAATATTAAATGATGATGATGTAATTTCTAAGCAGACAATATATATTGTATAGTATGACTGATACATAACAAGAGGATGATGTTGGGGGAAGGCATGCTAAAGATCTGGGTGTGACAGCCATGTATCCCTTACAGCTAAAATCATGATTTGTTTGCTTCGGTTTGAGAATCACTGCATCTCAACTCAGCATAAGGAATATGTTGCATCCCTTGCAATTGCAATCATAAAGAAGAGGTATTGTGGCCAGACATTTCTGCATTGTGACACCCATTCTCTCTCGAGGTCTGCTTTAATATGCAGGCAAGAACTATAATGGACTGCATGAACTGAACCAGAAAATTTTGGAAGGCAAACCGAAATTTAAGATGAGCATTTGTGAAAATTTTAATTTTGGGGGTAAAACCCTAAAATTTTGGGGTCGTTGAAATTGAAGAGCACAAAAATTTGGGGGAATTAAAATTGGGGGGGACTAAACTCTTTGGGGGGAACTAAATTTTGGTGGAAACTAAACTTTTTGAAAAAAATTGTGTGCAACTAAATAACAATTCTCGCGCTTTAATTATGGGTGTTCGTTTAAAATTAGTACATCCAAGATTTTAAGGGGAGAATATATTAAATGAATCGTGCCCTTAGAGCACGTGTTAAATCGGGAGGAAACTAAATTTTGAGTGAACTAAATTTTTTTGAATGAAATAAATTCTTTGGGTGAAGTAAATTTTGGGGAAACTAAAATTTTTAAGGTAACTAAATAACACTTAAGTACTTTAATTTTATGTGGAAGTAACTGGTGAATAATTTCCAAACGATTGAAATCAAATTCTTGATGCTTTGTTTAGGTTTTTATGGAGAACTTTAAATTTTGGGTTGTTTTATTTGGCAATTCTGTTCATTTAGGTTTATAGAGCAAGGATTTTATTGTTTTTAAATGTGAAATACCAATCGTTGATGTCAAATTCTTGACGTTGTAATTTGAGAGTAGATGACGACATGGTATTTGAATTGCTTGAAGTGAATTTTAAGGAATTATGATGAAATATATTGTCTTAATGTTGACACCTAGAGAAATTTTTTTTGATTTGATGTAGTTTTGGGGATTACAATATGCATGTCTATAGTTGAAACTTGACGTGCGGTGTATGTTCTGCTGGTTAAATGGATGGTGGTTCGTGTAGAGAAGACGATGAGCGATCTCTTGATCAGGACGGACTAGACGATGCGACTCGATCAATATTGATCACCGGTGAATAATTTCAAAATGTTTGAAATTTCTTGGGATGAGCTAAATTATAGGTGATCTAAGATTTTGAGGGGGAATCGTAAATTAACCTCGCCGAAGGCGCCCGCTAAATTTTTTAACTAATTTGTTGTTCTGCACCGAAGGCGTCTGCGCCGAATTTGTTGTTCCGCGCTGAAGGTGCATGCGCCGATTTCATTGTTCCACGCCGAATGCGTCCGTGTCGCTAAATATTTTTACGCTTATTTGTTTTCCGCGCAATTTTGACCGTGGAAATAATTTTTTGGGGAACAAAGATTTTGCGGGGGAAAATCTTAATTGAACCGTGCCCGTGGGCACGGGGTATGACTAGTATATATATATATGGAGATGATATGCTGAGCAAGTGAGCAAATCCTCTTAAAGTGAGCAAAAAACCCATGGCCGTCGAATCTGAGCCAACCGCTCAGATTTAACCCGCCCAACACATCCTCACGCGCGCATCACGTGATCCCAACCCAGCCTCCCAGCGAAATCTCCCCCTTCTCCCTCTCACGGACGAAAACCCAAAATCAGGCGAAATACCTCATCTGAGCTCCTCTCTCTCCCCCCATCTGCGACTCCCTCGTGCGATCTCCTGCTCCCGTCTCCCTCTCGATCTCGTACGATCTGCTAATCTCCAGCGGTTCTCTGGCGGCGCTTGCCCTCTCGCCGTCTCGCCCTCGCCACGTTCCCACATAGCCCCGCTGCGAGATTGATTTGGTGAATTAGGGCTTTCATTCTTGCCTTGGTTCGTTTGATTTGGGGAATTAGGGGATCCCTCTTGGCTTGATCCTCAACCCATGAGACTTTACAACAGGTAAAGGAGGGTAAGACATCATCTTTTTCTTCCCCCTCTCTCTAAATTTCATAATTAGGGGTTGAGGGTCTTGCATGCAAAATTTTCTGGTGTTTCGGTTATTTTTTGTTCACATGCATTCATTAATTGTGCTCGATGCTCGAATGTGGTCATGTTTCTTCTTGACCCCAGCATTCCATGTTGGCATATTGGTCACTTCCGATGATTATTTACCGAGCATGTATCTATTTATATACCGAGTGTGTATGGAATTTCATGCATGTTTCCTATCCAACTACAAATTCTTTGCCTTTCGAACTCTTACTGCAAGGAGTTCAACATCGGTGTTATCGAGCTCTATTCCCATCGTACGATGCCATGGAGTTGTCCATCGTCAATAGTTGAAGCATGCATTCTTCACTGCATTGTAGGTAACAAACATTGGTTACAGCATCATATCTATTGTTATGGTGTAGTTTAGTCATTTGTAAAGATTACTTAAGGTTTCTAGGAATCGGGTTGATTGATTAGATTTTGAAATTTTAAACTGTCATATGGGAGCAATCTAGTCTATAAATGCAATTGTTACAAGAAAAAATTTGTGGAGCTAATAAAGAAGCAACTGAATCATTAGAACTATGCTCATGTGAAAGGGAGCTTAATATAAAAACCATGCCCTGTCAAATTCCTTCCTTTGTTACACACATTTAATAAGCTTCATAGATATCGGAATACTTAAAAAGTACAATCATGCAACTGTAAAAATACTTGGGATAAGTCCTATGTTGTATTTTTGATGTTGCATTGAGAGAATATCTCTTGGGCGTTCCAACGACATTTTAAAATTACATGCCAATTTAACAATTTCGTTGTGCTCTTGATGATCTACCATGCACGATATATATACAAGATTCCTAGACTAATTTATTAAGCTGATACACTTGTTGCATAAACGGTCTGATTTCTTAGTTGATTCTCCTTGTACAAATGGTCCTAATTTTCTTGTTTGATCCTCATTACATAAATGGCCATTCACATACTGGCATGTCCATCTTACTAATTATACCCCTGTAACTCAACTACGCAGATTGAAGTGGGTTTGAAGTTACTGCTCAAATAAAACTGATACATGATATTGGTTGCATGTGTGTATCATAGGGTTGCAGAGCATTTTTGCATGATTTTGGTGCAAACCCCATTCGCAGCGGAAGATTACTCTATACATATATACATCATCTCCGCTCCAGCTAGAGGACCTCCTTGCCATCTTGAAGCTCGGGATCTCAAAGCGTATCATGTCGGCTCTAGTTCGAACAAAGAAGATCATTTGATCTCAAAGCAGCCATAGAAAATCGCATTGCCATCTTGAGATTGTTTTTTTATTTTATTTTCTTTATTTCTTTCTTCTTATATAGATGAAGTTGGATCAAAGATTAAAATTTGTAAAGCTTAATTTGAATGATGATCTATCCCCAGAGCAATTTCAACTGTATATTTCTTTATTATTGTATTAACAGGTTGGATTCAAGCTTAATTTGAATGATGATTTGAATGATGTGAAAGGATAAAGCATTGGTTTATTTAGAGTCTGATGAGAAAAGAATACACATGAATGTTTGAGAAAATGCTTCACAATTTCTGGAACCAAAAAAAAGTGATGTGTTGTGTTGTTTACTTCACAATTTTTGCAAGCACAAGAAGTGCATCTGCAGATGCTTTAGATATGTGGTCTGTACACTCTGGATCAAGTGCATCTGCCCATGCTTTAGATGCTCATTGTCCTTGTACTTCAGCCCTTTCAGCTTCCTCAGTTCAATTGCTCTCCATCGAGCCGAAATGTAGGTATACTTTGGCTCTCAGTTTCAACCCCATCTATCCATGCCTCGGCTACGTCGTGCATGCTTCAGCTCCATCTGTGCATTCAATATTCTATACAAACGTATTATATAAACAACTGGCATCCACACATCCAATAGCAAGAAGTTGATTACACTGGTATAAAATGGATTAGCAAAAAGTTCATTTCATTCACACACCAAAAATTATAAACAACTAAACAAGAAGTTGATTAGCAAGAAGTTCATTTCATTCAAACACACAAAATTCTGTACAGCCATGGCTCTCGCACTTTGCACATGATACATCAAATAGCTTACAAAATCGCTTGGATTACACTGGTATAAAATGGAATACTGAAACAATAAAGAATGAAGCTTGAAAGAGGATCAGTTATGGCTCTGGGCTGTTAACTCTGTTGTGATGCTCAAGCATCTCGTGGTGGTTGGGATCTACATAAAGAGCAGCTCTGCGGTCCCGTAGAGCACCCTGAACGTCCCCAATGTGCTCATGGAAAGCGGCTCAATGTGCTCATCTCGTCAGTTCTGCTATCGCATCTTTCTCCTTGTGATTACCCATCGGTCCTGTCACAACCCAAACAAAAAAAATCTCACTCCCATTGCAATGTAAACAAAAAAGGAGTGACTTAAGATGCAATGCAGAAACGAGTAAAAGTTCATCTCCAATATCTACACCCTTCAAATGTTCAGCAAAGAAATTGATGCAACTGATCTGGAATATTGATGGGGGCAGATCCTTTGAAACATGGCCTCAATGGCATGCAATAAATTGATCGCCATCCATGGTAATGTATCTTAAATCTTGTTAAAATATCTTCTGTAACAGAGCCATAAATCCAACTAATCTGGGAGAAGAACATGGCAGAAAATTATTTTAATTTTTTGATTGAAGAGATCACAATGGAATTAAAAACTCAGTCAAAATAATTAAAGGAATACCAAGTGGAGACATTTGCCTACCTTAATAAGTCTATTCTTCTTGTAAGTTCATATTTCACCTTGCTTCCCTTGCCAATTTCCACCACCTACAGATATTATGCACCCTGCCAATAAAGAGATAGTATGTAACAGAGCCATAAATCCAACTAATCTTTTTCTTTTTGAATACAGATAAATGGCTAGAGAACATGCACCCTGCCAATAAAGAGATGTGCAACTTACAAAAGAAACAACAATTTGTGCTTGCATATTTCATTGTGCTTGCATATTTTCATTAGGATATACAAGAGGCGGCCGCTGCAGCAATATATCATCCAGGCAAGCATTAAAGTTTATAACCAAAAGCAGATGGAAACATGAAAATCCACAGGCTAAACCCACATGATATGCACAAAGAATAAAATTCTTGTACTTCGGAAATTTTAGTATCAAATATGAATGAACATGCTCAAATATGATATGCACAAAGAATTATCGACTTACATGTTTCCACATGTTCTATTAAATATTGCGCAACTGTTAGAATGATCATGCAACTGTAACAAGTACGTAGAAGTTTTCGTTTTATTGCAACTTCCTTAAATGTAACTACACATACTAAACATCCAAAAATGAAAGATGCGTCCAGGTATCCATATCAAGGAACGTAAACATAGCAGGATAGCGGCCATATAATGCTATAACAATATTAATAACGGGGTTTTAAGTAGCAGGCAGAAGTTCCCAAACTGATGCAAGAAACCGTCAGACGATAGGGGCATGCTGTAATTATCTTTCCAGAAGGTAATCACACATTAAAACATGTGGTTAAGATAAAATCACAGTTATGAAATACAAAAGCAAGAATTTCCTGCCCTTGGGAATGCACTCCTACAGACTTTGAACTGATGAGCCTAAATACATAGCAAAAAATTGTGTGGAAGATCTGAAGACGGTACTGAAGCATTAAAGTCACTGCTACAATTTAATTTCATAGCACAATTCATAAAAACAGCCATCTGAGTTACCAGCAAAGGCTTGGCAGGATTATTTAATATTTTCATACAATGAATGTATCATTTTTTTCCCTACAGGCTTGGCCGTGATTTTGTACAAGCATACTACAGGCTTCATACTTGATTTTTTTTACATGCAAGTAAATAGCAATCACATGGATATTCCGGTTCTCATGCATGTATGCAAGCAGCCCAAATATAATATTTCAAACTGTACATGTAAGGTTGAGAGGTGTATTGAGGTATGAAATGTCATCCTCTAATAGTGTTGGGATGTGTCCCTGAAATAATGCTGGGATGTGTCGAAGAAATAATGTAATAATGTGAAGAAATAATGTAATAATGTAATGAAACATTGCAAAACGAAGTATCATACTTCAGGTTTATGGATCTTCATAATTTTATCCCAACAGGAAGAATTTCCAATCTAATTCAAGCCTAGTAGTTGCAACTAATTTCCAAACTAATTTCCAAACTAATTTCCAAACTAATTCAAACTAATAGAACCAATATCTTGTTTGAGAGGAGACATATAATATAAATTATTAATCTACACAAATCATGAACCAAATAAGCATGCAATTTTTCAGGTAATCTATTACTAAATACTAGTCAGTAACTTACGTGTCTACATATCTATGTAGTAAGATGTTATTGGCTAGTGTCCTAACATTCCCCATTGTTCTAATTAGATACGAGCACATGCCAAGTATCTGGGAGTGCCCTTATTAGGCGATGAATTGTATGGAGGTACTAGAAGCATGGCACTGTCACTGCTCAAACCAAGGGTTCCTTCAAGTTACCATGGCCATCTTTCTAGTATGATATCAAGATTGCAGAGACCCTGTTTACATGCGATGTCACTTGGGTAAGAATTTTAATTTGGTAGTGTTCTCTACTATAATAAACTTCACCTGTGTTGGCTAAAATGTGTAATAAGTTGGGCAACCCACACTTTAACATCTTCTGCAGATTTACACACCCACACACAGGAGAGCATCTGAGATTTTCATGCCCTCCACCAGATGATTTTTCGGAGGCATTGAGTCTGCTTCAGAGCTTTTCCCAGGAAAAGTGAACCCAATTACGACATGGAAGCGAAGGTGTAGCAGCTGATAATCATGTTCAAAGCAACGCATTGGCCAGATCTCGACTATTCTAGCCTATAATCATGTTCGGCTGTCATTATAAATTTGTATACGTACACAACACTTTCTAGTTGACATCTGATAAGAAGGCATTAAGAAATGAATTTTTTTTAGAATCATAGTTCAGTTCCATGATTTTAGGATCCTCACAGTCTCAAACCCTCAAATACCCAAAAAGTTTCATCTTCTGTTAGCATTCTTGAACATAGTCTGATTTAGCACAACCAATGCACCTTTACGATTTTTGGCAATGTGGGAGGTTGAGCTTATTATTATACATCTACAACATATTTTACATGGTATTGAATGAATTTATAGGTTGGTGTTGATATCTGAAAGATTGTTTCTTAGTCAAGGAAATGCTTGAATAAGAACCTCAATGGTTTATGAAATGACCTAACATAAATTTAAACTAGCAATAGCAAAGATTGAATTAATAATAACATCAAATTTAACCTTGTTTAAGAACGAAAATGTATGAATTTTACCTTGTGGGTGATGAACTAGGGTTTTGATGCAATTCAAGCTTCCGACTGAAGAAAATGAGGGCAAAATGGGACTAGGGTTAGGATTTTTTTGGGGGCAAACCGTTCGATCTGCGGGTTATGCGGCTATGTATGGGATGGGTTAGGGTTTTTTGGGGGAGAGGGTCAGTCGCCGGAGAAATCATCGGGGTCGTCGTCCGCGAGAGATCGATCAAGAGAGTGCGACGAGGACGCGATCTGGTGTTGGGTTCTTCGTCTGCACGAGAGAGGGAGATGAGGGTTGTTGATTGTTTTGGGGTCTTCCTCTGCGAGGAGGAGACGGGGACGCGAGAGGGGAGAAGGAATCGGGGCATCACGAGCGCAGCTGGGTGGTTGGAACGCAGGTGCACGACACGTGAGATTGGCGGGGGAAGATCTCAACCGTTGCGCCTGATCCGACGCCTGAGATTGTTTTGCTCATTTTAAGAGTGGTTTGCTCACTTGCTCACCATATCATCCCCCTATATTTTTTTTGGAAAGTTAGTAGATCTTTATTGAGTGAAAATATACAACACATAGGGTAGGCATGAGGAAGCAGTATAAAGATGATAGGGCACAAGCGCCGTCACTCTTTAATAAAGCTTCCCCACCCTAGAGCAATCTATACAAGAATGATATATTGTAAAGCAATTACAGAGCTAGCCCAAATCACGAAACTCCCAATTTGAAAAGACAGTTGATTCAGCATCATTGGAAGGATCATGGCCTCTCATAGCAATTCGGATGTCCGCTGCAATCTCATCAAAGATGTCTGTTTTCCCCCTACTTTTCCCATCAAAGATACTCCTATTACGCTCCCGCCAAATATGCCACACAATTGCTGAGAGAGCAATTTTTGCCAATCTGCTCACAACACCCTTCCCCCCAAAATGCGACAAGTAATAGCTCCCAACCTCTCCAATGGTAGGGCCAATCTGAGAGGTTACATTCAGTTTTAGGAGAGACCTTTTAAGAAGATAACTGGAGAATGGGCAAGAGAAAAATAGGTGATTTATATCTTCAATGTTGTCCTCGCCGCACAGAACACAATTGAGAGGCAAATTGAGACCCCATCTACTGATAATGTCTTTGGTTAGCAGCTTACCCCTGAAAGCACATAGCAAAGTGATTGCCCATTTCGGTATATGGCCAAAGAACCATACCAATTTCTGAAACTGGAAAGGAATCCTACTAGCCCGGGCCCCTTCCCTAGCTTCACTGAACTTGAAGTGATCAACATTCCCATTGGCAGGGACCCTACTGCGGCAAAGCAACGGAGGCGCCCAGGCCCATTGATCAGCCCCACATGTGACAGCCGCCTTAGCCAAGTAAGTGCGGACATCCGCAAGATCTGGGTGATGTGCCCAAGCCCCTTGGATCCAATACTCACAAACCCTCTTCATTGAGGACTCATGGGGAACCGCCACCAAATTAATAAGAGGACCACAATCCAGCCAATTGTCGTGCCAAAAAAGTGTAGATCGCCCATCTTTCACCACTCTCCTGATAAGCTTGCTGGAAATATTTCTGCAGTACAACATGTGCTTCCAAGTACCAGAGTGCGTAACTAACCCCTTAACAGCAAAGAACCCTTCAGCCCCATCATATCTTCCTCTCATATGCCTTGCCCATAAGCTATTGGAGGTAAGAAATCTCCACGTTAGCCGGACCCCTGCAGCAACATTTAGATCCTCCAGTAGACGTAAACCCACTCCCCCCTCAGACTTAGGGGTACACATATCAGCCCATCCCCAAGCCCAAGAAGAACCCATAATGAATCGCCTGCAAAGTGCAGAAATTTCCTTAATGGAAATGGGCATACGGAAGGCCTGCATCCAGAACGCCACCATACCATATATAACTGATTTTACCAGCTCAATCCTCCCCGTAATATATAACAAAGACGAAGACCAACCCAATAATCTCCTCTTACACTTATCCACCAGTCTACTGTACATAGGGGCTTTGGGATACTTGGATGATAAGGGCAAGCCCAGATATGTGGAAATGGTAGTGGAAATTTTAATGCCCAGACAATCCGCAAAGAGCAGACTTGTTCTTAGTCCCCTTACTAAATAGTGCAGAACTCTTATTCCAATTTACATCCAGGCCAGTAAAACTTTTAAATTCAAGAAGTAAAGATTTGATGCACCTGAAAGATTTGAGATTAGCTCTGCAGAACACAAGCAGATCATCAGCGAATAGAAGATGGGAGATGGAGCATGCACGTCTCATAGGTTGAAGGGAACCACTACCAAGAGCTTTAGACATTAAAAGGGAGAAAGCTTCCATAGCAATAACAAATAGAAACGGAGAAAGAGTGTCTCCTTGCCTAATACCCCTGTTGCCATCAAAATACCCCACAGGTGCACCACGAATCATAACTGAAAATGTGGGAGTAGAAATACACTCACCAATCCACCTTATAAATGCATACGGGAAGCCCATCTAGCCCAAGAATTAAAGTATAAAATCCCGATTAACAGAATCAAAAGCTTTCCTCAGATCAAGCTTCAGGCAAGCCTTGGCCCCCATAGGGTTGCTGAAGTTTCTTATCTACTCGTGGGTGATAAGGGTGCAATCCGATAATAATCTTCCCTTAAGGAAGGCCGCTTGGTTAGGTGAGATCAGATCATGAATAACCACCTTTAGACGATTGCATATAATTTTACTAACAATTTTATATATAACATTGCAGCATGCGATAGGCCTGTAGTCACCCAAGGTGGAGGCGTTAGAATTCTTAGGCACAAGGGTGAGATGGGTATGGTTTACCTGCCTCAGGAGAGAACCAGAAGTGAAAAAAGATTTTACCGCCAAAGATACATCCTCCCCCACCAGGTACCAGTAATGCTGAAAAAAGTGCGCACTGAAACCATCTGGACCCGGTGCCTTATCTGGTCCTAGCTGAAACACAACACTTTTAATTTCCTCATCAGAGATTCTTCTGATTAGCCAGGCAGATGCCTCATTCGTAAGAATGCGCTTAGGAGTAAGAGTGGAGAAGGAGCCTTCATAGTGAGATTGATTATATAGATCCACATAAAAATCAAGGGCGTCCTTTTTCAGAGCATCATAAGAGATGGGCTGCCTTCCAATAGTATCCACAAAATGACTCAGATTGTTGTGGCTTTCCCTAGATTTCATTGCATTATAGAAAAATTTAGAATTACGATCTCCCAGTGTGATCCATTCTTGGCGGCTTTTTTGGCGTAACATCTCCTCTTCCCGACTTATAGCATTTGCCAACTCCTTCATCGCCACTTGTTCAAGGGCCTGGAGCGAAGCATCCAAGTGCAAGTGCGGATGGTTCCTAATCAACTCCAGCTGGGTGCGGAATTTGGCCACTAGTTTGCTAGCATTATAATTGGAGGACCAGCAGTGAAGTAAAGGTTTAAGTCTTCTTAATTTCTGGGCCAAACAATACATCAGTGTGCCTGAAATATAGCATCCCCAGCTCTTCTCGATAATATCAGAAATCCATGCGCATTTCGTCCAATAATTAAAAAACTTGAAAGGCTTTGGTTCGGATAGTACCTGGGGGTGAAGTCTGGCAATCATCGGAGAATGATCACTAGTAAGCGGGTCTAAGTACTCCGTAAATGAATCAGTGAGCAAATTCAGCCAATCCCCACTTACAAAAACTCTATCAAGACGGGCATAGATCCGCCCCAGCCCCCCTCTATTATTGCTCCAACTGTATTTCCGCCCAATACTCTTGAGTTCATGAAGGTGGCAAGCAGCGATACAATCATTGAAGTTAAATAGAGTTTTTTGATCCAGCCGACGTCCACCAGCCTTATCAGCAACAGAGAGCACACAGTTAAAATCCCCAGCGACCATCCAAGGTCCTGTACTAAGATTTTCCACATCTCTCTTAAGCGAATCCCATAAACTTTTCCTCTCACCCTCAGTGTTACGGGCATACACTCCAATAAAGCAACAAGACAACCCACCAGAGTTAGTAAAAGAGGCAGTGATATGTTGATCAGAAGAAGAGATGAGAGTAGTACTCCATATAGAAGGGTCCCAGGCCATCACAATCCGACCCCCAGTCGCACTGTCCAAGTTATTGATAGATTGCCAATTATTCGGAATTATAGAAACTTTTTTTCCCACGAAGGATTTGAGTTTCGTTTCAAGGAGAATGATGGCAGATGGCTTGACTGTAGATAATCTGTCTCGAAGGTCTCTGCGACGTACCGGGTTATTTAAACCCCTAGTATTCCATATGAATACTGTCATTGATTAACCATTTGTTTGGGAGTACACCCCTGAATTCTGGAACTCCTCCTAGCTCCGGATTCAGCAGGGCACTCAGACTTCTTCTTCGCCTTCTTTACTTCCTCTGCTTGCTGCAGATTCTTGAGCTCCTCAGCCACCCAGGTTGGGTTGTCTATAGCTATCTCCTGTGGGACACGGTCAATATCCAACTCCATAGTTCCCTCAAGCAGTGACGGCAAGGGATTGGAGACCCTCGGTACTCCCAAATCCAGCCCAGCGCTAAGCTCGTCATTCCCTGCTGCTTCAATCGGATTCTCGTAGCCTGCATCCGAGCCCCTGTCACCCAGTGGTCCGGTGCCGCTGTCACCAATGTGATCCCGTGCTGGCGCCGCTGTCACAGATTCGGAGCCCTCCGTTGCACCAACATCCTGCAAGCATTCACCTTCAGGAATACTAGACACCACGGTGGCAATCATGGGCTGAGGGATGTGTTGATCAGGACCATCCACTCCAGCCTCCAAATTAGTAATCCCTGAGCTCTCAATATTCGTAGTATTCTGTGAAAGTGATGTGCCAATATTCATTAACCCAGGCTTCAAACCGGCCGTAAAGTCATTAGATTGGATTGAAGGGTGCTCTGTCGTGGCCGGGCACTGGGCGTTAGTGTGGCCAAAGCAGACACACTTACTACATCTCGGAGGCTCTCCTTCGAACTTTGCCGCAATGGTTATTATTTCTCCACCATCCAGCTCCACCTCAATAGATTTGCGTAAAGGGGATAGTGCTTCCACCTCTACTAGACAACGAGCGTAGGTGATCCTCTCTAGGTTTGCAGTGGAACGGTCAAGGCACATCGGTGTCCCGACGACAGAGGCAATAATATTGAGTGTCTCTATATTCCACATATATAGCGGAAGCCCATGCAGTTGCACCCAAACAGGTACTGAAGTCAGAATATCTCTATCGTGTCGAAGATTCAGACTCCATTTCTTCAATACTACCAACCGACCGTCAAATAGCCAAGGACCCCCTTTCAAGATCCTTTCACATTCATCCGCAGACTCAAATCTGAAGTAAAAGAATCCGTTATCTTTGCTGTAAACTTGCACCTTCTTCTTCAAACGCCAAAGCCTCTCCATCCATGCTACAATTTGTCCATAGAACGGGACATCACCCAGAACATAGCCCACAAGAGTATCTCGCCATCTCTCCGCCCCTCGTTCTACCAAACTTCCAGGGACCCTCGCACGAGGAATCCCATCCGCAGCGACAAGTGGAGGAACCAATGTCATTGCCAGATCCGACCCATAGGTCCTTCTCTCAGCACAAACATCCAGCCACGTTCTTTTCTCCATACTAGTATTAATCATAATAGGGGCCTTAGGCCTTGGAGGCAAAGAATCAAATACCTTAGGGGCAGGAGCAGTCGTCTTCTCCGACTGGGATGGAGGAATAGTCTGGCGAACAGCCCTCAAATTGCCCATGGGACACCCTCTGATCGGTGGCTCCCCTCTAAAAACCCTGCCACGGCCTCCATGCTCGAACCTGGCCCGTCCTGCTTGTACGGATCTGACACGGCCTCGTCGGACCTCCTGCCAACCGTCGTTTGCTTCCCCATTAATCGGAGCCCTCCCCAGAGGTAGAGATCCTCCCTTAGCCAAACCATCGCCAAGATCTCCCACCTTCGCAACGCCATCTCCGGTGAAGCCTCGAGAATCCCCCTTGGACCGAGAGGAACCCGCGCCGACATCACCCTCAGCATTTCCATGTAGAATCCACCGAGAGTCGACGACTTTGACAGAGCCGCCGCCTCCAGCCTCCTGATCGCCTCTGGAAAATTCGGTCCCTCCCCTCATATATATATATATATATATATATATATAATAATGGGTATCATACGCCATATGAGAGGGTCTCTCATATTCCCTCTCACATAAAGGGGGCAAGTACAAGCCCACATGGGCTTGTACTTGTTGTACTTGACTTCTTTATGTGAGAGGGAATATGAGAGACCCTCTCATATGGCGTATGATACCAATTATTCTCATATATATATATATATATATATATACATATATATATATATATTTGAAAGGTAAAAGTAAGGCTTTATTGATAAATCTGTACAATAATATACTGTGGAAGAAAGAGGATGGGGGTTCGATAGGGAGTGGATAGGGCACAAGCGCCGTCACTCTCCACTAAAGATTCCCAGCTCCTTCCCCCAAGTATTACAAGTCTAAAGTAGCTACTACAAATATGAAATGGCAAAAACAATCTAACGAGCTTATCCATTATCTAAAATTCCCCAGTTTGATAAGGCTTCTGCAGCTTCATCGTCCTCCATATCTTGGTCTCGCATAGCAATTCTGATATCCGCAGCAATGTCTTTAAATAATTGGGTTTTTGGTTTTTTGGTGCCCTCAAAAATTCTATTGTTTCTCTCCCTCCAAATGTGCCACACCATGGCACTCAGAGATATTTTTGCAAGGAAACTCAAGACCGTTCCTTGTTTGAAATAGCTTAAAAAATAGTCACCAATATCGGCCAATCTGGGCGGCACAGCAGTATTGATGCCCAACTTTAGTAAGATTCGGCACAGGATGTATTGGGAAAATTTGCAATCAAAAAACAAATGCTTCACAGTTTCCGCAGAGCCATCTTCACAAAGTTCACAGGCCGCCTGACTGTTTATGCCCCATCTCATCAAATAATCTCTAGTTAGGAGCTTTCCATTAAATGCTCGAAGAAGCGTTAATGACAATTTAGGAACATACTTACTGTACCAAATCAATCTGGAGTAGGGGAAAGCCGGGCCTGGGGTTCTCGAACCCTCCCATGCCTCTTTAAAGCGAAAAGCAGGACCCGGGATCCACTCCCAGGCGTCCTGGCCTTGCCTGATGCCGAAATTTTGAAGAAGAGGCCTTATTGTTTGAATGCTTGGCTCATTTATCCAATCGCTTCCCCCCCAGTAGTCAGCAACGAGTTTGGAACTAGCTCCTGCAGGGATATCATGAAGATTTTTAAGGGGCCCGCAGGGTAACCAGTTATCGTGCCAGAAAAGAGTCGATTTTCCATCCCTGATTTTTTTCCTGATGAGTTTTTGTGATACGGATCTGCAGTGGAGCATGAATTTCCATGTACCCGATTGGGTTACTCTCTCTTCAGCCGCATAGAAGTTTCCAATATCGCCATATTTTCCTTTAATATGGGTTGCCCATAAGCCATCCTTAGTTAATAGCCGCCATGTAAGTCGGACCCCCGTCGCAATGTTAATATCTGACAACAGTCTGAGTCCGACCCCTCCTTCAACCTTCGGGGTGCACAAATCTTTCCAAGCCCAAAGTCGAGAAGAGCCCCAAATAAACCTTCTGCATATAGAGGTGATATTGCGCAAGACTGAAATAGGGATTCGAAAAGCTTGCGTCCAAAAAGAGACCATCCCATAAATCACTGTTCTAACCAATTCAATACGCCCTAAAATAGAGAGTGAAGATGAAGTCCAGCCCAAAAGCCTCTTTTTGCATTTATCAACCAATTTGCTATACTGCTGTGTCTTTGGATATTTTGAGGATAGAGGCAAACCCAGATACGTGGTGATGGTAGACGACAAAGTAATTCCTAAATGGTCCACCAAGCTCGATTTGTTTTTCACCCCCTTGCTGAAGATAGCTATACTCTTTTCCCAATTTACTTGGAGTCCAGTGAAATTATAAAAATTCTCTAATAAAGTTTTGAGCCCTTTCAAAGAGTGCGAGTTAGCACGGCAGAATACAAGAAGATCATCTGCAAATAATAGATGGGAAATATAACCTGTTCTCCTCATATGGTGGATGGTGCGGGAGGTGATGGCCTGAGAAATAAGCAAGGAGAACGATTCCATGATAATCACAAATAAATATGGTGAGAGAGGATCACACTGCCGAATACCCCTGTTGCCTTCAAAATATCCTTCGGGGGAGCCATTTACCATGACAAAGAACGTTGGGGAGGATACACACTCCTTAATCCAATTAATGAATTTATGGTTGAATCCCAATATATGGAGAAAGTAATAAATGAATTCTCTATTCACACTGTTGAAAGCTTTCCGAAGGTCCAACTTCAAACAGGCTCTGGCCCCCATGGGATTGCTGAAATCCGTAATCTCCTCATGAGCAAGCAAAGTGCAATCTGATAAAAGTCTGTCCTTCAGGAAAGCGGCCTGATTTGTAGAGATGAGCTCATGTATAACCACTTTCAATCTATTGCATAATACTTTGCTAATGATTTTATACACCACATTGCAACAAGCAATTGGCCTATAATCCCCAAGCCTGGTGGCATTAGTACTCTTAAGACCTAGTGTAAGAAAGGTGTGATTTACCTGTCTGGGGAGAACACCTGATTTGAAATATGAGAGGACAGCCATAGTGACCTCGTCACCAATAATATGCCAATTATGATGAAAGAAGTACCCGTTAAACCCATCAGGTCCAGGAGCCTTATCAAGGCCAATTTGGAATAACGCTTCCTTTATTTCCTTAAAAGAGATTCTCCTGTCAAACCACTCCGCCGCATCCTCAGTAATCTTGCGCTTAGGTGTAAGCTTTGGGAACACTCTCCAGTAATGTGGTTGGTTGTATAAATTCTCATAGAACTTTGGTGCCTCCAACTGTAGCTCCTCATACGATGTATTCCTCCTTACATTTGCGTCAATCAAATGGCCTAAGTTATTATGCACCTGCCTTGCCCTCATACTTTGGTAGAAGAATTTAGTATTCCTGTCTCCCAAGCACAACCAGTCCTGTCGGCTTTTCTGACGCATCATTTCTTCCTCCATGTCCAAAAGACTACATAATTTATTTGAAATCTTTTGTTCCTGCTTCTGGAGATCAATATTTCCATGAATGTCTGGAAGAGAGCATATTGTAGAAAGTTGTTGCCGACAATCTGCAATACAATTATTAGCAGCTTGAATGCACGCCCATTCTCTTAATTTCAGTTTTAAACGCTTTAGCTTGCGGACAAGGCAAAACATGGGAGTGCCAACAATGTAATTGCTCCAATTTTCCTCAACAAGCTCAGAATAGCCGGGCCATTTAGTCCAGTGGTTAAAGAATTTAAATGGTTTTAGGTTGCTAGGTACCTGTGTATGCAGATGAAGGGCCATGGGCGCATGGTCACTGGTATTGGGGTCTAGATATTCAACAAAGGAATCCGGAAGCATAGACAACCATTCAGCGTTGCATAAGACACGATCCAATTGAGCTGCAATCCGACCTTTGCCAATTCTCTTATTACACCAACTCATGCGATTACCAATACTTTTCAGTTCATGGAGTCCACAAACATTTATACAAGTGTTGAAATCTTCAACCATGCTCTCTTCCAATTTGCGACCACCAATTTTATCATCAGTGAACAGAACGCAGTTAAAATCCCCCCCAATCATCCAAGGCTCCTCCTTCAAATATTGAGAATCCAGGCAAAGTTGATGCCATAACCCCTTCCTCTCAGAGCTTGTATTAAAAGCATAAATGCCCGTCAAAACCAAAGCAAAACCTCCAGTATTATGTAGCCGAACTGTGATATTTTGTGCTGAGCAAGACACAGGGGTGAGATTACATACCGCAGTATCCACCCCAATAATAATCATACCTCCCTTGTGATCAGATAGGTTGTTGACAGTGGCCCAATGTTTCGGAATGCCAGACTTTTTATCACTACCCTCCTTCAGTTTTGTCTCCAATAGGACAACCGTCGAAGGCTTCAGACTTTTGATTCTGTCACGAAGATCTCTACGTCGCACTGAATTGTTCAGTCCCCGAGTGTTCCAAAATAGGACAGACATTTAGAGTGGGGGGTTGGCTTGCGGTTGGGCTTGACTCCCTTCCTTTATTCTTGCGCTCTTCCTTGTGTTTAGTTGTTGACTAACGGGTTTTTTATGCTTCTCCATTTTGTTCACAAGGGCTTCTTCCTCTTTATCCCATTCAGCATTGTCAATAATTAAAGATAGTGGTATCTTATCAATTTCAGACTCCATCGCCTCTACCAGGAGAGAAGGTTGAGTTCTGAAACTAGGAAGGGGGTTTTGTACTGTTTGCTCATGAGATGCAGACCCAGCTTTCCCCGTAGGATCCAAGACATTCACGCTGATTAAGTTGGTAGACTCATTTAACAGAGTGGTCCCAGTCTCCAGCTCGTTTGTGTTATTTGGTGATTCTACCATCACTGACTCCATTATCTCCGAGTCAATATGGTCTCCAACCTTCTCAGACAAGCCATCAATAATGCATTCATTCTCTGTACCTTCAATTTCATCAGCCATATCCAATATATTCCCATCAAAGTCTTCTCCTGCAACATGCTCATTAATCCCACACCCTGCTTTTATGGTATCCGATCCAATATTTTCCGCAATGGTTGCAATCTCAACCACTGAAGCACCTGCTACTGCCAACCCATTGCCTTTGTCAATAGGAGTCAATTTTACCCCCTCAGACCCAGTTTCATATGAAGTAGCCACATCCAGGTCACCTTCTGTTGGTACTGAGTCTTGGTTACCTTCCGCAATTTTTTGGATTGAAGTGAGCTTTGGTATGTCAGGACACTGTGCGTCCGTATGGCTAAAACAAATACAATGATTGCATCTTGGGGGTTCCCCTTCATATGTCGTGTCAATAGTGATGATTACTCCATTATCCAGCTCTAGCCCTATAGAATTTGGAAGGGGTTTCTTTGCATCCACTTCAATCAAACACCGGGCGTAAGATAATCTTTCTAGCTTTGTCGTAGCTCTGTCTAGGCAAATGGGAGTTCCTACCACGGACGCAGCAATTTTCAAGATATCTAAAGTCCACATACCAAGCGGCAAACCATGCAGTTGTACCCATACAGGAATGGTAGACAAAATGTCCCGATCATGTCGTAAATTTGAGATCCACCGTTGTAGCACCATTAGCCTCCCATCAAATAACCACGGCCACCATATAGAATTCTCTCGCATTCCTCAGCACTTTCAAACCTAAAGTAGAAGAAGCCATTTTCCCGACTGTAGATCTGTACTCTCTTTTTGAGTTTCCACAGGCGCTCCACCCAAGCCCTAATCTGCCCATAGTATGGAACATCCCCCAAAACATACCCCACCAAAGTGTTCTTCCATATCTCTGCTCCCTTTTCAATCAACGTTCCCCCGACTCTTCCTAGGACAGAGCCAACTTCCTTAGATAGAGGCGGTATGAATGTCATAGTTAAGGAATCATCATATGATCTACGGTTAGCACACACCTCAGACCAAGTCTGTTTGGAAACTGCAGTATTGATTTTTATTGGGACATTTGGTCTTACAGGGATTCTAGGAGTCAACTTGCGATCAGGGATAAATTCATTACCTTGTCCTGCTTTTGTATTCGTTAGCCCTCCATTCTTGCGCCAGTGAGGAACAACCTTTGTATTCCGATGTCCTCCACGGTGAGGGCCTGAACCGCCCCCTTGCTGCAATTGATGATGCTTTCCTCTTGATTTCTTTGCAACGAATTTCCACCCGTCCCCATCAGGATCAATGCGCGTACCCACTGCCTTCGAACTCTCTCCATGCTCAGGAACTTTCCTCGATCCTTCACCAGTAGCAGGGTTTTCTTCCTCAAAGCCCTCCTTGACCTTGCCCCGAGAAACCTCCTCCTCAAAGCCCTCTCTGGCCATGACCAGAGAAACCCTAGCCACGCCGTCATCTTCCAGATCGCCCGACTTCCCCCCTCCGAGAAAACCGGGCTTCATGTTTTTTATTAACATATATATATATATATATATATATATATAGAATAATGGGTATCATACGCCATATGAGAGGGTCTCTCATATTCCCTCTCACATAAAGGGGGCAAGTACAAGCCCACATGGACTTGTACTTGTTGTACTTGCCCCCTTTATGTAAGCGGGAATATGAGAGACCCTCTCATATGGCGTATGATACCCATTATTCTCATATATATATATATAGGGCAATCTTCGGGTGCGAAAAACCCCGTGCGAAAGCCGCGCGAAAAGTTTTTTTTTTATTTTTTTGAAATTTTTTTTTTCAAAAATTCTTTTTTTGATGTTTAATCCATACAATTATATACCCCAGGGAAAATAATGGGTGAACCCGTTGGGGATTAGAGCACCCATCCACCCGTTACAAATTTAACGGTATCAAAACGTGCGAATTTGATGAAATGCCTTGATCGAAGACCAAATAACATTATTTCTCAACCATTATTTTTTAAGGGGGGTATAACAACATATAATGAGGGCGGAAAAAAGAATTTTTGAAAAAAAAATTTCAAAAAAAAGATAAAAACATTTTCGCACCGTGCGAAATGTTCTCATTTGAAAATTTTCCTATATATATATATATATATATATATTGAAAGGTTAGCATGATCATTATTAAATCGAATACAATATACATCGTAAGCAAGGTAGGGAATCCATAGAGAGAGGATAGGGCACAGGCGCCGTCACTCTCTACTATTTATCCCTAACCCTACTACAATCTATACAATCAGTCTATACAAACAATCTCAACTGATATGAACTACCGTCACCCCATGTCTCGGAACCCCCATTTAGCAAGTGCTTCAACCTCCTCTTCAGCACATGGTTCTTGATCTTTTAAAGCAAATCTGATGTCGACAGCAATATCTTCAAATAGCATTGTGTTGGACTTACTAACGTTGTCAAAAATTCTCATATTCCTCTCCCGCCAGATGTGCCATACTGTAGCAGCTAGAGAGGTTTTAGTGAGCATACTCAGCAGGCCTTTATCCCCAAAGTGAGCCAGATAATAGTTCCCTACGCCCATCAGGGAGGGTTCCACCGCCGATTTAACCCTCAGGTTGTGCATGGCCCTATTGAGGATGTAATTGCAATAGGTACAATTGAAAAAGAGGTGGCTGACGCTTTCCTCAATATTGTCTTCACATAATGAACATCTCAATTGGGTATTAAGCCCCCAGCTTCGAAGCCTGTCTTTAGTCAACAATTTACCATGGAAAGCTCTTAATAATGTTAATGACATTTTAGGGATATAGTTTCCATACCAGATCAGCTTCCGATAGGTGAAGATTGGCCCCCGAGTTCGAACTTCATTCCATGCATGCCGAAATTGGAAGGGCTCTCCAGGCATCCATTCCCAGCGGTCAGAGCCTGAGGTGAGTGTAATTTGTTGTAGTAGGGGCTTAAGATGTAGTATAGTAGGGTCATCCCTCCATCTATCTCCGGACCAATAATCACTAACTTTCTTCGAGGTAGCTTCTAGGGGTATATTGATGATATTTTTAAGTGGCCCACAAGGTAGCCAATTGTCGTGCCAAAAGAGTGTTGATTTCCCATCTCTGATCTTCCTTTTAATAAGATTCTGAGCCACACTTCTACAATTTAACATGCGCTTCCAAGTACCAGAGTGATAGACCGCATCCTTGGCAGCGAAGAAACCGCAATTAGCAACATACTTGCTTCCCATGTGTTTCGCCCAAATGCTTCCAGAGGTGAGGAATCTCCATGTAAGTCTGATCCCTGCCGCAAGATTCAGATCTTCCAGTAGCCTAATGCCTAGCCCCCCTTCATGCTTCGGCTTGCATAAGTCCCTCCAAGCCCAGCTCCGGGAAGTCCCCCAAATGAACCGTCGACATGCAGATGTAATAGTACGCAATGTAGAGAGGGGAATATGGAAGGCATGCATCCAAAAGGAGACAATCACGTAGATGACAGTTCTGACAAGTTCAACACGCCCAGAGACGGACAACATGGATGAAGACCACCCCATCATCCTCTTCTTGCATTTATCAATCAGCCTGCTAAACATTGGGCCTTTAGGATATTTGGTCGAGAGAGGTAATCCCAGGTAGGTGGTAATTGTAGTTGCAATCTTGATACCCAATAGTCCAGCTAATTCATCCCTCTTTTTAGATCCCTTACTAAATAAGGCAGCACTTTTCTCCCAATTGACTTGAAGACCTGTATAATCTTCAAAACTCTGCAATAATGTTTGTACCCCTCTAAGGATTTTTTATTAGCCCGGCAGAAAACAAGGAGTCTGTTCCCCCCAAAGTAACCCATCGGAGCACCGTTTACCATGACTGAGAAGGTTGGCGTGGATATACATTCTCTAATCCAACCAATAAAAGTTTCCGGGAAGCCCATCTGATGTAAGAAATAATAAATAAACGAATGATTCACGCTGTCAAACGCTTTCCTCAAATCCAATTTTAGTAAAGATCTTCCTCCCATTGGATTACTAAAATCTCTGATTTGTTCGTGGGCGATAAGAGTGCAATCAGATAGCAGTCTTCCTTTCAGAAATGCTGCCTGATTAGGGGAAATCAATTCATGAATAACCATCTTTAGCCTGTTGCAAATAATCTTGCTGATGGCCTTATAAAGCACATTACAACAGGCAATAGGCCTATAATCACCAAGTCCTGAAGCATTTGAATTTTTAGGCACAAGAGTCAGAAAGGTATGATTTACTTGACGTAACATGATACCAGATCTGAAAAATGATTTTATTGCTGCAGTGACATCATTCCCAACCAATCTCCAATTGTACTGGAAGAAAAAACCATTAAATCCATCAGGTCCCGGGGATTTATCAGCTCCAATCTGAAATACAGCTTCCTTTATCTCCTCATTAGTGACCCTTCTTCCCAACCAGCCTGCCGCCTCCGTGGTTAAGATTCTTTTAGGCACCAGATTACAGAAATTGGAAAGGTAGTGATTTTGATTATAGAGACCTGCAAAGTAATCCGGAGCCACCTTCTTTAACTCCTCATATGTAGTATTTTTGTTGCCACTAGCATCCACTAGATGGGACAAGCTGTTGCGGATATTCCTCCCTCTCATTGCCGTATAAAAAAATTTAGTATTCATGTCGCCCAGGGTCAACCATTCTTGCCTACTTTTCTGCCTGAACATGTCCTCCTCTAACCCCAAATTAGTAGCTAATTCATTAATAAGCAAATGTTCCTGTATTTGCAGGGAAACATCAGAAGGAATGCTAGGATTTCCTCTCAAACATTCCAGCTTGGATCGAGAAACCTGCACTTTGGTTGAAGCATTGTAATTGGCGGCCCAAGCTCTCAGCAGCGGCTTTAGTCTCCTTAGCTTCTGAGTAAGCCGATACATAGGGGTACCCGCTACATACTCACCCCAACTCCCTTCTAACAGTTCATTGAATCCATGGCATTTAACCCAATAATTAAAAAATTTAAAGGGTTTAGATTCTGCAGGTACCTGGGCATGAAAATAAGCCGCCATTAGATCATGGTCACTTGTGAGTGCATCCAAATAACTGAAGTAAGAATCGGGGAGAATATCAATCCACTTTGAATTACAGAAGATACGGTCCAACTGAGCAGCAATGCGGCCGAACCCAACCCTATTGTTGCACCAACTTAGTCTATCCCCCGTGCTTTTTAACTCTTGGAGAGAGCAGCCTGAAATAAAATTGCCGAAATCCTCCACCATGTTCTCTTCCAGTCTACGACCCCCCACCTTGTCTTTAGCAAATAGGACGCTATTAAAATCCCCCCCACTAGCCAAGCCACATTATTAATCAGAGAAGCATCCTGTTTGAGTCGCTCCCATAAATCCTTTCTCTCCACCTGAGTATTGCGAGCATACACCCCCGTGATAGAACATTTAAAGCCTCCAGTATTAGAGCAGGTGACTGTGATATGTTGGTCCGATGAAGACACCAAGGAAACATTCCATACCGTAGGGTCATAACACATAAGGATACGGCCACCAGATGCTTTGTCAAAATTATCCAAATAATTCCAATTTTTAGGAATAACTGGATGGTTCCCAGAATTTGGAGAATGGAGCTTGGTCTCCAGCAAGAACATAGCCGAAGGATGTAATTTATTAACTCTGTCACATAGATCACGCCTACGTACCTTATTATTGAGCCCCCTAGTATTCCAGAAAAGGACAGTCATTGACAGGAGGGGGGTTGTTTGTGTTCTGGGAGGCTCTTCTGCAAATGCGAGCTCTTCCTAGTTGCGGCAGAAGAATCACCCTGTTGCTTATGTTTTGGTATCTTGCCAACTTCCGGTTTTTTGAGTTCCTCTTCTCCCTCTGAATCCCACGCAGGGTTATCAATTGTGATCTCAGCAGGCAATCTGTCAATCTCCTCCTCCAGACTTTCATCAAGCATGGGTGGAAGGGGACTATAATCCTGCGTGGGGGGGAGGGGGGTTTCCGATTTTCAGGGGGCAATCCTGCGGCGCTAGGGCTCGTTCATGGTGGCTCCGGCAAGGTTGATTCAAGGTGGATTCTGGTGGGCAACTCGACGGGGGACCCTGGCACGGGTTGCTCCTCACTCGAGGGGGATTCGGCGGCACATAGAAGGCGATTGGAGATACGGGCAACTGGAGTTTCGGGCGATTGGGGGCGGCACAAAGAAGGGGATGGGTCCAATGGAACGCAAGGCGGAAATTCTAGTTTCAATGTTGTTGGGGATTCATCCAAAGAAGGCGGAGTTTCTGTCGACGGAGGTGGAGGCCTAGACGGCTGGGCGGTTGTGGATCGGAGGAAGAAGAAGAGTCAGGCAGGTGGAAGGATGGGTGGCACCGAGAATGAGGTGTATCGGAGAGGCAGGGGAAAGTTTCCGGCTAGGCAATTACCTCTGAGAGAGAAATTTACAGGTCGCTTGGGACTGCCTCAGGCCCATAGGGTGTTTGACAAAATGTCCAAGAGACCTTCAGTTGATATCTCGGTTAACACAAAGGGTGTGATGCAATCTTGGGTAGAGGTGTGCTCCAATATCAAGAGTTATGATCTGGATATGGGGATGAGCTAAGTTGCTCCTGTAGGATCCTGCCAAAACAGAGTTAGGATCGATAAATGAAGTTTAGACTTACGCTTGCGTATGCGGCACGGTAGTCTACGAACTTCGCCTTCGGATTCGCCACGACGGTTTGAGTCTTCTCACGAACGGAGTAAGGCTACTAAATCCACAATCTAAATCTCTACTTTTAGATTAAGAACTTGGATAAAAGGGAGAGGAAGTATTTCGGCAGAGCTTCGCTAGAATGAAATGCATGCAAGAATGCCATGCAAAAGTGTAAGGAAATGGCTTACTCTTGGGTCTTATTTATAGCCCCCAAGGTAGTTATTTTAGGGTAAGTTGTTCCTTTGGAACAACTTAATTAAGGTGTACCATGATACATGGCACATTATAAGCTTAAGTTGTACCATATGCATGGTACAACATAAGCTTAAGATATTCCCCCTTTATTAGCCATATGTCGCATGCACTTATGCACATATAATGCGAATTTCCCATCAATCTAGTGATCCTCTCCACAAGGGAACATATTCCCTTTGCGCACGACTTCGTGTACGCGACGTTCGAGGTCCGTATTCCCTCGTACATCCCCCACAAGGGTGTACTAACGTCTTCCATATCCAACATCTCCCACTCACACTTGAGGGGATTGTAAGAGAACGTCTTTCTCTTAGTTCTTTCATCTATCATACCGAGAAATAGACCGTGCGACCATCATGCGCGTAGAGTTTGTTGTTGTGCACTTGTTAGAGATACACAACGACCTCGAAGGTGCAAAGTTGAGTAGTTCAACGCATGCTTTACCCTAGATTATTTCTTCACATTTCTTATACTTTATATTCAACAATTGAATCCCATCTGGATTACAATTGGCTGGCCAGCTTTGAATCATTAAAGTCCAAATGTGAATATGAAATCAATCTTCCTCTTCTTGCGAACCTTCTGATCTTGACTAGACTCGCTTTTCTAACGTGCCCCGCCGAGCCGAATTATCATAGCCCATAAGTAACACGCTAAGATAGCGATCATCTCGTCAAATCTAAAGGAACCAATTGGAGTCCTTGAGGGTAAGAGTTAAGTCCCATATGGCCTTTGAGTCTCACATAATAGCAAACACTATTGCTACTAACTCAGTGGTCGTAATGCATACGTGGTATGAACACGTATTACAACATCGCTCCTTTCCCAGGGAGTGTATGTCTCAATGATGTTGTAAGGATGATGATCAGACACCACAATGTCTGACTTTGATTCCCTTATTCTACTCAAATAATCCTTTGGACTCACATCCCGCATTTAGATAGATAGGATTTCAAAAAATCCTCTTAGATCTTTTGTAAGCATCCATATGATGCAGATCTTTCGTGCGACCATTTTGTTTAAGTCATGACTCTTAAATCATCCGTCTGATGATTTTGACTTCAAGCAGGTCTCATCTCTATTCCATCCGTCTGATAGAATAAGGCGGTTGCTCATGTGAGAGAGCCAACCTCAATCTGTCCGACATACTAGAATTCAGCTGAGATTTCAAAAATGTACACAAACATTTCTTAAGAAATTCATATGCAATGTTTGAAAAAGAACTTATTCTTTTATCAAATTTGATCTTTCTCAGACATGGGAATATATATTGGTACAACTCAGCTCTTTACGCAATCATTGGGATGATAAGTGTTTATAAAACACATTTCTGGGGATCGCTTTCGTAAGCGGATCCTCTATCATCTCATGCGTAGATATGTACCTTATGTCTACCTTCTTGGTTTTATCATAGTCTTTTGCAAATTCGTATCGGATATCAATGTGTTTAATCTTACAAGACACATTATCCTCTTAACCGCTTTCCAGTGTACTTGCCCTGTATTGGATTGGTAACAGCTTACCATTTCCAACGGCAAAACAGATGTCCGGTCTCGTACACACCATAGCGTACATAAGACTATCAACTGCACTGGAATATGGAACTTTTTCCATAATTTCCTTTTCCTTTTGGTTCTTTGGACACGATTCCAGATATAAATTTTCGCATATGCTTATATGAATATCAATGGACTTGCAGTCCTGCATATTAAATCGTTCTAGAACCTTCTTTATATAAGTCTCCTGTGAAAGAGAAAGAAGTTTCTTCGAACGATTCCTTGAAATCTTAACTCCAAGGATATATGCGGCTTTTCCTATGCCTTTCATCTCAAATACTGATGAAAGTCAAGCCTTGATACTCATCACAAAGCCCTTGTCATTTCTGGCTATGAAAATGTCATCTACATATAGAGACATGATAATATACTTGCTTTTAATCCTCTTGATATATACTCAGTTATCTTCATCAAGCATGATAAAACCATTTGATAACTTTATGAAATCGTATATACCATTGCCTCGAGGATATATGGACTTATGAAGTTTACAAACCTTATGTTCGTTTCCTTCTTTTACAAACCCTGTTGGTTGTTCCATATAGATCTCCTCGTCCAATTCTCCATTGAGAAAGGCAGTCTTTACATCCATTTGATGTAATTCGAGATCTAAGCAAGCTACCATTGCCAGAATCAGGCGAATTGAGGTAAAACGAACAACAGGTGAGAAGGTCTCTTCGTAGTCTATCCCTTCCTGTTGTGTAAAACCTTTCGCGACAAGGCGAGCTTTATATCTGTCAATAGAGCCATCAGCCTTATGCTTGATCTTGAGAACCCATTTGTTCCCAATAGCTCTACGTCCTCTGGGTAAGTCAACTAAGTCCCAGACTTGGTTAACTCTCATGGATTCTAACTCCTCTTGCATCGCTTCCATCCATTTGTCTTTCGCAGGGCAAGATATGGCCTGTTTGAAAGTAGCAGGCTCGTCATCTTCTTGTAGTAAAGTCATAAAGGTTTGCGGAAATTCATCCTCAAATCTTAGAGGAGCCAACCTTGTACAACTACTGCGTCGTATTTGAGATTCTTCAAGTCCTTGTTGACTTGAGTTTAGATCAATTCTAATATCACTCCCACTTGGAATGTCGTTAGAATTGCTCCCACTTGGATCAGTATTCCCGTACGGAATAGGATAATCGTCATTCGTATAATCCATTGGTAAAGGTTGAAACGTATTTTCGTTTTCACCAAGAATTCTCCCACTCGAATGAGGTAATCCTTCTTGATCATAAATCTCAAATAGAGATAAGTCCTGACTTATCTCGCCCTGTCTTGGAAACTCATTTTCCAAAAAAGTGACATCCCTCGACTCAAACTCAATTAGCCCACCATTGTCTTCCTGACTAACAAAAAACATAACCTTTGGAGTTTTCTGCGTATCGTATAAAGATACATTTCCGTCCCCTTGGCCCAAGTTTGCCATACTTATGGGAGGAAATATGTGCGTAGGATGCACAACCCCAAGGTTTCAAAATGTTTAAGTCAGGAGACCTTTGGTTCCACAACTCATAAGGAGTGGAGCTAACTGATTTCGAGGGTACGCGGTTCAAAATGAAAGCGGCCGTCAATAATGCATCACCCCAAAAGGTGATTGGCAAGTTAGCTTGCGCCATCATTGAACGGACCATTTTTCATTAAAGTCCTATACCTCCTTTCTGCAACACCAATTTGTTGAGGAGTATAAGGCATAGTTACCTGATGTACTATGCCTTTTTCATCACAAAGTTCCTTTAAACTTGTTGATTGATATTCACCGCCCCTATCGGTTCGCACGACCTTAATCTTGCGATCTAATTGATTCTCCACTAAACTCATATAGTTTTTAAAGCAGGTTTAGTGCTTTCACTTTTGTGGGATATCAAATAGATATGACCGAATCGGGTGAAATCATCAATAAAAGTGATGAAATAGGACTTCCCGCGTCTTGTCTTGACATTCATCGGACCACATATGTCCGAATGGATAAGCTGTAATGGAACCTCGGCCCTTGTGCCGGTTCCAAACGGCTTGCGACAAGATTTCCTCACAAGGCAATGTTCGCAGGTCGACATTTCAACCTTTGAAACATTGGATAGAAGGCCACATTTGGCAAGTCTATCCATACGCGTTGGTCCAATATGACCAAGCCTTGCGTGTCAACAAATTATATTAGACTCATTAGTCAAAGAATTTGTCACAAGGAAATTTTATTACATGAGGAATCATACATTGTACTTATTACAATAAATCCCTTGAAATACAAACCCAGTACCAATAAAGGATTTATTACAAAATAGGTCCATATTACAATCATGAAGGAACCAACTATAACCAAGACCCATTAAATTGACCACAGTTTTAATATTCCTTTGAATATATGGAATGAAGAAGACATCATGAAGTAGGAGAGTGCGGCCGTTGTCCAAGACTAGCTTGCGAGTCCCAACGTCTTTCACTTCAACACGTGTGTTGTTTCCTACATTGATCCACTTCATTCCTTGGGGTATCCGGTGATACTCCACGAAGGACCGTCTGTCCTTTGTTATGTGGTTGGTGGCACCTCGTCACTTCCACTCGTACACGAACGAGCATAGTGACCGAGCTTGTTGCACTTGAAGCACTTGATCCCTTTCAAGTCTTTCTTCTTGTGCCATTTCTTGTGCCCACCCTTATGTTTGGGTTCCTTGGTAGACTCAGGTTGCTTATTACGTTCATTAGAAGACTTCGAACGATCTTTACGTTTCTTTCCCCTGTGTGAGGAACTAGCAACCATGTGCACTTCTGCACTTGGCTTGGCAGCCGCAAGCCGCTCTTCCTCTAATTCGAGGTGCTTGGAAACATCGTTGAAGGTCTTGATGCTCTCATTATGATTGAGATGCATCTTCATCTGATCCCACCCATTTGGTAGGGAACGTATGACTGCTTGGATTTGTTGCTCATCTGTGAGCACATGACCTGCATCCTTTAACTCTGAGATTAGATTCGCCATATGTCGCAGATGTTTCCCCATGGAATGATCTGGACATTTTTTATATGAATCAAATCTTATAGTCAAGGCTCGAAGTTTGGACACCGATGTGCCACCAAACTTCTCCTCAAGCTTGGACCATATGTCCATGGCTAAGTCATGTTCCCGGAAGATGCGCATTATGTCATCTGCCATACTGCTTAATAACGTAATGCGTGCTATCTTATTCTTTCGAGACCAAGCATCAAAAGCTTCCTTGTCTCGTCTGTGTTGGGCCGTAGTGCCCAACTCGGGTTCAATCATTACGTTCTTTAGAGTTTCGAGCACTTCTTGCTCCTCTAAAACGTATTGTATCTTAATGGACTAAAGTTTGTAATTATCGCCGTTGAGTTTTTCACCTCTGTTTAACTCAGCGACGATATTCTTTGAAGCGGAAGACATTTTACTTGTAAAATGTTGAAAAAGACACAAAACCGAAGGTTTGATCAAAACATTGCATAAAAATTCTTAAAATATAACTCCCACTTGAAATGATAATAGAATATCCCATTTGGATAGTTCTAAAAATTCAAATCCCACTTGGAATTATATTATATTTGATAAGTTACTTTCGAAAAATATTGAAGATGTTGTTCTAGAATCGAAAAGGTCTCTTTGATTCCAATCACCATCTAGAACAACCTTCAATATTCCCCCATCACTTATCAAACAATAGTACTCTTATAGTACTAGCAGCGGAAAACGATTTTGAAAACGTATTTTTCAGATATAATTCCCACTTGAAATGATAATAGAATATCCCATATGGATAGTTCTAAAATCAACTCCCACTTGGAATGATATTCATAATTTGATAAGTTACTTTCGAAAAATATTGAAGATGTTACTCTAGAATCGGAAAGGTCACTATGTTTCCAATCACCATCTAGAGTAACTTTCAATATTTCTCCCTCACTTTATCAAAAGTTAGTACTCTTATAGTACTTTGCAGCGGAAAAGCGTTTTTGAAAACGTATTTTTCAAAACGTATGAAAACGTATTTTTCAAAAAAAAATGTATATTTCAACTTAGTACCCTTATGATACTAGGGAAATATTCGGCACTTCCTGACCATTTTGTCGAAAATGAGCCGTAGCCGTGCCAAGGTCGGATCCCCCTTTTGGGGATTTTTTCTGCAAACTATCGTCGTTGGCTCCTGTATGGATCCAGGCGTTTCCCCCCGTATGAGAGAATTTTGGCTCAGACGACTGTCGTTTGGCCCCGTATGGGCTAGTCGGCACGTTCATGTTCGACCAAGGCCTTTTGCCGAATTGGTCGACCAAAACACCTAAATTGGTCGACCAAAAAATTTGTCTGAATCACTCCCTGCCAGTGCCGATCAGTCCGGCCCCCGGCCAGGCCCTGACCGCTGCCAGGGCCGACCGTGGCCCTGGCAGCGGCCAAGGCCGGCCATTGGCCAGGCCCTGGCTGAGGCCAGGGCTGGCCAGGCCCTGGCCTGTGCCAGGGCCGGGGCCGGCCAGGCCCTGGCCTGAGGCCAGGGCCCCCGCCCTGGCCTCTGCCTGGGCGGCCAGGCCCCTGGCCGGGGCCAGGGCCCCCCTGGCCTCTGCCAGGGCGGCCAGGCCCTGGCCTGGGGCCAGGGCGCCGCCCTGGCCTCTGCCAGGGCGGCCAGGGCCCTGGCCTCGGCCAGGGCGGCCTGGCCGTGGCCTGGCCGCGGCCAGGGCCTTCTGGCCCTGGCCGTGGCCGGCCAGGGCCGGCCCTGGCCTGGCCTGGCCTGGCCGTGGCCAGGGCTCCCTGGCCCTGGCCGTGGCCGGCCATGGCCCGGCCATGGCTTGTTGGCCTTGATCGGCCATGGCCCTTTGGCCATGGCCGGTCTCCCCCCTTCATGGGGTTGCCGCACACCCCGTCGGAGGGGTGGCCGTGGTGGTTATTGGCCGTAGCCAACTCCCTCCGCATGGGGAGGGGGGTTGCATGGCCTTCATAGCCCATTTGGCCATGGTGCACACGCACTAAAATTCATCTTCCCCGATGGGAATAACCACCATATTCTTCTCCGGTGAAGCACCCGTTCGTCGAGAAAGTAGTAAGCCTCCAATGGCCGTATGCCAAAAAATTAACCCACTTCAAAAATTCGTAAACTACGCGCTCCACATGAAGTGAGCGCCCATTCCCTATGAATGGAGACTCAGCATCCATGAAAAGAGCGAGTTTGACGATATGAACGGTTGGTTCTTCCCGTCACGGAGAGTTCCTGCCATATCCATAATGACAGAAGACCCTAACGTGAAAAGAACAACCGCTGCGTTCTCTCCGTCACGAAGCGTTCCTACCATATCCATAATGGTAGGATACCCATTCGTGAAAAAGACAACGACTCGTTCATAGTTTCGAAGGGGCGACGGTTTGACCGGAGCGAATCCGTATGGCTCTGATACCAATGTAGGATCCTGCCAAAACAGAGTTAGGATCGATAAATGAAGTTTAGACTTACGCTTGCGTATGCGGCACGGTAGTCTACGAACTTCGCCTTCGGATTCGCCACGACGGTTTGAGTCTTCTCACGAACGGAGTAAGGCTACTAAATCCACAATCTAAATCTCTACTTTTAGATTAAGAACTTGGATAAAAGGGAGAGGAAGTATTTCGGTAGAGCTTCGCTAGAATGAAATGCATGCAAGAATGCCATGCAAAAGTGTAAGGAAATGGCTTACCCTTGGGTCTTATTTATAGCCCCCAAGGTAGTTATTTTAGGGTAAGTTGTTCCTTTGGAACAACTTAATTAAGGTGTACCATGATACATGGCACATTATAAGCTTAAGTTGTACCATATGCATGGTACAACATAAGCTTAAGATATTCCCCCTTTATTAGCCATATGTCGCATGCATTTATGCACATATAATGCGACTTTCCCATCAATCTAGTGATCCTCTCCGCAAGGGAACATATTCCCTTTGCGCACGACTTCGTGTACGAGACGTTCGAGGTCCGTATTCCCTCGTACATCCCCCACAAGGGTGTACTAACGTCTTCCATATCCAACAGCTCCTTCGACTCAAGAGGATGGTACTGTTATTGTGATGGCCCCTAAATCGGCATTGGAAAGAGGAGCTGAACAATGGAAGTCCACTTTGGTGGGGTATGTGTTGGGTGATGCCCCTTTCTATGGACAGATGCGTGGTTGGGTGGAGCGTCTCTGGAATCTTAAGAAGGGTTTGAAAATTTATAGTCGTGAAAATGGCTACTTTTGCTTCAAATTTGAGGATGAGGGAGAGTGCGAGAAAATCTTACATGGCGGCCCTTGGATGTTTGACGGGCGGCTAGTGGTTCTCCAGCGCTGGAGCTCTTCACTAAAGCTTGAACGGGATATATTATCATCAGTTCCGGTCTGGATTCAGCTACATGGGATCCCATTGGGGATGTGGACTCTGGAAATATTAAATCGTATTGCCTCGGTTGTAGGGAAGCCAATTTGCTTAGACAAATTAACGGCAAAGAAGGAACGACTAACTTATGCCGGTTGCCTCGTTGAAATTCATGCGAAGAATCCAGTTCCTACTTCGGGCCAAGTGGGTACTGAAGACAGCCCGACTATCTCTATTGCCGTGAAAGTGGAAGGTGAACCTCCGAGCTGCTCCAGGTGTGTCTGTTTCGGCCATTCGAGTACTCAATGCCCTAACTCTAGGGAGCCCCCTTCAATCCAATGTGGGGATGGCAGTAAGGAGATTGGGGTGGCAAAAGAATTGAACGCAGTGGCCAATAAGTCTGGGGACGACAACGTTGTGGAGAAGTCAAGGCAAGGGGGAGGTAACCTCTCATCCTTATTGGTCGAGCAGGGATTGGCGGGAGAAGTCATGGCCGCAGGGATTTCTCCAGATACCAATGTCGGGAGAAAGGGAGGAAATTCTCTTGTTGGCGCATTATCGAAGGAGGGGGAGACACATATCGCACATGCCGGCATTGCTGGGAGCTCTTCTGTCAGTACCGGAGACCTGACTGGTGATTTGCCGCTGCCTCCAAGGGAAGATGTTGTTACTATTACTGGGTTAAAACCTGATGCTAATATTGTTTTAGGTACTGACGCTACTATTGGGTTGGAATGCCTGCAGCTTGTATCACATGCAAGGGTGTTGGATGCTCCGGTTACTCTGTTAAAACCCATCTTGGCAAGACCGGTGCCTTCTCTTATAGAAGAATCTCATGACACTGAGTTTGATCATGTACCAGAGGAGATAGCCAATGATAACCCGGAGTGGGAACAGGAAGTTGAAGAGCTTCGCCAGCAAGCAGTTTCATGCAAGATTACAAAAAAGAAGTCCGAAACAATCCCATTATCTTCATCTAGGAAAAGCTCACGGCTGATGGAGAATGGCCGTAAACCCTCTGTTGATCAATGACGGTATTTTTCTGGAATACTAGGGGGCTCAACAACTTGGTGAGGTGAAGAGATCTGCGTGATAGATTGAAGAAATTAAATGCTTCAGCTTTGGTGCTAGTAGAGACTAAACTAAAATCTTCTACTAAGGTTGAAATTCTCCCAGTGCCTAAAGGCTGGATTATATTTAACAACTTTGATATTGTGGAGGGTGGGAGAATTTTAATGGTCTTTGATCCCTCTGTGTGGGCAGCTGTAACGGTACGTTTTCGTTGTACTTCGTTCGTGCACGTGCTTTTGGCCGTGCACGTGTTTATGTTAGACTTTGTTTGATTTTGAATACTTTTGTGTGATATGCCGTTGTGAACGTCTCTGAGAGTATTAAATAGTGGCACTAATTTGGAACGACGTTTCTCGAGTCGTTTTCCCACAATTTAAACTTACTCGATGAGACGTGACGATTTTCACTTTTGACGGGAGACGTTTCTATTTTTAGTTTTGTCGTCCGACGTCGAATTTGAGATCCGTCTTCTTAGTTAGCTCACATTCGTCACCACGATCACACCGATATTTATTTTATAATTTTTGGAGTTTATTTGACCACTTTTATAATTTTTACAAGTTTTATATTATTTTTAATAATTAATTTATAAATTATTTTCGGCCAAATAAAATTTATTTGAGTTTTAAACGTTTTAAAAAATTTTTGAGCCAATTTCCAGCTCATTTGGACCAGTTCAAACCCTTGGATGAGTTGGAGTAATTGAATTTCAAATTTTAAATCTTTTTGAACTTCTAATCCTATTAGATTTAGCCCTAGACCAAGTCAACCCATCTATACTATATAAGCAACCCCTAGCAAGACCTATTTTCCAAAGAAATTAGCCCTAGCCTCTTCCAACTTGAAATTGGACGTTGCGACGAATCGTCGCAATGTTGCGACGTTCAGCCCCCCGCACGACCGAGAAAACCCACCGCATCCGCCCGCTCCGTTCCATCGACCTGACTGAAGTGCTCCCCCGCATCCGCTTGTCGCCCCGCTCCGCACCCCGCACGACCGACAGATTCCCTCGCTCCCGCCCGCTGTGACCGAGCGCCCAAGCGCTGCAACGTTGCAACGCTGCCCCGCCCCGCATCCAAGCGTCTGACCGAGGCTCCCTACCGATCTGACCGACAGCAAGCCTCGCACCACAGCCACCCACAGCCGCTGCACACCCCAAAACGTCGCAGCTCCGCAATTCCCAGCGCACGACCGAGAGATCTCCCCGCACCGAGGCTGTACGACCGAGAGCCACTCGTCGCAACCCCGCATCCGTCGCACCACTTGCCTCCGTGGGCCCCCCAAGTTCTCCAGAGGTATTGTGGGTTCCCCAAAGGTCCCTAGGACTACTGTGGGCCCCACCTTGGTGCTTGCTCTTTGAGGATTCGTCGCGTACGACGTCGTCGCACGTCGTAGCCCGTCGCCGCACGTATTAGCTTTGGAATCTGGAATCGTCGCCCGAGTTATTTGCTCTGAAATTTCCAGCGAGGAAACTAATTGGAATCTGAACTTGGAGCGCGATCTTTTATTCCAACCCCCGGCGTCACTACCCGACGCCGGTGTAGCTTTCGCGTCGTGTTGAGGTAACGTTTTGCACCCCTAGGACCCCCAACCCAATTGCATGCTAATCAAGACTAAAAATCAGTATTTTAAAGTATTTTAAATGTTTTAGAAATCACTAATCAAGATTAATAAAACGGATGTAGGCCGGTGGACTTGTGCACTTAGGAATCGTGACCTGGGACTCGTTGGACGGTGTTTTCCTGACGTGATAGTTGCAGGCAAGTGAAACTTGCCAACTCTTGTGTAGGGCCATGTTTTTAGGCCAATTCCTTGCTTTTAGCGTAAAAGAGACTAGTCAGTGAAATGATAGCTGGCTAGACGCCTACTTGATCTAGTTTGACAACGAAACTAGATCCGTCACCTAAATGATCTAGCTTGACAACGAAGCTAGATCCAACCCTTAAAATTGTCATTCATGCATGCTAAACTGTCACGTTTACTTTTCTTACTTGTACGCTTTACTACTTGCCATGCCATGTCATCCATGCATTGATTGTTGCATCGTAGCACACGCTACAATACTTGTCCTCGTACTACTTGTCCGGCTAGGTGCACCCCTACGCCATACTTGTTTAAACACTTCCTGGCTCGTGGACCAGAAGCGGGCCTCATGTGTTGGCCAGAAACCAATACCCGATACACGTGGAGGGGTAGGTATAAACGGTTACTTGAGCTTAGGAGTTGGCCCGCGCAGCCACTCTAGCCAAAAGACGGAATCTCTGTGCACGAGGTGCTTACTTTACTTGTCGTGTTCTTGTCTTGTGAATGTCATGCCATGCTCGTACTTTACTTTACTTTACTTTACCTGTTGCACTCATTACTTTAACTGCCATGTCATCGCATCATGCTAGAACTACTAGGTTGCTTTACTTTTCCCCCTTCCAGTTTCCTTGCACAAGTCTTCCAGACTTGCTGACATGTGCCCCTTTCTCTTTTGGGTGTCACATGTTAGACCCTGAGCCAGAGACAGTTGCTGAGGACGAGGTGTTTGTTGACGCTGAGCCCGAGCCTACGTTCGTTGAGGAGTTCGAGGACACCGGAGACCAGTCTTAGAGACTGATTTTACTTGCTTTTGCTTTAGGTTGCTGTTAGATGTCGGTGCTTGCACCTTTTCTTTGTTTTCGTACTTTGTACTTTTGTTGGCCATGCTGGGCCTCTTCTAGACTTTTTTATTTTAGCCTGGTGGCTTTTCTGCGTTGTTGAGATTTATTATTATGGATATTCTGAGATGTTCTTTTTGTCTCTTTCGTTATTATTATCTTTGTTTCGTTTCGCGTTGCAAGGACCTGCAGTTTAAAGTGATTGACGCTTATCGGACTTGCGGCTTTGTAGCTTCAAGTCTGAGCGGACCTTCTCACGCTTCGCCTCCACATTTTTGGGAAGCGGGGCGTGACAGCAGCAAGCATCATTTCTATCTCGGCCCAACATATTTCTGTCCATTGCACTAACTTGGGGGGTTTCTCTTGTGTTATAACTGGTGTTTATGGCCGCAATTCCATGTCAAAGAGGAGGGCATTATGGAATAGCATCCAAGCGGATAGATACGTGGTGCATAACACCCCTTGGTTGATAGGAGGAGACTTCAACTGTGTGTTGTATGCTGGTGACAAGATAGGGGGCAGGAAGTTAGATGAAACCTCTACTCGAGAATTCTTGAATTGCATCAATAGTTGTGCCCTTCATGGGCTTAAAAGCACCGGAAATAGAATGAGCTGGTGCAACAATCGGGTTGGAGATGGCTGTATTAGTGCTCAACTGGACAGAGTCTTCGTTAATGATTCTTGGATTACCATGTTACCAGAATCTTATATTTCTTATTTGGATCATTCGACAAGTGATCACGCCCCTATGGAGATCTATCTGCATGCTAAGGTACCTTTAGCCTCTAAACCATTCAAATTCTTTAATTATTGGTCCAACTGCCCAGGATTCAAGGAGCTGTTACTCACTGGGCACCTAATGTTAGGGGAACTCCTATGTTTCGGGTGGTCCAAAAGCTAAAGAGGCTAAATCCGGTCCTGAGGTCTTTGGCTAGTAAATTCCGGACTGATAACCAGGTTGTATTATGTCGTCAGAAATTGGAAGAAATCTGGAGCAACCCAGGTATTCAGGGAGATATTTCTCTTCAAACTTTGGAATCTCGGCTTACTAAGGAACTTTCATATGCTTTGAAGCTAGAGGAGGATATGTTCAGACAAAAAAGCCGCCAGGATTGGCTTAGCCTGGGGGACAGGAACACGAAATTTTTTTATAATGCAATGAAGGCGCGGAATTGTCGAAACAACCTTAGCCATCTAGTGGGTGGTGATGGGTTGTGTAACAAGCAAATAGATGGTTTAAAGGAGGAAGCGCCTGCTTACTATAAGCAGCTTTTCAATCAAGAGAATTATATGAAGACTTTTCCAAAAATTGTCCCCAAACGCATCCTTACTAATGAATCGGCAACTTGGCTTAGCAGAAGGGTGTCGACAGAAGAGATAAGGACGGCCGTCTTTCAGATTGGTCCTGATAAGGCTCCTGGACCGGATGGTTATAACAGTTTCTTCTTCCAGCAGAATTGGGAAATAATTGGAGGGGAAGTTACAGATGCTATTAAATCCTTTTTTAGATCTGGGTCTTTGCTTAAACAAGTCAATCATACTTTTCTCACTTTAGTTCCGAAGTCCACGAATGCCTCTGGCTTAGGAGACTATAGACCCATAGCCTGTTGTAATGTTCTCTACAAATTCATCAGCAAAATTATTTGCAACAGGCTTAAGATGGTCGTTCATGAATTGGTATCCCCTAACCAAGCTGCATTTCTCAAAGGAAGGTTACTTTCAGATTGTACTCTTATAGCCCATGAACAGATTAGAGACTTCAGTAATCCGATGGGGGGGAGGGCTTGTTTGAAGCTGGATCTTAGAAAGGCATTCGACAGCGTGAACTGGGATTTTATTCTCTATTTTATGGAAGTTCTCCATTTCCCTGACACTTTCATCTTCTGGGTGAAAGAATGCATTACCACCCCCTCGTTCTCAGTTATGGTGCATGGCTCTCCCTGTGGATTTTTCAGTAGCAACAGAGGGCTTCGTCAAGGTGATCCCCTCTCTCCTTTCCTTTTTGTCATAGTAATGGAGAGTTTTTCTATACTATTGGAGAAAGCTTTCTATTCACGCAAAATCCATCACATGAGGCGGAGTGGTTCTATTTCACACCTGCTATTTGCAGATGACCTCCTAGTTTTTATCCGCGCTAATATGACTTCCTTCATTGGAATCAAAAACCTGCTGGAAGAATTCTCTAATTACACTGGGCTGCTTGTAAATTGGGAAAAGAGTGCATGATTGTTCAGCAAAGGTACTAAGAATAAAGATGTTTTGGCGGACTACCTAGGCATCAGAGTTGCTACTACCATCACCACCTATCTGGGTTTGCCTCTTTCACTCAAGTATCCTACTACTCTGAATTACAAGAGGTTAGTTGATAAATGTAAGAAGAGAATGAGCGGTTGGTCAACCTCTATGCTATCTATTTCTGGGCGTATTGAATTAGTTAGAAGCGTTGTCTTCGGTATGATAGCATTCTGGATGCAGGTATTTCACATCCCGTCTACGGTTCTTCGAACAATTACATCAATGTGTAGGCGGTTCATTCTGGGTGATTCTCGGGCTTGGTCGTGGGATGATATTTGTAAGCCAAAGTATGAAGGGGGAGTGGGGATTAGACTTCTTGAGGATCTAAATTCTGCAGCTGGAGTTCGTCTCACTTGGAGATACCTCACGTCAGATGGTCTATGTGCAAAGCTTATGCGCACTAAGTATGGGTCCTCGGATACTTTTTATGCGGCTGATGTGGATGTAACCCAGTCTGGCAATTGGAAGAGACTGCTTAGGAGCCGCAACATATCTCAGAGCCTAATCAAAAAAATAGTAAGAGATGGAAGAAAAACTTTGTTCTGGACCGACAATTGGCTTGATATTGGGCCTCTTAAAAACAACTTTGATGTCCCTCCAGGTGCCGCAACTACTAGGGTAAGTGATTACTGGAGAGATGGCGGGTGGGTGCCGGATTCTGTTCTGGACCCAGTCCGGTCTCTTCTTTGCAACATTTCCTTAACACACGGTGCAGATCGATGGACTTGGATGCCGAGTGATTGCTTCTCTTTCAGGCAGGCGTGGGAAGGAGTGCGAAGGAGGAACCCCCCTTTCCAATTTCATAAATTGATTTGGTTTCCTAAGCATGTGCCGAAGATGTCTTTATCTCTTCTTAGGGCCTTCCGAGGTAAGTTATTAACAAGGGATAAAATTGTTAGGTGGCTGCCCTACACTCCTGCAAACTAATTTTTGTGAGGATTGCGAAGTGGAATCTACCCCGCATTTGTTCTTCGAATGCAATTATTCAAGATACATATTATCCAGGACATTACTGAAGTTAAAAGTGGTTCCTCTGGCCGACTCTTCCCTTTTGGACATTGGCAAAATGTTTCGTGATAAATTTGAAGGGAAGGGTAGTTTGAACTTGCTTGCTAGAATCAGTCTCTCTGCTATTGTGTGGCACATCTGGCGCGAAAGGAATTGGCGGATATTTGATGGAGTGGGAAAAAGCAAGACCCAACTGTTCGAAGAAATTTCATCTGATATTCGGATTGCAATGCAACATGAGGAAGCCTCTTCGGATAATGAGAGGCATATTTTCGAAAATTGGGATATAAGGGATAATGGATGAGCATGTCTTCCTCAATACCTTGTACTTCTGCTTCTATTGTGGGGTTGTTGGTGTCGGGATGGATGATGATTTTTTGAGTAGGGAGTGACGGCGCTTGTGCCCTATCCTCCCTCTTGGAATTTCATTATTCCAATTGTATTTTGTACAGACATTTTATATATAAACTCGCTTACTTTTCAAATATATATATATGTATGTATGTATATATTCATTCATCCAATATACACATCATTACATATACTCCTACTACACACTACACATACATGAACACATTCCTACACTCAATTGCGACATGTATAATAGAAATTCATACATCTATGATACATATTCACGTATACACAGCAAGCAATACCCCACATAGATATTCTCATGCACATATTTATTATACACCCTCAGATGTATAAGTATCAAATCCACATATAGCCAAATACATGTACACACATATACATAAGATTATTATTACTAATAGTAGATATGCGCGCGCGCGCACACACACACACACATATGCTTATATATATGTACTTGGACCCACGCACAATGCACATACATTACCATGTATAGGCACACACACCCATTCACGCATGCCATACATATCCTGCTATTACACTCCTATACAGTCAAGCTACTCAAACCACACTAGCAGATAGTCGGTAGCTATTCATACCCTTATATACATAACGTCCAATATATCCACATTTCTACTAGCATACCAGCACATACACAAATAAGTGCATTTCGATATTCATATACATTCAGTAGATAGTCACATCCCATGTATGTACATATTTATATACTGATACATGAATATCAGAATAGGGATCATTCACATACATATACATATAACCACTCATAAGACATACACCAATACACATTCAATAATAACAACACATGCACACAATTACACCACGCTTGCTACAACACACCTACATACATACAAGTATCTCATATGCCAATACACAATCCCCCTCCTGCCACTATATATGGAAGGGTACGTGCACTACATATACATCCAAATGGTCCTATAGACGTTATTCGACATGTCACGCATACACACACACACACACATATACCATAACTCCACTTAACCATGCAAACCCATAGCCACACCACTTATACATGCACTTCATAATCTCAAATCCTCACATTCATCACATTCTACACATGATACACGTCTCACTTATATCCCTATCCCATAATAGGCACGGGATAGAGCTAAGGCCTAACTTAGGGTGGACGGGTCTAAAGCACCCCTACCCAGCTTAGGATACATCTACTCCAAACACTCCGGAGCATTACTCGTACTACTCGTACGCCCATTACTTATCTATATCGTTACATACACACCATATATGGTCATAGCACAACACCTATCTTCACGCAATAGTACAACCCACAACCATATACTAAATTAAGACAATATACCAGTTCATTTAAGCACATAGGCAGCACATACACTTACTTACAGTTATTCAAAATTTTAACACGTTAAGAATTTATACCCTAGCAATGCAACAGTAGCAACATTTATGTACCAGTATTCCATACCTATATCTACATCACCTGCCCATACAAATATACATATATACACTCACATACACTTTCCCCCTATATATCCACAAGACAATATGGACACTCCGCTAATCTATCCACACAAGGATAGATATACACACCTTGGTACGCTCCCCACAAGGGGACACAACCATAAGGTAATAGATATGAAAATGCTTACATGGTTCATATCTCACACGTACATATCTTCACTCACACGCCTACAAGGCATATGTCCCCATTAGCTTATATGTATCCACCAATATACATCCACAAACAAACATGTATATATCACATATGTCTCTGAGTCACATAAGCATACCACACACCAACCTCACATATCTGTATCATGTAACTTTATAGAGACGTAGTATACATACACTCAAGTATTCACCCACCTAGTATATACTCCCACGTCTATCCATACATGCAACTTTCATGCTATTCAAATACAAATATGTATATATACTGAATACAATTATACATGTGACGCATATAATTTAAATATCCAAGTACAAAAACTGCATTTATACACACGAATTCCCATTATTATATATATACACAGATACCAACTAATATACATACTATACTGTAGGAAGTTCATCCTCTGCCTTCCTAAGTTATGGGTTTAAGGGTGGATCACGTAAGGCTCTAAGGTCACTACAACATTAGGGCTAAAGTATCCCGATCACATACTGAAACATCACATGTACTATCCTTACGCACATCGCAGTGCGGTGACCTGCGTGGGCCACCAAAAACTATCACGCCCGTTCCCCAGAATACCCGTCATTTAAAATTTTTTTTCCAAGTATCCTGAAGGGTGAGGGTGATGAGAGAGAACAGAGAGAGAGAGAGAGAGAGAGAGAGAAAAAAGAAACTGAATAAGCAGGCCACTACGCACATGCTGTGATAGTACAAGTGCAGCTTCATTCTAATATCAAACAACTCATAAATAACTTAGAACAACAACAACAAATTTATATAACAACTTTCATTTACATACATAGTCCAAATGCACCACTACACTTACACCGCCACTCTCCACCTCCCATGACAAACATATCACGCTACCCAGCTACAGCTCACACCAAGACTACCCCTGAAACCCAACTCCAAGCCACCACCAACCACGCTGTCCCTGCTACCTGAAAAGTGGGGAGGAGCACGTCAATGCATGCTCCAGTAGGAACCAACTTGGATTTGGAATATCGTTTTTAAGGTTATCAATCCACATAGCAAGGCAGGAGAAATAAGACGTGTAACTAAGTAAAATACCGGAAGGTAATTAGCCAAGTAAGAGGATCATACCGGCGGTCCAAAGTCGAGGTATTGCAAGAAAAGGGTTAGCACGAATAATAATACAAGTGTTCACACAACATATACTAAAAGAGGAATCGCCAGTGCCATGTGTAACCACAGAGTCACAAGCAAGCAGGCAAAGGGAAAGGGAAGCGTTGCAAACAGAAGAAGCAACATATAGAACACTTGTCTGTTAATTTATTTAGTTGGAAACTTGGGTAAACTGTGTGATACCAGAACCTGGACATCACCCCAAATTTGTGGTGAATATAGCACATGACGGAGTGGACATGGGCACTGTACAACACCGGGCCTCTCAGCTCCCCCGTCCCAGGCTGGAGTGAGGCTCTCCCATAGTAACACAACCTTCGTATGTCCCCTCCACTCCCGGTAAAGGCGAGTGGGTATAAATATCACATATCACATAATCATTTCCCCCATCTTCTCAGTCCAGGCCTTGTATCCACAATTTACTCAAATCCCACCCAAATGCACCACTACACATACACCGCCACTCTTCACCTCCCATGAGAAACATGTCACGCTACCCAGCTACAGCTCACACCAAGACTACCCCTGAAACCCAACTCCAAGCCACCACCAACCACGATGTCCCTGCTACCTGAAGAGTGGGGAGGAGCACGTCAATGCGTGCCCCAGTAGGAACCAACTTGGATTTGGAATATCGTTTTTAAGGTTATCAATCCACAAAGCAAGGCAGAAGAAATAAGACATGTAACTAAGTAAAATAACGGAAGGTAATTAGCCAAGTAAAAGGATCATACTTGCGGTCCAATGTCGAGGTACTGCAAGAAAATGGTTAGCACGAATAATAATACAAGTGTTCACACAACATATACTAAAATATGAATCACCAATGCCATGTGTAACCATAATGTCACAAGCAAGCAGGCAAAGGGAAAGGGAAGCGTTGCAAATAGAAGAAGCAACATATAGAACACTTGTCTGTTAATTTATTTAGTTGGGAACTTGGGTAAACTGTGTGATACCAGGACCTGGACATCACCCTAAATTTGGGGTGAATATAGTACACGGCGCAGTGGACACGAGCATTGTACAACACCGGGCCTCTCAGCTCCCCCGTCCTTGGCCGGAGTGAGACTCTCCCATAGTAACACAACCTCCGTATGTCCCCTACACTCTCGGTAAAGGCGAGTGGGTATAAATATCACATATCACATAATCATTTCCCCATCTTCTCAGTCCAGGCCTCATATCCACAATTTACTCAAATCCCACCTAAACCCGGGTTTTGCTAACACACCCTCCTTAGAGAGGATTGAGACATTCTAATTCATTAATTAAACATCATAAGTCATCTTATAAGAGTCATGATGGCATGATTTCACATTGTCAACGTTTCTTATTCATATCAATCTGGGTCATACACCTAAGTGTCATTCCCTCTATCATAACCACATCACATATCAACATGGGTCATGCACCAAGGTGACATGCCCTCCATCACAACTCATTGATACATCACTTATGAAATCATGCCATACATGTCTCGCAATATCACAATTCCATAACATAGTTCATTGAAGCACACTTCTCATGTTTCTCAAATTCCATTTCATTGAGGTATGTTCACAAACACGTGATGGGCGTGACATACATGTCCATGAGCACATTAGCAAATCCATTAGGAACACATGCCAAGAATCTACCTTTCATGTAACAACAATAATCATGCATTATAGAGAGTGAATTATCAACAATACCCAATTCATAACATCACTTTAATACTTCAGCTTGCTGGAACTTGCAGAATTTGTTAATACATGGCATATAACATCAGTCTTTATTGAGAATTTGACAAAATGTCCCAAATGAAAGTTATAGATTTATCAGTCCTGGATTCACAGATAAAATTTCAGGCAAAAATATTAAGAACATGATTTATAGTGAATTATTTGGTAAAGTGTGTCAAATCTGTTTTTCAGACAGATTTCAGGGTCTGTATTAAAAGCCAATTTTGGGCATGTTGCAGCCAGAAATTCGACATATAAGCACTGTGATGAAAGTTTAGAAAAACTTGTTAAATTTCCAACATGACCAAAAACTTAAAATTCCATTGTGTGTGCAGGTGCTGAGGTCAATTCTACTGAACTGTGTCAAGACGGCAGATCATACAGACATGTTGTAAATATGGAATTTGTTCTCCTAATTTCTGAATTGAACATATATCACAATTTATATGATTTTGGGCTAGAACTTCAAGATCTATCAGAATATAATTTTTTTGAAACATGATTCAGGCTACATTAACCGTAATTATAGCAGCAACACACAATAGAATTTCAGGATTTTGAAGAGATGGATTTGCTTGGAATTTCAAGGGGGTTTTGCATGAAAATTGAATCATGTCACCTTAATTTGATTATCACTACTTCATATTGTTAACACATGATATAAAATCATGATGGAAAGAACCCCTAAATAAGTTTCCAAAGCCAAGTTGGATTCCTACCTCAAGAGAACTCTTTCATCTTCTCTTCTCTTTCTCTTCCTCTTCTTCTTCTTCTTCTTCTTCTTCTTCTTCTTCCCCCTTTTTTGAGCCATGGAATTTTCGGCCATGCCATGGGGGAGGGGATGGGTAGGTCAAGGAGGAGGAGAAGATGCGAAGTGTGTGGAAAAATAATGAAAAGAAGAGAAGGGAAGAGATAAGAATGAAGAAAGAAGGAGAAAACCCTAGAATTCTCCTAAAAAATCTCTCCATCCTTAACCTAGTCATCATGACAACATAAAATGACCAAAGTGCCCTTTCCTAAATTCCCCTCAACTTTCAAGTAATTACAAATTTGACATTACTTTACGTACACACCATTTTAGTATGTACGTACAGCAGCTTTAGTCCAAATGACCGTTTTGCCCCTCGCCTTTCTAAAATTTTACGGGGTTTGCCATTGACCCATAACCCCTTTCACACTTGCATGGCTTCCCTACACACACTCATGCATGCCTACACATGCACCACGCATACACGTCCAACACATTCCTGTTGTTTTGCACCCACGACGTCTTTTGCACTTCTCCCGCATTCACACTTCACATTCACTTCCCTTAGCCATGTATTACGGCCCAATCCCCCTTGTACTATGTTACATACATCGATATCCACTTCCATTTCATGCCTACGTATGCACCGTAGGTAGAAATACCACGTGTGTTCAGTAGAATACACGTATAGTGCTAAATAGGGCATTACATCCTACCCACCTTAAAATAAAGTCCGTCCTCGGACATTTTAGGGTATAACCCCTGGCAAAGGTCAGCTAGAAATGATGGTCTTTCTACACATGAAGTACAAACAAGAATACATATCTACCCCACACTTATATACACTATATGCTTCACTGTCATCCATACACACCCGCATGGCACAGATATCACAGATACACCCTATTATTCATCTAATAGTACATTCACATCACTATGTGCACTCACTACATACACTTACATATATGTTCTTCACATAAACATCTAGGCACATGTATTCACTCACTAACATACATATCACACACCATAAATAAGTCTCTATACGTATTATTATATGTATTTAGATTATTACTCATATCCATGCGATATGACATCACATCATATCCATATCATGATCCATACGACACTCATACTTGTTACGCTTTCATATACACCGCAAACATTCAGGTATACACGACTTACATCCTACCTGTTTATATATTTTTACATATACGTCTATATCCATGCACAAACACACAACAATACACATTAATCTACCCACCATGACTTGAAAAACATGGTTACTATCACGGTGTCACACCGTATGTTCACCGGATCCATGTACAATCACCCCTTAGTCATATGAGTTCATTCCCATTTATAGTCACATAAATATCTACATACATACGATAATTAATCACATTCAACATATATCGACGTGCACGCACTAACACTTGCAAGATCAAGTCACTTAGATCCGCAATCATAATTATAGATAAATATACACACAATCTTACATTCATAGCGATGCACCTACTGACTCACACAGATAGGCACATGTTGGAAGCAACGATCTATGATTTTGGTTTGATGATGACAAACGTTTCGTTATATCTAACGTGTGTGCTTAGTGTGTTTCAGGCTTGGCTAAACAATATACTTTCGATATTTGGCGGAATTGCTATTCGTATAGCATATTGGGAGAGATGGAGTGTTTGTGCACAAAGAAGTTGGACTTGGTCAAATTGGTGATTGGATCATTTCAAATATTTTTGAACTACACATCAAATCCCAAATTGATTGATTCAACCCAATCCCTAGCCAATTACAAATTTCCTAAGTTGGTAGTGTCCTCATCCTAGCCAAACTTATTCCTAGCCATATTCCAAATCAAATTTCCTATCTATGGTACAATGAGATAGAATCAAATCACTTTTGAAATTCCCTATTCCTATCTCTTAGGGATCCTTTCCAAAACCCTAGGCTATCCTATATAAGCAAACATCCCCTTCATAGCCAAAAGGCGCGGCAATCAAAAATATTGAGGAAGGCTACGAGAATAATTCTTACGGCCATATACAAATTCTCTAAAGCATGCGGTAATACAAGTAAAAATCAAGGGTGCTACACTTTTTCTTTGCGGCAGCAAACAAAAATATATTGAGAGGAGGCCATACAATTTCCAAAGTGTGCTTACGGCAAAATACTTGGCTCGTTTTTAATCATCAAATTCCCAAGCCCACATCTTTATAACCGCAATCTCCAAGCCATCACCTTGGGTCGACGACCCTAGTGCCAAAACTGCTGCATCCTAGAAGAACCCCGCTGCTCCGTGTGAAGGAGTCGCCGCCGGACATCGGAGTGGCCACCGCTCATCGAAGTATCGCCGTGAACGAAGCTGATTCACCGTCGTCGTGCACCGTTGGTGTTGTCCCTGAAGTTCACCGTCGAAGTGCTGAACGCCATCAAGAGAAGACCGCCTGAGATCCGAGCCATCGATCGAGGCAACGAAGCCCCGAGGAGATCGCAACGACACAGTATTCTGAAGATCCCGCCGTCACCGTTCAGAGCTTGCCGTCGTGAGCTCGAAACTGCAGTCGAAGACGACGCCGGAACCGGTGTTCACCGTCGGTATAGAGCGCTGCTCATCGCTAAGAAGTTGCCGTCGCTAAAGAGTCCGCCGTCGTCGGAAGAAGCTGCCGCCGCCGTAAGTTGATAGCCTGAGGTGTCGTTGCTGTCGAAGGCACCGTCAAGCTCTTGATCGAGATCACCGCAACAGTATCCCGTTCCTCATCACCGCTGCATCATCGCCAAGGAGTCATCGTCGAGATCTGCGAAGCCGCCGTCGAACCGCTGCTGTCCACGAGATCGCTGCCGTATCGGAGAAGAAGACCGAAGCCTGCATGCTTGGTTGACACCGGAGCTTCCCCCTCGAGTCGACATAGCTGCAGTCGGTGTCTTTGGAGAAGGCGTCGTCTAGTTTGAATCGCAGCAAGTCCCGCTTCACTAAGCTGAAGTCGCTCGTCGCCGACGAAGTCGAAGAAGAACCAGTCTCCCCGCTGCTGCATGCGCTGGGAACGGAGAGAAGCGAAGGGTGACGTGTGCTAGCTGCGCATGAAATAAATCAACGGATACGATTGTGTGGAGACGATTCAACGGCTGCGATTGAAGTAAGAAATCGAATTGAAACGAAAATATTTCGCTGACGTGGCTCGAAGATTATTAAGGGATTTGCTGTGCGCACCAACCAAGCTCAATTGATTTTGAACTGAGTTTCTATGTGCACCGACCGCTTTATTTTAAAGCAGTTTCTGAGCGCACAGACCGGCCTTTATTAAAGGATTGAACTGCAATTGCTTTACGCACAGACCAGTGCATATCTTGACATCCAGGAGTCGGATTGAGACACCGTTTGCGTCAGATTGGAGCTGACGACGTGCTGATTGACAGAGACGCCTACACGGACACAAACTGAGCATTTCTAAACCCTTAAACTTCTTTATTTGTGTCTTAGTGTAACGTTCTCTGTAGGGGAAACTTTTAACATTTTTCTGTGACTATTTTGGGACTTGTCTAGTTGGGACTAGACAAGTGGGACCCAGCTAGTTTGGGACTAGCTGGTAGAAAGCTTTGCTAGGATTGATAGTGAGAGAAAACACTGTGTGTGGGGTACTGAGAGTCTGGCGAGTGTAGGGACGTAGAGGGTGCTCTGAGCGTGCTCTAACTTGTGACTTTGTACCTATTGCACTATTCAATCTAGTATTAGCTTTGGGGGCTGGAGTAGGTCGTTGGGACGACCGAACCAGGGTAAATCTGCTGTGTACTCTGTGTCTGCTTTTCATTACTCTGGTTGTGCTTTAACTGCGTGTGATTTCTCGTGGGTTGCACGAGAATTTTTTATTAGCCTATTCACCCCCCCCCCCCCTCTAGGCTAGGATCCAGATCCAACAGCACATACACCACAAACATTACACACAAGAGTGCACAACATAATACATTCCCTGCCATATGCTATATATATATAACTACCCTTGCATATCTTACGCACATACTACAATAATAGTCAAATAAATATAAATATCCATCTACTCTCCACACATACACACGTATACTTATAATGTGCAAGCAAATACACACAGTCCAATACCCACATATCAAATAGTTCCATTCACTTACATTTATCAAGCATATATACACCTATATTCCGTATCTATCACATTTACATCCACAGTGCACATGTATATACATACACACATGCTTTGGTACAGACCTATATATACACGCATAAAACAAGAATACATTTATCCAAAGCACACTGAGATACACCTAGATAGACAACCTTATAGGATAGCTCAGCAAGTAAACAAACAAGGTATGTATATGTATATATATATATATATTCATTCATCAAATATACACATCATTACATATACTCCTACTACACACTACACATACATGAATACATTCCTACACTCAATTGCGACATGTATAATAGAAATTCTTACATCTATGATACATATTCATGTATACACAGCAAGCAATACCCGACATAGATATTCTCATGCACATATTCATTATACACCCTCAGATGTATAAGTATCAAATCCACATATAGCCAAATACATGTACACACATATACATAAGATTATTATTACTAATAGTAGATATGCACACACACACACACACACATACATACTTATATATACGCACTTGGACCCATGCACAATGCACATACATTACCATGTATAGGCACACACACCCATTCACACATGCCATACATATCCTGCTATTACACTCCTATACATTCAAGCTACTCAAACAACACTAGCAGGTAGTCGATAGCTATTCATACCCTTATATACATAACGTCCAATATATCCACATTTCTACTAGCATACCAGCACATACACAAATAAGTGTATTTCGATATTCATATGCATTCATTAGATAGTCACACCCCATGTAAGTACACATTCATATACTGATACATGCATATCAGAATAGGGATCATTCACATACATATACATATAACCACTCATAAGACATACACTAATACACATTCAATAATAACAACACATGCACACACTCACACCACGCTTGCTACAACACACCTACATACATACAAGTATCTCATATGCCAATACACAATCCCTATCCTGCCACTATATACGGAAGGGTACGTGCACTATATAAACATCCAAATGGTCATATAGACGCTATTCGACGTGGCACGCATACACACACACATATATATACCATAACTCCACTTAACCATGCAAACCTATAGCCACCCCACTTATACATGCACTGCATAATCTCAAACCCTCACATTCATCACATTCTACACATGATACACGTCTCACTTATATCCCTATCCCATAATTGGCACGAGATAGAGCTAAGGCCTAACTTAGGGTGGACGGGTCTAAAGCATCACTACTCAACTTAGGATACATCTACTCCAAACACTTCGGAGCATTACTCGTACTACCCATACGCCCATTACTTATCTATATCATTACGTACACACCATATATGGCCATAGCACAACACATATCTGCACGCAATAGTACAACCCACAGCCATATACTAAATTAAGACAATATACCAGTTCATTTGAGCACATAGGTAGCAGATGCACTTACTTACAGTTATTCAAAAATTTAACACGTTAAGAATTCACACCCTAGCAATGCAACAGTAGCAACATTTATGTACCAGTATTCCATACCTATATCTACATCACCTGCCCATACAAATATACATATATACACTCACATACACTTTCCCCCTATATATCCACAAGACAATATGGACACTCCGCTAATCTATTCACACAAGGATAGATATACCCACCTTGGTACGCTCCCCACAAGGGGACACAACCATAAGGTAATAGATAGGAAAATGCTTACATGGTTCATATCTCACACGTACATATCTTCAGTCACACGCCTACAAGGCATATGTCCCCATTAGCTTATATGTATCCACCAATATACATCCACGAACAAACATGTATATATCACATATGTCTCTGAGTCACATAAGCATACCACATACCAACCTCACATATCCGTATCATGTAACTTTATAGAGACGTAGTATACATACACTCAAGTATTCACCCACCTAGTATATACTCCCACGTCTATCCATACATGCAACTTTCATGCTATTCAAATAAAAATATGTATATATACTGAATACAAGTATACATGTGACGCATATAATTTAAATATCCAAGTACAAAAACTGCATTTATACACACGAATTCTCATTATTATATATATACACAGATCCCAACTAATATACATACTATACTGTAGGAAGTTCATCCTCTGACTTCTGAAGTTATGGGTTTAAGGGTGGATCACTTAAGGCTCTAAGGTGACTACAACATTAGGGCTAATGTATCCCGATCACCTACTGAAGCATCACATGTACTATCCTTACGCACATCGCAGTGCGGTGACCTGCGTGGGCCACCAAAAACTATCACGCCCGTTCCCCAGAATACCCGGCATTTAAATTTTTTTTTCCAAGTATCCTGAAGAGTGAGGGTGATGAGAGAGAACAGAGAAAGAGAAAAAAGAAACTGAATAAGCAGGCCACTACGCATATGCTGGGATAGTACAAGTGCAGCTTCATTCTAATATCAAACAACTCATAAATAACTTAGAACAACAACAACAAATTTATATAAATACTTTCATTTACATACATAGTCCAAATGCACCACTACACTTACACCGCCACTCTCCACCTCCCATGACAAACATATCACGCTACCCAGCTACAGCTCACACCAAGACTACCCCTGAAACCCAACTCCAAGCGACCACCAACCACGCTGTCCCTGCTACCTGAAAAGTGGAGAGGAGCACGTCAATGCATGCCCCAGTAGGAACCAACTTGGATTTGGAATATCGTTTTTAAGGTTATCAATCCACATAGCAAGGCAGGAGAAATAAGACGTGTAACTAAGTAAAATACCGGAAGGTAATTAGCCAAGTAAGAGGATCATACATGCGGTCCAATGTCGAGGTACTGCAAGAAAAGGGTTAGCACGAATAATAATACAAGTGTTCACACAACATATACTAAAAGAGGAATCGCCAGTGCCATGTGTAACCACAGAGTCACACGCAAGCAGGCAAAGGGAAAGGGAAGCGTTGCAAACAGAAGAAGCAACATATAGAACACTTGTCTGTTAATTTATTTATTTGGAAACTTGGGTAAACTGTATGATACCAGGACCTGGACATCACCCCAAATTTGTGGTGAATATAGCACATGACGGAGTGGACACGGGCACTGTACAACACCGGGCCTCTCAGCTCCCCCGTCCCTGGCCGGAGTGAGGCTCTCCCATAGCAACACAACCTTCGTATGTACCCTCCACTCCCGGTAAAGGCGAGTGGGTATAAATATCACATATCACATAATCATTTCCCCCATTTTCTCAGTCCAGGCCTCATATTCACAATTTACTCAAATCCCACCTAAACCTGGGTTTTGCTAACTCACCCTCCTTAGATAGGATTGAGACATTCTAATTCATTAATTAAACATCATAAGTCATCTTATAAGAGTCATGATGGCATGATTTCACATTGTCAACGTTTCTCATTCATATCAATCTGGGTCATACACCTAAGTGTCATGCCCTCTATCATAACCCCATCACATATCAACATGGGTCATGCACCAAAGTGACATGCCCTCCATCACAACTCATTGATACATCACTTATGAAATCATGCCATACATGTCTCGCAATATCACAATTCCATAACATAGTTCATTGAAGCACACTTCTCATGTTTCTCAAATTCCATTTCATTGAGGTATGTTCACAAACACGTGATGGGCGTGACATACATGTCCATGAGCACATTAGCAAATCCATTAGGAACACATGCCAAGAATCTACCTTTCATGTAACAACAATAATCATGCATTATAGAGAGTGAATTTTCAACAATACCCAATTCATAACATCACTTTAATACTTCAGCTTGCTGGAACTTGCAGAATTTGTTAATACATGGCATATAACATCAGTCTTTATTGAGAATTTGACAAAATGTCCCAAATGAAAGTTATAGATTTATCAGTCCTGGATTCACAGATAAAATTTCAGGCAAAAATATTAAGAAAATGATTTATAGTGAATTATTTGATAAAGTGTGTCAAATCTGTTTTTCAGACAGATTTCAGGGTCTGTATTAAAAGCCAATTTTGGGCATGTTGCAGCCAGAAATTCGACATATAAGCACTGTGATGAAAGTTTAGAAAAACTTGTTAAATTTCCAACATGACCAAAAACTTAAAATTCCATTGTGTGTGCAGGTGCTGAGGTCAATTCTACTGAACTGTGTCAAGACGGCAGATCATACAGACATGTTGTAAATATGGAATTTGTTCTCCTAATTTCTGAATTGAACATATATCACAATTTATATGATTTTGGGCTAGAACTTCAAGATCTATCAGAATATAATTTTTTTGAAACATGATTCAGGCTACATTAACCGTAATTATAGCAGCAACACACAATAGAATTTCAGGATTTTGAAGAGATGGATTTGCTTGGAATTTCAAGGGGGTTTTGCATGAAAATTGAATCATGTCACCTTAATTTGATTATCACTACTTCATATTGTTAACACATGATATAAAATCATGATAGAAAGAACCCCTAAATAAGTTTCCAAAGCCAAGTTGGATTCCTACCTCAAGAGAACTCTTTCTTCTTTTCTTCTCTTTCTCTTCCTCTTCTTCTTCTTCTTCTTCTTCTTCTTCTTCCCCCTTTTTTGAGCCATGGAATTTTCGGCCATGCCATGGGGGAGGGGATGTGTAGGTCAAGGAGGAGGAGAAGATGCGAAGTGTGTGGAAAAATAATGAAAAGAAGAGAAGGGAAGAGATAAGAATGAAGAAAGAAGGAGAAAACCCTAGAATTCTCCTAAAAAATCTCTCCATCCTTAACCTAGTCATCATGACAACATAAAATGACCAAAGTGCCCTTTCCAAAATGCCCCTCAACTTTCAAGTAATTACAAATTTGACATTACTTTACGTACACACCATTTTAGTATGTACGTACAGCAGCTTTAGTCCAAATGACCGTTTTGCCCCTCGCCTTTCTAAAATTTTACGGGGTTTGCCATTGACCCATAACCCCTTTCACACTTGCATGGCTTCCCTACACACCATATATGGCCATAGCATAACACATATCTTCACGCAATAGTACAACCCACATCCATATACTAAATTAAGACAATATACCAGTTCATTTGAGCACATAGGTAGCAGATGCACTTACTTACAGTTATTCAAAAATTTAACACGTTAAGAATTCACACCCTAGCAATGCAACAGTAGCAACATTTATGTACCAGTATTCCATACCTATATCTACATCACCTGCCCATACAAATACACATATATACACTCACATACACTTTCCCCCTATATATCCACAAGACAATATGGACACTCCGCTAATCTATCCACACAAGGATAGATATACACACCTTGGTACGCTCCCCACAAGGGGACACAACCATAAGGTAATAGAAAGGAAAATGCTTACATGCGCTCATATCTCACACGTACATATCTTCACTCACACACCTACAAGGCATATGTTCCCATTAGCCTATATGTATCCACCAATATACATCCACGAACAAACATGTATATATCACCTATGTCTCGGAGTCACATAAGCATACCACATACCAGCCTCACATATCCGTATCATGTACCTTTATAGAGACGTAGTATACATACACTCAAGTATTCACCCACCTAGTATATACTCCAATGTCTATCCATACATGCAACTTTCATGCTATTCAAATACAAATATGTATATATACTGAATACAAGTATACATGCGACACATATAATTCAAATATCCAAGTACAACAACTGCATTTATACACACGTGTTACGCCTATTTGGCCGAGGCCCGAAAGTCACGAGCCCAGAAACCCGACCTCCGGTCAAGAGCCCATCTGAGCACTCAGGCCCACTCGATAAGGCCCTATCGGGGACTCCCCCAGATGCTGATCCGACCCGGCCCCGGTAACACACGGGTCACTCACCCACTCCTGCGATAACCGCTCCCTTGATCCCACTACCACTTAATGGCGGTTATGGGGAGAGGCTGGCAAGGCGCTGGGAGCGGCGACGGGGGCGGATTGAGGGGGCACGATTGGGGGCGGACGAGCGACGTGGATCGGTGACAATCACGGCGGAGGTCTATAAAGGGGCTAGGAGGACGACAGGACAAAGGACCGGCATCTCAGGTATCTAGAACCTAAGGTACTCCATCAACGACCTAGTTCCCCCATTTCATCTCCTTCCTCCCCCGCTCGCGCCGTGAGACGCCGTATCGATCTCCTCTCGAGTCGTACCGTCTCCGCCGGGCCTCCTCTTTCAGATCATTGTCTAACTTAGGCATCGGAGGGGTTTTGGCCGGAACCAAGGTCCGGCCCCCCTGACGAGTGTTCTCGTCTGCGCAGGAGGATACCCAATCCACGGGCCGAGGCTTCCCCTCCGCCCTTCGCCGACCACGCAACCAGCTGGACGACTGAGGCTCCCCCTCGTCGTCTGACCACCGAGGCCGAGCGCAACCGACCGAGGCTGAGCGTCTTGACCCGGGCCGAGGCTTCCCCTCGCCCTACCAACGACTGAAGTCCCCGAGTCGACCCAGCCGACGCGCTCCACGTCGTCGGCAGATCCGATTTGAGCCTCTACAGCACCAACTCGACTCGCCCGAGGGACCCAAACGGGCCCCTTGACCACGTTGACCGGATTATCCACGGTCAACGCTTTGTAGTGAGAAAACACTCTGAAACATCTGGCGCCGTCTGTGGGAACCGAAAACCGTCCTACGAAGAAGCAAACCACACCAGTAATGGCACGAGCTAGCAATGAAAAGAAGCGCATGCCCCCCATCCCGGAGGAGGGGAATGGCGCATCCAATGGCAACCTCGAAGACACACCCGTCGGCGATCACCCCGCCCCCTCAACCGAAGAGACCGGCGGCACAGGACTGGCCACACAGGGACAACTCCGCGCCCTGGCTCAGGAGACCAACGCGAGCCTCCAGACGTTGGTCGCGACGGTACAGCAGCTCGTCGGCCATGCGCCATCCAACGGAGGCACGTTGAGCGATAGCCATCGATGGGTGGGGGGTCCTCCGATCTTGCGATCCGCCGTGGTCGACGACCACGGGACCCAAAGACCGAACACAGATCATCGGTTCACGCCGTCCGGCCCCCGTCAGGCGAGATCACGCGCCTCCTCCCCTTATCGTGAAAGGAGCCGAATAGAAACCGAAGGGACGGAGGGCGAATCGATGACTGCATCATCTCGTCGGTCACGGTCGTCCCGCCGCAGGAGAAGCGAACGACACCACTCGAGAGACCGATCACGGCGGAGCAGGAGCTCCCGCCGGAGGAGCCGGGAGCGCCGGGTCAGCCCGACCCCCAGCGTGGCGAAGGTCGTGGAGCCAGCCCCGCCGGCGCCTGTGCACCCTCCACCACCGAACGAGCTAGAGCCAGGCGACTGTCGAATCCCCGGGGGTATCCACGAAGACCGATGCCCCCTCTCACGGAGAATAACCGATGCGCGGGTCCCTTCTCGATTCAGGATCCCGACGCTGGGGAAATACGACAGGATAGGGGACCCGGGAAACCACGTAATGGACTACGAGGGGGACATGTCCTTCCAAGGAGCTGATGAAGACCTGCTTTACCGAGGCTTCTATTCTACTCTCAGGGGAGCGGCGAGGACCTGGTACCGCAGCCTGCCCAGCCGCTCCATCGACAGCTTTGAGCAACTCACCCAGTTGTTCTGCAAGCAGTTCATGGCGGGGAGGCAGATCAAGCCTGACGCCGAACATCTGTTCAACATAGTGCAGGGCCCGGCCGAGCCGCTCCGGCAGTTCATGCGCCGCTTCAATGCGGAGAGGCTGAACGTGAACAACCCTCCCAACCTGGTTGTCCAAACGGCCCTTAAGAAAGGGCTTCGCCACAGAGGCCTCAAGAAGTCCTTGCACAACGATCCCCCGAAGGACCTCCCCGGGATCATAGCAAGGGCCGAGCGTTTCATGTTGACCGAGGAGGCCTTAGCCGAGGATGCAGGAAAAACCGCCCGAGGGACCAAGCGCGACGACAGCAGACGAGGCAGCCCTGAGGGATACCGGACCGAGAAGAAGCCGAGGAACAGGCAGCGCGGAGAAGGTACGAGGGGTGCCACCCCAGACGCCATCCTCGCTCATGTACAGAAGGAAGAGCGCGCCGATCGCCTCCCACCGAAGGCAAAAAGAGGAGGGAAGAATGGGGAGAAGTACTGCAAGTACCACAAAGACAATGGCCACGACACTGAAGACTGCTGGCACTTGAAGAAGGACATAGAGAAGCTGGTGAGCCGGGGGCACGCCAGGAACTTAGCCGACGAGCCGACTCACGGAGAAGGGACCTCTATGCAGCCGGACAAGGGGAAGAAGATCAACATCATCCAAGGACCCCTCCGCATCATAGAGTGAGCTGGCGAGGTCTCTCCCCCCAGTCGCGGCCTAGTCCGAGGGGATTATCTAGGTTCACATCCCTCTGTCTAGCCACGTTTCCTTTTTTCCTTTTTCTCCAAATGTACTAGTCCGACAGGACTCTTAAGAGTACAATCGCATTCCCATTTGTCTTCCCATAATCTTCGATGAAATCAACGTCTCACTAAGGGGGAAAAAGAACGAAGACCTCTACGGGAGGGAAAGCGTTCATAAGTCTGGGGGCAGTCCCCCCAGCCAGCGCGGACGCCGACCGGTCCTAAGCCGAGGAGCTTTGCCCTCGCCGACCGACCCTCGCGCTCGTAAGTCTGGGGGCAAATCCTCCAGCTGGCACGGACGCCGACCGGTCATAAGCCGAGGAACTTCGCCCTCGCCGACTGACTCTTGTGCTTGTAAGTCTGGGGGCAACTCCCCCAGCCAGCGCGGACGCCGACCGGTCCTAAGCCGAGGAGCTTTGCCCTCGCCGACCGACCCTCGCGCTCATAAGTCTGGGGGCAACTCCCCCAGCCGGCGCGGATGCCGACTAGCTCCTAAGCCGAGGAGCTTTCCCTCGCCGACCCTTGCGCTCGCAAGTCTGGGGGCAACTCCTCCAGCCGGCGCGGACGCCGACTGGTCCTAAGCCGAGGAACTTCACCCTCGCTGACCGACTCCTGCGCTCGTAAGTCTGGGGGCCACTCTCCCAGCCAGCGTGGACGCCGACCGGTCCTAAGCCGAGGAACTTCGCCCTCGCCGACCGACTCCTGAGCTCGTACGCCTGGGAGCCACTCCCCCAGTCGACGCGGACGCCAACCGGTCCTAAGCCGAGGAACTTCACCCTCGCCGACCAACTCAATCGTTCTAAAGTTGAAGACAACTACGAAGCGACAAAGCGAAATATACGAGAAGCTCGGGTAAGTCGAATTTCGTTTATAACAGTATGTCTTATTTACAGGAAATCAAAGTGAAGAAGCCTCTCTACAATTAATCCGCTCTCAACGGACAACAAAGCTCGTCACCTACAGAAACTAGGGCCACACCGGCGAAGCAAAACTTGTCAGTTGTAGGCCTAAGCAAAAATCCATGCAACCAGCAATTATTGGCTCTGGACCAGGGAGTCGCTCGCGAGGCCGAAGGAGAAAGCAGGGTCAGGGGTCCATTCCAAGTAGACTGGCCCAAAGCGAAGCGGATGCTAAAAATTTGAGGATAAACGGCCAGGAGGAACGACCTAGGGAACCCGGGCTCGAGAGGACACATCCTCCGGCACCTCCCCCTGCTCGGAGCGAGGGGGGTCGACCGGCGGAGGGGCTTGCCGGACACGCTCCGCACATTCCCGGAAGGAAGACTGGACGACTTCGACGATCCGAGGGGCGATGAGGTCTTCATACTTACCGAAGGCCTCCCTGAGAACCTCGAAGATCCTCTTCCCCAGGGTCTCGACGATGCCCTTCTCCACTTCCTCTGCGAGTCGCGTCACCTGGCGCCGATCCGACAGTTCCCTCTGAAGCTCCTCCCTCTCCAGGCGGAACGACTCCGCTGCTTCCTCAGCCGACTGATGAGCATCCTCCAGCTTCCCTTGGAGGTCACCCACTCGTCCCTCCAGCTCGGCCACACGGAGTTTGAGATGTCGAGACTCCATCTGGGCCTCCGTCATAGCCACCTCCGCCGCCCCGGCCCGCTCCTCGGCCCTCATGGAGGACTCCTCCAGCTCCCTCAAGCGGACGGCTCGACACTGCAACTCCACAGTGAGCGCTGAACCCTGGAAAGACGAGACATGGGCTAAGAAGAGGATAAAGAGAAGGAGAGGAGAGCAAGATAACCGAACCTGTTGAAGGATCCAGACCAAGGAATCCGACATCTTATCGGCCGGGATCTTCTTGAGGAGGCTGCGATCCCGGGGAGGGACGGAGACCTCGGCAACCTGCTGGTCCAAGGCTCGGTCGAAAAACATCGAACTCCCAGGGACGACGATCGAAGCCAAGTCGCTCACCAACAAGGCCCCGACCCCCGGTGATACGGGCGAAGACGCTGCGAGGGGGGTGGCTGACAAAGCTACCGAAGGATCCCCGGTGGTCACCGCGGGAAGCGTGGAACCCGCCGGACTGGAGGGATCCGCGTCCTCCCTCCTCTTCTTTCCTCCGTGGGGCTCCGAAGGCACCGGAGGGGAACGCTTCCGCCTCGCACCATCCTCACCCTCGGGAACCTGAGAGGGCACGCCAAGGGCAGGAGGGACTGCGCCGGACCCGCCATTACCCCCTGCCTCTTGGGCTGACGGGGTGGGTCCGGCCCTTGTGACCCCCCCGGGAAGGGGATCGCCAGAAGAAGAGGCGGGAGGCGCGGCCACCACCTTACCGACGGAAGGCTCGGCTCGGCGCACCTCTTCATCAACAGTCCGCCGAGGCGCCCTTCCAGAGGTACTACCTCGTCTCCGAGCAGCTCCACGACGGATCAGTTCATCGACATCACGGACGAACTCGCGGCCGGCCATCCCTGTGAGGGAAACCAAAATCAGGATGAGTCACAGGGCGATTCACGACATAATAAAGCAACCTACCCGGAGACCACAAGACGACCTTCAGGAGTAGGTCGTCCAACAAAGACCAGATGGACTTTGATTCCAAAGGGAGGGTCGACAGCAGCGCGGCGGCCGCCTGATCGACGTCAGAAAGGGCTAGCGGCGGACGAGGCTGGACAGACCCGCCCCAACTTGTCAAAATCTGGGCATCCTCCAGGAAGATCACAAAGACATAATCCGAACTCCAATCCCCCGACCAGCGGGGCAGCCCGACCAGGCATTCCCTCCTCGAGCGGGCTCGGAGTTGCAGCCATGACCCCGGGCCGACCGTCTGAATCTGGTAAAAATGGAAGAGAAGAGGGAGAGACGGCTCCAGACCACGTGTACAGCAGAGCGTAGCGAAACCTGTCCGTACTGCAATCGAGCAAGGGGTGAACTGGCAAAGCGGCACCACGAGATATTCCATGACCTGGATAAGAAAGGGATTGAGCGGGAAACGAAGACCCAGGCGAAACATTTCGACGTAGACGCCGACTTCATTGCTCCTCGGAAGGCAAATCCGCTCGTCGACGAACGGAACTCGGACATCGTACGGGAACCAGAGATACTTCTCCCGGATCTCCGTGACCGCCGAAGGAATGGTCCTCGACTGCGTTCGGAGGACAACCGGGGGCACGTTGAGACGCACGACGGCCGACGCCACGTCATCACAGGCGTAGTCTGGGAATAGCTTCCCCTTCCCCTTATCACGGAGGGGACGACTCCCGGAGGAGGAACCTGATCCCACTAGCCGAGGCCTGCCCCGCCTGGACTCTGGAGAATCCCTCGCCCCTCGGCCAGAACCGACTATCCTAAGAGCAGCCATAATGCGAGAGCGAGAAAGAAATTACCTTTTAACTAGTTTGAAGGAGACGAAGAAGCGAAGGCGACGGGAGACTCCGAGTTGTAGAAAGCCTAGAGCAATGGGAAGAGCAAGAAAGGAGAGGAGATCAACGCAGCTGGGGATCTTATATATCGGACGCATGGACGAATTCGAAGCGCCTGACAATAACGCGTGGCAGAACTCAAAGAACCGGCGGCGTTTCGAAATCGGCGCCAAGGGAAGTCCAATCGATCCGCCTCGTCATGACCTACATTTATGACCACGCCTCGATTAAAGCGCCACTCGGAATCCCAGGAGGCACAGCGGCCGAACCGGGCAAGCCAAGGCTGGTCGGCCCCACCAAGGGCGACTCACGAACCCCTCGGCTTCTCAACTTAAGACGACCCCGCGACCGATGGGGATAAGCTTGCGGCTACACGTGGCAGCATCAGAGGACCGACGGCGCTTCGGAGCCCGCGCCTTAAAAGTATCGAACGGACCAACTCATGATGACGACTAATAAATGAGTCGACATCGATTGGCGAGCCTGTCAAAGTCGGCAGAAGTCACATCGGCCGAGCCAAACCGGCCGAGGCCGATCGACCCGACCGATGGGGGCAATTGTTACGCCTATTTGGCCGAGGCCCGAAAGTCACGAGCCCAGAAACCCGACCTCCGGTCAAGAGCCCATCTGAGCACTCAGGCCCACTCGATAAGGCCCTATCGGGGACTCCCCCAGATGCTGATCCGACCCGGCCCCGGTAACACACGGGTCACTCACCCACTCCTGCGATAACCGCTCCCTTGATCCCACTACCACTTAATGTCGGTTATGGGGAGAGGCTGGCAAGGCGCTGGGAGCGGCGACGGGGGGCGGATTGAGGGGGCACGATTGGGGGCGGACGAGCGACGTGGGTCGGCGACAATCACGGCGGAGGTCTATAAAGGGGCTAGGAGGACGACAGGACAAAGGACCGGCATCTCAGGTATCTAGAACCTAAGGTACTCCATCAACGACCTAGTTCCCCCATTTCATCTCCTTCCTCCCCCGCTCGCGCCGTGAGACGCCGTATCGATCTCCTCTCGAGTCGTACCGTCTCCGCCGGGCCTCCTCTTTCAGATCATTGTCTGACTTAGGCATCGGAGGGGTTTTGGCCGGAACCAAGGTCCGGCCCCCCTGACGAGTGTTCTCGTCTGCGCAGGAGGATACCCAATCCACGGGCCGAGGCTTCCCCTCTGCCCTTCACCGACCACGCAACCAGCTGGACGACTGAGGCTCCCCCTCGTCGTCTGACCACCGAGGCCGAGCGCAACCGACCGAGGCTGAGCGTCTTGACCCGGGCCGAGGCTTCCCCTCGCCCTACCAACGACTGAAGTCCCCGAGTCGACCCAGCCGACGCGCTCCACGTCGTCGGCAGATCCGATTCGAGCCTCTACAGCACCAACTCGACTCGCCCGAGGGACCCAAACGGGCCCCTTGACCACGTTGACCGGATTGTCCACGGTCAATGCTTTGTAGTGAGAAAACACTCTGAAACAACACGAATTATCATTATTATATATATACACTGATACCAACTAATATACATACTATACTGTAGGAAGTTCATCCTCTGACTTCCTAAGTTATGGGTTTAAGGGTGGATCACTTAAGGCTCTAAGGTCACTACCCACCTTAGGGCTAATGTATCCGGATCACCTACTGAAGCATCATATGTACTATCCTTACGCACATTGCAGTGCGGTGACCTGCATGGGCCACCAAAAAAGGTCACGCCCGTTCCCCAGAATACCCGGCATTTAAATTTTTTTTCCAAGTATCCTGAAGAGTGAGGGTGATAAGAGAGAAAAGAGAGAGAGAAAGAAGAAACTGAATAAGCAGGCCACTGCGCACATGCTGGGATAGTACAAGTGCAGCTTCATTCTAATATCAAACAACTCATAAATAACATAGAACAACAACAACAAATTTATATAACAACTTTCATTTACATACATAGTCCAAATGCACCACTACACATACACCGCCACTCTTCACCTCCCATGAGAAACATGTCACGCTACCCAGCTACAGTTCACACCAAGACTACCCCTGAAACCCAACTCCAAGCCACCACCAACCACGATGTCCCTGCTACCAGAAGAGTGGGGAGGAGCACGTCAATGCATGCCCCAGTAGGAACCAACTTGGATTTGGAATATCGTTTTTAAGGTTATCAATCCACAAAGCAAGGCAGAAGAAATAAGACATGTAACTAAGTAAAATAACGGAAGGTAATTAGCCAAGTAAAAGGATCATACCTGCGGTCCAATGTCGAGGTACTGCAAGAAAATGGTTAGCACGAATAATAATACAAGTGTTCACACAACATATACTAAAATATGAATCACCAATGCCATGTGTAACCATAATGTCACAAGCAAGCAGGCAAAGGGAAAGGGAAGCGTTGCAAATAGAAGAAGCAACATATAGAACACTTGTCTGTTAATTTATTTAGTTGGGAACTTGGGTAAACTGTGTGATACCAGGACCGGGACATCACCCTAAATTTGGGGTGAATATAGTACACGGCGCAGTGGACACGAGCATTGTACAACACCGGGCCTCTCAGCTCCCCCGTCCTTGGCCGGAGTGAGACTCTACCATAGTAACACAACCTCCGTATGTCCCCTACACTCTCGGTAAAGGCGAGTGGGTATAAATATCACATATCACATAATCATTTCCCCATCTTCTCAGTCCAGGCCTCATATCCACAATTTACTCAAATCCCACCTAAACCCGGGTTTTGCTAACACACCCTCCTTAGAGAGGATTGAGACATTCTAATTCATTAATTAAACATCATAAGTCATCTTATAAGAGTCATGATGGCATGATTTCACATTGTCAACGTTTCTTATTCATATCAATCTGGGTCATACACCTAAGTGTCATTCCCTCTATCATAACCACATCACATATCAACATGGGTCATGCACCAAGGTGACATGCCCTCCATCACAACTCATTGATACATCACTTATGAAATCATGCCATACATGTCTCGTAATATCACAATTCCATAACATAGTTCATTGAGGCACACTTCTCATGTTTCTCAAATTCCATTTCATTGAGGTATGTTCACAAACACGTGATGGGCGTGACATACATGTCCATGAGCACATTAGCAAATCCATTAGGAACACATGCCAAGAATCTACCTTTCATGTAACAACAATAATCATGCATTATAGAGAGTGAATTATCAACAATACCCAATTCATAACATCACTTTAATACTTCAGCTTGCTGGAACTTGCAGAATTTGTTAATACATGGCATATAACATCAGTCTTTATAGAGAATTTCACAAAATGTCCCAAATGAAAGTTATAGATATATTAGTCCTGGATTCACAGATAAAATCGCAGGCAAAAATATTAAGAACATGATTTATAGTGAATTATTTGGTAAGTGTGTCAAATCTGTTTTTCAGACAAATTTCAGGGTCTGTATTGAAAGCTAATTTTAGGCATGTTGCAGTCAGAAATTCTACATATAAGCACTGTGATGAAAGTTTAGAAAAACTTGTTAACTTTCCAACAAGACCAAAAACATAAAATTCCATTGTGTGTGCAAGTGCTGAGGTCAATTCTACTGAACTGTGTCAAGACTGCAGATCATACAGACATGTTGTAAATATGGAATTTTTTCTCCTAATTTCTAAATTTAACATATATCACTATTTATATGATTTTGGGGTAAAACTTCAAGATCTATCAGAATATAATTTTTTTCGAAACATGATTCAGGCAATATTAACCGTAATTACAGTAACAACACAGAACAGAATTTCAGGATTTTGAAGAGATGGTTTTGCTTGGAATTTCAAGGGGGTTTTGCATGAAAATTGAATCATGTCACCTTAATTTGATTATCACTACTTCATATTGTTAAAACATGATATAAAATCATGATGGAAAGAAACCCTAAATAAGTTTCCAAAGCCAAGTTGGATTCCTATCTTAAGAGAACTCTTTCTTCTTCTCTTCTCTTCCTCTTCCTCTTCCTCTTCCTCTTCTTCTTCTTCTTCCCCCCTTTTTTGTGCCATGGAATTTTTGGCCATGCCATGGGGGAGGGGATGGGCAGGTCAAAGAGGTGGAGAAGATGAGAAGTGTGTGGAAAAATAATGAAAAGAAGAGAAGGGAAGAGATAAGAATGAAGAAAGAAGGAGAAAACCCTAGAATTCTCCTAAAAAATCTCTCCATCCTTATCCTAGTCATCATGACAACATAAAATTACCAAAGTTCCCTTGCCTAAATGCCTCTCAACTTTCAAGTAATTACAAGTTTGCCATTACTTTACGTACACACCATTTTAGTATGTACATACAGCAGCTTTAGTCCAAATGACCGTTTTTGATTGTTCTTTAAATCATCACATCGAATAAATGATTGGTCTTTAAATCATTGATACGGAATAAGATCATGTTCTAAAGATCACGTATATATAATATAGTGATTGTGATCTTCGTCTAGAAGGGTGGCCCATACCTGACTTTGATGTGACGAGACCCTTGCCTTTTTTGAGGTTTTCGGTCCCTTCTCGGTAAAAGAAGACGCAACAATCGAATTGTTGGGTATTTATGTTATGCCCAATTCTAGTGGATTGGCTATGTATATAAAGATCGTGGAATCACCTTTTCCATAACCCCGGTTTGGGGACTTTAACCCGATATTAGTGTAGTTGGGAGCCCCCGGAGTTTTCTTCTGCAAATAGGGCCTCTTTTCGAGCTAAAGGTTCTTCTTCTCCAGGGGGTCGGAATACGCCTTATGGCTTCTTCAAGTCTCATGTTAGATAGAGTGGCACTGCCCTGGAAAGCTGATATTACAAAGTGGCATTTCAAGATACGAAAGCGGATCATGGGATGGCAGCCTGCCCACCAACCAGATATGAAAATTTTTGTTAATAGTCAAATTCCTCCATCTGTTGCTCTACATCGCGATAGACCAATTGCGTGGGCGGGAAATGGGAGAAAGATACGATCTAGTACGGAGCAGGTCTCGTCCCTTTTTTCCGAGGAGGCCCCCGTTGTCGAAGGACAGATCATTAGTTGGAGACAAACAAAGTCTCATATCACAGCACTTCTCGAAGATCATGTTCTAAAGATCACGTATATATAATATAGTGATTGTGATCTTCGTCTAGAAGGGTGGCCCATACCTGACTTCGATGTGACGAGCCCCTTGCCTTTTTTTGAGGCTTTCGGTCCCTTGTCGGCCAAAGAAGACGCAACAATCGAATTGTTGGGTATTTATGTTATGCCCAATTCTAGCGGATTGGCTATGTATATAAAGATCGTGGAATCACCTTTTCCATAACCCCGGTTTGGGGACTTTAACCCGATATTAGTGTAGTTGGGAGCCCCCGAAGTTTTCTTCTGCAAATAGGGCCTCTTTTCGAGCTAAAGGTTCTTCTTCTCCCGGGGGTCGGAATACGCCTTATGGCTTCTTCAAGTCTCATGTTAGATAGAGTGGCGGTACAACTATCGCTCTACCCCCTTCGAGCTACTGAACACACATCTTTTCAGCTGGAATGAATTTACTTGCTGCTGCCCCTCGCCTTTCTAAAATTTTATGGGGTTTGCCATTGACCCCTAACCCCTTTCACACTTGCATGGCTTCCCTACACACACTTATGCATGCCTACACATGCATACATGCACCACGCACACACATCCAACACATTCCTGTTGTTTTGCACCCACGACGTCTTTCGCACTTCTCCCGCATTCACACTTCGCATTCACTTCCCTTAGCCACGTATTATGGCCCAATCCCCCTTGCACTACGTTACATACATCGATATCCACGTTCATTTCATGCCTATGTATGCACCGTAGGTAGAAATACCATGTGTGTTCAGTAAAATACACGTATAGTGCTAAATAGGGCATTACATTGGATATCTTCAGCTTTCCAATTTTCTTCAAGAGCATATTTTGAAGTTCAATGATGTGGGCTAGTGTCTCCTCGTCTTCTTCTTCTTCTTCGCGACCTTTTTCCTCTTCTTCTTCTTCATCAGAATATGAAACAATGAGTTTCTTACCTCTCCTTGAGGATGACGATCCTCCTTCAGCAGCAAGCTTCTCTTCAGGGATGTTCTGATCAAGATCTTTATGGAGATTCATCCTACCAAGAGCATGAACATCAAAGATGCGTGCCGGATCCAGAATTGTGGTTTCATTATCCAATGGCACATTATAGCCAATAAACAAAATGGTGAGGTAATTCCCATGTGCTAGAGTGGATGAAGGTCTGTCTGAAGAAGCTGAGGCAAGGATGGAGTCCATGATGACTTTGGCCCAATTGACACGAATATTCCCAAGCATTGCATAGATGCACTTGGCTTATTTCTCAGATAGTACAAAGTGACTTCCAGATTTTTGAGTTATATTGTAAGACAATATATTTGCAAGGATTCTTCCTGGATTGCGAAGATCGCTACAAGGAAGTTTTGTTTGGAAATATTTTCCAGGCAAATACATTCTCTCCAAAATGTTTTCATCAGTCATCTCTATATTATCCAGTAACACACCAGTGTATGGAATTCCTAGGGCTTCTTCCAGAGATTTTACGGTTATGGCAAGTTTAGTATCAAGCACTTTGGTGATAAATCTACTTTTGACAAGGTCATAATCCATATTGGCATAAAAGAGATGCACAAGTCTAGGATAGCAGAGATAGGGAAAGTGATCATAGGTGGTGGTTCTAAAGAGATAGGGCAAAATGGTTTCTTTCTAAGAGATGGATTCAGTTGTTACCTTCCTCTTCTTTGAAGCCAATTTCTTGATAAGCATCTAGATAGAGTAAAAACTATTTACACAACTAGATATGCAAGAATATATAGGAGCATAAAAAAATGAAGTCAGAGTTGATGAGAAGAGATTTTACCTTAGGTAAACTTGAGAGGATGATGAAACCAAGTGAAGGTAGAAGTTGAATAACCAAGAGATCACCAAGTGCCAAGAGAAATTTTTCAAGAGGATGAGAGAATGGGTAGTCGGCTACTTTAGTGTTTTGACTATGGGGGTTTTTTTAACCAAGAGGTGAAAGGAGATGAAGAATAGAGGCCTTTGGATCAAGAGATGAGTGGTTGGGATCAAGTTTGGCTTATTGGGTTTAAGTTACCCTTGGATATGAACCCATTAACTCAATGGAAACCCAATAGGAGTTAGAGAAAAAACACAAAAAATCAAACCCAGAAATCTGCACAGCACGCTGGTAGTCGACTCCCTCATGTAGGTAGTCGACTCCTTACTGGGCCGAGTCGTTTTCTCATCCCTAGGGGTTTTGGTCCAAGCCTGAGTGCGTTTCTGAACAAAAAGTATTTTATAAATATAACACAAACATTTATAATCATATATAAAAAGGTTTAAAAAAATTATTTAATCATTTAAACATGTTAAGCATATATTTTTGCAAAGTGATTAAAAAAACTTCTGATGCTGGTCTGGTTATCAAGCGTTGGATCTTGTTTCTCCTATTCGTTTCCTTAAAGTACCTGAAAGATAGACGTTTATGGTACTCTTTGCTTTTGAGCCCAGAGGGTTAGTCTCTAGGAAATCAAACCCAGTATGGTTTAGTTCCTTCATGAAAGATGTATCTATAATTTTTGCTTAAATGAACTTGCTGAACGAAGTTTGTAGCGTACCTTTTCTTTCTTTGATCGGACAAGTTCTTTGGTACCCAGATTCTCAGAAAATTATTGTTAGAATGATGCATCCTAGTATGCTTAACCAGTTTCTTGGCATGATGTGAATCATATCCGAGTCCGGTTTTGCTAGATGAGGCTTTTTGGTTATCTATTAAACTATCTAGCTTCCCTTTTCCTTTGTTGAAATTTTCAATAATTTTCATCGTAGCGTCGTATTTATCTTTTACAGATACGAGAAGATTATTCAAATTCTCAACTTTTTCATTTACGGAATGAATGTTTTTTTGCAAGGAATTATTCTTTTCTTTAAGAAGGCTATTATCCTTGATAATTTCTTCTTTTTCTTTAGCATCCTTTTTAATATTCCTAAGTGTTCTTCTATGTTCTTTTATGAGCTTTTCATGCATTTTGCATAGCTCCTTATATGCTCCCCTATATTCCATGTCTTCATCATCACTTGATGACGAATCACTATCACTAGATGAATCATGATGCGAGCTTACCTTAGAAGATGTGGAAGGCATGAAGCACATGTGTGCTGTTTCTCTTCTTTCATCATTGTCGTCTGCTGAGGATTCATCGGATGAGGAATCGTTGCTCTGGTCGAAAGCTGCATAAGCTTCCTTTCGTCGGAATTTGTTTCTTCCAATGTTTCTCTTTTCATTGCTTTCTCGGTTCTTCCCACGATCTCTGGAATCATGGTTGTTTCTTTCCAACAGGCAGTCTCTTTTGACGTGTCCTGGTTTATTGCAACCAAAGCAGATAATACTGTTAGTGGGTCTAAAAGAGCGTTTACCATACTTACTTGTGAAGAAATCTTTAAAGTTCTTTGAGATGGAGGCATAATGGTCTTCTTTGTCCGTGTAGTCAGAATTTTCTTCTTGAGCTCTAAAAGAGAGATTCTTCTTCTTTGGTTTTTCTTCGATCTTCTTATCTTCTTCAAGTTTAATCTTATATGCCATGAGATTTCCCATTAGTTCTTCGATGGTCAGATCCTTTACGTTATGAGCTTCTCTAATGGCCGTTGTCTTTCCCTTCCATTCGGGTCGGAGAGATCTCAGTATTTTCAACACCTACTCGTATTCGGAAAGTTTCTTTCCTAATCATGCGAGCTCATTTGTAATATTAGTAAATTGAGTATTCACATTGGTGATACTCTCTCCTTCTTCCATTTTAAAAGATTCTAATTTAGAATTTAAAACATTTATGCGGGATTCTTTTACCTTTTCAGTTCCCTCGTGACTTACCTGAAGGGTGTGCCATATTTTATATGCTGTCTCGCATTGGGAGACTCGATTGAACTCATTTCCTGTTGCAGCGCAAAATAGTGCATTCATTGCCTTTGCATTAAGATTTTCTCTCTTCTTGTCGTCGGCTGACCACTTCCCAAATTCAACTTCGGTGGGTGCGATGTACGGAACTTTAGTGACGGTCCATGCTTCGATGTCCAATGACTCCAGGTGAGTCTTCATTCGGATCTTCCAGCTAGCGTAGTTCGTTCCGTTGAACAGTGGTGGTCGCATGGTATTGAGTCCTTCAGAATGGAATGATGTTGATGCCATCACCTTTATAGCCTCGCTCTGATACCAAGTGTTGGATCCTGTGGATGGCAAACAACACTAGAAGGGGGTTGAATAGTGTTGTATAAAAATAAACTTTTTCGTTCTTAATAGATTTACACAATTCAAAGCCGTCTAATGTTGCCTAAGAAACCAAGTAGAGTGATCTACGCTTGGTTCTTAATCAACTTAAGTAATCTTAAAAGAAGATCAGAGATAAAACTCTTCTGGTAGTCGACTCCCTATGAACAGTAGTCGACTCCCAGAGGGAAATTAAGCACAGCTCAGTTAATGAAAAAGATATATGCAATTGCAAATAATATCAATGTTATATTTATATTCACAACTGATATCAGAAAGATAATCTTTACAACAATGACAAGGAATTACAAAGATATAATAATAACAAAGTAAATAAGAATTGCTTGCAGAAATAAATAATCAAACACAGAAAATCAAACGCAGAGACAAGCGATTTTTATCCTGGTTCCCCACAACTTGGGTACGTCCAGTCCCCGACCAATCCGGTACGAGATTTTCCACTATCTACCTTAGCAAATACAAGCACCTAACTTCACTTGTTAGGATTTTCCCACACACCTAGCCTTAACCAGGATTTCCGATTGCAACACTGCAATATTTCATCACCTAGACTTGTCTAGGGTTTTCGACACCCTCACAACAAAAGGGCAAACACAAAAATAAAATCAATATCCAACTCACCACAATGTTTGGTGGAGGTTGGATTTACAACCAAATTCTATAGCCAATAGTAATAGACAACTATGTGTATTTGTGGATTTATAGAATAAGATTTTAGATCACACAAAGATACGAATGAAGTCTTTGTGATCAATGTTTTTCAAAATCCTTTCAAAATAAAATCAGAGAATAAAGAGTATGGATTTTGAAAACAAATAGCCAAAATAAAAAATTGATCTTCAGAAAATAATATCTCAAAGAAATACAAGATCAAGAATGTAAAGACAGATTTGGCTAAGAGAAAAAATGAGAGCTGAGAATTTGAGAACGTTTAGAACTTTTGCACAAGAGAAATTCGATTTCAAGTATTGTGTTTTTCTCTCAAAGAAATAGTCCTCTATTTATAGGTAAAAATTGACAATTCAAAATTCAAATTCGTTTGACTTTTGCCCCGAGAATCATGGAAGCAATAAATGAGAGATGTCAAAAGTCAGGTCAAACGTCGAATTTCGACAGCTGGTAGTCGACTCCCTAGGATTGGTAGTCGACTCCCAGTGTGTTTCAGGAGAAAATAATTCTCAGCTGGTAGTCGACTCCCACTCCTTGGTAGTCGACTCCCAGAGGAGTTTCTTCTGAGACACAGCTAGTAAGACATGTAGTTAGCTCCAGGATGTAATGGAGTTTCAGTACCAAAATGGAAAGTGACTAGCAAAAAGCTTTCAATAACTTTGAAAAATGATTTTAAAAGTATTTAAAATATTTAACTTCGAAATCAATTGTGTGTGTGTGTTGTCTATACGTTTGGCTTTAACATAACCCTAAGAAGGACACACTCACACACTGCAGACTAGGACATGTCTTCGGAAGCTTGATCAACTGATGATGATGTAGATGTGATCTTCTCTTGAGCTTCTGTTCCATTTGAGCTTTGAGCTTCATCATCGATCTAGCAACGTTCGTCCTTGTCTTTGCTAAGTGAGCGTAGATTGTGCTTCTTCAGAGTATGTATAGCGCTTGCCATTTGTTGCATAATCTGCACACTTAATAGTAGTGTAGTTAGTACACTAAGCTTCATTTGGTGTGCTCATCATCAAAATCACTTAGGGTGGAATACAATTTCCATCACCTTCATGGGTTCTCCCTAGAACGTTCATAGGATTAGGGATTCGATATGATATATGGATTTAGATGGTTACGTGGGGGCGTTTTATTGTCATTGGTGGGAGAAAGACCACCTTTGACCGTCGGGCCAAGGGGAAATAAAACGGGAGTTTGATTCTCTAGCCACAGCTCACCCCCCTAGCGTAGACATTGACTCCTCGCGCGTGGGAATGGCTTGGATGAAATGTCAGGAGCAATCGTTGCGAGCTTAGTACTCCCAGAGTCGGGCGGTGTTGGACATGGGAATGCCCACCATCCGAACCTGGGTAGACCTAGCGTTTCATCCTGGGCATCGACCGGAATATCGGGCCCATGGGATGCTAGGTACCACTATTAGAGACAACGTCTCAGCTCTAAACCCTAGATTCCGATCACATTCCTATCCTTTGTTCGTAATAGTGAGAACTCATGATACGGCGGAATCCAGAGTCATAGGTTACCTTTTTATCTCTTACACCATTTTCATTAGTTTACTATCGTGACATCGAACAAGAGAACAGGCTAGCTCACCCACCGGGTGATCCGGATCCCGAATGTTCACAAGCACAACACACGCCTCCCTGTGATCGACCCCCAAGCCACACTTCGACACCGTGCGCTTGCGGTTTACAAATTCTAATCCTAGTATCCCCATCCTGATTTGAGTGCCAAATGGACGGGCGGGCAGATGGGTCGCTGATATACCGATGGAGCTGAGACACATGGAAGACATCGTGAACTCCCTCCAAAGATGGTGGCAAAGCTAAGCGGTAGGCTAGCTCGCCAACTCTCTCTAGAACATCGAAGGGTCCGATGTATCTCGGGCTGAGCTTGCCGCATTTCCCAAATTGAATCACTCCTCGATTCGGGGAGATCTTCATGAATACATGGTCTCCCGGCTGAAACTATAGATGACGTCGTTTAGCATCTGCCCAATGCTTATAACGGTCCTGAGCGATCCGAAGCTTGTCCCTAATATCTTGAACAATGTCCACTGCTTCAACAATCATCTCCGATCCCAATAACTCTCTATCTCCAATGTCATCCCAGCTCAGTGGCGATCGACATTTCCTCCTGTAGAAAGCAGCAAATGGCGCCATGCCAATGCTCGCCTGATAGCTGTTGTTGTAGGAGAACTCCACCTGGTGTAGATGATCCTCCCACGAGCCCTTGAAATCCAGCATACATGCTCTCAGCATATCCTCCAAGATCTGAATGATCCTCAGACTGATACCCAGATTGGTCTGTAGACTCTTCCAGAACTGAGACATAAACCTCGTATCACGATCTGATACAATGCTCACAGGGACTCCATGCAAGTGCACGATCTCCTACACAACATAATTCACATCACTATTGGTACTAGAAGGGAATTACGAAGGGATGAGTTGGGTCATTACCTCCATATACTTCCTTGCGAGTATCTCCGTGGATTGTCCTACTCGGAATGGTATAAAGTGCGCAGACTTGGTCAATCGATCAACGATGACCCAGATTGCGTCATTTTGCCTGGTGATCTGAGGTAAGCCAGTCATGAAGTCCATCGTGATGTGATGCCACTTCCACTCTGGAATCGACAGAGGTTGTAGTAGTCCAGCAGTACGATGATGCTCAGCCTTCACTTACTGACACACGAGGCACTTGGCTATGCTCTGTCCCACACTTCTCTTCATCCCATGCCACCAGAAATTCTGACGAAGATCCTTGTACATCTTCGTACCTCCATGATGAATGGAATAAGGCGAACTGTGAGCCTCATTCATCAACTCCTCTCTAACATCTCCTGCAGGTACGCAAATCCTACTGCCATATCCCAAAGATCCATCCTCGTGAATCAAAAAATCTTTCCGGAGTCCTGCTTCAACTTGCTCTCTGATCTTCTTCAACTTAGCATCTCCAGCTTGAGCAGTCTTGATCCGATCCACAATCGTCGACTGAATCTGCATGTTCATCAACGACGATGTGACTCCCGGTAGGACAACTTCAACATCCATCTCTCGCAGATCCTGCTATAATCTCCACTGAGCTGTGAGAATCATCACTTCGGGCAGTCGACTCAAAGCATCCGGTACGACATTCACCTTTCCTGGATGATACTGAAGGTCGATGTCGTAGTCTGCCATCAATTCCAACCATCTGCGATGCCTCATATTCAGCTCCTTCTGAGTGAATATATATTTCAAACTTTTGTGATCAGTGAAAATTTTCACTTTCTCACTCAGTAAGAAATGTCGCCAGATCTTCAGAGCAAAGACGACAGCGGCTAGCTCCAAATCGTGGGTCGGATAATTCTTCTCGTGGACCTTCAACTTTCGTGAAGCATATGTGACCACATGGTTGTGCTGGTGCAGAACGCATCCAAGTCCCTTGCCCGATGCGTCGCAGAAGATCTCGAAGCCTCCTCTTCTGCCAGGAATAGCTAAGACTGGTGCAGTAGTTAGTCTCTCCTTCAAAGTAGAAAAGGTTTGCTCACAAGAATCTGACCAACTGAACTTAACATCCTTCCTCGTAAATCTCGTCATCGGCTCAGCAATCCTCAAGAAATCCTTGATAAATCTGCGGTAGTATCCAGCCAATCCAAGGAAACTCCTGATGTCCGATGCGGATCGAGGTGTAGGCCATTCACTGACTGCTCTGACCTTTTTCGGATTCACTAAGATGCCAGCTCCTGATACTACATGTCCAAGAAATGCAACTCTGTCCAGCCAGAATTCGCATTTGTTGTACTTGGCACATAGTCTATGATGACGGAGCGTCTCTAATACCATCTTCAAGTGCTTGTCATGCTCCTCCTCGCTCTTCGAGTACACCAGGATGTCATCTATGAAGATCACTACGAACTTGTCAAGGAAGTCATAAAAGATAATGTTCATGAGATTCATGAACATAGCAGGAGCTTTGGTCACACCGAACGGCATGACAACGAACTCATACTGCCCGTACTTGGTCCGAAAAGCTGTCTTGGGCACATCTTCCTTCTTGACTCTGACTTGATGGTATCATCTCCAAAGGTCCAACTTCCACAATACTCTCGATCCACCAAGCTGATCGAAGATGTCATCAATACAGGGTAGCGGATACTTGTTCTTCAATATGATCTGATTAAGCTCCCGATAGTCGATGCACATCCTTCTCGATCCATCCTTCTTCTTCACCAGCAAGACGGGTGCACCCCAGGGAGATACGCTGGGATGAATGAAACCCTTCTGTAGTAGCTCATCCAACTGCTTCCTCGGCTCTTCCAGCTCTGCAGGAGCCATACGGTACGGCGCCTTAGAAATCGGTTGAGCTCCTGGCATAAGATCAATGCCGAACTCCAGCGCTCAATCGGGCGACAATCCAGAAATGTCTTCATGGAAGACGTCTTCGAAATCTCTCACTACCGCTGGCTTCTCTGATCCAGCTATCATGGATGCAACAGTCAATCTGTTCGGCTGGGCCTGGAACTTGACAGGTCCAAGCGAACGTCCTCCGCTGATGAACTCGAACACTGGGTGGTTAGGAATTTCGATTACCACTTTCTTCCTGTGACAGTCGATCGTGGCATAAAAAGCTCCTAACCAGTTAATGCCGAGAATAGCATCAAAGTTGGGTAGGTCGTGGACAATGAAATCAGCATATAATTCGTGTCGACTAACTACCAACGGCTAGGGTCTACATCCCAGGGCAACCTTCACTACACCACTCTCAGTTGTAATATTCCAACACTTGGGAAGTGTGTAGGTGGGTATCGAGTGTTTGACTACGAACTTCCGAGATAGGATACACATGGAAGCTCCAGAATCGAACAGGGTCAAGGCCAGGTGAGATGAAACTAAAATGACACCTACGGTAATATGCAACTAGTTTAAACATGGATCTAACTAATCAAACATAAATGCATAAATAAGGAAATACTAGTCTAGAGGTTACCTGCAATCATGTCATCCTCAGCTTCAGCCTCAACGGCTGTCATAGTTGTTGAGTATTGGACTCCCCGGATTTGGTTTTGGATGATGAGCAAACATAAATAAATCGTGAACTAACACTTTATGAGCGCAGTTATGGAGATCATCGCCAAATTCACGTGAACATCCAAAGCGACGTCTCAAGACTTCTCAAAACACGTATTCATATGCCTAAAGCTTCGTTGAAGCTTTTGGACCAACTTTGAAGTCATGAAGATTCGATCGAAGCGTTTGAAGACGGTTGTCTAGATTTATATTTAGTCTTCTAGCTTTGTTATTTAGAATGTTAAGCCTTGAGTAGGTATTATCATTTAATCTTCATATCGCTCCTTTCTTAGAGCTAGGATCTTAGTAGAAGTCCACTAAAACTTTCCCGAAGCATCGCGCTTCGATTCGGGACTTCTTGTGCATATTAGTTGGTTCAAGAAGAAGAACCAACCGACTATATGGTGATCTAGTCGGTCGGAAAAGCTTCTTGGACCGACTAGTTTGTCTCCCAAATTCTAAGCTCTTTACTGTTCACAGTTAGTCGGTCTTAGTTGACTCACCGACCGACTAGTTGGTGAACTAGTCGGTCAGTGATGATTCTTAGACCGACTAGTTGAGCTTTACTGTACATGCCAATTTTTCACCTGAGTTATGTTTATCGTTAGTCGGTCTAAGAACGTTTGGTGACCGACTAGTTGATGATCTAGTCGGTCAACATTTGTTCTTGGACCGACTAAATCAATTTGTATTCAGACTAATAGTTTTTGACTCTTAGTCGGTCTAAGTTAACTGACCGACCGACTAGTTGAGAAACTAGTCGGTCGGAAAGTCTTCTTGGACCGACTAGTTATCTAGGTCTGAAATTTCATCTGTTCTCTGTTCATCCTTTAGTCGGTTCATGTTGTTTCACCGACCGACTAGTTGATGAACTAGTCGGTCATTGGTTGTTCTTTGACCAACTAATTGCCCCAGATTTCCAACCGTTGGGAGATGACCTAGCTCGATTTTGTGGGACCCTATAAATACGAAGCTTGGTCATTTCTCTCAAGGTTAGAGCTGCTATTGAGAGAATTATTCAGATTGAAAGAGTTAGAGATTAAAACTCATTTCCAAAGATCTCTTCCTCACAAGAAATCATTCTCTCCCTCATTTGAGATCTAGAATCCATCTTGAGAGAACTTTGTTCTTGTTGATCCATCCAAGCTATTGCTTGATTCAAGTCTCCTACTCATTCCTAGGCACCCATTGCTGCTCATATTGGTGGTGCTAGGTCTTGGTGACTTCTCCTTCCTCAAATCCCTACTTGCCCTAATTTGGTAAGAATACTCAAGGTATAGGGTTTGTGGTAAGTTGTTGTTTATTTCATATAAACTCTTTTATTGCTATAGATTCTCTCGGTTGTGAGAGAAGGTTGTGATCCCGGGTTGTGGGATTCACTATTTCTATTGATTGTATGATTTGATCTTGTGAAGGTTTTTCACAAGGTATTCATAGTGGAAATCTTGGGTTAGGGTTTCTAACCTAAGTATCCGGAGGGGATCCGGGTGTTCTGGGACGTAGGATCACCGGGTACAAGTCGGGGAGACTTGGGTGGATCCGAACCCATCATACCAATTGTTAGCATTGAATATTTGTTGTTGTCTATTTTAGCTTCCGCATTTGTTGGTAGTAGTTTGCACGATAATTAGGAATTATACTCCTTGTTATTTTTAAAGTACTATTCACCCCCCCTCTAGTACTTGTGCAGTAGCTTTCAGGGCATTACATTTGGTATCAGAGCCAGATACTAAGCTATGTCTGCCAACGACAACAAGACCGTGCGTCTACCTTCGGATTATAGCACCTTCAAGAACCGTGAAGGAGCTTCTTCGGTAATGGAATGACATTCCTCAACGACGCCTCCATTCTTCAACGGTACCAACTACGGGTACTGGAAATGCCGGATGGAAACTTTCCTCCGGAGTGCTTCACTATGGAGGACCACAATGAAGGAGTATGTCGAGCCCGCCGAAGAAGATTTCGAGAAATGGACTCCCGCGGAGGTCGCCGCAGAGGTAAGCAATGCTAAGGCAATGAACGCCTTGCAATGCCATTGGAGCCCGAGGACTTCAATAAGATATGCACATGTAAGAGTGCATATCAAATTTGGAACTCCCTTCTCATCTTACATGAAGGGACGAGTAGGGTAAGAGACTCTAAACTCGTTGTAGTTAATAAAGATTACAAGATGTTTCATATGCTACAGGGTGAGAAGATGAAGGAGTATTATGCTCGCTTCATCGACATCATAAACGAGTTAGAGGCTCTCGGCAAAACCTACACCCAAAAGGAGAAATGTTCGAAGCTTATCGAAGGACTTCGTTCTAGTTGGGAAAAGCGTACCTTCGCCATCGAGGAAGGTAACGATATGAACAAGTATACCGTAGTTCAATTAATGGGTACTTTAATGTCATACGAGGTACGCAAGGATAGCAAGGTGAAGTTACAAGAGAAGATGAAGTCTTACTTGAACCAATACGTGCCTAAGAAAAAGGCGATTGCGTTCAAGGCGGCTCCATCCACCTCTACCGATGACGAGGACTCGGAAGACGAAATGGACATGGAATCCATTGCCCTCATGGCAAAGAAGTTCAATCGCTTCTTTCGAAAAGGTAACTTCAAAGGCAAATCTAAATTTACTTCTACTAACGCCTCTCCTCCTTTGTGCTTTAAGTGCAATAAGCCAGGACACATCAAAGCGGATTGTCCACAAAACAAGCAAAAGGAAAAGTGGAAGGCGCCGAAGTACGACAAGTCCAAGAAGTACAAGAAAGGGAACAAAAAGGGGCTTGTCGGGACATTCACCGACTCCAATGATTCATCTAGCGGAGAGTCGGATGATGAGCAAGTGGAGCAAGCACACATGTGCTTCATGGCTAGAGAGGAGCAAGATAAAGATGCCTCATCCGATGATAGCGACAACGAAGGCGATGAGGTAACAATGGATGACTTTAGGAATGCTAATTCTCAATTGTGGTCTAAGTATACTAAATTAGTAAATAGATATACTAAAGTAAAAGATGACTTAGCTAGCATTCAAACCTCTCCTAAAACAATCATCACCAACAACGACACCGTTGTTGAAGGGTTGAAGAATGAGATTGTTAATCTCAAGACTCAACTTGAACATGTTAGCATTGAGGATCCGGAGGAACACAAGATAGCGGATTTGACTTCTCAAAACTCGACTTTGAGTATTGAGAATGAGAATCTTAAATCTCGTGTTTATGTGCTCATATCGCAAGTATCCACTTTGGATGCTTCTATGCGTTCTCTCACCGAGAAATATGAGAACACATTAGGCCGTATTAATAAATTCAATAAGGGTAAGGACCATTTGGATAAAATCCTAAGTGACTTACTTCCGGCCAATCACCACATTGGCTTGGGGTATACGATGGGAAGTTCATCCAAATCGGCCACTACTTTTGTTAGGCCAACTTCCGGTGACTCAACGAGTGGTAGCAAACACTCTATTGGTAGTTCATCTACCAATGGTGCTTCCACCTCGTCCACACCCTCTTTTGGAAAGAAACCCACTTTGGGTGGACCTCCAAAGAAGGGTCATGCCTACATGTACACAAATACCATGCCACGTAGGATCACACGTCCTACTCCACCGGCTCACTCATATGATGATTTCTATGCTACACATTCACGGGCACGTGCACAACATGTGAGACACCCTCACGCACGTGTTCCCTCACATGCATATGTTCACCCACATCGTCATATGAATAATTATCCATATGCACCATTTCATCATGTTCCTTTTACTTATCCACGACATGCATCACGTAGAAATCAACAAAGCATGCATTCTCTCAATTGGATGAGGGCTCCCAAAATATTCACAATTTGGAGCCCAAAGGACACAAGCATGAATGAAAAATAAGTTTACATGAATGCTTATTTTTCGGATGTTGTGCATAGTGTTAATTATGTGGGGAAGTCTAAGTCCAATTGGACTTGGCTTCCAAAGGTCTAATCTCTTGGACCCAATGACCTTGGGTACCATGATATGAAATTATCTATCTTTAGGTACTCACGGAAAAGAAAAAGAAAAGGAGCAACAAATTTAAATTTAGCTCCAAAGGAAATTGGATACTCGATAGCGGGTGTTCAAAACACATGACGGGTGACGCTCAATTGCTCTCCGGAGTGGTTCCCATTGCTAATGGAAATCATGTCGTCTTTGGAGGCAACGAGAGCAGAACCATCATAGGTGTTGGTAAAGTGGGTAATCCTTCTAAACCCCTTATATGTGATGTTTACCTTGTTAAAGGATTAAACCACAATCTCATTTCAATAAGTCAACTTTGTGACAAAGGTTACAAAGTTAGCTTTGCGAAAGGAATGTGCCATATTTTAAGAAAAGATAATAATGAATTATTGTTTTCCGGCACATGCCATAAGGATATATACATCCTAGATCTTCCAAGATCACATGAACAATGTCTTATTGCCAACACAAGTGAACAACACTTATGGCATCGACGTTTTGGTCATGTGAACTTTGGAACACTATTTAAGCTTTCCAAGTTAAATTCTATTAGAGGCTTCCCTAAGCTTGTCTTTCAAAAGAAAAGCTTGTGTGACTCGTGGCAACAAGGCAAGCTTCCAAAATCGTCGTTTAAACCTAAGAAAAGCATTTCGTCTAAGCGGCCACTAGAGCTATTACATCTAGATTTATTTGGGCCAACTAGAGTTGCTTCATTAGGAAATGCACGATATGGACTTGTCATCGTTGATGACTTTTCTAGGTTTACTTGGGTATTTTCATTATGTAATAAAAATGAAGCTTTTGAAAACTTCACAATTTTTGTTAAGAAAGTACAAAATCTCTTAGGAACCACCATTGTCACTATTCGTAGTGATCATGGAGGTGAATTTGAGAATGAGTCTTTTGAGACATTTTGTTATGAAGTTGGTATTACACACACCTTTTCATTCCCTCGCGCACCTCCTCAAAATGGTGTTGTTGAGAGAAAGAATAGGACGCTAGTGGAGTGTGCTCGCACTATGCTTGATGATAGCCAACTTGGCCATCAATTCTGGGCGGAAGCGGTACACACCGCTTGCTATGTGTTTAATAGAATACTTTTGAGGCCCGGCACTAAACAAACTTGATATGAATTTTTGTTTGGTAGGTTGCCTCAAGTTAAACATTTTCGTGTTTTTGGTTCAAAATGTTTTATTAAGAACACCTATGGTAGTTTGGACAAATTCGATCCAAGATCCGATGAGGGGATTTTTGTTGGGTATTCCTCTCGTAGCAAAGCCTACCGGATATACAACAAACGAACCTCAACGATCGAGGAATCGCTTCATGTTTCATTTAATGAAGGATTTGTTCCAACTAGAATTACTAATGATGATGACTCTATGGATGTCTTATGTGATTCAATTGGTAATTCTAATTCTATTAATTCTATTGATTCTATTGATACTAACCCGACTAATGAAGTTGTTAAGAATGTTCCTAGTGATCAAGGAATTCCCAAACGGCTTCATACCGTTCGTGACCATCCCCATGAGCAAGTCATTGGCAATATTCATGATAGAGTCAAGACGAGATCACAAGTCCACCACTTCGCCAATTGTGCCTTTGTCTCCTCGATTGAGCCAAAGAATATAAATGAAGCGTGTGAAGATAGTGCTTGGATCCTTGCCATGGAGGAGGAACTCATTCAATTCGAGAGGAATGAGGTATGGGAGCTTGTTCCATTGCCTTCGAAGAACCACACCGTTATAGGAACGAAGTGGATCTTCAAGAACAAAACCGACGAGAACCAAATCGTCGTCCGAAACAAGGCTCGGTTAGTAGCTCAAGGCTATCGACAAGAGGAAGGTATCGATTTCGAAGAATCCTTCACTCCGGTAGCAAGATTAGAATCTATTAGATTATTGTTATCTTTTGCATGCCATAAAAATTTCAAACTATTTCACATGGATGTAAAAAGTGCATTTTTAAACGGAGATGTCGTTGAGGAAGTTTATGTTTTTCAACCTCCAGGCTTTATTAATGAAAAATTTCCTAATCATGTTTTTAAACTAAAGAAAGCACTTTACGGTTTTAGACAAGCTCCTCGAGCTTGGTATGATCGCCTAAAGAATTTTCTTTTGGATTTGAATTTTAAAATGGGAGAAGCCGATTCTACACTTTTTGTTAAGCATTCGAATAATGATATACTTTAGTTCAAATTTATGTTGATGATATCATCTTCGGTGCTACTAACTTCGCTCTTTGCGAAGAGTTTTCTAATGTTATGAAGGAACAATTTGAGATGAGCCACATGTGTGAGCTCAAATACTTCTTAGGTCTCCAAATTCGCCAAATGAACGATGGAATCTTCATCCACCAAACGAAGTACACGGTGGAGTTGCTAAAGCGATTTGGAATGGAGAGTGCCTCCGGGAAAAAGACTCCAATGAGCACTACTACGCATCTTGATAAAGATACGGGCGGAAAAGATGTAGACATTCGTCTATACCGAGGTATGATAGGTAGTTTACTTTATCTTACCGCAAGTAGGCCCGATATTATGTTTGCCGTATGTATTTGTGCTCGTTATCAGTCTCAACCTAAGGATTCTCACTTAGTAGCGGTAAAACGTATTTTTCGCTATTTAAGTTACACGTTAGACTTTGGATTACTTTATCCAAAATCTAGCACGTATGAGTTAGTCTCATATAGTGACGCTGATTATGCAGGATGCAAATCCGACAAGAAGAGTACTAGTGGCACTTGCCATTTTATAGGAAATTCTCTTGTCTCTTGGTTTTCCCAGAAGCAAAATTCCGTATCACTTTCAACCACCGAGGCGGAATACATTACCGCCGGTGTTGCATGTGCCCAGGTTCTTTGGATGAGACACACACTTAAGGATTTTGGTATACATTGTGATACTAGCCCTATCATGGTGGACAACCAAAGTGCCATTTGTCTTTCAAAGAATCCGGTGTCTTTCAAAGAATCCGGTGCACCATTCCCGTTCTAAACACATAGATGTCCGACACCATTTCTTAGATGATCATGTTGCTAAAAAGGACATCATATTAGTGTACGTTGAAACCCAGAAGCAAATCGCCGATATTTTCATGAAACCCCTAAAGGAGGACTCCTTTGTGCGGTTGCATCGAGAATTGGGGATTATGGGTGAATCCGAGATTTAGGATTCATTTTTATTCAATAATCTTGCATGCTATTCAATTTCGCTATATTTATTCATGCTAGACTTATTGGATTCTTTCGGGATTTTTGTGAATTTTTGGAATTTATGCCCGAATTTACTCTCGAACGTCGTATTTAAGTTTTTCGATGATTAATGGGGTAGTATGATGATTTTTGAGAGTTGAACGATGTTTCGTCCATGTACATTTAGGAGAGAACTCATTAATCTATTTTTGGACTCATCTAGTCGGTCAGCTAATGAACTCAAACCGACTAGTTCAAGCTTATAAATTTCCTTTGCTATTGACTTCATTTAGTCGGTCCACGTTCACTTACCGACTGACTAGAATGAAAACTAGTCGGTCAGTACTTGAACTTAGACCGACTAACTCTAGCCCTACATTTTTCGTATGTCGGCTGTTTCGACTTAGTCGGTTCAAGCTCATTGACCGACTGACTAGATCGTCATCTAGTCGGTCAGTGCTTGAACTGTGACCAACTAAGTGCTCAGGGACAGTCGTGTCTTTTCGCTTGTCGACTGACTTAAGCTCGTTTCTATTCGATTAATTCTCATTCTAATCGATCGACACTCTCTCCTCTCCAGCTAAAACCCCCGACCCTTCAACTTCCGATCGTCTTCCACCGTCGATTCCGCCGCCGTTCGTCAATCTCTGACCAACTTCGGCCGTGGATCTCCATCGATCTTCCTTCTAGGGTATCCCTCCTCTCCTCTCTTGCATCTAGGGCTTCGGTCTAGGTCGATTTCACTTCCTAGGGTTTCAGTTTAAGCTTATTTCGATTTCTGTTCTAGGGTTTCGCATCTAGGGTAGTTTGATCTCTATCTTGCGATTGCTTGCACTCATTTTGTCACGCTTATGGCAAGGACGAGAATACCGATCACTCCCTCTGGCCCGTCCCATATGTCTGTTGAGCCACACCCTAGGGATCCTTCGAAACCCAAACACCGCCCTAAAACAACCCAACCTTCATCGTCTTCGCCTCCTCTGAAGAAGCAGAGGACGGCGACCGCCAAACCCAGTAGACGTTCTCAGTCTAGGAAGCCTATACTCCATACCCCCACTACACCATCTGATTCTGACACTGAGTTTAGACCCGAGGATGAGCCTAGCCATAAGGAACCCACTCCTCCACCTAGTTCTAGCTCACGTAAGCCTAAGGGAAAGGCTCCGATGCCAGCTGGTGGTGTCGATATCTCGCTATGTCGCGATGACCCTTTGTGTCTAGCGGCATACACCCGTATCGAACATTGCCCGCTGTTATTGGAGCATTTCGTTAAGTTCTCCGACTTCCTTGGCTTAGCAGATCTTCTTTCCTATAGTGGACTCCTAGACTACATTCGCTTTGACCCTAAGGCGAACCCTCGACCCTATCCTCGCCTGGTCAAACTTTTCTATGCGAATCGTACCCAGGGACAGTACGGTGAGACCCACTCCATCGAGACTACTGTCTTGGGGACTCCTATAGTCCTCACGGCAGAAATCTTAGGGGAGTTGCTTGGTTGTTCGTCGTCTGGTCTCCTCCCGTCTGATATTTCTGTTGATGATATCTCTTCGTTAGATCAGTCCGTTCTCGCCGATATCTTCCATGTGATCCCTCCAGCTTTCATTGGTGTCCCATCGAAGTCATTTAAGCCGAATGCTTGGGTGCTCAATCTTATCCTGAAGTCATGCTTACTTCCTAAGTACGGCTCATCTTCTCTGCCATCCCAGCCTTTCCTAAAGTTGATTTACACTCTTTTCTTGGGTTGCGAGATTAATTGGGCTCGCATTATACTCGATAAGATGGACTCTTTCGAGTGTATTCGCAAGTTCGTGAAATCTGCGCATCTCCCTTATCCTTGTCTGTTGACTTTGGTGTTTCGTCATTTCCACGTGCCTTTGCCTCCTGATGATGAGCGTCCACTTGGTCCTCCCCTGAATGCGACGGCCGTCAAGAAATCTCTTGCGGCACTCCGTCACGTGCAGAGGACGACTCCTTCAGCTTCTCGTGACACCTCTTCTGCAGCTGCTGCTCCTAGACCTCCTGTTGGATATGGATGACGTTTGTACACCCTTGTAGGGGATGTACGAGGGAATACGGACCTCGAACGTCACGTACACGAAGTCGTGTGCAAAGGGAATCTGTTCCCTTGCAGAGAGGATCTCTAGATTAGTGGGAAAGTCGCGTTATATGTGCATAAGTGCATGCGACATATGGCTAATAAAGGGGGAATATCTTAAGCTTATGTTGTACCATGCACATGGTACAACTTAAGCTTATAATGTGCCATGTGATGGTACACTTTAGTTAAATTGTTCCAAAGGAACAATTACTCCTAAAATAACTACCTTGGGGGCTATAAATAAGACCCAAGGCTTAGCCATTTACTTACACTTTTGCATGGCATTCTTGCCTTGCATTTCATTCTAGCGAAGCTCTGCCGAAATCCTTCCTCTCTCTTTATCCAAGTTCTTAATCTAAAAGTAGAGATTTAGATTGTGGATTTAGTAGCCTTACTCCGTTCGTGAGAAGACTCGATCCGTCGTGGCGAATCCGAAGGTGAAGTTCCGAGACTACCGTGCCGCATACGCAAGCGTAAGTCTCAACTTCATTTATCGATCCTAACGCTGTTTTGACAGGATCCTACATTGGTATCAGAGCCATACGGGTTCGCCCCGGTCAAAACCACCGCCACGTCAAACCAATGAATGAGGCGTTGTCTTTTTCACGAATGGGTATCCTACCATTACGGATATGGTAGGAACGCTTCTTGACGGAGAGAACGCAGCGGTTGTTCTTTTCACGTTAGGGTCTCCTATCATTACGGATATGGTAGGAACTCTCCGTGACGGGAAGAACCGACCGTTCATATCGTCAAGCTCGCTCTCTTCATGGATGCTGAGTCTCCATTCATAGGGAATGTGAACTCTCTTCATGTGGAGCGCGTAGTTTACGAACTTTAAAAGTGTGTTATTTTTCATTTTTGGCACACGGCCATTAGAGAATAACTACTTTCTCGACGAACGGGTGCTTCATCGACAAACGGGTGCTTCATCGAGGAAGATGATGGTAGTTATCTACATCGGAGAAGATGACTTTTGGTGCATGATCACCATGGCCAAATGGGCAATGGAGGCAATGCACTCCCCCTCCCCATGCGGAGGGGGTTGGCTACGGCCAATAACGATGAAAACCACCGCAACCACCCCATCAAGGGGGAGGAGTGCATGCGGCCACCCCATGAAGGGGGGAGACCGGCCATGGCCAAAGGGCCATGGCCGGTCAAGGCCAATAAGTCATGGCCGGGCCTTGGCCGGCCATGGCCATGGCTGGCCGGCCCTGGCCGGCCACGGCCATGGCCAGGGCCAGCCCTGGCCGGCCACGGCCAGGGCCAGGGCCAGCCCTGGCCGGCCACGGCCAGGGCCAGGGCGCCCTAGCAGAGGCCAGGGCCTGGCCGCCCTGGCCGAGGCCAGGGCAGGGGCCCTGGCCCCCGGCCAGGGCCAGGCCGCCCTGGCAGAGGCCAGGGCAGCCCCCTGGCCCCTGGCCAGGACCAGGCCGGCCCCGGCCCTGGCAGAGGCCAGGGCCTGGCCAGCCTTGGCCTCGGCTAGGGCCTGGCCAATGGCCGTCCCTGGCCGTTGCCAGGGCCACGGCCGGCCCTGGCAGCGACAAGGGCCTGGCTGAGGGCCGGCCTGGTCGGCACTGGCCGGGAGTGGTGTCAAATCATTGGTTGGTCGACCAATTTGGGTGTTTTGGTCGACCAATCCGGCAAAAGGTCTTGGTCGATCACGAACTTGCCGACTAGCCCATACGGGGTGTCAAAAGGCCTTGGTCAAACACGAATGTGCCGACTAGCCTATACGGGGCTAACGACAGTCGTCTGCTCTTCTTTTATAAAGGCTCTTTTATAAAGTTTTTTTCTTGGGCTCTACTCCTTGAAGATTAGCCATAGTGCTCTACTTCATGCGAGATTAGCCATGTCATTGTGCTCTACTCTACGGAGATTAGCCAATGTACTTATGACGTTGTGCTCTACTCTACGGAGATTAGCCAATGTATTTCAAATTTTTTGAAAAAGATGTTTTCAAATAGGTTATGTCCCGTCCTTAATCGGGATAGCGCAATTTAGAATTCCAAGTCCTACCACGATCCGGCCATGGTTATCTAACCCATGGGTGTGTAGAACAGGTCTCGTGGCTTGGCAATTGTTGCGCTAAAATTCTTTGCGCAAACTCTCACCTATTCCATTTTGAAAGATATGTTTTTCAAAAGTATTTTTCCGCTGCTGGTACCATACGGGTATCATTTCTGATTTCTTTTTACATGAGATAAGTAAGAGGGATACTTTGAAAGTTACTTCTAGATGGTAGTTGGGAACGTAGTGAACTTCTCGATTCTAGAGTAACATTTCAGCGCATCCAAGGAACTTATCAAGTGTTTAAAGAATCGAAACTTTATGCATAGAATTTTGATCGTGTTTTTCATTTTCTTTGCAGTTTTTTGATTCGAATATGTCTACCGCTTCTAAAAACATTGTCGCCGAGCTTAACAAAGGTGAGAAGCTCAACGGCGACAATTATAAACTTTGGTCAATAAAAATCCAATATGTTTTGGAGGAGCAAGATGTGCTTGAAACACTCCAAAACGTAATGAAAGAACCTGAGTTGGGCAATACGGCCCAACACAAGAGGGACCGAGAAGCTTATGAGACTTGGACTCGAAAGAACAAAATAGCACGTATTACGTTATTGTCCGCAATGGACAATGACATAATGCGTCTATTTCAGGAATTCGACCTAGCCAAAGACATATGGTCTGGGCTAGAAATAAAGTTTGGTGGAACTTCGGTCACCAAACTCCGCTCCTTAAATATTCAATTTGATTCGTACAAAATGTGGCGAGATCAATCTATGAAAATAGCATCTCCGTCACATGGCAAATCTCATAGCTGAATTGAAGGATGCGGGTCTTACGCTATCTGACGAACATCAGATCCAAGCAGTCATTCGTTCACTCCCAGATAGCTGGGATAACATGAAAATGCACCTCACTCATAATAAGTGCATTAAAACTTTAAGCGATGTATCCAAACACCTCGAACTCGAGGAAGAGTGGATTCAAGCCGCAAAACCTAGTGCCGAAGTGCACATGGCCGCTAGTTCCTCACATGGAGGAAAGAAGCGGAAGGATAAATGCTTAAGGTTTATGAACGAACGAAAGCAAGAACCGGAAACCTCAAAGAAGACTAAGAAGAAAAAGTGGCAAAAGAATGTGCACTCAAAGAAGAAAAACTTGAAGAAGATCAAGTGCTTTAAGTGAAACAAGTACGGTCACTTCGCCCGTACGTGTACGGATGGAAGTGATAAGGTAACTTGTAGGGCTAGTTACATATGTGTTTCTAGTTCCATGTTTCTTGCTGAATCTAACTATTTTTGGTTGATTGATTCAGGGGCCACAGACCACGTAGCGAAGGACAGAAGGTTCTTCGTAGAGTATCGAAGGATAACTCAAGGAACAAAGTGGATATACGTCGGCAACAACACTCGTGTTGAAGTCAAGGGCGTCGGAACATGCAAGCTAGTTCTCGACAACGGCCGGACTCTATTATTGCACGACGTCCTCTTTGCTCCAGATATTCGAAGGAATATCGTATCCGTGGTCATGTTAATGTCTTTAGGTTATGATGGAGGTTCTATGAAGAAAATGTTGACCTTGTTTGTAATAGTTCTTTAGTTGGGTCAGGTAATGTTTGTAATGGATTGATTGTTTTAAACACTATGTATGATGATTCTTCTTCTATTAATGAAAGTTTCCTTTTGACAAATGCTTCTAATTCTGAATCTGAGATCATTTGTTGGCATACAAGACTTGGTCACATTGGACCAACTAGAATGGATAGACTTGCCAAAAGTGGCTTGCTATCTAATGTTTCAAAAGTTGAAATATCAACTTGCGAACATTGTCTTGTAGGGAAAACTTGTCGCAAGCAGTTTGGAACTGGCACAAGGGCCGAAGTTCCATTACAGCTTATCCATTCGGACATTTGCGGTCCAATGAATGTTAAGACAAGACGCGGGAAGTCCTATTTCATCACCTTCATTGATGACTTCATCCGTTTCGGTCACATTTATTTGATTTCCCACAAACATGAAGCTTTATCTTGCTTCAAAAACTATATGAGTTTAGTGGAAAATCAACTAGATCGCAAGATAAAGGTCTTGCGAACTGATCGGGGTGGAGAATATCAATCAACGAGTTTTAAGAAACTCTGTGATGAAAAAGGCATAGTTCATCAAATAACTATGCCTTATACTCCGCAACAAAACGGTGTTGCGGAAAGAAGAAATAGGACATTGATGGAAATGGTGGTCGCTCCGGGGTATACACCCAAAAGAACGGTTGTAGTTTTACCGCAAGCGCACGGTATAGCAGCGAGCGGGTATCGAACACAGGGAGGACGAATGACCGTGCTTGTTCCTAATCAACCTGGCTATTTAAGAGAGAGAAATTTGCCTTCGGCGATCCTGTCACAATCGTCAGACAAATGTGCGATAATATCAAATCAAATAAAGAACGTCTAGGGAATGGGGAATCCCCGCTACTCACCGTATTTCACAAAAGTGATTCATCGGTATCAAAATTGCTAGAATGAGAATTCGGATGAACTAGTTGCAACTGAATGTAGAACCAAGCTCACGCTCTCGCGCTGTTGCCGGTCTATAGCTATCCTAGGTTCGGGTCCAATCTCTTGCAAACCCTAGCCTAGAGAAGCTAGCATTAGGATCAACATCATCGTCCAATCGTGCACCGAGCCCAATCTCTTGCAAACTCGGTCCACGATCTAGATTAGGATAGTTCCTACCCGTCCAATCTCTTGCAAACGGGTATCGGCATGGAATTGCACCCGGAAATCCTAGTATCGGTCCAATCTCTTGCAAACCGATACTTCGAAAATCCGACTCCAACCCAATTCGGATTTCTAGGGTTTCCTATCTAATTGGGATCCAATCTCTTGCAAATCCCAATTGATATGAATACCTAGCAATCCGTAGTAAATCGATCCCAATCTAATCTCTAATAACAATCCTAGCTCAATTTCTACCAATTCATCACAATTATGAAATAGGGCTTGTAGGGTTCATCCCCACGCCCCAAGACGTGGAGACTACTCACAAATCATAGCAATATCACAAATTTGATCAATGAAATAAGTAATAGAATTCATCACAAATATTGAGATAAACAATAAAAATAGAATTTTTAGGGAAGAGAGATGCAAACCAATGGAGTTCTTCAATTGATCCAACAAAAATCCAAGTTTTCTCCCTCTTCTCCAATCACAATAATAAAGCTAAAAAAGTAATCTAAAAAGCTGCAAAAATCTGAGAGGGAGCTCTCCAAACTAGGGTAAAAACAGGGCTTAAATAGCCCCAAAAATCGTCCAAAAATCGTGACCAAAATACCCCTGCACAGCCTGTTTTCCGCAGTTTTCGCTACAGGCAGCGCATCGCACTCGGCCGAGTGACAAATGTCGCTCGGCCGAGTGAGAAACCCTGTAGTTTTCCAGTAAGTTAGGGCCTTCAGGGGTCTCTACTTCGGGGGCGGCTCGGCCGAGTGAGTTGACGTCACTCGGCCGATGGCTTCACTGCACTCGGGCGGACGGGATTTACCACTCGGCCGAGTGGGTCTTCTGAAGCTCAGGTGGCCGAAAAACAGTAACTTCGATGTTTTTGAAAGGCTTCGTTCGGGTGCCACTCGGGCGGACGTGGTATAGTCACTCGGCCGATGTGGTCTCCGTCGCTCGGCCGAGTACACATGGAAATCGTGTCTGAAAGGGTCGGCCGAGCAGTGTCTCGCTGGTCGGCCGAGTGGCTCCTCCACTCGGCCGAGTGGGACACAAAAAATGCCCAATCTGCTTATTTTGGCCTCCTCGTCGCTCCTGCGACGTCCATTCTTCTTCCGCTCCTCTCCAACAGCAAAATACCCCTCGGGGAGGTCGTCGGTGGCCGTCTAGAGTAAGCGCATCTCGAGATCACTCCAAATCGCGCCAAATCACCTGAAATGCGACAAAAACAACAAATCGTGAAAAGCATCGCAATATTGTCGATATATCGTGAAAAAACATGATTTGGGCGATCTAAATGGCATGCAAACATACGGAAAAAGGGTGTAAAATAAGGAGTGATCAAAATCCCCCAAGCTTGCCTCTTACTCGTCCTCGAGGAAGATAAGTAAAAGACGAACCCGGTGGATTCGGAAAACGAAAACGGCGAAAAACGAAAAAAAGAAAAACGGAGAAGAATGGAAACGAAATAAAATAAAGAAAGAAAGAAAGAAGCGAAGAGGTAGGGTACTAGATCATTTTCTCAGGACGTGGGTCTCACTTACTCATATAGCATGCACCGAATGAAAAATACATGTCAAAGAATTTTATTTTGATATCATAGTATAATAGTGCAAATAGAAATAGAAAACCCACGAACAACGATATAATCATGAAAAACGGAATAATTTTAAAATTAGCATCGTCTGAATCATTTAAAGCGGTATACAAATCACAGATCACACACTTTTCAATTGAATGCTTTCTATCAGGAGTATAAGAGTATCACACTATAGAATAGAGAGAATAGAAAAGTATGGATTTCATGAAATGAACGCTAGGCTTAGATTTCTGGATTTCGTAAAGCTAGAAATAATCTCACCGAGTATAGAATATTACTTAGCCTAGGTTGTCGTGCAATGTCAAGTAGTCACTCTCTCACACATCAATGGATCCCCTCCCCCAAGCTTATCTATAAGCGTGGTGGCACAAAAATATTTACATCCCCATTTTTATATAGCTCCAAAAGCAATGAAGAGAAAGAAGAAAGAAAGAAAACGAGTTGGGATCTTTTATTGAGGATTTTTCCTCTTTTCTCTTTTTTTTATTTTTTTTTCTTTGCAATAAGCAATATATACACAACGATCCCAACTCAGAGAGAGATAATGATATACAAGAATGTTTTTCTCTCTTTTATTTTAATTTTTTTTTTTTTCGAATAAGAGATTTGGGGCTAGGAATTAATAGCGGGGGAAATGCCATAAAATAGAATCGCTAAGGGGAGATTCACCAATGATTTTAAAAGTAGAGAAATTATGTTCAATATTTGTGGAGAAAGAAATAAATATAACTCTCGGTTCACTCTATAAGACATGCATGACAACTTCAGCAGGGTAATCTAATCTACTCAGTTTCGACCACAAAAAAGCTAACTAATCCAGATTTATCATAGCTAACATCATTCAATCATCCTGAAGTGAAGTGTACAATTCATGCATATAGAAGTGATATAGGAAAAGAAATCAGTACTCCAGATATAAGCATTCAATGCGTGAATCTTGGTGTGTTTTCTGTGATAGCATACATATGAATATTCAGGCTTAGCTGATAATAAAATTTCATCCATTTTCATGCGGGAAAAGGTGTGGGTTACTATTCCTAAATGCAAGGCAAGTCATAGCATATGATATCTGAAATAAAATCTAAGATATGACAAATATAGCATGCATATAGGATAAGCTAACTCCACGTAGTCATCATCATAGAAAAGTCATCTCTAGCATGAGATGAAAAAGAAAGAAATAAAGATAAAGGAAAAAAAACAGAACTATTTACAATGCGGCACGCAGAAAAATAAGAAAAACGTGATGCATGGCAAAATAAAAGAAAATTGATGAAAAATAAGTGCAAAAGCGAAAAATGGCGTGGAGAACTAAAAATAAAGGTGGCAAAGCGAAAAAGAACGTGAGGACTCACTCCCCCAAGCTAAACGGCACAGTGTCCTCAATGTGCAAAGTGTGGCACACCGAGAGACAAGTAATGTGAGGGGCAAGTGAGGATGCATGCATGGATAAATGAAAAGAAAAAGGATAATAAAAAGAAAAAATAAATAAGTGAAAATATGATGCTGATATGATGCATGCACAGATATGAGTGATACGAGTATAAATGTGTCACCAAAAACTCGCCCAAAAGAGATATATAAAAAGATACGGCAAAATGAGAATCCCAAAATAAGTGAGGGGAGGGGGGTGGAAAAAAATGCAACGGGACCCAGCAGAAATGGGCAGCACAACGGCCAAAAGGAGTCGATGGCATCAAGGGTGCCTAAGAAGGTGGCGCTGCACCATCTCCGTCCCGAGGCGGAGGTGGTGGTGGAAGAGGCTGCTGAGCAGGGGTGGGTGTGGTAGTGGCAGCAGGCTGAGTGTGTGTGGGGGTGGGAACCTGCTGGGTGGGCACGGGTACGCGGGGGAGACGCTCTAAGACCTGTGTCAGGCAGTAGTGAATCTGAGGGATCAGCTCAAAGCGTCCCGCCATCATAGAGACGGTGGAGGACAGGGTCCTAAGGTCACCTCTAAGACCACTCACCGCCAACTCGAGAGCACGAATGCTCTGCAGTACAGTGTCGGGCGGGGGTGGTGCAGAGGGACGCACCGGTCTAGGCTACGCGGGGCGAGGCTGGAGTACGCGAGTAGAGTATGTAACGGGCTCAGCAGGGAAGGGGACAAAAGGTGCCGCGCCTGCAAAAGTGGGCCTGGCCTCAGTGTGAGGCCGGGACACCGGCTGGTGAGAAACGGAGGCAGCGGCAGCGAGAGAAGCGTGCAAAAGTGGCAACGAGGCAGCCAGAGAGGTCAGTGGCACAGAAGTGTGGACAGACGCCACGACACTCTCGGAGAATACGGCGGCAGTGGAGACAGAGGACTCTCCGCACTCGACTATGGTCGGCGGGCGCTCGGGTAGGGCAGAGGAAATCGGCTCGGCAGACAGAGGGCCAGCGGTGGTAGTGGGTGTGGTGGTGACAGTGGTGACAGCCGCGGAAGTGGTGGAGGTGGGCTCAGCGGAGGTACTCGTGACACTGACAGAGGTGGGGACAGAGGTGTCAGGAGCAATGGAAACATCAGGTATAGGCTGAGGGGCCACTGGGTCAACAGGGTCGGCAGCAGGCTCGGTAGGGTGTGCAGCAGGGTCTGCGGGGGCAGCGTGGGCAGCGTGGGCAGCGTGGGCCTGCTCGGCCTCCTCGGCCTCGAGCACATAAGCAGCAGGGATGAGAACATCCATCTCTGGGAGCCAGTCAACGTGGGCTGGTGCAATCTGAGTCCGAGCAGGGCCCGGGAGAATCATGTAATCGGCACCGTAAGGGCCGTGCAACCAGACCCAGTGACGCTCACCATGCGGACGAAGCATCTTCATCCGGGCCATGACATCAATCGACAAAGAAGTGGGGCCCGATACTCGCCGCAGGTTGTCAGGTAGGTCCTCGCCCGTCATCATGGTAAGCAAGGTGATCAGGCCGCCACAGCATATCGGTGAGCGAGCGCCCACCGACACAATGATGCGGTCTAAAAACCAAGCCGCAATGTCGATCACGACGGCGGGGACAAGCTCGTGTCCATCCCTAGATAGAGCTCTGGGACGTGTCATCGCATAGAGCATGTAAAGATCTGGCGTAGACATCGTGCCCGGCTCATATCTGGCCAAAAAGGTGGTCACCATAAGGCGCTGGGCAATGCGTAGGCAGGGGTGGACAATGGCCGAGGCCTTGGCCCTACTAGGGTCAAAGGCAGCGTGAAGACCTGTAATCCGGGCCCAAAAGGCACCGGCGTCGAAGGAAGGTGGGGGGATGTGGGTAGGGCCGTAACCGCGATCGGCTCCGGGGACAGCGGGCCACGAGAAAAATGCTCTCATCATATCGAGAGTGACCTGGCACTCTCGATCCATGAACCGAAACGAGCATCCCTTGTCGGTCCGGGCGATCGAACTCAAAACCTCAAGTGTCGGGCGGGTGAACGTGTCCGCCGACACCTGAAGGAAGTCGCGCCAACCCACGTTGTCGTACAACGTGAGTATCCCCTCTAGTACCCCCAGGCGTCCTAGGTCAGCGAGGTGTGCAAACCTGGAGGGTACGATCGAGCGCTGGGAGATACGGTCGAAGACGGCGCGGTGTGCATCGTTTCGGAACGTAATCCCGAGCGGCCCGACCAGTGGAGCCGGTGGTGGTGGCTGTGCAGCGGCGGGGAGTGGCTGTGCGGGCTGTGCGGGCTGTGCGGGCTGTGGGTGCGCTGCAGGCTGTGCGGGGTGTGCGGGGCCTACAGGCTGTTCGGGGTGTGTGGGAGAAGGCGGAGGAGAGTCCTCCACCAAGTAGGAGGGGCCGGGCTCGTCCGACCGCTTCCGCTTGGCGGAAGCTCTCGTCGACCGCGGCCGTGTCCGGGGCGGCATATCGGCCCCGAGCGCACGCCGAAAAATGTGAAAAGTGTGGCGTGTGCAAAATAATGGAAAGAGTATACCCAAACACGCCGCGAGTGCTAAGCAGTGGAAGCGTGCGAAGTCCGCGCCTCCACGAAGTCCTGAGCAGCCCGTAGAAGCTCCCCTGGGCTCCCCTAAGCTCCAATAAGCAACCTGCGCATGAAAAAGCGATATCAGCGAGCAATATTCAAAATGTATGGAGCAATAGGGGTATAATGGATAGATATAGGAATTGATTTGGGTTAGGGGGGTGTTTAGCACATGGATCCTCAAGAAATACACGAAAAGAGGAGAAAACGGCGAAAACAGGGGTACCGGAGGTGATCAGACGGGCGGCCGCCGGCGGCGACTCGGGCGAGGCGTCGGCGGTTGCTCGGCCGGCGGTGGCGGGCCGAGCGGCGGCGTGGGTCGGCTGGTCGGGCGAGTGAGGGTGCGAGCGAGGGGGGATCAGGCGTAGGAGCTGAAGGGGCGCGGGCGAGATTTGGGTTTTGCGTTTCGAAAATCGCGCCCCCCCCTCGGCCCTTATATAAAAGAAGTTACGACTCGGCCGAGTGACGATGTCACTCGGTCGAGCGAGACCAATGAAAATTTCCTCCCCGCTATCGCTTCGGCCGAGTGGCTTTGCCAGCCTCGGCCGAGTGGAGTAAGTCCATTCGGCCGAGTGACTCAAGCTACTCGGCAAGACTCGCCCTAGGAGGGCATCCGTTTTACTCGGCCGAGTGAATATATATACTCGGCCGAGTAGCAGTTATAATGAAATGAGGAAAATAAACAGAGAGTTGGGTACAGCAGACTTCCCTCGTTCGTGAGCGGCTCGGCCGGACGAACTTGTGTACTCGGCCGAGTGACTAGTATACTCGGCCGAGTGAGCCTTGTGTTCTGATGTTTGTCTTCGTTTGGGCTCTAAACTCCGTCTTTCTTCCTCCAGTCGATTTCATCTTCCTCCTAAGCGTCGAGCGCCTTCTTGGGGCGCTCCTCGTCGACTCGTTCATCCTCCTCATGATGGATCTACCTATCTCCTCTCCTGTCAAGAAAAATAGGACCCGTTATCACAAAATTTTGGGGCGAACGACTCAAAACACTAAAAATTTCTAAAACGAAAATAAATAAAAAGTAAAAATAAAGCAAAAACCGTCAGGTTGCCTCCCGACAAGCGCTCGTTTAAGGTCGTGAGCTCGACCCCCTATAATTTTCAATCAATGCGGGATGTTTGGTGCATATGAGATGCACCCATCAAACTTTCCGGGGAGAACGCATGGATTGGGAAGTTGCGGCGTAGTGTTCTCCCGTGGTGGTCTCTTGTCTCGAATAGTGTTGGGAGGAGGCTCCCCCAAGCTAGCGTTTGCCCCGGTCAACGGCTTAACCAGTGATGTCGGTTTCCGTGCCGGCGGAGCTTTCTTCGGAGACCTTAATTTCGAGAGCTTGCAGAGCTCTCGAATCCTTGCGACATCAGTGTCGCCTTCATCTTCTTTAGCGGAGAGGTCGGGGGAATCATCTTTATTCTCTTCATGGCCTAAATCCGGGCCTTCCTCAAAATCTTCATTGAAAAGAGCGCCAATTGAGTGAGGAATCGCCTCCTCTATCACCTCATCAAGGAGGTCCATGTAGTCAAGTTCCTCATGATAGGGCATGTGCTTCATGGCCTTAGGAATGTGGAGCTCCACCTCGATGTTTCCGACGTTTAAAGTTAGGGTACCTTCGCGCACGTCGACGATGACTCCGGCGGTGGCTAGGAACGGGCGTCCAAGTATCAATGAAGTGTCTCCCTCCTCCTTAACGTCCATGATCACGAAGTCACATGGCAAGCATATTCCCCCCGGGACTTGTAGCGGTATGTCTTCGGCAATCCCCACCGGCCTTGTTATCCGTCCATCGGCTAATTGAATGCGCATGTCGGTGGGTTTCAACTTTGTCCCGGTGTTAAGCCTTAAGAACATGGAGAGAGGCATGAGGTTCACACTAGCCCCAAGGTCAACCAATGCCTTTTGAAGAGGAACGCCGCCCAAAGTGCAAGGAATCCGAAAACTCCCCGGATCTTTAAATTTTGCCGGCTCCTTCTCTCTCTTGGTGAACCAAGAGCCCTCCTCGGCTAGCATGATCTTCTCCTTCCTTTTCCTCCCCGAAATCAAGTCCTTCAAAAATTTAGCATACGTGGGGATCTCGACGATGGCGTCAAGGAAGGGAATGTTAAGGCTAACTCCTCTTAGGTACTCGAGAAATTTTGCTAGCCTTTTCTCCATTTTCGCTCTAGCGAGCCTTTGGGGGAATGGGACCGGTGGCATGAAGCGCCTTTCCTCAATCATTTTCTCCGCTCTAGATTTCTCTTCGTCATGTGGCTCCTTCTCCTTTTCAACTTCAACTATTGGCTCAATTGGCTCCAAGCTTTCCTCCACGGGCTCCTCAATAGGAATCATGGCGGGGGTGGTGTCCTTCCCGCCTCTAGTAGTAACGGCAACTACGGCATTGATGTGGCCGGTGTTGCCCCGTGGGTTTTGCTCCGGTTGCGCCGGCAATCGTTGAGTGTTCCGATTGAGCAAAGCCAATTGCTCCGATATTTGAGCCACAACGGTATTAAGGGAGTCTTGCCCTGCCTTCAAGCTAGCATTTACCTTATTTTGCTCGACCATGAACGCCTCCACTCTAGTTTCGAAGTCGGATCGTTGTGGAGCTTGTGGAGGGTTTTGATTTTGATTCCTCCACCCTTGGTTGTATCCGGGAGGCCTATATGGTGGAACTTGTTGCTTTGGTTGAAAGTTTTGTTGTGGAGGCCACCTCGGTGGATAATATTGTTGTTGGGGTGGTGGTGGTGGCCGGGCTTGATTAGGCGGTTGTTGTGGCGGGTTCAAAGCTCCTTCATTGTTGGCGTAAGAGAATCCGGGATGATTTCTTGTGGCCGGATTGGCCCAATATCCATGGTTCCCCGCAACATATTGTACTTGCTCCAAGGATCCTTCTGCTTGCTCTCCTCCCGAGTACATGGCTTGAGATTGGTCTTGCCAATCACACATTTGGTTCGTCGGCGTGGAGGTGGAATGGGTCCCTTGGGGATCCGTGATGAACTTCTCCAATCTCTCCACTACCTTGTGGAGAGAATCAAACTTGCTCGTAAGCTCCGCTACGGCCTTTGCCTCGTAGATGTTAGTTGGCTTTAAGGAGGACGTAGAGTGTCCTCGCTCATCGCCCCATTGTTGGTTATTTGAGGCCATCTCCTCAATTAGGGCCGTAGCTTCCTCGGGAGTCTTTGACAAGATAGCACCATTCGCCGCGGCATCAATAATTTGCTTGGTCCCCGGTTGGAGACCGTTGTAGAAGCTATGCATTAGCTCCCAATCTTCTATACTGTGGTGCGGGCATTGATGCTGTAAATCCTTAAATCGCTCCCAAGCTTCATAGAGCGTCTCATGTGGTCCTTGCTTGAAGGACATGAGAGCGCTCCGGATTTTCACCGTCTTGGATGTCGGATAAAATTTGTCAATGAAAGCGCCCGCCAACCCGTCCCAAGAGGTGAAAATTCCGTCAGCCTGCGTCCTTAACCAATAGAGTGCCTTGTCCTTAAGCGTGAAGGGGAAGAGACGCAGTCTGATAGCATCGATGGAGACCCCCGGTATCTGAAATGTGGCGCACTTCGACAAGAATAATTGGATGTGGTAGTGGGGGTTCTCATGGGCGTTCCCATGAAATGGGTCTTGTTGCATCAAAACCACCAATCCCGTCTTTAGCTCGAAGTTCTTGTCAGCCGCCAACTGCGGCACGGCAATGGACGAGGTAGTAGAAGAGGTCTTAGGCCGAAGCCTATCGCGAATAGAAATTATCCTCGCCATCCTTGCCGCCAATTCTTCAGGAGTTTCTGGGTTGGTCATATACCTCCCTTCCGGATCTTGTCTTCTTTCCGCTCTAAGTCTCTGCGCGGTACGTTCGATCTCGGGATCAAATAGTAAGGCTTCTGGGTCCGCCGTAGATCTCGTGTTCATGCACAGGGAAAACAGAGTTTCAAAGAAATGATCAGTACCGTGGAAGGGTTAGGTAATAAAAAAGAAATAAAAAAAATAAAAGAAAGAAATAGCTAGGATAGTAAGATCAAACGCAATCGCCTCCCCGGCAACGGCGCCAAAAACTTGGTCGCTCCGGGGTATACACCCAAAAGAACGGTTGTAGTTTACCGCAAGCGCACGGTATAGCAGCGAGCGGGTATCGAACACAGGGAGGACGAATGACCGTGCTTGTTCCTAATCAACCTAGCTATTTAAGAGAGAGAAATTTGCCTTCGGCGATCCTGTCACAATCGTCAGACAAATGTGCGAAAATATCAAATCAAATAAAGAACGTCTAGGGAATGGGGAATCCCCGCTACTCACCGTATTTCACAAAAGTGATTCATCAGTATCAAAATTGCTAGAATGAGAATTCGGATGAACTAGTTGCAACTGAATGTAGAACCAAGCTCACGCTCTCGCGCTGTTGCCGGTCTATAGCTATCCTAGGTTCGGGTCCAATCTCTTGCAAACCCTAGCCTAGAGAAGCTAGCATTAGGATCAACATCATCGTCCAATCGTGCACCGAGCCCAATCTCTTGCAAACTCGGTCCACGATCTAGATTAGGATAGTTCCTACCCGTTCAATCTCTTGCAAACAGGTATCGGCATGGAATTGCACCCGGAAATCCTAGTATCGGTCCAATCTCTTGCAAACCGATACTTCGAAAATCCGACTCCAACCCAATTCGGATTTCTAGGGTTTCCTATCTAATTGGGATCCAATCTCTTGCAAATCCCAATTGATATGAATACCTAGCAATCCGTAGTAAATCGATCCCAATCTAATCTCTAATAACAATCCTAGCTCAATTTCTACCAATTCATCACAATTATAAAATAGGGCTTGTAGGGTTCATCCCCACGCCCCAAGACGTGGAGACTACTCACAAATCATAGCAATATCACAAATTTGATCAATGAAATAAGCAATAGAATTCATCACAAATATTGAGATAAACAATAAAAATAGAATTTTTAGGGAAGAGAGATGCAAACCAATGGAGTTCTTCAATTGATCCAACAAAAATCCAAGTTTTCTCCCTCTTCTCCAATCACAATAATAAAGCTAAAAAAGTAATCTAAAAAGCTGCAAAAATCTGAGAGGGAGCTCTCCAAACTAGGGTAAAAACAGGGCTTAAATAGCCCCAAAAATCGTCCAAAAATCGTGACCAAAATACCCCTGCACAGCCTGTTTTCCGCAGTTTTCGCTACAGGCAGCGCATCGCACTCGGCCGAGTGACAAATGTCGCTCGGCCGAGTGAGAAACCCTGTAGTTTTCCAGTAAGTTAGGGCCTTCAGGGGTCTCTACTTCGGGGGCGGCTCGGCCGAGTGAGTTGACGTCACTCGGCCGATGGCTTCACTGCACTCGGGCGGACGGGATTTACCACTCGGCCGAGTGGGTCTTCTGAAGCTCAGGTGGCCGAAAAACAGTAACTTCGATGTTTTTGAAAGGCTTCGTTCGGGTGCCACTCGGGCGGACATGGTATAGTCACTCGGCCGATGTGGTCTCCGTCGCTCGGCCGAGTACACATGGAAATCGTGTCTGAAAGGGTCGGCCGAGCAGTGTCTCGCTGGTCGGCCGAGTGGCTCCTCCACTCGGCCGAGTGGGACACAAAAAATGCCCAATCTGCTTATTTTGGCCTCCTCGTCGCTCCTGCGACGTCCATTCTTCTTCCGCTCCTCTCCAACAGCAAAATACCCCTCGGGGAGGTCATCGGTGGCCGTCTAGAGTAAGCGCATCTCGAGATCACTCCAAATCGCGCCAAATCACCTGAAATGCGACAAAAACAACAAATCGTGAAAAGCATCGCAATATCGTCGATATATCGTGAAAAAACATGATTTGGGCGATCTAAATGGCATGCAAACATGCGGAAAAAGGGTGTAAAATAAGGAGTGATCAAATGGTCCGATCAATGATGTCTCAGGCAAATTTTCCCATCACCTTTTGGGGTGATGCATTATTGACTGCAGCATTCATCTTAAACCGTGTACCCTCGAAGTCGGTAAGTTCTACTCCTTATGAGTTGTGGAACAATAGAACTCCAGACTTAAGCATTCTAAAACCTTGGGGTTGTGCCTCTTACGCACATTTATCCTCTCACAAATATGGCAAACTTGGGCCACGTGGGAGGAAGTGTATCTTCATCCGATACGCTGAAAACTCCAAAGGATATGTTTTCGTCGGTCAAGAGGACAATGGGGGTCTAATAGAATTCGAATCGAGGAATGTTGTCTTCTTGGAAAATGAGTTTCCAAGACAGGGTGAGATAAGTCAAGACTTATCCTTGTTTGAGACTTGGGATCAAGAAGGATCGGAACGTTCGAGTGGGAGAATTCTTGGTGAAGAGGAAAATGACCCTCATACTTCACCTATGGATGATACGAACGATACCAATCCTATTCCGAGTGGGAGTGATATTATTCCAAGTGGGAGTGATATGATTCCAAGTGGGAGTGCTGTCATTCCAAGTGGGAGTGATCAAACTCAAGCAAGACGTAGTAATCGAACGAGGCTAACACCTCTGAGATTTGAGGATGAATTTTCCTCAAACATTCATGACATTACTACAAGATGATGACGAACCTGCAAATTTCAAACAGGCCGTCACATGCCCTGTTAAAGATAAATGGATAGCGGCGATGGAAGAAGAACTTCAATCCATGAAAACAAACCAAGTCTGGGACTTAGTTGATTTACCTAAGGGACGTAGAGCCATTGGGAACAAGTGGGTTCTCAAAATCAAGCATAAGGCTGATGGCTCCATCGAGAAATATAAAGCTCGCCTTGTTGCGAAAGGTTTCACGCAACAGGAAGGAATAGACTACGAAGAGACTTTCTCTCCTGTCGTGCGTTTTACCTCCTTGATACTCCAATAAGCAAAGGCGAGGGTCTATATTTGGAAATGTGTCCCAAAGATCCAAAAAGAAAAGAAAGCTACGGAAAAGGTTCCATACTCCAGTGCTGTCGGGAGTCTGATGTACGCCATGATGTGTACCAGACCGAACATTTGCTATGATGTTGGTATGGTAAGCCGTTACCAATCCAACCCAGGACATGCACACTGGAAAGCGGTGAAGAGGATATTAAGGTACCTCAAAGGGACTGCGGACTATGCGTTGTGCTATCAAGGCAATACCTTGAAACTCGAAGGCTATACCAATGCTGATTGGGCAGGTGATCTCGACGAGCGAAGATCTACCTCAGGCTTTGTTTTCTTGCTCGGGAATGGTGCAATATCCTGGAGCAGCAAGAAGCAAACCTGCATCGCCCTATCAACCATGGAATCCGAATTTGTAGCATTCAGCATGGCGGTCCAAGAAGCTATTTGGCTTAGGAAATTCTTAGACAGGCTGACGGATGCCACTGACTCGAGCACTGTTCCTATATACAGTGATAGTCAAGCTTCGATTGCCTATGTCAAAGATCCTAAATTTCATTGTAAGACCAAACACATTGATATTCGATTCAAGTTTGCGAAGGACTATGACAAACGGAAGGAAGTAGACATAGGATACATATCCACGCATAAGATGATAGCGGATCCCCTTACTAAGGCGATCTCCAGAGATGTGTTCTTCAAACACTTATCATCTATGGGAATACGTAGGTGCTGAGCTGTATCATTTCCCATGTCTATAGAAGATCAAAGTTTAATAAAAAGAAGAAGTTTTTTTTTATATTGCATACAAGTTTCTTACAAATGATTTTATATACATTTGTGTTTAAGTCTCAGCTATTTTATTGTGTGTATGTCGGACAGATTAAGGTTGGCTCTCTCACATGAGCAACCGCCTTATCTTATCAGATGGATAAGATAGAGATGAGACTAGTTTAAAGTCAAAATCATTAGACAAATGATTTAGAGTCGTGACTTAAACAAGATAGTCGAATGAAAGATCTGCATCATATGGATGCTTACAAAAGATCTGAGATCTGTATCACAAGGATATTTTAAAAGAGATCTCATAGGATTTTTTAAATCCTATCTGTCTTATGCAGGATGAGAGTCCGGGAATATTTCATGGGTAGTAAGGGGACTCAAAAGATAGGCACTGTGGTGTCTGATCTTTCATCCGTACAACATCATTAAGACATACTCTCCCTGGGAAAGGAGTGATGGTGTAATACGTGTTCATACCACGTATGCATTTCGACCACTGAGTTAGTAGCAATAGTGTTTGCTATTATGTGAGACTCAAAGGCCATACGGGTCTTAACTCTTACCCTCAAGGACTCCAATTGGTTCCTTTAGATTTAACGAGATGATCGCTATCTTAGCGTGTTGCTAATGGGCTATGATAATTCGGCTCGGCGGGGCACGTTAGAAAAGCGAATCAAGTCAAGATCAGAAGGTTTGCAAGAAGAGGAAGATTGATTTCATATTCGCATTTGGACTTTAATGATTCAAAGCTGGCCAGCCAATTGTGATCCAGATGGGATTCAATTGTTGAATATAAAGTATAAGAAATGTGAAGAAATAATCTAGGGTAAAGCATGCGTTGAACTACTCAACTTTGCACCTTCGAGGTCGTTGTGTATCTCTAACAAGTGCACAACAACAGACTCTACGCGCATGATGGTCGCACGGTCTATTTCTTGGTATGATAGATGAAAGAACTAAGAGAAAGACGTTCTCTTACAATCCCCTCAAGTGTGAGTGGGAGATGTTTGATATGGATGACGTTTGTACACCCTTGTAGGGGATGTACGAGGGAATACGGACCTCGATCGTCGCGTACACGAAGTCGTGTGCAAAGGGAATCTGTTCCCTTGCGGAGAGGATCTCTAGATTAGTGGGAAAGTCGCGTTATATGTGCATAAGTGCATGCGACATATGGCTAATAAAGGGGGAATATCTTAAGCTTATGTTGTACCATGCACATGGTACAACTTAAGCTTATAATGTGCCATGTATGATGGTACACTTTAGTTAAATTGTTCCAAAGGAACAATTACTCCTAAAATAACTACCTTGGGGGCTATAAATAAGACCCAAGGCTTAGCCATTTACTTACACTTTTGCATGGCATTCTTGCCTTGCATTTCATTCTAGCGAAGCTCTGCCGAAATCCTTCCTCTCTCTTTATCCAAGTTCTTAATCTAAAAGTAGAGATTTAGATTGTGGATTTAGTAGCCTTACTCCGTTCGTGAGAAGACTCGATCCGTCGTGGCGAATCCGAAGGTGAAGTTCCGAGACTACCGTGCCGCATACGCAAGCGTAAGTCTCAACTTCATTTATCGATCATAACGCTGTTTTGACAGGATCCTACACCTCCCACCACACTTGATGATCTCGCTCGTTCTGTTCGTCGTCTCGAGTCTCGGTATGCTCGTACCGAGGAGATTCTGTTTCGTATTGCTCGTGTTATTGGTGTTGAGGTCCCTCCTCCAGTTTCTGAGGATGAGGAGATGGATGATGAGGAGATCGATGAGCTCGTTGATTCTCTTGCTCGTGGCGCTGAGGCCACTCCTGCTGCTGCTACCACATCCGTTGCTGGAGCTGCCACTTCTTCAGGTGCTCCAGAGTCTTCTGCTCCAGTGGATGAGTCTACTGCTGCTCCAGAGACGTCTGCTCCTGTTGACGTTCCTGTTGGTGCCTCTACCGTTGATCCTGATGTTGATGTTTCTACTCCTGCCCCGACGGTTGCTTCTGTTGACACACCACTCCTCCCAGCAGAGCCTGAGTCCACTCCTTCGACTGGACCTACAGAGACTGCTGATCCTACCACTCCTTCTTGAGAGTCTGTTTGGAGGAGTCTCCTATGCTCCTTGGATGATTCATCTTTTAGAGAGTGTTTTGGGTTAGGACAGGGTTGGTGGTGTTTTTGATGTCTGATGTTGATATTGTATCATTTTTGGATGTTTGTTGATGCTGTTGATGTCTATGATGGATTGTGACATTTTGCTGTTGATATAGTATGTGACATTTTGATGTAGTCGATGTACTTTATGCCTTTGATGTTATGGAGTCGATGTATCTTTTGGTTGTACTCATGATGCTTTATATATACATATACATCGTTGCTCTCTTTTACTTCGTTGTGCACATTTTATATTCGTTTTAATGTCTATGATGTTCGATTTCGTCGATCAACGATAATGACTTGGTTAAAAAGAATTTAATTCTATGAATGCATAGAATTGTTTTCCATGCACTAATTTAACCAAAATGTTGAGATTGGAGAGTGCGTTCCTTTACTCAATAAGTGAATTATATTTGGTATTTTGATGATTTCATTTTTCGCTTTTGGATAATGGTCAATTGGCACACCTTGATTTTCTTCAAGTATTTTATTTCCTTGGTGTCTTTTGGACCATCGTCGTATTCTTCGACTCCCGATGTTGGATATTTTTTTAGCCTTGTTGTTGTCGTTGTATGCCCCCCCACTCTTTTTGGATAATGCCAAAGGGGGAGAGATATTAATAATGACAAGGGCAAAATGAAAATTTAACTCTATTGTCCATGAATCTAATTTATTATGTTAGATTCAGGGGGAGTGAAGATATAAAAATGGATTACGATCCTAAATTTCAATACTTGGATCATGTTTTATATTTCTCACTTCTGCTAGATGCGTATTATATTTATTCAATTTGGAATTAACGTGTCATCAATGCAGGGGGAGTAAGTATTTTACATTTGAATCATTATTTTTTATTATTATTTGTGTTGGTTTGTCATCACCAAAAAGGGGGAGAATGTTGAGTATTGGACTCCCCGGATTTGGTTTTGGATGATGAGCAAACATAAATAAATCGTGAACTAACACTTTGTGAGCGCAGTTATGGAGATCATCGCCAAATTCACGTGAACATCCAAAGCGACGTCTCAAGACTTCTCAAAACACGTATTCATATGCCTAAAGCTTCGTTGAAGCTTTTGGACCAACTTTGAAGTCATGAAGATTCGATCGAAGCGTTTGAAGACGGTTTGTCTAGATTTATATTTAGTCTTCTAGCTTTGTTATTTAGAATGTTAAGCCTTGAGTAGGTATTATCATTTAATCTTCATATCGCTCCTATCTTAGAGCTAGGATCTTAGTAGAAGTCCATTCAAACTTTCCCGAAGCATCGCGCTTCGATTCGGGACTTCTTGTGCATATTAGTTGGTTCAAGAAGAAGAACCAACCGACTAGATGGTGATCTAGTCGGTCGGAAAAGCTTCTTGGACCGACTAGTTTGTCTCCCAAATTCTAAGCTCTTTACAGTTCACAGTTAGTTGGTCTTAGTTGACTCACCGACCGACTAGTTGGTGAACTAGTCGGTCAGTGATGATTCTTAGACCGACTAGTTGAGCTTTACTGTACATGCCAATTTTTCACCTGAGTTACTGTTTATCGTTAGTCGGTCTAAGAACGTTTGGTGACCGACTAGTTGATGATCTAGTCGGTCAACATTTGTTCTTGGACCGACTAAATCAATTTGTATTCAGACTAATAGTTTTTGACTCTTAGTCGGTCTAAGTTAACTGACCGACCGACTAGTTGAGAAACTAGTCTGTCGGAAAGTCTTCTTGGACCGACTAGTTATCTAGGTCTGAAATTTCATCTGTTCTCTGTTCATCCTTTAGTCGGTTCATGTTGTTTCACCGACCGACTAGTTGATGAACTAGTCGGTCATTGGTTGTTCTTTGACCGACTAATTGCCCCAGATTTCCAACCGTTGGGAGATGACCTAGCTCGATTTTGTGGGACCCTATAAATACGAAGCTTCGTCATTTCTCTCAAGGTTAGAGCTGCTATTGAGAGCATTATTCAGATTGAAAGAGTTAGAGATTAAAACTCATTTCCAAAGCTCTCTTCCTCACAAGAAATCATTCTCTCCCTCATTTGAGATCTAGAATCCATCTTGAGAGAACTTTGTTCTTGTTGATCCATCCAAGCTATTGCTTGATTCAAGTCTCCTACTCATTCCTAGGCACCCATTGCTGCTCATATTGGTGGTGCTAGGTCTTGGTGACTTCTCCTTCCTCAAATCCCTCCTTACCCTAATTTGGTAAGAATACTCAAGGTATAGGGTTTGTGGTAAGTTGTTGTTTATTTCATATAAACTCTTTTATTGCTATAGATTCTCTCGGTTGTGAGAGAAGGTTGTGATCCCGGGTTGTGGGATTCACTATTGCTATTGATTGTATGATTTGATCTTGTGAAGGTTTTTCACAAGGTATTCATAGTGGAAATCTTGGGTTAGGGTTTCTAACCTAAGTATCCGGAGGGGATCCGGGTGTTCTGGGACGTAGGATCACCGGGTACAAGTCGGGGAGACTTGGGTGGATCCGAACCCATCATACCAATTGTTAGCATTGAATATTTGTTGTTGTCTATTTTAGCTTCCGCATTTGTTGGTAGTAGTTTGCACGATAATTAGGAATTATACTCCTTGTTATTTTTAAAGTACTATTCACCCCCCCCTCTAGTACTTGTGCAGTAGCTTTCAGGGCATTGCAATAGTGAATGATTGGCGCTTCGGCAGGTTGGCCTGTTGAAAGACCCCTCAAGAGAGTCGTCGGTGACACTCCGGAGTGGGTGCATCTCATAATCACTCCAAATCGCTCCAAATCTCCTGAAATACGACCAAAACAACAAATCGTGAAAAGCATCGCAATATTGTTGAATAAACGTGAAAAACACGATTTGAGCGATCTAAATTGCATGCAAACATGCAGAAAAAAGGTGTAAAATACGGAGTGATCAAAATCCCCCAAGCTTACCTCTTACTCGTCCTCGAGGAAGATGAGTAAAAAGCGAACCCGATGGATAAAGATAAAATAGAAACGATGGAAAGGCGGAAAACGGAAAACGAAAAAAAAATAGAAAACGAAGAGGGAAGTTGCTAGATCATTTTTCTCAGGACGTGGGTTTTGCTTACTCATATAGCATGCATCGAATATAAACCACATGTCAAAGACTTTTATTTTGATATCATAGTATAATGGTGCATTTGAAATAGAAAACCCAAGAATATCAATATAGCATGAAAAATAGAATAATTCTAAGATTAACATCGTCTGAAGCATCTAAAGCGGTATACAATATCGTAGATCACACACTTTTCAATTGAATGCTTTCTATAAGGAGTATAAGAGATATCACACGATAGAGGAGTAAGAATAGAAAAGGTGTGGTTTTCATGAAATGAATGCTAAGCGTAGATTTCTGGATTTCGTGAAACTTTAGCAATCTCACCGAGTATAAAATATTACTTAGCCTAGGTTGTCATGCACCGTCAGGTAGTCACTCTCTCACACATCATTGGATTCTCTCCCCCAAGCTTATCTATAAGCGTGGTGGCATACACAAAACAATATATACATACCTGTTTCTTATGAAGCTCCAAAAATCAAAGAAAACAAAAATAGAAGCAAAAGAAGGAAGAAAGAGAGAAAGGATATGAGATGGGATCGTTTTCGAACTTCTTTTCTCTTTTCTTCACTTATTCCCAAATCTTTTTCTTTTTCTTTTTCTTTTCTCTTTTTTTTCAATAGAATATTTACACAAATGATCCCAAATCAAAGAGAAGGATATACAAGTATTTTTTCTTTGGGTTTTGGGGAATTTGGAGCATGTGATTTAATAACGGGGGATGCCAATAATAGAATTGCTAAGGGGAGATTCACCAATGAATATAAAATAGAGAAATAATGTTCAAGATATGTGGAGAAAGAAATAAATGTATCTCTCAGTTCACTCTATAGGACATGCATGACAACTTCAGCAGGGTAATATAATCTACTCAGTTTAATCTCAAAAAGTAAACTAATCAAGATTTATCAAAGCTAGCAAACATTCAATCAACCTGAAGTGAAGCGTACAAATCATGCAATAAGAAGTGATATGAGAAAAGAAAGCAGTACTCCAGATATAAGCAACCAATGCGTGAATCTTGGTGTGTTTTCTATGATAGCATACATATGAATCATCAAACATCAGCTAATAAAAGAATTTCATCCATTTTCATTCAGCAAAAGAGAATGGGTTACTATTTCTAAATGCAAAGCAGAACATAGCATATGATATCAGAAATAAAAAACTTTGACACGACAAATATAGCATGCATATAGAGAAAAGCTAACACCACGTCGTCGTCATCACAGAAAAGTCATCTCTAGCAGGAGATGAAAGAAATAAAGATAAACAAAAAACAAAGATATTTACAATGCAGCACACAAGGAAAATAAGAAAAACGTGATGCATGGTAAAAAAAGAAAAAGCGTGATGAAAAATGGGTGCAAAGGGGGAAAACGTGGAAAAACTAAAAATAAAAGGTGATAAAAGCCAAAAGTGTGAGAACTCACTCCCCAAGCTAAAGTGCACAGTGTCCTCAATGTGTGAAGTGTGGCACACCGAGAGACGGGTAATGGGTGGGGGGGTGGGTATGCATGCATGATAAAAAGAAATAAAAATAACAAAATGAAAAATATGATGCGAATGTGATGCATGCAAGGATGAGAGTGATGCAGATATGTGTGTGTCACCAAAAATACTCTCCCTCACTCTCAAAAAAGGATATAGAATGATATGATCAAAATGTGGACAAAAATACTGATGGGAGGAGGGGTGGGCAAAAATCATCAGGACCAAACAGAGAATGGGCAGCATAACGGCAAAAAATATCAATGGCATCAAGGGTGTGCCTAAGCTGGTGGTGCTGCGCCATCTCTGTCCTGAGGCGGAGGTGGGGTGGTGGTGGTGGTGGACGTGTCTGCTGGGTGGGTGGTGGTGGTCGTGGCAGTCGCTCGAGAATCTGGGTCAGGCAAAAGTGAATGCCGGAAAGTAACTCGAGGCGGTGCTGCATGGCGGTGACTGTGGAAGACAGAGCCCTAAAATCGCCCCTGAGTCCACTCATCGCCCCCTCAAGAGCACAAACGCTCTGAACTAAGGCGTCAGGGGGTGGTGGAGTGGAGGGACGGACATGTCTAGGCTGAGCAGGTCGGGCTGTCTGATACGGGCAGTGTAGGTGATTGGGCCAGCAGGCATGGGTGGAAAGGGGGCTGGGCTCGCTAGTGGATGCCCAGCCTCAGTGCGAGGCTGGGACGCAGGCTGGTGTGAGGTGTAAGCAGCAGCAGTGGAAGTGGAAGAAAAAATCGGTGACGAGGCGGCAAGAGAGGTTAGTGACACAGACATGGGAACAGACGTCACGACACTCTCAGATAGGACAGCTACGGTGGAGACAGAAGGGTCGACCACTGGGGAGGAAGTGAATGGACCAAAAGGTGATACCCCAGCGGACAACAAGCTAGACAGGGACCGTACGACGTCAGGAAAGGAAGACTCGCCACTCTCAACTATAGAAGGTGGACGCTCGGGTAGCAAAGAGGTGAGGGGCTCAACCGACAGGGGCACAACAGTGGTGGGGGTGGTGGTAGGCGTGGTGGAAGTGGAGGACGGCTCAGCAAGTGTACTCCCGACACTGGCAGAAGTGGGGACAGAAGTGTCGGGAGCCGCAGAAAGTGCATGCTTAGGCTGAGGGAACACAGGGTCTACAGGTGTAGGGTGTGCCTGCTCAGCCTCCTCGGCCTCAAGCACGTAGGCGGTGGGGATCAGGAGATCCATCGCCGGAAGCCAGTCCTCGTGTGTCGATCCTATGTGTGTCCGAGCGGGGCTCGGGAGGATCATGTAGTCAGCACCGAAGGGACCGTGCAACCTTACCCAGTGCCACTGGCCGTGCGGACGAAGCATCTTCATCCGGGCCATGACGTCTATCGAAAGTGAAGTGGGGCCCGAAGGTCGGCCGAAAGGTCCTCGCCGGTCATCAGGGCTAGCAGGGTGATCAGGCCGCCACAACATATCGGGGAGCGAGCGCCCACCGATACGATGATGCGGTCCAAAAACCAGCTAGCGACGTTAATATCAATGGCAGGGACCATCGCAACACCATCCCTATCCAGAACTCTGGGGCGAGTCATCGCGTAGAGCATATAGAGCTCAGGCGTAGACATCGTCCCAGGCTCGTACCTCGCTAGAAAAGTGGTCGCCATAAGGCGCTGTGCTATGCGGAGGCAGGGGTGGACTATGGCTGAGGCCTTGGCCCTACTAGGGTCAAAGGCGTGTGGTAAGCTCGTGATCCTGGCCCAAAAGGCGTGGGAATCGAAAGATGGGGGATGGATGTGTGTGGGGGCGTAGGCTCGGTCAGGCGTGGGGACTGCGGGCCACTGAAAGAATGCTCTAAGCATATCGAGAGTGATCCGACACTCTCGATCCATGAGTCTAAAGGAGCATCCCTCATCGGTCCAGGCGATCGAGCTAAGTACATCGAGTGTCGGATGGACGTAGGTGTCCGCCGACACAGACAGAAAATATCGCCAACCCACGTTGTCGTACAACGTGAGCATCCCCTCAAGTACCTCCACACGGTCTAGGTCAGCTAAATGGGCGAACCTGGAGGGTACTATCGGGCGCTGGGCGATACGCTCAAATCAGACGTGCTGTGCATCGTCTCTGAACGTAATCCCCAGCGGCCCGACAACGGGAGCCGGTGGTGGCTGTGCGTGAACGGGATCGGCTGGAAGTGGCTGCGGGTGGATGGGGTCGGCTGGAAGTGGCTGTGTTGGGTGAGGTGGTGAAGGTGGAGGCGAGTCCTCCCTAGCGTGGGAGGGGCCGGGCTCATCCGTCCGCTTACGCTTGGCGGAAGCTCCCCGAGTGCGTGGCCGTGTACGGGACGGCTTGTGTGCCACGAGTGCTCACCCAACTAATGAAAAATGCGGTGTGCTAAAAAGATGGAATGATGGTACCTGAACACGCCGCGAGAGCAAAACAGCGGATAAGTGTGAAGGCGACGCCTCCACGAAGCCAATAGCACGTCTGAAAGCTCCCCTAATCTCCCCCAAGATAGCCAGCGCATCAAACAATGATATCAGCATATAAAATTTAAAATACATGGGGGAGATGGGGTATAACTGATAAATAAAGAATTCGATTTGAGTTAGGGGCTCAATGGGCGTACAGATCGTCGAAAATAGGGGGAAAAGGAGCAAAGGGGCGGTTTTTGGGGTTTCCGACGGTCGGCCGGTGGCGAGGGAGCTCGCCGGAGGCAGCGATCGGCGGTGGATGCTCGGCCGACGGTGTTCGGGCGAGCGAGGGCCGACGGCGTGGCGATTCGGGTGAGTGAAGGTCGATCGTAGGCGAGGGAGAGCAACGGGCGCAGGGTTCGGGCGATTTGGGAAATTGTCGCTTCGAATTTCGTGCCGAGCCTGCAACGCCTTATATAAGGGAAGTTACAACTCGGCCGAGTGACTAAGTCACTCGGCCGAATGATCGTAACGAAAATTTTTTTTAAATTTTCTCCCTCCGCTTACGACTCGGCCGAGTGGCTTTGCAACCCTCGGCCGAGTGGAAAAAGTCCATTCGGCCGAGTGGCACAAGCTACTCGGAAATTTTCCCCCTAGGAGGGTATCAGTTTCACTCGGCCGAGTGAAGAAATATACTCGACCGAGTGGCAGTTTATACTGAAATGACAAAAAAGACAGAGAGTTGGGTACATCAGACTTCCCTCGTTGGTGCGCCACTCGGGCGGACAGCTTTCTTTGCTCGGCCGACTGACTATGGTGCTGAGCCGAGTGAGGCTCTGTTTCCTGCTTCGGGGCTCTGTTTTGGCTCTACTCTCTGTTTTTCTTCCTCCAGGTGGTTTCTTCTTCCTCCTAAGCCTCGAACGCATTCCTGGAGCACTCTTCTTCGCCTCGGTCATCCTCCATATGATATATATCCTTTCCTCCTCCTCCTGTCAAAGAAAATAGGACCCGTTGTCACAATTTTTCGGGCAAACGACTTAAAACCACTAATAAAGTCTAAAACAAAAATAAAAACTAAAATAGAAATAATGCGATAACCGTCAAGTTGCCTTCCGACAAGCGCTCGTTTAAGGTCTTGAGCTCGACACCTTTGGATTTTCAATTAACGCTTGATGTTGGGTGCATATGAGATGCACCCGTCGAATTTGCCTGGAAGACCGCTCGGATTTTGATCATGGTGGTGTGTGGTCTTCCTCAGCGCCCCTTCGTCACGGGCAATGTTGGGGGGGTGGCCCCCCTAAGCTAGAGCTTGTTCCGGTCTTCGACTTTGCCGGTGACACCGATCGTCGTATCGGTGGAGCTTTCTTCGGAGTTCTCAACTTCGAGAGCTTGCAGAGCTCCCGTATTCTTGCGACATCAGCGTCGCCATCATCAATTTCCATGGAGATATAGGGGGAGTGCTCCATCTTCTCTTCATCGGCCAAATCTAGGCCTTCTTCGAAGCCGTCATCATGGGGTGCGCCGATGGAGTGGGGGATAGCCTCTTCAATGACCTCATCAAGGAGGTATGAAAGGTCATCCAGCCATCCCTTGAGTAGATATATTCTATTTACCTCGCCCATAGGGACTCCTTCGGAATAATGCTTTAGCCGTTGCCCATTCACCTTAAAAGTGGCTCCGTCTTTCCCTTCCAATTCAAATGCTCCTCCTGGTTGTATGTGCTTGATGGTGAAAGGTCCGGACCACCGTGACCTCAACTTCCCGGGGAATAGTCGGAGTCGGGAATTATATGGCAAGACTTTGTCTCCGACCTTGAAGTCCGTGACAGTTATGCGTGCGTCGTGGAGAATCTTGGTCCTTTCTTTGTAAATTCTCGAGCTCTCGTAGGCATCTCTTCTAATTTTGTCAAGCTCGTTGGTGTCCAAGAGTCGCCTCACCGCCGCACTCTTATAGTCATAATTGAGGGTCTTGATAGCCCAATACGCGCGGTGCTCCAACTCCACCGGTAGGTGACAAGCTTTCCCATAAACAAGACGGAACGGTGTGGTGCCAATCGGAGTGCGAAAGGCCGTGCGATATGCCAATAGGGCATCGTTTAACTTCATGGATCAATCTTTTCTAGATCGATCTACGGTCTTTTCAAGAATTTGCTTGATTTCTCTATTTGAAACCTCCACTTGTCCACCCGTTTGAGGGTGGTAGGCCATGCCAATCCTATGGTTTACCCCGTACTTTTTCAACATGGCTTCAAATTTGTTTTCTATAAAGTGACTTCCCCCGTCGCTTTTCAAAGTACGGGGTACCCCGAAGCATGGAAAAATATTCTGCTTGAAAAACTTGGAGACAACCCTCGCATCATTGGTAGGGGTGGCGATGGCTTCTACCCATTTGGAGACGTAGTCCACGGCCAATAAGATATACTTGTTACACTTGCTTGACGAAAATGGTCCCATGAAGTCCACTCCCCAACAATCAAAGAGCTCAATCTCTAGAATGGGCTTCATTGGCATCTCATTTCGTTTGGAAATATTCCCGGTCCGTTGGCATCTATCGCACGCCTTTACGAAGTCGTGCGTGTCTCTGAACATGGTTGGCCAAAAGAATCCACTCTGCAATATCTTAGCGGTAGTCTTAGAAGCGGCGTGATGTCCCCTGCATGGCATACCATGGCAATGCAAGATGATGGAGGTGGCCTCCTCCTTAGAAATACATCTCCGGATAACCCCATCCCTGCATATCTTAAAGAGATACAGATCTTCCCAGAAATAGCTACGGACCTCATGCATAAATCTCCTCTTCTGCTGTGTGGGCATCCCACATGGTTTAATCCCACAAGCCAAGTAATTGACATAGTCTGCATACCAAGGAACTTCCCCGGGCCTTATGGCATATAGCCTCTCATCAAAGAAGGAGTCATCGATGGGCAAGCTTTCGTCCTCCTTGTCGCGAATAAGCCTAGATAAATGATCCGCCACAACGTTGTCCGTACCCTTCTTATCTCTGATTTCCAAGTCAAACTCTTGCAATAGAAGTATCCACCTTATCAACCTAGGTTTGGCCTCTTTCTTGTTTAGGAGATACTTCAATGCCGCATGGTCGGTGGGACAATTACCTTGGATCCAAGGAGATATGAGCGGAACTTTTCAATGGAATACACGACCACTAGAAGCTCCTTCTCCGTAGGTGTGTAATTTTTCTGTGCGTCATCCAACGTTTTGCTTGCATAGAATATTGCATGAAGCTTTCTATCTTTCCTTTGCCCCAATACCACTCCAATGGCTTGGTCACTTGCATCACACATGAGCTCAAAGGGAAGGCTCCAATCCGGTGGTTGTATGATGGGCACAGAAATTAGTGCTTCCTTCAATGTGTTGAACGCCCGTAAACATTCTCCTGAAAAAACAAATGGAGCATCTTTAGCTAGCAAGGAGGTAAGGGGCCGGGCAATCAAGGCGAAATCCTTGATAAAGCGGCGGTAAACCCCCGCATGACCAAGAAAGCCCCTAATGCCTTTAACATTAATAGGAGGAGGGAGTTTCTCGATTACCTCAATTTTCGCCTTATCCACCTCAATCCCTCTTGAGGAGACAAGGTGCCCAAGCACTATACCTTCCGTGACCATGAAGTGACACTTCTCTCAATTTAGAGTAAGATTATTTTGTTGGCATCTTTTAAGGACTTTAGTAAGGTTAGCCAAACAAGAATCAAACTCACTTCCATAAACCGAGAAGTCATCCATGAAGACCTCCATAATATTTTCAACATAATCGGAGAAGATGGATGTCATGCATCTCTGAAAGGTGGCGGGAGCATTACACAGACCAAAGGGCATTCTACGGTAGGCATAGGTATTATATGGACAAGTAAAAGTAGTCTTCTCTTGGTCATCTTCATGCAAAGGGATTTGGAAAAACCCCGAATACCCATCCAAATAACAAAAGTATTTATGTTTAGCAAGACGTTCAAGCATTTGATCAATGAAGAGTAATGGGTAATGGTCCTTTCGGGTGGCTTTATTTAGTTTCCTATAGTCAATGCACATCCGCCATCCCGTGACAGTGCGTGTGGAAATGGGATCTCCTTTATCGTTTTTTATAACGGTCATCCCCCCTTTCTTGGGGACGACATGAACGGGGCTAACCCATCTACTGTCTAAGATTGGATAAATAATGCCGGCCTCAAGCAATTTAAGGATTTCCTTTTTTGACCACCTCTTTCATATTCGGGTTCAACCGCCTTTGAGGCTCAATAGAAGTGGCTTCAGTGTTTTCCAAGTGGATCCTATGCGTGCATATCCTAGGGCTTATTCCCTTAAGATCAGAGATAGTGTAGCCAAGGACATCCTTGTGATCCCTAAGGACTTCTAATAGTTTTTCAAGTTGATCTTGGCCAAGGTGGGCATTAACAATCACCGGGAAGGTCAATTTACTACCCAAGAAAGCATACCTTAGATTCGACAGTAACTGTTTAAGCTCTACCTCAAAGGGTGTCGTACCCTCTGCTTCGTCATCTTGTGTGAATTTGGCTTCTCCTTCAACATCTGAGTTTAGCTCACTCTCGAGTGGAGGCTCAGATTTGCTTCCTAGTGAGGACGGTGCATCTGAGTAGACGCTCTCCAATTCTGTGCTTGCATCGATAGGACCACCACTTTGCTCCAGTTTGCATCGATAGGACCACCACTTTTCTCCGGTTCATTCCTGAGATCAAGAAATACGTCAGCAGATTCATAAATGCAAGAGTGGGGGTCATAGAGTGTATCTCCCTGAATATCGGTTTGCTCGAAGTATTCCTCGGGAGTGTATTACTCTTCGACGCATGTTCTATCGCCTTCAAAATATAGCTTATCGTCCCTCACATCAACTCTCATATCGCCCCCAATAGTCCCATCCAGGGAGATTTGATCCATCACAAAGCTAGCAAACAATTGTTCGACGGGGTCCTCGACATTAATATCAAAAGTTCCGGTAGCATGGACCTCATCAATAAGTTCTTTAAGGAGCTCCACAAAAGATTCATCATCTCACTGGCCAGACTCAGTCATTGGAATTGCATCCCCCATTTTACTTAATAAGATGTTGTGGAAAATTTCGGGAGAGCTTGCAAATTAGGGCTATAAACAGAGTTAGAAAAGAATGAAGAAATAAATAAAGAAATTGAAACAAAATAACCGGGTGATCCAAATCGAAATCCGTCAAAATGCATCCCCAGCAACGGCGCCAAAAACTTGATCGCGCCCCGGATATGCACACGCAACCGGGACGGCGACACTGTAGTCTTACCGCAAGCGCACGGTGTAGCGGCGAGCGGGTATCGAACACATGGAGGCCTAATAACAGCGTCTTCTTCAATCACCGGGCTATAAGAATGGTCGAGAAACGTTCGCAGTAATACGGTCACAGTCGTTCAATTGTATAAAAGAAATAACAAATTAATAAAGAATCCTAGGGATAAGGAATCCCCGCTACTTGCCGTATCTCATCATTGTGATTCGTAGGTTTCACAATTGCTAGACTTGAAATTCGGGTGAACTAGTTGCAACTAAATGTGGAACCAAGCTCACGCTCTCGCGCTATTGCCGGTTTATAACAAACCTAGGGTAAGGTCCAATCTCTTGCAAACCCTAACCTAGGCAAACTAGCGTGAAGAACAACATCATCATTCAATTGTATCTCGAGCCCACTCTCGTGCAAACTCGAGCTAAGACCTAGGTTGGGATAGTTCATACTCGTCCAATCTCTTGTAAACGGGTATTCGTATAGAATTGCAATCGAAAACCCTAGTTTCAGTCCAATCTCTTGCAAACCGATTCCGGAGAAATTCAATTGCAACCCAATTCGAATTTCTAGGGCTTCCTATCGAGTTGGGATCCAATCTCTTGCAAATCCCAATCGGTATGAATCCCTAGCTATTCGTATTATAGCAATCCCAAACTAACCCTAATCAATTCTAGCAATAATTTCACCAATTCATCACAAATTAGAAATAGGGTTCGTATGGTTCATCCCTACGCCCTAAGACGATAGAACTACTCACAATTCATAATAAAATGCAATAGAAATTCACAATCAAAATCAATAGAATTCATAGCAATATTCAAAATATCAATAAAAATGGAGTTTTTGAGAGAGAGAGAGACAAACCAATGAAGAACAAGATAGCATCCAACAAATTATCACTTTTCTCTCCTCCCTAAAAGCTAAATCTAATCCCTAAAAGTTAATCTAAAAAGGTTGCAAAAAGTTTTGAAAAAGCTCTCTAAACTGGGTTAAAAACTGGGGTTAAATACCCCCCAAAATCGCCCAAAAACCCTGACGAAAATGCCCCTGCGCAGCCTCAAAATCGCAGTTTACGCTACAAGCGGCACGGCTCACTCGGCCGAGTGACAAATGTCACTCGGCCGAGTGACAAATGTCACTCGGTCGAGTGAGAGACCCTGACGGATTCCAGAGATTTGTGGGTCTTGGGGGTCGTCTCTTCGGGAGTCACTCGGCCGAGTGACTTTTCTTCACTCGGCCGGTGGGCGTTCTTCACTTGGGCGGATGGTCATTCGTCACTCGACCGAGTCGGTCTTTGGGGCAGACTGATAGATTCCAGAGAGTTCAACATTTTTGATGCCGTCGTCTTGGCTCCACTCGGGCGATGGATGACTCGGTGCTCGGCCGAGTGGTATGACGATGCTCGGCCTAGTGCACGCTGATATTGGCTCTGTTGTGTGTCTGATCTGGCCGGCCGAGTTGGCTGTCTATGCTCGGCCGAGTGACTCCTTCACTCGGCTGAGTGGCATGCTGAAAATGCCCATTCTTCGTGTTTTTGCCTCCTCGTCGCTCCTACGACGTTCTTTCTTCTTCCACTCCTCTCCAATCGTAAAATACCCCTCAAGAGAGTCGTCGGTGACACTCCGGAGTGGGTGCATCTCAGAATCACTCCAAATCGCTCCAAATCTCCTGAAATATGAAAAAAACAACAAATCGTGAAAAGCATCGCAATATTGTCGAATAAACGTGAAAAACACGATTTGAGCGATCTAAATGGCATGCAAACATGCAGAAAAAAGGTGTAAAATACGGAGTGATCACCTTGCACCAAGTGTTTAGTCTCCAAAAATGATATTCTTGACATGTTAACTATGAGACTAAAACAAGAGAGTCATTAGCAACAACAATGTTGTGATCGTCATCAAAATAACATTGGCATGAAACACCAATACTCAATAAATTATTATAGCATAATATTATGTATTTTCCCTCTCATTTGAACCCAATTTATGCATTCATATGTCCCAAACGAGCTCCGGTATGACCACTTTGTGATAATTATTTATTATTAGAGCTTAATCACGATGTTTGCACAATTCATAAATTTCATGAACTAATTTGTGCCTTCTAATATTTTTCAGGTACTCCTGGGAGTCTTGGGGATTTTCCAGGTTGCCAAGCCCAAGCACATGCAGCCTTCCAGGCGACTCGACCCGAGTAGCATCGGCTACTCGGTCGAGCTGACACACGAGTCAACATGCAAGCTCTACTCGACCGAGCAGAGCGATGACTCGACCCGAGTCGATCCAGTTTTCAAGCTTCCTCCCACCAGCATTCTACTAGATCGAGCAGGATTTACTCGGCCCGAGCAGGCATAGTGACGTTTTGGAGAAGAATATTTAATCCTCTGACGACTCGACCAAGCAGGGCCTACTCGACCCGAGTGGCAGAGCATCAATTTGGAAGGGGAGTTCCGACCTACTGATGACTCGACCGAGCAGGCGCCTACTCGGCCGACCAGCCGACTCGGTCGGTGACATATGGGCTCCAACTTCCAGTCTTTCAGATTTTCTTGTGGGCTCCACCCTATATGTATTTAAGACAATTTTCCTGACGTTTTAGGGGCTTTTTTATAATTAGTAGGAGAGGAGAGAATTAGTTAGAGTTTTTTCTAGATTTAGGGTTTGAGAGCTGTCGTTTCTTCCCCAAAGGGCTAGGCCTGGAGGAGCTTCAAGGAAAAGGAAATCTTGTGTTTTAGGGCTTTAATTCGGTGATACCTATTGAACTTAACGATTCTCTTGTAATTTCATCTACTTCTTTTGATTTGAACTATGTTTAATACGATGAATCTCTTCGTTATTTTCAGTATGTGTGGCTAGACTTTGATTGCGCATGATATGGTGTAGTTAGAGAACAAGATTTATGTGTATTTGGTTGAATCTGCATGGTATCATTGTTCATGTTGATAAATCTATAATCTTTACTTAAGATATCCTCTTTATCTTTTACAAAAATATGATTGAGTTGATAATCACCCTCACAAGGGTGAGTTTTGATCTCCCCAAAAGGGAGTTTTATCTCTTATATTTAAAAATATTATAACTTTATCAACAACTTTAATTGATTTTGTGTTTTAATCCTCACAAGGGTATTTTCCAACGATTTTCCCTTAAAAAGAGATATCATTGAGTTATCTTCAATCAATCAAATTAATACAAATCATGGACCCTAATGAACCCATATCATGTGCATACTTCTTATAGATATTTACATAAACAAAACTTTCTTTTGCTCGTTTTTTCCTTAAATTAAAAACCTCAATCAAACCACATCATACCATCATCATCAAAAGTGGTTGGTTTCTTTATGATTAATCTCTATTTGATTTGAGCTTTGTGGTTGCAACAGCTTTTCTCCCGAGGATTCGACATCTGGACTCCCAGATCTATATTACTTGCACGGACTCTTACGCTTGAGAGTAGCACGTTTTTTGGCTAAGCAATAATAAGGAGAACTTCGATGAATTAGGCTCCTTTCGTGGTGCTGCCCAGCGACATGTTGCGAGGAAGTGTGATATAGACTTGGGTTTCTCGATCTTTCGCATGTTCCACACCGCTGTGAGTTCCCCGCCCGTTGTAAGAGGGCCATTGCCCTAACGGGCGTCCTAACGGGGGGGTGATTGCATTCTCTCTGATCCTTGTTCCCTCTTCCGTAGTGGCCGGCCTCAATCCCTTGCTAGGAGGTGGGAATATCATGGAGCGGAGGGTTCCACTATGGGTGGACTCCCGCACCTCCCTGGCTTCTTGGCGCAGAGCGTCCTCCCACATGGGCCAATTTTGGAATGGGAAGTGGCTGTATCGCTACCTCTCGTATCGATTGTTGAGTGATTCACTGGATGGCTGCGGTCAACTATGCGAGGCTGGCATTGACCGACCAGGGAAGACGTCGAACTGTTCTTGCGAGACCAAGTGTATGCATGGTACTCCCGCAGAGGAACTAGCCTCGTCCGGGACTTTTGCTACGTCATGGTTCGGACCGAGGATCGGTCCATCATTGGGAGGTCAAGTCGACATGGCTTTTCGGTAGCCTCATGATGTTGACTGATTTACGGTGAGAAGTTACTTTGATGGTGTTTTTCCACGGACGGTGCCAACTGTTGACGGTAAGGTTCCAGTCAACAATAAGGTGGGCTGACTTGGATGCTGGTGGTCAACATGAGTCCTCGTTAGCTGGGATGATCGGGCTTCTCTTGCTTGTAGCTCGGGTTTGGAGGGTGGCGGCCGAGCTATCTGAAGGAAATCTAAATTAGCTCTTTGGAGCTCCGAGCTACTTAATGACCTCCTGTCAAGTAACATGCACCACGGGAAAACTTAAAGGGGTCGGATTTGGGTTCCGACCCAAATCCCATCCGATGCTTAAATTAGTAAAGGAACTTGTTGAGTCATTGGGCCAGCATTCGAGACAACTCGATCGACGGATGACTAAGGCGCACCAAGCCCGCCAAAGAGGCCTGATATCGACTCAGTCAAAGACCAAATGGCCAGTCGACCGTTGGGCCAACATCACTCGAACGTGAAATTAAAGGCGGACTCAAGAATTTCGGGGACGTGCGCAACATTTATTCCTATTAATAATGGAAGATCGTGGCCGCATTATGGATGGCCATTATCTCCCCAACGTCTCCAAAAGGACCCTGAACATCTATAATTAGGGAGAAAGGTCCCATCATCAAGGTACGAGGTCTAAGACATAGAACTCTATCTTCTCACTTTTACCATTCTTATATTCTAGCTTGAGTCGTCAGTCGAGAGACAAACCTCAGTAGGTCAATCTCAGCTACACCAAGCTCCCTCTCTTCCTTAAGTTCCACACTAACTTAAGCATCGGAGGGGATTTGGGTCGGAACCTAGATCCTACCCCCCTAACGAATCTATGTTGTGCAGGTCAACTATCGTCATCCAACGTCGAAGGTCGATGTCGAGCTCTCCAACCTCGAACGATCGATGCAACGATCGAATGAGGATCGGTCGAAGGTCGCATCATCCCCAACCACTATCATTCGACCCTGGTTCCTCCAACCAAGGGTCCCAATCCAGCTGCTGACGATGTACCAACTCATCGATTTGATTCTACATCAGCTTGACAACTGTCTCGGTCAATTTTGGCCTTAACAGATTGATGCCGTCTGTGGGAAAGTTAACCAGCTTGACATCCCAATGCAATCCAAAAGCTATGACAACTGGACCCAGCAACGCCACCGATCGAAGTTCCGAAGGAAAGGCCAAGAGCAAACAGCGTCTTGGTGGAGGACGTCACGGACTTCACAACACCACCACATTGACCTGCAGATGAAACGAAGGAGCCTGGGTAACCCGAAAGGAGTTCACCCAGTTCACCGAGCAGATCGATAGGAGCCTAGGCACATTGGAGAAATATACCAGAACATGGGGATCCCATCCTCAGTAAATGAGTCACCGCCGCCTCCAAACCCGTTCCTGATGCCAACAAGGGGGTCAGCATTCCTCCGAGATCTGGGGGACCCAAGGGCGGAGATTAATCTCCACGACTCGACCCCCTCGGCCCACCAGTACAACATAGCGCGAGTCGATAATCAAGCTTTCGTGCTCTCAGGTGAACCCACCTACTCCAATTACCGGGCGGCGACCCGCAACATCCTAGATCAGGTAATGTATGCGGCACATCCAGGTTATAAACCGCTAAACCCTGCAGGTAGATCCGCAAGAAGGGAGGAGTTCCTGAATCGATCCTCCGGAGCCAGCTTCTTGCAACCTGGAGCGGGAGGATCCGCGCCGGTCCAGTCCATGATTCGGAAGACCCCTCTGAAGGAGAATATCATCTCAGCTTGTTTTCTTCCCAAATTCAAGCTCCCGACACTACTAGCTTATGATGGCAGATGTGACCCATGATCGCACATTCAAAAGTGCTTGAATGTCATGCTACTCCACGGGGACGACACGTTGTACCTTTGTTGAGCATTCCAATCCACCCTAATCAGGAGGGCAGAAAGCTGGTACGAAGGGCTACCCCGCGGCTGCATTGGCTCATTCAACGAACTATCGGAGATATTCTGTAAGCAATTCGCCACCGGACGATGACCCAAGAAGAAGTCGCCCCACCTCTTCTCGCTCAAATAAAATGAGAACGAGTCGATCCGAGCCTTCGTCCAGAGGTTCAACGATGAGAGGCTCAATGTAGAAGAGGTGTTGGACGTGATCATCATAGCGGCACTCACCCAGGTGGTTAGGAACAAGCACCTAAGGAGGACCCTTCACCAGTTCCCCCCAAACACCGTCGCAGAGATGCTCAACCTAACAGATCGGTTCACTTCCTCCGATGAAGCGGAATAACCCGCCGGAGCTAATGCGAAGAGAACCCCCTCATGCCGCAGAGAAGTATGGCGAGAGAAACCAAACTCGGAGACTCCCGCTAGGAGTCCTGAGACAAGAGGCCCAGGTAGAGGAGACCTCGAAGCAAGGAACGCATACCTATGCCAAGCCGGTCGTCCTAAGACAGAAGTCCTTGCCTACGACCCACGAGAAGAGCTGAACCAAGAGGCTGCAAAGAAGGGCAAATACGAGAAGAGGGACAAGGTCAAATTCTACAAATATCACAATGATTATGGGCACGACACAAACGACTGTTGGACCCTCAAGAAGGAAATAGACGCACTAGGCCCAACAAGTGATCCACCTAGCAAGGAAGGATCCTCGAAACAGAAGGGTAAGATGACAGGATTGCCTGTCACCAAGGTGGTCGACTGATGAGCCATCTAAAACTCCTGGCGAATAAAACGGCAATGAACGGCAACAGCTCTGACATCGATCGAAAAACACCTGTACGCTTTTACCGTTTTTATTTCTGTTACTAAAACATGTTTTCTTTATCCAATAAAACTTCGCTTCTTTGAGCCTTCGTAAAGTTTGTAAAGATTACCCAGTCAAAACCCCGTCAAAAAAGGACCCGATCCTCAAGCGGTGTTGGGAAAACTGAACTTACGTTGATACAATTGACTATAAAACGAGCATCAGCCATAAGTCGAAGGGGCCACACCTTCGTCACTGAACGACTCTCTTAAACGAACGTCAACCGTAAGTCTAAGGGGCCAACCCTTCTCCACTGAACGACTCTCTTCAACGAGCGTCAGCCGTAAGTCGAAGATCCCACCCATTTGCCAATGAACGACTCTCCTAAATGGTTATCAGCCTTAAGTCTAAGGGTCCACCCCTTTGCCACTGAACGACTCTCCTAAACGGTCGTCAGCAGTAAGTCGAAGGGGCCATCCCTTTGCCACAGAACGACTCTCTTAAATAAGCGTCATCCGTAAGTTGAAGAGGCCACCCCTTCGCCACTAAAAAATCTCCTAAACTCGTGAGCCATAAGTCGAAGGGGCCACCCCTTCCCCACAGAACGACTCTCCTAAACGAGCGGTAGCCATAAGTTGAAGTGGCCATCCCTTCGCCACTGAACGACTCTCCTAAACGGTCTTCAGCCGTAAGTCGAAGGGGCCACCCCTTCGCCACTGAACGACTCTCCTGAACGGTCGTCAGCTGTAAATCGAAGGGGCCACCCCTTCGCCACTGAACGACTCTCCTGAACGGTCGTCAGCCATAAGTCGAAGGGGCCACCCCTTTGCCACTGAACGACTCTACTAAACGGTCGCAGCCATAAGTCAAAGGGGTCACTCCTTTGCCACTGAACGACTCTCCTAAACTGTCATCAGCCGTAATTCGAGGGGACACCCCTTTGCCACTGAACGACTCTCTTAAACGAGTGTTAGCCGTAAGTCGAAGAGGACACCCCTTCGCCACTAAACGACTATCTTAAACAGCATCAGCCGTAAGTCGAAGGGGCCACCCCTTCGCCACTGAACGACTCTCCTAAGCGGTCGTCAGCCGTAAGTCAAAGGGGCCACCCCTTCGCCACTAAACGACTCTCCTAAATGGTCATCAGCTGTAAGTCGAAGGGGCAACCCCTTCGCCATAGAATGACTCTCCTAAACGGTCATCAGCCTTAAGTCGAAGTGGCCACCCTTTCGCCACTGAACAACTCTCCTAAACGGTCATCAGCCGTAAGTCGAAGGGGCCACCTCTTCGCCACTGAACAACTATCCTAAACGAGCGTCAGCCGTAAGTCGAAGGGGCCACCCCTTCGCCACTGAATAACTATCCTAAACGAGCCTCAGCCGTAAGTCGAAGGGGCCACCCCCTTCGTCACTGAACGACTCTGTTAAACGAGCGTCAGCCGTAAGTCGTAAGGGCTACCCCTTCACCACTGGAGGACTCTCCTCAACGGTCATCAGCCTTAAGTCGAAGGGGCCACCCTTTCCCCACTGAACGAATCTCCTAAACAGGTGTCAGACGTAAGTCGAAGGGTAACCCCTTTGCCACTGAACGACTCTCAAAAACGGTCGTCAGCCGTAAGTCGAAGGGGCCACCCTTTCGTTAATGAACGACCCAAATCCCTATATCGTCAACCATGGGTTGGGTGGATGTCTCCCTCTCCATAGAACATGGTGGTCAAATTCTAAATTTGGTTTGATGGTTTATCCTCGATCACCCCAAAGCAGTGCCTAACCCATCGAATGGGACCATCAGGCATTGAGACCACCACAGGGCGTGATCGACAACAAACAAATAAGGCAATGGCATTTAAGGATACACAGGCCAATTCTCCTGTCACTTTCCATTGCAATGTTTATACATTTTCCCCCACCTATACATTCAAAAATTTCTACAAGAAGGCCAAAAATTAAAGCACCGAGATCTTACAGCGGTCGTTCATGCCCTTGACATCCATCCAGCACGGTCGTAGGCTCTGGCCCTCCGTAACGCCTGCTCTTGCTTCGTCGCCAGCCATGGTGGTAGCCTCGTCCATGGGAGGTGCCGCATCCATGCCTCAGCTGGACTCATCATCACCTTGGCTCGACTCATCCTCACCAAGGTTCGGAAATATCACCGGGATCTCGTCGATCTCCGCGGAGATGTCAGGGAATCTCCAATTGGCATCACTCATAACCCTGCTTATATATCTCGTCAAAGTCGGGAAACACATCCGTGAAATCCCGGATCCCCTTCTCTGCAATGACATCGGCTTCGACTCTCTCCTCCAGTAGAGCATCTTCTGCTCGCTCTCTTAAGGAGATTTGCTTAGCATCCCTCCTACGAGACTCGCTTAGCTCATGCTCAAGTTTCTGAATGACTAACGACATCGTCTCAGAGAGGTGGATGATTCTTTCTAGCTCAGCATGGGACTTCTCCACTCTCGACCTGACGGCCTCCAGGGCAACACCATGATAAGCCACCACCGAAGCTCGACGACGCAACGCCTCAGTCGCCACAAGAGCCTGCATACAATATTCGATGGTCAGCTTGTGCACTGATGTTAACATCAATAGAGACCCTGATGATAATTACCTGGACGCAGGCATGGACGACTATTGACGCACGCCACTCATAATCGACCCTTTCAACGACAGCTCTGTCCAGTGGAAGGGTCGCATTCTCGGCGATACAGGAAGCGGTCCCAAAATCAAGGAGAGTAGAATCTCCAAGCCTTAATGGAAACCTTGCCCTAACAAGCTCCTCGTCAGAACAGTCGAAGGGGGGCCTGAGGGGATCGATCCTCCAACAACATCGGCCTGTACTCCTTAGGGATGCCTTTGGGCAACCCTACGGAGGGAAACATACCCCTCCCAAGGCCAGGAGTCCCGATGCATAAGGATATCCGGCGGAACCTGAGTATCACTCGAATCCTCCTCATGAAAAACATCACTCCCTGGCTGAGGGACCTGCTCAGCAGCTACGTTCGACCCAGGTGGCTCCAAGTTGCTGAGAACAAGATTCCGCCTTTTCTTGCCCCCTCCAGTGCAACCACATCTAACTCGGAGGGGGGGCCCTTTCTTCTTCTTCTACTGAGGACGAGCCACCTGAGCAATCCCCTCAACGATCATGGGACGATCTACAGACGGCTGGACCATCGATCTTGATGTGGTCGGCGCCCAGGGTTACATCATTCTCGCCTCCGTCTCTCTGATGGAAGCCTCGACTACTTCCTTCAGGGCGGGAACTACATGATAATCCACACTGGTCATACCTGCTAGAACAACAAAAGAGTTAGTTCGAGTGACGAAGGTCGAACAGTTGGCGAGCACGGTCGAACCAATCTTTTGTCCATACTGTCCGATGTAACATGTCGTCCGACCATAGCCACTCGATCGACCTCAAGCCCTCTGGCAGGTTCATTAGACTGTCGGTGGCTTTCTTCTCCTCGACGGTCAATGGCTTACCCTCAGCAGGCCCCAAATCAGGGGCACCCCAACCAGTGTAGAAGCTTGCCTCCCCCTTGGAAGACCACAAACCCAAACTCATCTTTCCACTTGGGGTTGGAGGTGGGAAGATCTTCCAGCAGCTTCCTCCCTCGACGGGCCATTATTGTATACCACCCCGGGGTCTAAAGGGGAGGGATCAAGAAGAAGTGGTTGAACAGGTGCAGGTATGGCTCGATTCCCTTTGTCATGCACAGAACTATGAAGCCCATCAACATGCTGATAGCGTTCAGCATTAACTGGCAGAAGAAAATGTTCAGGGTACATAGGAAGTACAGCATGAAGGGATTCATAGGAAAGCGAAGGCCCCATTCGAAGGATTTGACGTAGACCCCCGCTTCCCGATCGTTGGGACGATGAGCCCTCTCGTTCCTCTCGTGTAACGGCCGGTATTTCAAGGCGTGTTGATTATTTTGTGCACGTACCTTTTTTGATCATCCGGATGTTTTCGTCCGTAGGTTCTATTTTTATGTATCGACGTGAGCGCGTCCCTGATTTTTTAATTTTTACCATGTCGTGATTAATTAACTGATAACCCTAATTAATTACTTCAAACTAAATTATTAACTAACCAAACCCTGCCAGATTGAATCCCACTGAAATGTATCGGTGAGATCCAAACACCATCTTCACTTTGTTCATCACATACTTCCAGCTCTCTCCCATCAAGCTGCCCCTTCACTGTTCTTATAACCACAACAGTAAGCAATAACAGCAAGGAACGACATCAATTCCTTCTCCCTGCAAATCAATCCCCAAATTGAAATTCATCAAAACCAAAACAAGCATTCAGCCAAAAATCCTCACCACATCAACCCAAATCAAACTTTCACCCAAACAACAACCCAAATCAAATTCAGAAATCAGAAATTTTGAGGGGATAAAGAGAGAAATTTAGATCTGAAAACAATTTCAGATCGAATCAAAAATACAACCAATCTCTCCCCCCCTCTCCCGTTCCTCTCCTCCCCAGGCCGCACCCTTCTCCGCCCCTTGCCGCAGGCCACTGCCCTGGTGCTTGACCCTGTGCGCGCCTCCCTACAGAAGCCGGCGCCTCTCCCTGTTGGTCACGCCACCCCTATTCCCAGGCCGTGCCGCCCCCTTGCCTAGCCGCGTCGCCCCCTTGCTGCCCTAGCCGTCGCACCTTGTTGCCAGGCCGCCCCCTTTTGTCGTGAGCCCTCCTGCAAGCAAATAAAAAAGAAGAAGAAAAAAGTCGGAAGCTAGAAGCTGAAAGTAAAAGGAAATAAAAAGAACAGAACGAGAGTAGAAGGAGTATAAGAAGAAGAAAGGAGAAGGTGAGATTATAGTTGGGTTTAAGTTTCTAATGGGTATGGGTTTTGAGTATAGCTTATTGGGTATTGTAACGGCCGCTTTCCGACCGTTTGTATTTTCTACGTACACGTACTTTTTCGTGCACGTATTTTATTTGGTTTTTCTGAGCTCCGGCATGAGCGATGCGATATGCCGTTGTGATCGTTTAGGAGTGTAGAATTTTATAGTAATTTTTGGGGACGTCACTTCACGAGTCGTTCTCCCACAAATCAGGTTTGATTGCAGGATCGTCGTAGGTTTAGACTTAGTCGTCGGATCTTTTTATTTTTTTTCTGTTCGTTTCCGTGGACCAAACGCGCGATTGACCACCGTATCTCCGAGCCTCTCTTCGTCACGGTCGTCCCGACATTTTTTCGTAATTTTCTGACACTCCTAGCCCAATCTATTCACTAATGAAATTCAAAGCCCATTAAGCCTAATCCTGATCAAATCCTAATCAAATCCATACGTATCATGAGATATGGATTCTGGGTCTATTTTCACCTAGCTCTTCCGCACTTTGTACACCCCCTCACTCACCCTCTCTCCTAGTCATTACTCAACTTATACCCCCTTTCCTATGTTGTTTAGCAAATATCATCTCTTTTAAAACCAAACTATACCCAACCCTAGACATTCACGCATGAACCCATTTTGGGCCGCCACCTTCTCCATTTTGTGCCCCTCCTCGTCACCAGCGAGGCACCACCAGCAACCCCAACCTCTGGCCATCCCTCCTCCTCCTTTCCATCTTCTCTCTCCTCTCCTTTCTCTCTCTAAACAGCCCTCAAAAAGCCCACAGGTTGACAGTTTTACAGCCAGCACCACCGCCGGAAAACCGGCCGCCGCCGCCGCTCCGGCCACCCCTCCGGCAACCACCACCTCCGATCAACTCCTCTCTGACCCCCCAAACATCTCCACCTCCCCTTACCCTCTTCCCTCATCTCTATCTCCCTCAAAACGCTTTCAAATACAACCCAAACCACAGTTTTACAGATCTGCGCCACCGTCGGAAAAACTCACGTCCACCGGCCATCCGGCCACCTACGACGACCACCCTACCGCCGTTGGATTCCTATCGAAACCACCAACCAACTGAAATTTTCCTCATGCTCATAGCCCACCTGTAGCTCCCGGAATCCTCGTCGGAACACGTCGCATCCGCTGTTTTTCACAGATCTTAAAGCTGAACTTCGCCGCCCGCGTACGGCCACCTCCGACTACCCCCGGCGACAACTCCACTGCTGTTGGCTTCGTCTTGAAGTCCTTTACCCACTGCAAATTTCCGTTTCCTCTGTTCGTCTCTGAAATTTCACTGAGACGCGCGACAACTGACGTGGCGCGAATCTGTCCTCCCCGGCTTCTCACGGCCGCCCACCGCCGTGCGCTCACGCCGAAGGCCATCCACCAGGCCAAGCATATTTCTTTGGTCTCACTTCATCTACCAACAGCCCCCTTAGACTCTCGGAGTTCACGTGCATTTCCGCACTCACGTACTTTTAGCCGACGTCGCCGTTATCGTGAAGAACCGTTGCGCTACTCGCAACGGGAGGAGGATCGCTGATTAGCTCGCTGATTTCACGCCGCCACCCCTCTGTCCAGAGGTACCTCGCTGCGCTGCCCGCGACCGAGGAGTTCCAGACGACGCCGACGTTTCGCCGTTCAGACCCGACTTCCGCTTGTTGGACGACATTACGAGGTTAGTTTCCCTAACGAGTAGTAAAATCCCACACCGTAGCAAAACTGAACCCGAAACTAAAACTGGACAACTACAATTAAATTTACTTTTTCGCATCAGTAAAATGTTGTCACTATAGAAAATCGACCGTCGGACAATTTTCTGTGCATATAGGGTAGTGGTCGATTTAGGCTGAACAAGAACACCAAATTGTGACTTCGACAAATAGGGTAGTCCCGATAACCTAGAAACGAACCTAAATAGGATTTATTGAAAATCGCGACCTGACACCGTCACCCTGGCGATATTTCAGACGGACTTCCGCGGAAGAGACGCTTGGACGAGACTCTTCGAGAGGACGAGACACTCGCCATCGCAGGCAAGTGTACCCCCTTGCGTTTTTGACCGTGCTTTGGTCTTAGATTGCTAGAACTGTTAGACTGTGAATGTATAGATCCGGACGTGAAATGATAGCGTCCGGGATGCCAATGACGACTTAGGCTTGACGACGAAGTCTAAGCTCGACAAATAACTACTTTTTTGACACCGTATGGCTATCTTGTGTGTGCGTGCGTGTGGACACCCTAGAATAACAATTCCTTACACTTGTCATGTCCTGTCTCTGTTACACAAAAAGCCTGCGGGCGTTTCGGATGCTCTCCATGCGAGAGTGATCCCCGTGACTGTTATACAAAAGCCTGCAGGCGTTTCGGATGCTTTCCCTAGCGGAAGTGATCCCCGTGATACAAACAGCCTGCGGGCGTTTCGGATGCTCTCCATGCGAGAGTGATCCCCGTGATACACAGCCTGCGGGCAATAGGGCACTCTCCAAGCTAGAGAGAGTGATCCCTTGTACGAATACACAGCCTGCGGGTATTAGGGCACTCGCCAAGCTAGAGCGAGTGATTCCTTGTACTGGTGTCTTGTCTTGTCTTGTCTTCCTTGGGGTTTGGGGTTGGGTTGAGCGTGCGCACGGCAAGAGGGTCTGATCCTCCTCGAACCGTAAGGCGTGAAACCTTTCGTGTCTCACTTGTCTTGTCTTGTCTTGTCCCGTCACGTCTCGACTCCTCTTGACACCTGTAGGTTTGTCCCGTAGTTCGTAGCACACGCTACGACTACCACTTGTCCAGTTTTACTTTCTTGCTACGTTACTTCCTTCCGTGTTACTCTGTTATAACCACAGCATGCTAATCAACCAGTAAACTTTTGTGCAAAAGAACCTCAGCATGCTAATCAACCAGTAAACCGTTGTTTAAAGTTCGATGCACTTGCAGTAAAGTCTAACCCTTCTTGTAGACTTTACCTGACGTACAGTTCCTTTCTTTTGGGTGTTGTACGTCAGGTGCTCAGCCAGAGTTCGGGGACGAGACAGACTCACTGGAGTACGAGGATCCGAGGACGTCGACCCAGAGTACGTGCCCGACGAGGACCAGACCTTGAGGTCTTTTAGTCGTCACTTTCAGATGTTACTGCTTTAGATTGCTTTTAGATATTTTGTTGCCATGCTTAGGCTTCTTTTAGACTTTGTACTCGTTTGATATTATATCTCTAATTTAATGAATGCAACTTCCTCTCTGTACTTTCTGTTGTTTCGAACTTTATTAATGCAAGAACCTGAAACTTTAAAATGGTACCCCTACAAACGCTTATTGGGTCCGAGCCTCTCAGCTCTGGCCTAAGCGGGCCTTAGTCACGCTTCGCCTCCGTCCATTTAGTAAGCGGGGCGTGACAGGTTTTAGTGGTGGCCCATGCAGGTCTTGCAAAAGTTCGGAACAATAAAAGTACCGCATTCATTTAATATCCACGTACAAGTCTGAATTAGTTTCACAGTCTTAGATAGTTGGAAGACTTGGGTAGACGTCCCAATTTGATAGTCTGACGCCTTAGTTAGGAATTAGTCATCCTCGACCTAGAATACCTTAGTAGCCACTTGACTCTGACCGTGTTAGTTTTCGTGGGCCCTTCTTTTAGTCGTCCATTCGGACTCATCGACTTCGGGCCCAGCAGAACTAACCTTGATTCTCTTAGGAACCTTCCCCTTAGATCCTGATTACAGTCTAGCTCATTAGGAAGTCTTAGAGCTGAGTTTTCCAAATCTTTAGACGACCCGATAATTAGGACCCCTGACTTATATCGTCCCTTTGATCATTACACTTTCGTGTTATCTGCCATAGAGTCCCATCATAGCTTCTGTAAATCATATCATGTGTGTAACCGTCATGCGATCATCTTTCTTTTCTCTCGATTCACGTGATCGCTTCCTGACGGTCATCGTAGATCCTTCGAATCTTTCTCTTGGCCAATTTTGCCTCCTCTAAAAGTACTTTCGAAATTCATTATTCAGTTTCTTCGCTCAGCTTAATTTCTTTGAAAACCCCTATACTACATATTTAAAATTTCTTGTTTTTCGGTTGAATTAAAATTCTTTTATTGACTTGAAACCTTCTTGGTCGTAAATTCTTAAGTTACTATCTCGTACTGGCTTTCGAATCATTATCTTTCAAATTTCGGTTTTAAAACTTGTTACTATTTTGAAAATTCAATATTATTCTTTTTATGAAAACTACAAAAAAAAAATTTCTAACCACTTAACGTTCATACTTTTTTAAAAATATTTCCTAAACTAGAGGGAACTCCAATTATTTTATTATTATTATACCAGTCCTATGTTCTTCGCGACCACATTTCAAAATCTTTGTTAAACTTACTTTCATTTGCAAAACAACCGCTACCTCACCCCACTTTTATCTCCTTCATCCAACTCTTTCTCCAAAATTATAATAATTTTTACCGTCTGCTCACTTTTCCCTACATATTTTTTTTAAGTATAAAGTATACGATATCATATTTTACACGTAAATCTCCTTCATCTATCTAATTATTCAGAGAAATATTTTGTCTCTTCCAACCAACTATCTCCTTACCCCGCCTTGTTGGAACTCGTTCTTTCCGATCTTATTTCATTTCGCTCTTGATCTAGTCTCATTTTCTTTCTATTATCTAGACATTAGTCCTTGTAGTTGTACATGCTATCTCCAGTTTAGGAGTAGGCCCTTTGGTAGGTGATGTCGTTGTGGTGCGTGAGTATAGGTAGAGTGTGTAGACCTGTATGCGTGTGTCATCTTTAGGATCCTGATAGTTGCCTTTTGTGTCTTGAATGTGTACTCAGTGTTAACCATGATATGATTGAAGTCGTCTGAATGACGGTATTCATACATATATGAATAGGGTCATAGCAGGCAATTTCCTTAGACGTAGTTTTTCGCGATTATGGAATAACTTATCTTTGACTGCGTGTGATTGTATTAAAACTTTGTTTTTTTTAAACCAATCCTTTAAAGTTTTTGAAATTATCTCACAAGATCACAAATCAATTATCCGTCCTCATCCATTAACACGACTCCACACGTTTTTCCAAATGTTTTAAAAATGTGTCACTGGTTTTAAGTTTCCCTTTCTCTTCTCTCTCTCCATTTTGGAATGTTATGTTATGGTTGTTATAGATTTGGGACTAGCTATTATTGTTGTAGGATTTTGTTTGCGGGTAGGCTCAGGGAGAGATGAGATTTGTTATAGCATTGATTAACCGATTTTGGAACAATAGGATATTGGAATAGATTTCTTTCGGATGAGAAGATGAGCTGTCCAAAACTTATTTATGATACCGATGTGAGACGGACTCAATGGGAAATTCTGGCCGGATGAAATTATATGCGAGGAGATGATAACTTATCAGACTTGAGGCTTAGATGGGTGGTAGGTAGGAGTAACTACGGAGTATAGTATGAGTCAGGATGATCACGAGAATTAGTAGAACTTTATAAGCATCAAGACTTGGTTGTCGAGTTGACGTGAGAAGGCTTTGAGAATGATACGACGCGTCGAGATAAATGGATGGTTAGGTAGTCGGACTTAATATTGCTTGGGATTAATTATAGTGAGTAGGATAAGATATGATTTTGGTAGTTAAATAATTTGGTGGATAAATTAATGGGAAGATATGACAAGGAATGTATTAGGGGCACGACGATCATTCATTTGTGAAGGTATTATAAAATAGACAAAGTTTTTGCCCTGGATTGGTGGTTGACTAGAATCTCATTTCTTGGAGATTGATTAATATTGGGAAGAGATAGAGAGTTAAAAGATTTTTTTTGAGCGATGATGTTTTATAGAGTGGTATGGTATGAGAAGATGATTATTATTCTTTTGTGAGGACTTGGAGTTGGAAATTCCAACAGCAATTATGGGTCTATGGTTAAGTCTTAGGATGTGAGATTAGTCGTGGCATTATTCAGTGAAAAGAAGGGTTATGAAGGATTAATTAAAGAACATTGGTTGAAGTTATAAGATTAGCGATCTATAGGCGTAGTCATGAGAGTTTTGGGGTATAAGGTTATATAGATGTTATTATTGATAGTATGAGTGATTCCGAGGACGGAATCATTTCTAAGGTGGGTAGAATGTAACGGCCGCTTTCCGACCGTTTGTATTTTCTATGTACACGTACTTTTTCGTGCACGTATTTTATTTGGTTTTTCTGAGCTCCGGCATGAGCGATGCGATATGCCGTTGTGATCGTTTGGGAGTGTAGAATTTTATAGTAATTTTTGGGGACGTCACTTCACGAGTCGTTCTCCCGCAAATCAGGTTTGATTGCAGGATCGTCGTAAGTTTAGACTTAGTCGTCGGATCTTTTTATTTTTTCTCTGTTTGTTTCCGTGGACCAAACGCGCGACTGACCACCGTATCTCCGAGCCTCTCTTCGTCACGGTCGTCCCGACATTTTTTTCGTAATTTTCTGACACTCCTAGCCCTATCTATTCACTAATCAAATTCAAAGCCCATTAAGCCTAATCCTGATCAAATCCTAATCAAATCCTAATCAAATCCATACGTATCATGAGATATGGATTCTGGGTCTATTTTCACCTAGCTCTTCCGTACTTTGTACACCCCCTCACTCACCCTCTCTCCTAGTCATTACTCAACTTATACCCCCTTTCCTATGTTGTTTAGCAAATATCATCTCTTTTAAAACCAAACTATACCCAACCCTAGACATTCACGCATGAACCCATTTTGGGCCGCCACCTTCTCCATTTTGTGCCCCTCCTCGTCGCCGGCGAGGCACCACCAGCAACCCCAACCTCCGGCCATCCCTCCTCCTCCTTTCCATCTTCTCTCTCCTCTCCTTTCTCTCTCTAAATAGCCCTAAAAAAGCCCCCAGGTTGACAGTTTTACAGCCAGCACCACCGCCGGAAAACCGGCCGCCGCCGCCACTCCGGCCACCCCCTCTGGCAACTACCACCTCCGATCAACTCCTCTCTGACCCCCCAAGCATCTCCACCTCCCCTTACCCTCTTCCCTCATCTCTATCTCCCTCAAAACGCTTTCAAATACAACCCAAACGACAGTTTTACAGATCTGCGCCACCGTCGGAAAAACTCACGCCCACCGGCCATCCGGCCACCTACGACGACCACCCTACCGCCGTTGGATTCCTATCGAAACCACCTACCAATTGAAATTTTCGTCACGCTCATAGCCCACCTGTAGCTCCCGGAATCCTCGTCGGAACACGTCGCATCCGCTGTTTTTCACAGATCTTAAAGCTGAACTTCGCCGCCCGCGCACGGCCACCTCCGACTACCCCCGGTGACAACTCCACTGCCGTTGGCTTCGTCTTGAAGTCCTTTACCCACTGCAAATTTCCGTTTCATCTGTTCGTCTCTTAAATTTCACTGAGACGCGCGACAACTGACGTGGCGCGAATCTGTCCTCCCCGGCTTCTCACGGCCGCCCACCGCCGTGCGCTCACGCCGAAGGCCATCCACCGGGCCAAGCATCTTTCTTTGGTCTCAGTTCATCTACCAACATCCCCCTTGGACTCTCGGAGTTCACGTGCATTTCCGCACTCACGTACTTTTAGCCAACGTCGCCGTTATCGTGAAGAACCGTTGCGCTACTCGCAACGGGAGGAGGATCGCTGATTAGCTCGCTGATTTCACATCGCCACCCCGCTATCCAGAGGTACCTCGTTGCGCTGCCCGCGACCGAGGAGTTCCAGACGACGCCGACGTTTCGCCGTTCAGACACGACTTCTGCTTGTTGGACGACATTACGAGGTTAGTTTCCCTACCGAGTATTAAAACCCACACCGTAGCAAAACTGAACCCGAAACTAAAACTGGACAACTACAATTAAATTAACTTTTTCGCATCAGTAAAATGTTGTCACTATAGAAAATCGACCGTCGGACAATTTTCTGTGCATATAGGGTAGTGGTCGATTTAGGCTGAACAAGGACACCAAATTGTGACTTCGACAAATAGGGTAGTCCCGATAACCTAGAAACGAACCTAAATAGGATTTATTGAAAATCACGACCTGACACCGTCACCCTGGCGATATTTCAGATGGACTTCCGCGGACGAGACGCTTGGACGAGACGCTTCGAGAGGACGACACACTCGCCATCGCAGGCAAGTGTACCCACTTGCGTTTTTGACCGTGCTTTGGTCTTAGATTGCTAGAACTGTTAGACTGTGAATGTATAGATCCGGACGTGAAATGATAGCGTCCGGGATGCCAATGACGACTTAGGCTTGACGACGAAGTCTAAGCTCGACAAATAACAACTTTTTTGACACCGTAGGGCTATCTTGTGTGTGCGTGCGTGTGGACACCCTAGAATAACAATTCCTTACACTTGTCATGTCCTGTCTCTGTTACACAAAAAGCCTGCGGGCGTTTCGGATGCTCTCCATGCGAGAGTGATCCCCGTGACTGTTATACAAAAGCCTGCGGGCGTTTCGGATGCTTTCCCTAGCGGAAGTGATCCCCGTGATACAAACAGCCTGCGGGCGTTTCGGATTCTCTCCATGCGAGAGTGATCCCCGTGATACACAGCCTGCGGGCAATAGGGCACTCTCCAAGCTAGAGAGAGTGATCCCTTGTACGAATACACAGCCTGCGGGTATTAGGGCACTCGCCAAGCTAGAGCGAGTGATTCCTTGTACTGGTGTCTTGTCTTGTCTTGTCTTCCTTGGGGTTTGGGGTTGGGTTGAGCGTGCGCACGGCAAGAGTGTCTGATCCCCCTCGAACCGTAAGGCGTGAACCCTTTCGTGTCTCACTTGTCTTGTCTTATCTTGTCCCGTCACGTCTCGACTCGTCTTGACACCTGTAGGTTAGTCCCGTAGTTCGTAGCACACGCTACGACTACTACTTGTCCCGTTTTACTTTCTTGCTACGTTACTTCCTTCCGTGTTACTCTGTTATAACCACAACATGCTAATCAACCAGTAAACTTTTGTGCAAAAGAACCTCAGCATGCTAATCAACCAGTAAACCATTGTTTAAAGTTCGATGCACTTGCAGTAAAGTCTAACCCTTCTTGTAGACTTTACCTAACGTACAGTTCCTTTCTTTTGGGTGATGTACGTCAGGTGCTCAGCCAGAGTTCGGGGACGAGACAGACTCACTGGAGTACGAGGAGCCGAGGACGTCGACCCAGAGTACGTGCCCGACGAGGACCAGACCTTGAGGTCTTTTAGTCGTCACTTTCAGATGTTATTGCTTTAGATTGCTTTTAGATATTTTGTTGCCATGCTTAGAATTCTTTTAGACTTTGTACTCGTTGGATATTATATCTCTAATTTAATGAATGCAACTTCCTCTCTGTACTTTCTGTTGTTTCGAACTTTATTAATGCAAGAAGCTGAAACTTTAAAATGGTACCCCTACAGACGCTTATTGGGTCCGAGCCTCTCAGCTCTGGCCTAAGCGGGCCTTAGTCACGCTTCGCCTCCGTCCATTTTAGTAAGCGGGGCGTGACAGGTTTTAGTGGTGGCCCATGCAGGTCTTGCAAAAGTTTGGAACAATAAAAGTACCGCATTCATTTAATATCCACGTACAAGTCTGAATTAGTTTCCCAGTCTTAGATAGTTGGAAGACTTGGGTAGACGTCCCAATTTGATAGTCTGACGCCTTAGTTAGGAATTAGTCATCCTCGACCTAGAATACCTTAGTAGCCACTTGACTCTGACCGTGTTAGTTTTCCTGGGCCCTTCTTTTAGTCGTTCGTTCGGGCTCATCGACTTCGGGCCCAGCAGACCTAACCTTGATTCTCTTAGGAACCTTCCCCTTAGATCCTGATTACAGTCTAGCTCATTAGGAAGTCTTAGAGCTGAGTTATCCAAATCTTTAGACGACCCGATAATTAGGACCCCTGACTTCTATCGTCCCTTTGATCATTACACTTTTGTGTTATCTGCCATAGAGTCCCATCATAGCTTCCGTAAATCATATCATGTGTGTAACCGTCATGCGATCATCTTTCTTTTCTCTCGATTCACGTGATCGCTTCCTGACGGTCATCGTAGATCCTTCGAATCTTTCTCTTGGCCAATTTTGCCTCCTCTAAAATTACTTTCGAAATTCCTTATTCAGTTTCTTCGCTCAGCTTAATTTCTTTGAAAACCCCTATACTACATATTTAAAATTTCTTGTTTTTCGGTTGAATTAAAATTCTTTTATTGACTTGAAACCTTCTTGGTCGTAAATTCTTTGGTTACTATCTCGTACTCGCTTTCGAATCATTATCTTTCGAATTTCGGTTTTAAAACTTGTTACTATTTTGAAAATTCAATATTATTCTTTTTATGAAAACTACAAAAAAAAATTTTCTAACCACTTAACGTTCATACTTTTTTTAAAATATTTCCTAAACTAGAGGGAACTCCAATTATTTTATTATTATTATTATACCAGTTCTATGTTCTTCGCGACCACATTTCAAAATCTTTGTTAAACTTACTTTCATTTGCAAAACAACCGCTACCTCACCCCACTTTTATCTCCTTCATCCAACTCTTTCTCCAAAATTATAATAATTTTTACCGTCTGCTCACTTTTCCCTACATATTTTTTAAGTATAAAGTATACGATATCATATTTTACACGTAAATATCCTTCATCTATCTAATTATTCTGAGAAATATTTTGTCTCTTCCAACCAACTATCTCCTTACCCCGCTTTGTTAGAACTCGTTCTTTCCGATCTTATTTCATTTCGCTCTTGATCTAGTCTCATTTTCTTTCTATTATCTAGACATTAGTCCTTGTAGTTGTACATGCTATCTCCAGTTTAGGAGTAGGCCCTTTGGTAGGCGATGTCGTTGTGGTGCGTGAGTATAGGTAGAGTGTGTAGACCTGTATGCGTGTGTCATCTTTAGGATCCTGATAGTTGCCTTTTGTGTCTTGAATGTGTACTCAGTGTTAACCATGATATGATTGAAGTCGTCTGAATGACGGTATTCATACATATATGAATAGGGTCATAGCAGGCAATTTCCTTAGACGTAGTTTTTCGCGATTATGGAATAACTTATCTTTGTCTGCGTGTGATTGTATTAAAACTTTGTTTTTTTAAACCAAACCTTTAAAGTTTTTGAAATTAGCTCACAAGATCACAAATCAATTATCCGTCTTCATCCATTAACACGACTCCACACGTTTTTCCAAATGTTTTAAAAATGTGTCACTGGTTTTAAGTTTCCCTTTCTATTCTCTCTCTCCATTTTGGAATGTTATGTTATGGTTGTTATAGATTTGGGACTAGATATTATTGTTGTAGGATTTTGTTTGCGGGTAGGCTCAGGGAGAGATGAGATTTGTTATAGCATTGATTAACCGATTTTGGAACACTAGGATATTGGAATAGATTTCTTTCGGATGAGAAGATGAGCTGTCCAAAACTTATTTATGATACCGATGTGAGACGGACTCAATGGGAAATTCTGGCCGGATGAAATTATATGCGAGGAGATGATAACTTATCAGACTTGAGGCTTAGACAGGTGGTAGGTAGGAGTAATTGCGGAGTATAGTATGAGTCAGGATGATCACGAGAATTAGTAGAACTCTATAAGCATCAAGACTTGGTTGTCGAGTTGACGTGAGAAGGCTTTGAGAATGATACGACGCGTCGAGATAAATGGATGGTTAGGTAGTCGGACTTAATATTGCTTGGGATTAATTATAGTGAGTAGGATAAGATATGATTTTGGTAGTTAAATTATTTGGTGGATAAATTAATGGGAAGATATGACAAGGAACGTATTAGGGGCACGACGATCGTTCATTTGTGAAGGTATTATAAAATAGACAAAGTTTTTGCCCTGGATTGGTGGTTGACTAGAATCTCATTTCTTGGAGATTGATTAATATTGGGAAGAGATAGAGAGTTAAAAGATTTTTTTTGAGCGATGATGTTTTATAGAGTGGTATGGTATGAGAAGATGATTATTATTCTTTTGTGAGGACTTGGAGTTGGAAATTCCAACAGCAATGATGGGTCTATGGTTAAGTCTTAGGATGTGAGATTAGTCGTGGCATTATTCAGTGAAAAGAAGGGTTATGAAGGATTAATTAAAGAACATTGGTTGAAGGTATAAGATTAGCGATCTATAGGCGTAGTCATGAGAGTTTTGGGGTATAAGGTTATATAGATGTTATTATTCATAGTATGAGTGATTTCGAGGACGGAATCATTTCTAAGGTGGGTAGAATGTAACGGCCGCTTTCCGACCGTTTGTATTTTCTACGTACACGTACTTTTTCGTGCACGTATTTTATTTGATTTTTTCTGAGCTCTGGCATAAGCGATGCGATATGCCGTTGTGATCGTTTGGGAGTGTAGAATTTTATAGTAATTTTTGGGGACGTCACTTCACGAGTCGTTCTCCCGCAAATCAGGTTTGATTGCAGGATCATCGTAGGTTTAGACTTAGTCGTCGGATCTTTTTATTTTTTTTCTGTTCGTTTCCGTGGACCAAATGCGCGATTGACCACCGTATCTCCGAGCCTCTCTTCGTCACGATCGGCCCGACATTTTTTCGTAATTTTCTGACACTCCTAGCCCAATCTATTCACTAATCAAATTCAAAGCCCATTAAGCCTAATCCTGATCAAATCGTAATCAAATCCTAATCAAATCCATACGTATCATGAGATATGGATTCTGGGTCTATTTTCACCTAGCTCTTCCGCACTTTGTACACCCCCTCACTCACCCTCTCTCCTAGTCATTACTCAACTTATACCCCCTTTCCTATGTTGTTTAGCAAATATCATCTCTTTTAAAACCAAACTATACCCAACCCTAGACATTCACGCATGAACCCATTTTGTGCCGCCACCTTCTACATTTTGTGCCCCTCCTCGTCACCGGAGAGGCACCACCAGCAACCCCAACCTCCGGCCATCCCTCCTCCTCCTTTCCATCTTCTCTCTCCTCTCCTTTCTCTCTCTAAACAGCCCTCAAAAAGCCCCCAGGTTGACAGTTTTACAGCCAGCACCACCGCCGGAAAACCGGCCGCCGCCGCAGCTCCGGCCACCCCCTCCGGCAACCACCACCTCCGATCAACTCCTCTCTGACCCCCAAGCATCTCCACCTCCCCTTACCCTCTTCCCTCAACTCTATCTCCCTCAAAACGCTTTCAAATACAACCCAAACGACAGTTTTACAGATCTGCGCCACCGTCAGAAAAACTCACGCCCACCGGCCATCCGGCCACCTACGACGACCATCCTACCGCCGTTGGATTCCTATCGAAACCACCTACCAACTGAAATTTTCCTCACGCTCATATCCCACCTGTAGCTCCCGGAATCCTCGTCGGAACACGTCGCATCCGCTGTTTTTCACAGATCTGAAAGCTGAACTTCGCCGCCCGCGTACGGCCACCTCCGACTACCCCCGGAGACAACTCCATTGCCGTTGGCTTCGTCTTGAAGTTCTTTAGCCATTGCAACTTTCCGTTTCCTCTGTTCGTCTCTGAAATTTCACTGAGACGCGCGACAACTGACGTGGCGCGAATCTGTCCTCCCCGGCTTCTCACGGCCGCCCACCGCCGTGCGCTCACGCCGAAGGCCATCCACCGGGCCAAGCATCTTTCTTTGGTCTCACTTCATCTACCAACAGCCCCCTTGGACTCTCGGAGTTCACGTGCATTACCGCACTCACGTACTTTTAGCCGACGTCGCCATTATCGTGAAGAACCGTTGCGCTACTCGCAATGGGAGGAGGATCGCTGATTAGCTCGCTGATTTCACGCCGCCACCCCGCTGTCCAGAGATACCTCGCTGCGCTGCCCGTGACCGAGGAGTTCCAGACGACGCCGACGTTTCGCCGTTCAGACCCGACTTCCGCTTGTTGGACGACATTACGAGGTTAGTTTCCCTAACGAGTAGTAAAACCCACACCGTAGCAAAACTGAACTCGAAACTAAAACTGGACAACTACAATTAAATTTACTTTTTCGCATCAGTAAAATGTTGTCACTATAGAAAATCGACCGTCGGACAATTTTCTGTGCATATAGGGTAGTGGTCGATTTAGGCTGAACAAGGACACCAAATTGTGACTTCGACAAATAGGGTAGTCCCGATAACCTAGAAACGAACCTAAATAGGATTTATTGAAAATCGCGACCTGACACCGTCACCGTGGCGATATTTCAGACGGACTTCCGCGGACGAGACGCTTGGACGAGACGCTCGAGAGGACGACACACTCGCCATCGCAGGCAAGTGTACCCACTAGCGTTTTTGACCGTGCTTTGGTCTTAGATTGCTAGAACTGTTAGACTGTGAATGTATAGATCCGGACGTGAAATGATAGCGTACGGGATGCCAATGACGACTTAGGCTTGACGACGAAGTCTAAGCTCGACAAATAACAACTTTTTTTGACACCGTAGGGCTATCTTGTGTGTGCGTGCGTGTGGACACCCTAGAATAACAATTCCTTACACTTGTCATGTCCTGTCCCTGTTACACAAAAAGCCTGCGGGCGTTTCGGATGCTCTCCATGCGAGAGTGATCCCCGTGACTGTTATACAAAAGCCTGCGGGCGTTTTGGATGCTTTCCCTAGTGGAAGTGATCCCCGTGATACAAAAAGCCTGCGGGCGTTTCGGATGCTCTCCATGCGAGAGTGATCCCCGTGATACACAGCCTGCGGGTAATAGGGCACTCTCCAAGCTAGAGAGAGTGATCCCTTGTACGGATACACAGCCTGCGGGTAATAGGGCACTCGCCAAGCTAGAGCGAGTGATTCCTTGTACTGGTGTCTTGTCTTGTCTTGTCTTCCTTGGGGTTTGGGGTTGGGTTGAGCGTGCGCACGGCAAGAGGGTCTGATCCCCCTCGAACCGTAAGGCGTGAACCCTTTCGTGTCTCACTTGTCTTGTCTTGTCTTGTCCCGTCACATCTCGACTCGTCTTGACACCTGTAGGTTAGTCCCATAGTTCGTAGCACACGCTACGACTACCACTTGTCCCGTTTTACTTTCCTGCTACGTTACTTCCTTCCGTGTTACTCTGTTATAACCACAGCATGCTAATCAACCAGTAAACTGTTGTGTAAAAGAACCTCAGCATGCATATCAACCAGTAAACCGTTGTTTAAAGTTCGATGCACTTGCAGTAAAGTCATACCCTTCTTGTAGACTTTACCTGACGTACAGTTCCTTTCTTTTGGGTGCTGTACTTCAGGTGCTCAGCCAGAGTTCGGGGACGAGACGGACTCACTGGAGTACGAGGAGCCGAGGACGTCGACCCAGAGTACGTGCCCGACGAGGACCAGACCTTGAGGTCTTTTAGTCGTCACTTTCAGATGTTACTGCTTTAGATTGCTTTTAGATATTTTGTTGCCATGCTTAGGCTTCTTTTAGACTTTGTACTCGTTGGATATTATATCTCTAATTTAATGAATGCAACTTTCTCTATGTACTTTCTGTTGTTTCGAACTTTATTAATGCAAGAACCTGAATCTTTAAAATGGTACCCCCTACAGACGCTTATTGGGTGCGAGCCTCTCAGTTCTGGCCTAAGCGGGCCTTAGTCACGCTTCGCCTCCGTCCATTTTAGGAAGCGGGGCGTGACAGGTATGGTTCAAATGATACTAGCTTATTGGGTTTTAAAATGGGTATGAGTATTGGGTCTAAATTATTGCTATTGAGTATGAGTTATAATGGGCTTAGATGGTTAACGCTTATTGGGTTTTAGGTTCAATGGATTTAATTTAGTATTGAGAATGAGATTATTAATCTAATGGAATGAATTTAATTAAGTAAGTTGGTTATTTGGGTTCGATTTATTAAAGCTAGTAAGTTAATTTCATAAACCTAGGTTGTTAATGATGTTAGTATTATAAGTTGTTAGTGTAAGATTGATGTTAGTAAGTACGCATTATATTATTCTAGATGAGTATTAGATAACAATAAATCTTTATGTATGAGTAATAAAAACAGTATATTAAATGCTAAATGTATGTGGTTAAATTCGTTTAGCCTAATATGATTAATCTGTTGACGCAGAACAATCACATTTCTCACCATGATCAATTGGACACCCAAAATCACCGATAACATGCAAGTGTGCGAATTATTTCATTTATTACATTCTAATTGCATTTGGACTTGTAAATGAAAAACACAAACATGCAACATGTTCATCAATTAACCAATATATTTTCTCGTTATGAAATGCCTGAAATTGCTTGTACACATATATCATGCTCCACCCCACACTTGTACACACATCGTTGGATTGGAAATTAATGGAACATTAAATACTTGAGTTCGTGAATTCATGCGCTTCAAAGGAGAAAATCTTGAATTCGTGAACTCGTGTAATTTGTTTAGGCTGGCTCGTGTTCCAGCACAACATTTGGATGGGGTTAGGGTTGATCGGCCACTAAGCGTGTGAAAGGGTCCCCCTTCAAGAGCACCACATGCATGCGGTGGGTAGCATCAATCACAGTTATCCCCCGTGAGAAGGCCTGACTTACTCACCGCGTCTTAAAGGCGAGAACCCTATGCATGATAGAAAACATTTGCATGGAACCTGAAATAATTATTGTTACTTTACCCACACATAGAATTGCCAGGTTTATAGTGCTTGCTTTAATACTGTAGAACTGTCAGTCATCACTGCTCATTTTATTCCCGTAAAAATGCCATGTCCATAATTGCAATGTTGTTAATTGTATAACTATGACATTAGAACTGCTAATATTTCATAATCTGTGAAATACTTCGTACACCTCGATTTGGGTCATCTCAGCTTTTACTTGCAGACACTTGCTGAAATACATTAGTGTTTTGGAATGTATGTTAGATCCCGAGCCTGAGTACAAGGAGGACCTGTTTGAGACGCCTGACTTGGAGAGTCAGGAGTTCGCCATTGACACCGAGTCGCTCCCCATGGAAGACTAGAGACCCGAGCAGTTGCCGCTTCCCTTCGAATTTGCTTTTAGTACCTTGTTTTAGTGTATGCATCCTTTGTATTTTTTCAGCTCTGCTGAGGCTTTGTCGTTTTATTTCTGCGTGCAGACTTTTGGATTATGGCTTAAAATTAATAAATGGTTTTTTATTGATCTGTAATGCCTGCAAGAATCCTGCAAGTTGTTATCACAGACGATTAATGAACTCGATCTTCATCGCTCCAGTTCATGCGGACCTTTGTAACGTTCTCGCTTCCACCGCTTTTGGGAAGCGGGGAGTTACAGGTTTTAGTGGTGGTCTATGCAGGTCTTGCATCTGTGAAATTTTAGAACAATAAGAATGTTATTATTAGCCAAACATCTAGAGTAATCACATATACGAGATTAATTTGGGGTTTTCTTGTCTCAGAATGGCAGGAAGACGTAATTTTCGATGTGGAGCCGATGCCGACCTAATCGGAGATGGTGGCATCCACCAGATACTTGGGGTCATAAGGGAGATGCTTGAGATTCAGCACCATCTGGTTCAGCAGGGACAGAAGGCTGAACTAGTTGCACCACCTCACCCTCACTTTGAGCCTGTAGCCAGGCAATTCCGAGAGATGCACCAGAAGAGCTTCTTCGGAAGAGAGGGTCTACTAGCGGCCGAGGAGTGGCTTCGTAGCACTACAGATGACTTGGGTCTTGCCTGAGTCAATCCGAACGATTGGGTGAACTTAGCGAAGAAGCAGCTGACAGAAAATGCATGCAACTGGTGGGATGCTGAGGAGGTCAGGCTGACCAAGCCTATTCCATGGGCTACCTTCCATCCGAGGTTTGACGCCCAATCTTTTCCAAAGGCAGTGAAGAGAGAGATACATCAGCGCTTCATCAACTTGGAGCATGGTACCATGACTGTTGATGAGTATGAGGCCGAGTTCGTCATGCTGAGTCGCTTTGCCCCTACTCTGGTGAAGGACCCAGAGGACTGTGCCCACCGCTTCCTACAGGGCTTAGATCTGGACATTCAAGCATCGATGTTCTCGGCCACTTTTACTACCCATGAGGAAGTCCTTGTGATAGCGAAGAAGCACGAGCTACTCGTGAATCAGAAGAAGACGCGTCAGGCAGGCAAGTGCCCGATGGAGCTGCAAAGGAGTGCACCCAGGCTCATGGTTCATCCTGTTCAGACTACTCAGTTCAAGAGGCCGACTGCACCCGTCCTTAACCGAGCTCAGCTGATTTTCCATTACTGCGGTAAGTCTGGACATGTGAAGAAGGATTGCAGGAGGCTGCTGAACCAGTGCCAAGTTTGTGGTTCGTCTGATCATACTGCAAAGGACTACCCCCGCGACACTCCACTTGTACCTGCTGGCACACCTGTGTAATACCCTGGAAGCTACTGTACAAGTACTAGAGGGGGGTCAATAGTACTTTAAAATAACTAAGAGGATAATTCCAAATTATTTTGCAAACACAAACAATAATGCGGAATAGAAGTAACAACAAGAATATCACAATACAAAAAAGTAATATAATGGGTTCGGATCCAGCCAAGTCTCTCCGACTTGTTACCGGTGATCCTACGTCCCAGACACCTGGATCCCTTCCGGCTACTTGAGTTAGAGTCCACTGATGTCCCCTGCCTTTTGCGCGTCAGATGTGTGCAATATATAATTGGGGGCATGAGATTTATATATTTGTAACCGCAAGCGCACGGTGTTGTAGTGTGGCTTGGGGGTCAAACTCAGTGAGGCGTGGTTGTGCTTGTGTCAAGAAAGATCAGATTCCCCCCATGGCGAACTAGCCCGAATCGGATGATGGGTTGTCACAGAAAATAGAATGCGAGGGATAAACAATATAAAGGGAAAAACCGGGACTTCGATTTCCACCCTATCGTGCGATTCTCACCGATACGGCCTATGGGTAGGATAACGATCGGAATTAGGGTCTAATGGTGAGACATTGCCTCTAAGAGTGGTACCGGTGTCCCATGGGCCCGATATTCCGGTCGGTGCCCAGGATGATACACTGGACTTCCCGGGTTCGGTCAGTGGGCATTCCCATGTCCATTAACACTGACCGACTCCGGGAGCACTAAGCTCGCAATGATAACTTCCAACGTCTCATCCTGTCGCTCCCGCGTGCTAGGATTCGACGTCTACACTAAGGGCGTGAGCTATGGCTAGGGAGTCAACCGCCAAGTTTATTCCCCCTTGGCCCAACGGTCAAAGGCGGTCTTTTTCCCGCCGATGACAATAAAACACCCCGCGTAACCGATAGGTTCCTAATCCCTATCAATTTCCTAGTCCTATGGACGCATTGGGAAGAACCCACGAAGGGGTTTCCACCAAAATCCCAGATTTGGGAACTACTCACACATATTTACTAAAAAGCGATCTAAATCAAAATCGACCGTTAGAAATATGATCAGGCGATTGAAAAGTAGTAAGAGCAATGCAAATAACAATATATCAAAGTTTAACAAAGATCAGACAACTTACTAATGTCTGAAAAATTACAGCCGTCAAGAGAGAGAAAAAACAGCAAAAAATAACAACTCCCGTTTCTGGAAAGCCTAGGGGTCATATATATAGAAATCGATATCACCCGATCGGGTGAAGAATCACCCGATCGGAAACCTGCTTCGTTCTTCGGCAGCTCAGCATGGGACTTCACCCGGTCATACGGCACGGTCGGTTGAGGGTTGAAGCTGACCGGTTGGATCTTCGCACAGTCGGGTGAACCGGTCGGTTGAGCTCTCCGTGCCTTGGCTTCAGAGAATTGGCTACAGGTGAACCGATCGGGTGAAGGTCACCTGATCGGTTGGCATTCAGCATCAAATTCCAGAGACTTGGGGCGTTGTGAACCGGTCTCTGAACCGACTGGTTGACTTCCTGACCGCTCCAGCTTGTGTCCGGGTGGTGTACGCGTGCATCACCCGATCGGTTGGAAGTGACCAACCGGTTGGGTGAGGGGCTGAAAGATGCGATCTTCGTCGTTTGACCCCCTGGATCACGCGTGACTCCTCCCGTTGCTCCGGGGACTCATGATATCGTCGTTTTATGTCCCCTACACCGGTAAACTCCTGCAAATATACACAAACACGGAAAAGTGAAAGAAAACAAGAAAACCCGAGAAAACGAATACAAGACGGTAGAAAATAGCGGGAAAACGCGGAAGAAAACATGCGTGAATATATGAAATATAAACGCACCTCAAAATCTCCCAAGCTGAACCCTTCCCCGTCCTCGAGGAAGACGAGTGAGAGTAGGAGCTCGGAGGTAGAAAATATAGAGAAAGAGAGAAAAAGAGAACTCTAAACCCTAAATCGTCCGTCAGGGCCAACAAAATCAAACACGCCCCACCAAGCAAGCATACGACAAAACACAACACTAAAACAAGGAATGTAAGTCCAAACAAGTGCCGCGGGTCCACGCGGTGAAGCACGAGTGAGTGTGGTCGTGTGCTAGCAGTCGGTGTCACTATCTACGATGTGCAATAAAGCTCGATATACACAAATCCAAGAAAGACCCAAATATCGATTCAATTTGAAATTGTCGTGAATATTAGCTCAAGCATGCATGAGAAGAGTATAAGAATAGAAGCGTATCATGCATCAGGGACTCCACAGCTAGGGACAAGGAAATCACCACACTATAGCCTAGATAATCGCTCAAAGGTCACTATGCCAAGTGTTTTCGAAAACGATGGAGGTTGAGAAGATGTGGAGTAGAACACTCGGTGCAAATTCTCGGCTTCCATTTATTCTCGATTGGTAGGAAAATATTCACACTGGAATTTTTTTTTGGTTTTTGGATATATGTATTTTTTTTTTGGATTTTTGGCTATACATATTTTTTTTCTTTTCTCTTTTCTTTTCTTTTTTGGGTTTTTCTTTTCTCTCTTTTTTGGATTTTTGGATATTGGGATATATACATGTGTACTCTCCCAAGTGGGAGAACGGTACACGACGAGGGGATTTGCACCAAGTAAAATAAAAATGAAATCGAATTCTAAACACTTGGGCAAAGGAGATATTTCTCGCAAATCAGAGCATAGGCTAAATGGGTTATCCTAGTCCTTAATTTTGGAATCCCAACACATGCGAAGTAAAGCATACGATACATATATATCATGCATATAGAAGCAGACAGAAGAAGCAAAAACCGCATATTCAAATAGAAACATGATAATCTAGGGGTCAACCAAGGATAGGTATATAAATCAAAATCATAAAGTAGAAGTACACCACTAGCTAGTCACGATACACGACTCACAAAAAGCTAAGTGGACCCACGATGCGTGAAATGCAAGAGGACTAGGCTTCCTAGGGTTAGTGAATGTGATTACGAAGCCATGCTAGGTGTGTGTGTGATTCAGTGGAAATTCATCATATGGGGTCATCTCTAGGAGAGAGAGAGAGAGAACAAAAGGTGAGAAGAAAAAAGAAAAAAAAAGAAGAAAAACGACTCAAAAACGAAGAAAAATACACAAATGACGCACAAACTGTGACTCCCCCAAGCTGAAACTTACACTGTCCTCAATGCAATAGTAGTGAATACGGGAGGGCAATGAAAATGGGGGGGAGTTACGCACCGACACAAAAAATGAAAAACACGAAAAATACACGAACGAAACTGGAAAATAAAGAAAAAGAAACATACAAAATAAAAGATATAAAACGCAACGAAGGACTCAAAGACACAAACACACGACAACGACACACGAAAACATGCACACAAAAGTCGATTTCCCCCAAGCTAAACATGACAATGCTAGTAAAATGATATGATCAGTGGTGATGTAGAGATATGCTAGAGAAAAATCAGAAAAGAAAGAAATCAGAATGTAGGAGAGACGGTGTGCTCATTCTCCTCGGAAGCGGATGTGGGGTATGGGCGGTAGAAGTGATAGAAGGGCATGACATGATGGGTTATTATGATGCAAAAGAAAATCTTAGATACGCTCCCCTCGCTAATGAGAGGAGACGAGATTATTAAAATCTAAACTAGAAAGCTGTAAATTTTTACACTACTGGATTAGGATACAACTGACCATAGGCGGATCCAAGATCTGAAGTGGGGCATGTAGCTACTCTAACTACTCCTTTTGTGGCTCCGCCAAAAGCGCTGTGCCACGTGTGCCAATGGACCCAAGCAATGCACCTCCAAGCATCCCTCGTAGGTGTCCACCTGTGACCTACAAAGGACGAGGTGTCCACGGCAAGAAATTATTTCCCAAAATAAATGTATCCCAGAGATAGTCGCCGATAAATGATGGTAAAATATATGAAATGTGGCGAACACTCCCTGGAAATGGTACGCTATCCTCTGCACTAGCGACGATCAAATTCCCGCTCTCCATGTGAAGTTGCTCTCCAGGTGGTGACACACCGCAGCATACCTCAAGGGAAGTCGATCATGTGTCCTGCGTGAGATATGGTGTGTCAAAAATATATAAGTCTAAAGGAATAGGACGTGAAAATCGATACTTAAATGTGGAGTGAGAGTGAGTATGAAAATCTCCCTGAATAGGGGCAATATGCTCAAGTAGATGCTCAGCCGCAGAAGAAGTGGAGCGTAACGGTAGAGGTAGATGTGGCTCGGGCTCCATGAAGTGGACGATCGTATCCAAGCCCTCATGAACATCCTCCTCGACGGTATGCATAAGCTCTGTAGTCTCCTTGGTGCTCTCGTCGGACTCATATGGGGTATCCAAATCAAGACATGAAGTCTCTCCCACACATCCTAGAGAAGTCTCCCCATCCTCACTATCATCATCAAAAAATGCTTCGTCATCCAAGTGGTAGTGATGGAAAAATGGGGTGTCGGCATGAGATGTGTCTATGGTGGCCGATGGCATGATGGTCTCAACCATGAAAGTGGGTATATCCTCTCCTTCATCCCCTCTCCTTGGTGTAGGCTCGGTGATTGGTGCCATTATGTTTTGTAAGAATTGGCGTTGGTTAAACATGGCACTTTCAAGGAGAGACATGAGGCTTGATTCTTCTTGCGTTGGTGGAGGGATATAAGGTTGATGAAATGGATGTGAGGTGTTTGGGCTAAGGTTGTGGGAAAATGTTTGGCCATGGTGTAGGGGAGGCTCTCAAGCGTAAATGGGCAATCATAATACATGTGCCAAACCATCCCACAAGTCTCACAAACCACAACTGAATAAGGATCGTATCCTCCCATCTGAGCATCGAAATTTGATCTCCACATGGTTACACTAAAGATACATGGACAACAAAAATAAGAAAACTAGAGAGGAGCGTCAATAGTACAAGAAAATAACAAAAAGATAATATAATGGTGGGGGAAAATTTTCTTGGTTATTGTATTTGTTTTTTTAGTCTAACAAACCCAAGCTAAGCTAATATCAAACCAAACGCCTCCCCGGCAACGGCGCCATAAAGCTTGACGTCCCCCGCCTTTTGCGCGTCAGATGTGTGCAATATATAATTGGGGGCGTGAGATTTAAATATTTGTAACCGCAAGCGCACGATGTTGTAGTGTGGCTTTGGGGTCGAACTCAGGGAGGCGTGGTTGTGCTTGTGTCATGAAGGATCGGATTCACCCCATGGGCGAGCTAGCCCGAATCGGATGATGGGTTGTCACAGAAAATAGAATGCGAGGGATAAACAATGTAAAGGGAAAACCCGGGACTTCGGTTTCCACCCTATCGTGTGATTCTCGCCTATACGGCCTACGGGTAGGATAACGATCGGAATTAGGGTCTAATGGTGAGACATTGCCTCTAAGAGTGGTACCTGTGTCCCATGGGCCCGATATTCCGGTCGGTGCCTAGGATGATACGCCGGACTTCTCGGGTTCAGTCAGTGGGCATTCCCATGTCCATTAACACTGACTGACTCCGAGAGCACTAAGCTCGCAACGATAACTCCCAACGTCTCATCCTGCCGCTTCTGCGTGCTAGGATTCGACGTCTACGCTAAGGGCGTGAGCTATGGCTAGGGAGTCAACCGCCAAGTTTATTCTCCCTTGGACCAACGGTCAAAGGCGGTCTTTTTCCCACCGATGACAATAAAACACCCCGCGTAACCGATAGATTCCTAATCCATATCGATTCCTAGTCCTATGGACGCATCGGGAAGAACCCACGAAGGGGTTTCCACCAAAATCCCAGATTTGGGAACTACTCACACATATTTACTAAAAAGCGATCTAAATCAAAATCGACCGTTAGAAACATGATCAGGCAATTGAAAAGTAGTAAGAGCAATGCAAATAACACTATATTAAAGTTTAACAAAGATCAGACAACTTATTAATGTCTGAAAAATTACAACCGTCAAGAGAGAGAAAAAACAGCAAAAAATAACAACTCCCGTTTCTGGAAAACCTAGGGGTCATATATATAGAAAATGATATCACCCGATCGGGTGACCTGCTTCGTTCTTTGGCAGCTCAGCATGGGACTTCACCCGGTCATACGGCATGTTCGGTTGAGGGATGAAGCTGACCGGTTGGATCTTCGCGCCGTCGGGTTAACCGGTCGGTTGAGCTCTCCGTGTCTTGGCTTCGGAGAATTGGCTACAGGTGAACCGATCGAGTGAAGGTCACCCGATCAGTTGGCATTCAGCATCAAATTCCATAGAGTTGGGGCGTTGTGAACCGGTCTCTGAACCGACCGGTTGACTTCCTGACCGCTCCAGCTTGTGTCCGGGTGGTGCACGTGTGCATCACCCGATCGGTTGGAAGTGACCAACCGGTCGGGTGAGGGGCTGAAAGATGCGATCTTCGTCGTTTGACCCCCTGGATCACATGTGACTCCTCCTGTTGCTCTGGGGACACATGATATCGTCGTTTTATGTCCTCTACGCTGGTAAACTCCTGCAAATATACAAAAACACGAAAAAGTGAAAGAAAACAAGAAAACACGAGAAAACGAATACAAGACGGCAGAAAATAACGGGAAACATGGAAGAAAACATGCGCGAATATATGAAATATAAATGCACATCATCCAGTAACTTAAGCTTCCACTAAAACCCCTCTTGTTGAAAATACTACAAGATAAATGAATACAACGATTCAATCGTGACTCCCACAAACCGGGATCACGAACCTCTGACAAACCGAGAGCAAAACTCAAATAAAAGGTTTAATTAAATATGAAATACTCACCACAAATTCCTATGCCTTGAGAGATACTTACGGTATTAGGGAAATGAAAGATGATGGAGAGAAAAGATCACAAAACCCTAGCACCACTGAGATGACCAGATGGAGACGGATAGGATGATGATCGTGATCCTAGAATCCTTCATGAGAATGAACGCACAAAACCTCAAGATCTCTTGGAGGAATTAGGTCAAAGAGAGAGAGCGAGAGTTCTTCAAGAGAGAGCGAGCCTTTTCAAATTGACAATCGATGTATTGAAAACTAGATCTGAAAATCCCTCTCATAAGAGAAGAAATTCCATGTTTGAAATGCATCAAACAGATATGGAAAGAATCAAAACAGATCCAGAAAAATCGTGGAAATAAAATCTCCAACGTCTAGAAAATTAAAGCAGCTTAATCGGTCTAAGAAGGATCGTTAACCGATTAGATGGAGAACTAGTCGGTCGATGAGCCTTCTTGGACCGACTAGTCGCAAACAGAGAATTGTGTGAAATAAGAAGGATAATCTAGTCGGTCTAAGAAGAAACATTAACCGCCTAGTTTGAGAACTAGTCGGTCGGTGAACCTTCTTGGACCCACTAGTTGGTCAACAGAGATTAGGCCAAAATTCTCAAAGATGACTAGTCGGTTCAAGAGGAATTCCCAACCGGTTAGATTGTCATTTAATTGATTAGTTCTTCAACTTGAACCAACTAAGATGCACAAGAAGCCAAAGTCAAGACGATAAGCTAATGAGCCCTATCTAACGGCTTCTAAGGCATTCTTAGGGATAAAATAAGATAGATATGAGGGTTACTAAGCAAGTAAGACTCAAGGCTTAACATTCTATAAAATGAAGATAGAAGACAAAGAAATATACAAGACAAACCGTCTTCAAAGCTCCAACATGACGAGTCAGATTCTCTTGACTTCATCAACAAGTCCGTGAGTGATCGCATCCAAGTGTACACCTGAAAAACGACTTGTTGTTTTACCACAAGCGCAGGGTGTAGCGGCGAGCGGGTATCGAACTCAGGGAGGAACAAATGACTGTGTCTCTTTCCAAGCACCTAGCTATTAAGAGAATCGAGAATATTTCTGGGTATAACAGTCACAATCGTTCAAATATCAAGAGAAATATCAATTTAAAAAACGTCTAGGGATAGGGAATCCCCACTACGGACCGTCTCTCATCCTTGTGATTCATAAGTTTCATTGTTGCTAAGCTTGAATATAGGTGAACTAGTCGCAACTTAATGTAGAACCAAGCTCACGCTCTCGTGATATTGCCGGTCTATAGCAAACCTAGGATAGAGCCCCCTCTCGTGCAAACCCTAGCCTAAGCCGCTAGCGTGAAGAACATCATCATTGTTCAATCGTATCTCAAGCCCACTCTCGTGCAAACTCGAGCTACAACCTAGGTTATGATAGTTCTTATCCGTCCAATCTCTTGCAAACAGATATGGGTATAGAATCACAATTAAAAATCCTAGCTTTGGTCCAATCTCTTGCAAACCAAACCTTGAGAAATCCAATTGTCAATCTAAATCGAATATCTAGGACTTCCTATTAATTGGAATCCAATCTCTTGCAAATACCAATCGATATGAATTCCTAGCTATCCGTAATTAATCAATCACAACCTAACCCTAATCAATTCTAGCAACAATTCTACAAATTCATCACAATTTAGAAATATGGTCCATAGGGTTCATCCCTACGCCCTAGGACGACGGCACTACTCACTAGACATCATGCAAATCTCAGAAAAATCAACAATAATCACGGCACAATTCATTGCAAAAGAGAAATAATGCATAAAAATTGTGTTTTTAATAGGAATAGACAAACCAATGTAGATGCCAATGATTTCCAGTTGAGAATTCACCAAAGAGTAGCCGTCAAAATCCTAAAAGAAAGTCTTAAAATTAATTGTTCAAAAGCTCTCTAAACTAGGGCAAAAACTGGGTTTAAATACCCTCTAAAATCATCCAAAAAATCGTGACCAAACTGCCCCTGCACAGCCCAGAAATCACAACCCTAGCAGCAGGCGGAGCGGTTCACTCGACCGAGTGACCCTTGTTACTCGGCCAAGTGACAAACCCTGTAAAAAAACAGTAACTTCGGATGTTTCAGGGTCTGTCTTCGGGGTATGGCTCGGCCGAGTAGACTTATTCATTTGGCCGAGTAGCTTATCCATTCGGCCGAGTGGGGCTTCGTCAGGATCTCTGAAAATTCCAGTGTCTCTGGCCTTTCTCTGGACAATTTCCCTGTACCACTCGGGCGAGTGAGATTTATCACTCGGTCGAGTAGGCTTTCTTCGTTCGGCCGAGTATACGCTGAAAAACTCTGTGTGCGTATCCGTTCTGGTCGGCCGAGTGTGACTCCTTGTTCGGCCGAGTGGCTGTTCTGCCCGGCCGAGTGATGTGCTGAAATGCATGTTTCTTCTTCTTTTTGCCTTCTCGTCGCTCCTATTGATTTCCTTCTTCTTCCGCTCATCCTCCATCGCTGATAAGCCCGCAAATGAGCCGTGGGTGACACTCCTAAGCTCTTGTAAATCCCTTGATCTCAAATTTGCTCCAAATCGCTCCATATTTCCTGAAATACGACAAAAACAAGAAATAATGAAAAGCATCGCAATATTGTCGAATAATCGTGAAAAACGCGATATGGGCGATCAAAACGGCATGCAAACATGCAGAAAAAAGGTGTAAAATATGGAGTGATCAAAATCCCCCATGCTTACCTCTTACTCGTCCTCAATGAAGATAAGTAAAAGGCGAACCCGACGGGAAAAATAATAATATGAAAAAAAACAGAAGAGAAAGAAAATAAAGAAAGAAAGCAAAGATAGAGGTGCTAGATCATTTTCTCAGGACATAGGCCTTTCTTACTCACATAGCATACGGCGAATATAAAACACATGCCAAAGATTTTCATCTCGATATCATGATATAAGGATGCATTCAAAATAGAAAACCCGAGAATAGCAAAATAGTATGAAATATGGAATCGTTCTAGGATTAACATCGTCTGTAGCATCTACAGCGGTATACATAATCATAAACCACACACTTTTCAATTGAATGCTTTCTATTTGGAGTATAAGAGATATCACACATCATGGATCAATAAGAATAGAAAGGTATGGTTTTCATGAAGTGCATGCTAAGTATCAATTCCTGGATTTCGTAAAACTTTTAGTAATCTCCCTGAGTATAGAAAATTACCTAGCTTAAGTTGTTATGCACAGTCAAGTAGTCAATCTTTCACACATCATTGGATCCTCTCCCCCAAGCTTATCTATAAGCGTGGTGGCATAAGTAAATCAATAAGTACATTCCCCATTTTTTTGGAGCTCCAATAAAAATAAAAAAAAGAGGGAAGAAAGAGAGAAAGAGTATGATATAGGATCATGTATAAGCTTCTTTTCTCTCTCTTTTTTTTAATGAATCATATATACATCTGAGATCCCAAATCAAAAGATAGAAAGATATTCATATATTTTTTTCTTTTTGATTTTAGGGAATTGGAGCATGGAATTTAATAGCGTGGGAAATGCCAATGATAGAATCGCTAAAGGGAGATTCACCAATGAATATAAGTGTAGAAATAATGCTTAAGATATGTGGAGAAAGAAATAAATGTAACACTCGGTTCACTCTATAGGACGTGCATGACAACTTTCAGCAGAGTAATGTAATTTACTCAGTTTAATCTCAGAAAGTAAACTAGTCCAGTTACATCAACCTAACACACATTCATTCAACCTGAAAGTGAAGCGTACAATTTTCATGCAATAAGAAGTGATATTAGAAAGGAAATCAGTACTCCAGATATAAGCAATCAATGCGTGAAGTTTGGTACGTTTTCTACGAAGAGTATACATATAAATTATCAGAATCAGCTAAATAAAAGAATTTCATCCATATTCATACATGAAAGTGCGGGTTACTGTCTCAAATGCATAGCAAGAAACAACATATGATATCTGAAATAAAAACTATGGCATGACAAAGTAATATGCAAAATAGAGATAAGCTAGCACCACGTCATCATCATCACAGAAAATTCATCTCTAGCAAAAAGATGAAAGAAATAAGGATAAAAAGGAAATGAAAACTACTACTGTACAATGCAGCACACTCAAGAAATAGAAAAAATCGTGATGCATGATAATAAATGAAAAAGTGTGTGAAAAAGGTGTAAAACGAGGAAAAGGTGGAAAAATAAAAATAGAAGGCGACAAAAAATGAAAAGTGTGAGAACTCACTCCCACAAGCTAAAGTGCACAGTGTCCTCAATTTGCAAAGTGTGGCACACCGAGAGGAAAAAAGTGGGTGGGGTGGGTGAGGATGCATGCATGATGGGAAAAAAATGTAAGAAAATGATATGAGGATGCGGGTGATGCATGCAGAGATCAACATAATGCAGATATGAGTGTCCCTAAAAAGTACTCCCTCTCTCCCAAACAGATATATACAGATAGGACAAATTGTGAACAAAACAGTATATAGAGGAGGGGTACAAAATCAGCATGATCATAAAAAGTATCCAGCGTATAGACCGCAAAAATGTGGAAGGCATCCAGTGTGTGCCTAAGGGGGTGGGGGTGCAACAGCACCGTCATGTGGCGGAGGTGGTGGCGGACGTGGTGGCTGCTCGGTGGGTGTAGGTGGCAGGGGCAGACGCGCAAGGATCTGATTCAGGCAAGCCTGAATACTAGGAAGTATGGCGACGCGGGTCTGGACTGCACTGACAGTGGAAAAGGGAGCCCTAAAGTCTCCTCTGAGTCCACTAACTGCCCCCTCAAGAGCACGAATGCTCTGAACTAGGGTATATGGGGGAGGTGGAGTAGAGGGTCAAACAGGTGAAGAACGGGGTTGTCTCACACGGCCGACGTAAAGGATGGGTGCAGCTATGGGGTGGTGCTCGGGTGCCGTGCTTGGTAAGTGTCGCTCGGCCTCTGTGTGAGGATGAGACGCAGGCAAGGTAGACGAGGAAGGAGCAGCAGCAGAAGCTGGAGAGAAACAGACGACGAGGCAATCAGAGAGGTCAGTGACACAGAAGTTGGGACAGACGTCACGACGCTCTCAGAGAAAACAGCAGCAGTGTGGACAGACGGGTCAACGGTTGGGGTGGCTGTGAACAATAGTGAGGATAGGGCCGCCACTGCGGCGGTAAAGGAGGTATCGCTGCTCTCTAAAATGGTAGTGGGACGCTTAGGGCTAGCAGCGGAAATGGGATCGACAGAAATGGGCACAGAGGTGGTGGCAGTGGTGGACGAGGACTCAGCAAAAGTACTCCTGACACTGACAGAAGTGTGGACAGAGGTGTCGGGAGGTGTAGACAGGTCAGGTGCAGGCTGACGGATCACGGGGTCCGGGGGTGGAATGAGGGGCTCCTGCTCGGCACCCTCGGACTCTATTACGTAAGGGGCGGGGATGAGGAGATCCATTGCTGGAATCCAATCTCCGCCCGTGGGTCCTATATGAGTCCGAGCAGGGCTCGGAAGAATCATGTAATCAGCAGCGAAAGGACCGTGGAGACACACCCAGTGTTGAGGACCATGAGAACGCAACATCCTCAACCGGGCCATAACGTCTATCAAAAGTGAAGTGGGGCCCGGTGGTCGAAGCAAGTCAGCAGGGAGGTCAACTCCGCATAATAGAGCCAAGAGGGTAATCAGACCGCAGCAGCAAATAGGCGTACGAGCACCGACAGAAATGATGATGCGGTCGATGTACCAACTGGCGATATCAATCTCTACAGTGGGGACCAGAATGTCAGCTCCATCAAAAACCCTGGGACGTGTCATCGCATAGAGCATGTAGAGCTCTGGTGTCGACAACGTCCCGGGCTCGTACCTCGCAAGAAATATGGTCGCCATAAGGCGCTGTGCAATGCGGAGGCACGGGTGGATGACGATAGAGGCCTTGGCCCTACTAGGGTCAAAGGCAAGGGGTGATCATGTAATCTAGGTCCAGAAAGAGTGGGTGTCAAACGACGGAGGTGGGATGTGCGTGGGAGCGTAAGCGCGGTCTGGATCAGGGACAGCGGGCCACAGGAAGAATGCTCAGAGCATGTCAAGAGTGACCTGGCACTCCTGATCCATCAGGCAAAATGAGCATCCTCCAGCGGTCCACTCAATAGAGCTAAGGACCTCTAGTGTCAGGCGGATATAAGTGTCCGCCGACACCGACAAGAAATCACGCCACCACACGTTGTCGTACAACGTGAGTAGCCCCTCTAGAACCCCTAGGCGCTTAAAGTCGGCGAGGTGCGCGAACCTAGTGGGTACGATCGAGCGATGGGAGATACACTTGAATCTGGCGCGATGGGCGTCATCTTGAAACGTAATCCCCATCGCATCGAACACGGGGGCAGTCTGTGCAGGTGGTGGAATGGGATCAGCAGGAGGCGGCTGCTGAGTAGGTGGTGGTGGGCTAGGTGGAGGGGAGTCTGCCCTAGCGAAAGAGGAGCTAGGATCACCTGGCTTCTTCCGCTTGGAAGCGGGCTCCCGCGTGCATGGTCTAAGGCGAGGCGGCATATGTGCCGCGAGACGTGCCTACTACCCAAGTAAAAAATGCAAAGTGCTAGATGATGGAACGAGTATTCCTGAGCACGAAGCGAGAGCAAAATCTGATGTGTGCGAGGAACGCCTCCTCCGCAAGGCTCCGAATGTGTCCAAAAGCTCCCCCAAGCTACCCCAAGCTAACCTGAAACGCAAACAATAAAATCAGCGAATGATAATCAATATACATGGGGGAGGTGGGGATAACATATATATATATATATATATATATATATATATATATATATATATATATAGGAGTTGATTTGAGTTTGGGACGCAATGTCCGTACAAAATGGGAGAAACGAGGAGAAAAAGACGAGACAAGGATATCGAGACATCGGATAGACCATTGTGTCCTAGTCTTCACCGTTAAGCGGTGGCGATGATCTCATGATCGCTTGACTTGGCGAAGTCAAAGACGAGACACAGGTGCTCATTAGAGAATGAGTTCACTGAACGATCCACAAGAGTTATCATATGGTTATATTGACCAATTTGTCAATCATAACTCTTAGTGATGATAGGCTAGTTGGTCTTTTGACTTGAGGTCAATTTTATGAACCTGTGTGTGAACAGTGCCACTTAGATCAACTTACCTAACTTCCAGGCTGGGCCTGTCGAAAGGTCTTTGATTGGGTGTCACTTGAAGCGTACGAGGCGAGTAATGACCAAGATAGGATTCGTCTCTCCCGGTCAATGGGAATTAGTGTCGTAGGGTTAGTTCAGTCTTTAGTAAAATCTCTGGCCAGATTTTGTTAGAAGAAGTCCAACAATATTTGACTAAAGATCGATAGAAACTAACCGGACTCAAGTTATTGGGATTGACAGTTTGACCGTACCCTAGACTTGATCTACACGACATAGTTTAGACGAAGAGAGTATAACTGCGGAATTCATCACGGAAATAGTCAGGGTGGTCCCGACAAGACTCATGTCAATGAGTCAACCACATAATGATGATTCCTGAAGCAGGGACGGCAACCACTACTCGTGGTTACTGCCGTATAGGGCTTCGAGCCCAACCTGTTGTAAGGGTCAGGCTGTAGGGTCTCACACAGAGTGTGACCTTCATCTAGTAATAGGTAGAAATCAGTTAGGGAGACTAATTTGCATTTGATGCAACGGAAGAGAAAATTGCATATTGATGCAAATGATATTTAAGCCTAGATGTGGGACTTATTTGCATATGATGCAAAATAGATTAAATGTTTTTTAAATAGTTTAAACAATATTTAATAAAATAAACGCAAGGAAAAGTTCACGGGTAAGAAGAGAATGTCCTGGTCTAAACACAGGTTCGAACGGCATCCAAATAGGACACCAAATGATCAAGTTAGAGCCAAAACAGCCCATTAGATCGACCAGGTCAGACCAGGCTGACCCAGGCCAGACCAAGTCTGCCCTGGGCGCCTGGCCAGACCTGGCTGAGCCAGGAAGCCAGGCCCAGGGCCTGGGCACATGCCCAGGTGTTGGGCGCCTGGGCCTGCGCCCAGGCGGGCCGCCCAGGCGGGCCTGGGCGCATGGGAGGCCAGGCGCCCTAGGCCGGGCGCCCGGCCCAGGTGCCCGGGCCTGGGCGCCTGGGTGCCCGCGCCAGGCCTGGGCGTCCGTGCCCAGGTCTGGCAGGCGCCCAGCCAGTCCCTTTTGGCTGGTGGGGCCCACAGGCTGGGCCCCACCTCAGGGTGCAGAACACTATAATTAATGGAAGTTTTGACGGCTCAGTTTTTGCGAAAAACTAGTCTTGGGCTGATCTTTGGACGATCAATTGGAGGGTCAAACGAACTCCGATTGACGAACGGTTTTTTTCCATGCGTTCATCGTTGAACGCCCTTCGTATTGATAGGTTGTATCAATCATGAAGCTCAACGGTGAGTGAGTTAAAATTCACGGAAGTTTGCACTTTGTGAAGTGCAAACTAACTTGATTTTAATTAACCCAATTAATAGTCCCACATCGGATTTTGAGTAAAGGGGAGCAGTCAGCCGCCTATATAAATAGGGGTCTGCTCTCCTCCTCAAAACTCGTCCCAAGCTCTAGATATGATCGGCTCTCGTAAATGTTGGAGCACGCTCGGATCTAGGCTTAAATTAAATATTTCTTTATCTCCCTAATATTTCTACCTTACTCTTGAGGGCTCTAGCAAAGCCGCAACGGAGTTCGGATTCAGATCTGAAATCTAGGAGAAGGATTCACTCGGGTGAAACTTTCTTCGGCGCGTGGTTGGCTAGGCGACATGAGGAGCGGTTCGGGGAGCGGATCGAGGAGCGACTCGGCATGGGACGGGGAGCGGCTCGGAAGACGGTGCCGAACATCTCGCCTGCTCCAGGGTTGAGATTCCGGGTATGTAGTTTAATAAGCATTAGTTTAATTTAATCGCAGTAGGTTAGATCATTCTTGGGATGGTCAGATCCATCCCAAGTTGGCATAGATCTTGTCTAAGGGTTTTATACCTTAGGGCCAAGTTAAAATAGTTTTAACTGCATGTAAATTAGATTAACTAGTTTTTCTTCCGCTGCAAATTTTCTTTCTGTCTATTTTCGTCCGTCTTAGGACGGGAACAAATTTTTTGTGCCCTAAGGGTCCCAGAATTCCCTATTATAAGCCCCCCAAGCTTGAGCTAGAACCAATCCTCTTCCTCACCGGTGACACCGATCTTCTATTTGGTGGAGTTTCCTTCGAATTGTTGGCCGTTGAGAGCTTGCAAAGCTCCCTTATCCTTGCGACATCAGCGTCGGCTTTATCATCGGCCGTAGAGCTATCTGGAGGGTCATCCAACTTTTCTTCAATTCTAGAAGTTTGGCCTTCTTCAAGGCCATCATCATGTAGAGCGCCGATGGAGTGCGGAATGGCTTTGTCGATTACCTCATCAAGGAGGTATGAAAGATCATGGGGGCATCCCTTGAGTAGATATACGCGATTCACTTCACCGGTGGGCACTCCTTCGGAATAATGCTTGAGCCGTTGTCCATTTACCTTGAATGTGGCTCCGTCTTTTCCTTCTAATTCAAAAGCTCCCCCGGTTGTATGTGCTTAATGGTGAATGGTCCGGACCATCGCGATCTTAACATTCCGGGGAAGAGTCGGAGTCGAGAATTGAATAGGAGGACTTTGTATCCGACCTTGAAGTCCGTAATGGTGATGCGGGCGTCGTGGAGGATTCTAGTCCTTTCCTTGTAAATTCTTGAGCTCTCGTAAGCATCACGTCTAATCTCAACGAGCTCATTAATGTCTAAGAGTCGCCTCACCACCGCACTCGTGTAGTCATAATTGAAGGTCTTAATGGCCCAATATGCGCGGTGTTCCAACTCTACCGGCAAGTGACAAGCTTTCCCATAAACAAGTCGGTACGGTGTGGTGCCAATGGGAGTGAAAAAGGCCGTACGATATGCCCACAGTGCATCGTTCAATTTTGTGGACCAATCTTTTCTAGATCCATCGACGGTCTTTTCTAAAATTTGCTTGATTTCTCGGTTCCACACCTCCATTTGGCCCCTCGTCTGAGGGTGGTATGCCATGCCAATTCTATGATTCACCCCATACTTTTTCAACATGGCTTCAAATTTGTTTTCTATAAAGTGGCTTCCCCCGTCGCTTATCAAAGTACGAGGCACTCCAAATCGTGAGAAGATGTTTTGCTTGAAAAATTTGGACACCACCCTCGCATCATTGGTAGGGGTCGCAATGGCTTCCACCCATTTAGAGACGTAGTCCACGGCTAATAAGATGTACTTGTTTCCTTTGCTTGACGGAAAAGGTTCCATGAAGTCCACTCCCCAATAATCAAATAGCTCAATTTCTAGAATGGGCTTCATTGGCATCTCGTTTCGCTTGGATATATTTCCGGTCCATTGGTATCTATTGCATCCCTTGACGAGGTCATGCGTGTCATTGAACATGGTTGTCCAAAAGAACCCGCACTGTAATATCTTAGCGGTGGTTTTAGAGGACGCATGATGTCCCCCACATGGCATACTATGGCTATGCAAAATGATTGACGTGGCCTCCTCTTTGGAAACACTCCTCCGTATAACACCGTCCTTGCATATCTTGAAGAGATATGGATCTTCCCAGAAATAGTTTCGGACTTCGTGCATAAATCTCCTCTTTGTTGCGTGGGCATTTCGCATGGTTTTATCCCACAAGCCAAATAATTAACAAAATCCGTATACCAAGGCACCTCTCCGGGTCTTACAACAAATAGCCTCTCGTAGACAAAGGTGTCATCGATTGGCAAGCTTTCATCCTCCTTGTCGCGAACAAGCCTAGACAAGTGGTCCTCCACAACGTTGTCCGTTCCTTTCTTGTCTCTAATTTCCAAGTCAAATTCTTGCAAGAAAAATATCCATCTTATCGATCTTGGCTTTGCCTCTTTTTTGCTTAGGAGATACTTCAATGCTGCATGGTCGGTGTGGACAATAACCTTGGATCCATGGAGGTAGGACCGAAACTTCTCAATGGAATAGACAACTGCCAAGAGCTCTTTTTCGGTTATGGTGTAGTTTTTCTGTTCCTCGTCCAATGTTTTGCTTGCATAGAATATTGCATGAAGCTTTTTATTCTTCCTCTAACCTAGCACTGCTCCAATTGCTTGGTCACTTGCATCACACATGAGCTCAAAGGGAAGGCTCAAGTCGGGCGGTTGTATAATGGGGGCGGAAATGAGCGCTTCCTTCAACGTGTTAAATGCTTGCAAGCACTCTCCTGAAAAGACAAAGGGGTATCTTTAGCAAGTAAGGCAGTAAGGGGTCGGGCAAATAGGGCAAAGTCCTTGATAAAGCGGCGGTAAAACCCCACATGACCAAGAAAGCCTCTAATGCCCTTAACATTAATAGGAGGATGGATTTTTTCGATTACCTCAATTTTCGCCTTATCAACCTCGATCCCCCTAGAAGAAACAAGATGCCCAAGAACTATCCCCTCGGTGACCATAAAATGACATTTTTCCCAATTAAGAGTGAGGTTATTTTGTTGGCATCATTTGAGGACTTTAGTAAGATTAGCCAAACAAGAATCAAACTCACTTCCATATACAGAAAAATCATCCATGAAGACTTCCATAATATTTTCAATGTAATCAGAAAAGATTGATGTCATGCACCTTTGAAAAGTGACCGGAGCATTGCAAAGTCCAAAGGGCATTCTACGATAGGCATATGTACCATAAGGACATGTGAAAGTGGTCTTTTCTTATCATCTTCATGCAAGGGGATTTGAAAGGATCCCGAATACTCGTCCAAATAACAGAAGTATTTAAGTTTAGCAAGACGCTCAAGCATTTGATCAATGAAGGGCAATGGGTAATGGTCTTTCCGGGTGGCTTTATTTAATTTCCTATAATCAGTACACATCTGCCATCCCGTGACGGTACGCGTAGAAATGAGTTCTCCCTATTCGTTTTTTATAACGGTCATCCCTCTGACGTCCGTTTATATTTCATATATTTACGCACGTTTTCTTCCGTGTTTTTCCGTATTTTACCGCCGTTTTATATTCGTTTTCTCGTGTTTTCTTGTTTTCTTTCACTTTTCCGTGTTTTCCGTGTTTTGCAGGAGTTTACTGGCATATGGGGCATAAAACGATGATATCATGTGTCCCCATAGCAACGGGAGGAGTCACGCGTGATCCAGGGGGTCAAACGACGAAGATTGCATCTTTCAGCCCCTCACCCGGTCAGTTGGTCATCTCCAACCGATCGGGTGATGCACGCGTGCACCACCCGGACGCAGCTTGGAGCTCACGAGAAGTCACCCAGTCGGTTCAGTGACCAGGTCAAAAGCTCAAAGTCTCTGGAAATTCGAAGCTGATTGCCAACCGATCGGGTGACCTTCACCCGATCGGTTCACCTGTAGCCGAATTTCAACAGCCAAGACACGAAGATCCAACCGGTCTCCTCACCCGGTCAGCACCAAGATCCAACCGACCGCATCCAAGATCCAACCGACCGGTTCATCCTGACCGGGTGAAACCCTGCATTGCACTGTAATTTTGTGAAGCGGCTCACCCGACCGGTTGACTTGTCAACCGATCGGGTGACGTCGTTTTCTATAAATAAAGCCCTAGGTTTCCCAGATTCGGGAGTTGGTTATTTTTTGTTGTTTTCTTCATTTTGTGACGGCTGTAATTTTCCAGTTTTTGTAAGTTTTCGGATCTTTGTAAAACTCTAGTATTATCTTAATTGCTTTACTACCATTGCATTTCTATTGTCTGATCATGATTTTTACGGTTCATTTTCGTTTAGATCACTTTTTACTAAATATGTGTGAGTAGTTCCCAAATCTGGGATTTTGGCGAAAACCCCTTCGTGGGCTCTTCCCGATGTGTCCATAGGGTTAGGAAATCGATATGGATTAGGAATCTAACGGTTACGCGGGGTGTTTTATTGTCATCGACGGGAAAAAGACCGCCTTTGACCGTTGGGCCAAGGGGGAATAAACTTGGCGGTTGACTCCCTAGCCATAGCTCACACCCTTAGCGTAGACGCCGAATCCTAGCGCGCGAGAGCGGCAGGATGAGACGTTGGGAGTTATCATTGCGATCTTAGTGCTCTCGGAGTCGATCAGTGTTAATGGACACGGGAGTGCACACTGATCGAACCCGGGAAGTCCGGCGTATCATCCTGGGCACCGACCGGGATATCGGGCCCATGGGATGCCAGTACCACTTTCAGAGGCAACGTCTCACCTTTAGACCATAATTCCGATCGCCATCCTACCCGTAGGCCGTATCGACGAGAGTCGCTCGTTGGGGTGGAAACCAAAGTCCCGGGGGTTTCCCTTCATATTGTCTATACCTTGCATTCCTTTACCGTGACAACCCATCATTCGATCTGGGCTAGCTCGCCCATGGGGTGATTTTGATCCTCTTTGACACAAGCACATCCACGCCTCCCTGAGTTCGACCCCCAAGCCACACTACAACACCGTGCGCTTGCGGTTACAAATATTTAAATCTCCGCGCCCCCGTTCGCATCATTGCACGCACCTTGCGCGCAAGAGCCGCGTCGTGGGGGCGTCGGCCAAGTTTATGGCGCCGTTGCCGGGGAGGCAACGTGCTTGTTATTTTTGGATTTCATGAACCCTCGTGTCTAGCTCTCATCCCTACCTCGCGATAATTTTCGCATTCTTTTTTTTCCTTTTTATTTTCTTATTTTTATTTTTTATTTCTTTTCTTATCTGTTTCTTTCCCACTTTTCGCTTCACGGGTGTTTGTTGTTTTTCTTGCGCAGGAGTTTAAGAAGTCTCGACGACTTGATCCCCATTGATCCAGAGATAAACGCCACCCTAAGGCGTTTGGCAGCCGAGAAGCGAAGAAGAGAGGATCCTGAAGCCATGGGGGAGAACACCCCGCCTCACAAGTCCTTGTTGGAGTACTCGATGCCTTCGGTCGAGTCCACCTCCGCTATCCGTCCTCCAGCTATTACGGTCCAAAGCTTCGAGCTTAAGCCATCTTTGGTGACGTGGATTCAACAGGATCAGTTTTCGGGTGCACCCATGGAGAGCCCGATTGAGCATCTAGACTCCTTCTTGGAGAAATGTGACACCTTCCGGATAAACGGTGTCATAACGGAGGCGATCCGACTGAAGCTGTTCCCCTTCTCCTTGCGAGATAAGGCCAAACTGTGGCTTAGGGGTAAGGATCCGAATACATTCAACACCTGGGAGAAGCTCTCAAATGATTTCCTGACGAATTTCTTTCCTCCGGGGAAGACCATGAAGCTGAGGAGTGAGATCTCATCCTTCTCCCAGGACAGCCACGAGTCCTTGCATGAGGCTTGGACAAGATACAAGGAGATGCAGAGAAGATGTCCCCACCATGAGCTCCACAAGTGGCAGATCATAAATCTGTTTTATAATGGGTCGAGGGACGATTTAAAATCTTCCATGGACGCCGCGGCTGGAGGGTCCTTCATGTCAAGAAGCGAAGAAGATGCCGGGCAAATTTTGGAAAATATGGCATCCAACAATGAATGTTGGTGTGACGAGAGAGCCACACCAAGATCTGGGGGCATCCATAGAGTCAAATACGTCGACAAATTGTCAAGCAAGTTTGACTTGCTGTCAACCCAGATCTCCGCATTGATGGTAGGCACCGGTGGGGCCGGTTCACAACAGATTGTTGCGGTAGAATCCGAAGTTTTTGGGGAGTTCGACGATGGTGACATCTCACCACTGTTGGATCAGGCGAGCGCATTATTTTACAAGCCTACGGGGAACGCGCCTTTTCCACCACGAACCAACTCAAACCCGGCCTACTCTCCCAACAACCGGAATCATCCCAACCTTAGCTACCGAGCGCCTTATCAACAGCCGGCTCAGCAACAACAGCAGATATATCAGCCGGCTAGGCCCCAGCAGCAGTTTCAGCAGCAACAACCTCCGCCCCAGTATCAACAGTATGCTCCTAGGAATCAGCAGCCCACCCAGCAGCAATACGGCCAGCTGAGGGCCATTTCTCCGGTTGAGTCCCATCTTGACTCAATACATCGCCAATCAGGAGAAAATAAATCTGAAACTGGAGATGGGACAAAGAGTCCTCACTGATCAGGTGACCCAGCTGGGGTTGTAAGTGGCGAACCTTCAGAGACCGCAGAACTTATTACCGCCACAGCCTGAGGTGAACCCTAGGGGGTTAAATCGGACCTTGGTGCTCACACATGAGCATGAGAACGTGTCCGCCATCGTCTTGAGGAGTGGAACTCAAATACCTATGAGAGATCCCCCCAAAGGACCGGAAGCACCGTTGGTCATGGAACGACCAACTGAGAAATTAAATGACGATGGCGCTTCGTCACCAAAGCCAACTACTCCGGAGGTAGTTCATAGAGAGGAGAAGAAGAAGGATGAAGAAGGGAACCTAAGAGTGTTCAAGCACGTTGTGCCTTTCCCGCAACGGCTTGCCAAAGCCAAAATCGATGAGAAGTATGGCAAATTCTTTGCCATGGTGAAAGATTTGAGCTTACAAATCCCCTTCCTCGAGGCCATCGAGACAATCCTCTCATATGCCAAATTTCTGAAAGACTTGGTGACACGGGGATCTAGAAAAGAGAAGGTCGTGTTAACGGCGGAGTGCAGCGCACTCATTCAGCGCGCAAATCCGCCCAAGCTCAAAGACCCCGGAAGTTTCTCCATCCCCTGCTCTATTGGAGAAGTGCAAATCCAGAGGGCACTCGTCGATCTAGGGGCGAGCGTCAGCTTAATGCCTCTATCGCTGTACAAGAGAATAGGGATGGGAGACTTAGAGCCCACCGGCATGACATTACAACTTGCTGACCGTTCGGTCAAGTACCCGGTGGGAGTAGTGGACGACCTCCCCGTCGATGTGAGAGGAGTACATGTACCGGTTGATTTTTTGGTGATGGACATGCCGGAAGACAAGCATACCCCAATTATTCTTGGACGGCCCTTTATGGAAACCGCCGGAGTTTTGATAGACGTGAAGAATGGGAAGCTTTCCCTCAATGTGGGCCAAGAAAGAGTCGAATTTGACTTAGGCTTGTCGATGAAGCATCCGAATCCCCTGGACGATCCTAGTACAACTATGCTGGAGAACGAAGAAGATAGAGCTGTTGAAACAAGTGCCTGGGAAGTGCTCTCGAGGAATCCCCCCGATAGTTTGGGGGACCTTGGAGAGCAAGTTGGCTCCCCAAAGAATGAAGTTGCTAATGAGGCGGTCGCGCGACATGTGATCCCTCCCGGATTTCCTAAGTCTCCTCCCACGAGGAGAAAGGGGAAAGAACCCATGGACCTCACATGCGATGAGGTCCGGATCCTGAAAAAGATGGCGGTAGACGCCAATTTGAGGGAGACGCCCCCTGATCCTGTAGACAAGGGGAGGGTAGTCGAGCAAATCTTTTTACAGCCGTCGACTACACCAATAGCCACAACCTCTGGAGCTGAAGAGATGCCGGACTTTGGGCATCACCCGTATCGCCCACCATGAACATCTTCAACGGGCGTCGAGCTAAACGACGTTAAACAAAAGCGCTTCATGGGAGGTAACCCATGCTCTAAACTTTTACTACCGCTTTTTAGGACTTTTTCAACGTTATTTTATCTATTTTTATAAATAAATCCAGCCGCAAGAACTTTCGTCGTGAAACTTAGGCGATTTTTGTGTTTTTGCAGAAAACAAGGCCCCAATCGATCAGGTGATAACTCACCCGATCGGTTGGGATGTATCAGATAACAGCCGTGTCTGTCACCAAATGAACCGACCGGGTGGAGAAAGAACAGACCGGGTGAGCAGACCGGGTGACCTGGGGAAACTCTCGGGAAAATTTCAGGGGATTGTCAACCGACCAGGTGACAATATGCGAGACCGGTTGAGGGACAGTGTGAGATACTCTAAATTCTCGGAAAAATGTGTGGAGCGGTGAACCGGTCGGTTGAGTTCTCAACCGATCGGGCTGCCTGTAGCGTTTCTTCAGCATCAAATTTTGACCTAAAGTCAACCGATCGGGTGACAACTCACCCGACCGGTTCGACTTAAAACCTATAAATACCCCCGACCCACCTGTTCACAAACCCTCGCCTGATCTCACCGTTTCGCCGCTGTTTCGTCTCCTCCAAGCTTCCGACTGCCAAAAACCCCTCTCCCACAACCTCAAATCCTCCATTAGCCTCTCTCTCCACCTCCCCCTTGCATCTCTCCGTCTATTTATCTCTCTCTCTCGCCTATTCCACATTTTTCTAGCCCTAATTCCCAACACCCACCCCCACTTTCAAATTTTTTGCTGAAAAAGATTTCCGCGGCTCCACACTTCTCCCATTGTACGGCATTGGGTCATCTACAAGCGAGGAACTCGAATTTCTACGGGGTAACTTCGCTCCACTTCTCAAATTTCAATTTTTACCCTAGATATTTAATTTGCTTGGTTGTTCGTGTGTGTGCACTTTGATAGTACTTTGCACTCATTTGCATCACTCACTCGCACACCTGGCCCAGGAGAGAGACAAGGGAAAGGGTATTTTGCGGGAGGAGGAACCGTCTCGAAAGAGACGTAAACAAACACGTCCTCCTCCCCACACATGTGAACTTACACTAGCCCCTCCCCCGCATATCATCCCCCTGTGGACCCCATGTTGGGCCCACATGGGTACCTATTTAGGAACCAAGAGCAGAAAGACTTCTACCACAGACTAGATGCTCGGGGGCATTTATCAACCAAGTTTGCCCATACCCAATCACTCGTCGACCTCGGTGTCTTCACCGAGGTCGAGACTCTTTTCGCTAACCTTGGTTGGTTGGCCTTCCTGAATGCCGCTGCGGTATCCTACCCGTCACTCACCATAGAATTCCTTTCCTCCCTCGTTTGTGAGTCGGGGTCGACTGTCACTTTTCGGGTGCGTAACCAAACCATACGCACCAACCTGGATACCATCAATTGTATATTTGGTTTTCCTATTCTAGGGAATGATGCTATCTGACACTACGGATACCCCCCCGGAATTTGACGTCGATAACTTTTGGTTCCGCCTCACCATACTCCGTCGCTATCCCCGTGGTAAGGCCAAGGCCTCCTCCATCATCCATCCCAAATTTCGTCTGGCCCATAGGATCATATCCTCTGCATTTTTCCCGCGGGATGAGTCAGGCACCGTGACTATCCCCGATCTTTTTATTCTCTGGGCCATGACTTTCCCCTTTGTTCGTGACGATGATGGAGTTAGCTTTAGGGCCCCTACTGTCTCTGTTCATGCTGGCGATTGGCTTGTTTACAAGCTTCTCGAGATTAGCAGGGCCGGGAAGGGCAAGATCTGATGTGGGGGCATTATCACTATTATTGCTTCATACCCCCCGTTTAATATCCATATCCCCCGTGGTCTTCCCATCGCTGCAGGACCCTCATGTCTAGATCTTGACGTCCTGCGGCACATTCATATGATTAAACCCCGCCCCGACGGTCTCTTCGAATTCAATTATGACCACCCCCCTTGCCCCTACACCATTCTCCCCAACCCCGATCGCATGACTGTTGCTATCGTGGCGGATTGGAAGTTTCCGCCCGATCCCGAGTTCTGTGTGGGGTTGCACCTTCCTTTCTTTCCCCCGGACACACGCAGACCACCTTCCCCTGCCACCCACTTAGGCGAGCAGGATATTCCTGCGTCCCGGGGAGATATTGGGGCTGGCTCGAGTCACCCTGTTTCTGCTCCTGGCCCCATCACTTCTGAGCATCTCTTTGCGGCCATCTCTAGCCTCGTGTCCAGTGCCGGTATGACCACTGCCGCTGGCACTACTTCCACATCACCTGCCGGCACCACTTCCGCCTTACGTCAGTCCACTTCCTTTGGTCGCCGCCAGGTCTCTGCCCGTCTTGCCCTAGAGAGGGAGGCCATAGCCCTCTGTGATCTTGTCATGTCCTCTGCCCCCTCGGACCCATCACCGTCCTCCTTTCTCACTCACCCACGGTTCCTCGCACTTGAGAGGAACGTGGCCTCTATTCTTCGCCTTCTCACTCACATCCACTGACCACCTCCACCTTCACCACCTCGACGATCTTCTCTTCCACCCTCCCACACATCCCCACCTCCATCACCTCCCCCATCACATTCTTCTCCTCCACCATCCCACCCATCCCCACCTCCCCCACCCCCACCTAGGCGATCATCTCCCCCACCCACATCTATTCCCATCCCGGTATCCACTTCTCCTCTCACGACCACTTCCGTCGCACCCACACCACCTTCTACCTCCTCCACCGTCACTTCATATGTGCGCCGTAAGAAATTACCGGTGCGCTCCAAATCTCTCCCACCGCCACCCACTTCCGTCACCATCACGTCTTCTTCCCCCATTTCTATCCCTTCTACTACCGCTTTGATCGCCATTCTTCCACCACCACCCACCTCCACCGACACTCTACCCATCGTTCACACCACCACTGCACCTATTCCCCCACCTCTGTCCCCACTTCTTCGCACACCCCCCGCATCCCCCGACCACCCAGTCCCACCCTCTTCCGAGGAGGGCGAAGATTCGCCTTCTCCTGATTTTTGATTTTTCTTTGTTTTTTTACATCCCCCTTGCATATTTCTGCACTTTCACGTTCATATCTCATTGCTAGCATCGTCATGTCCAGCTTGGGGGAAGTCTATTTTGGGTGTGTTGTCGTGTTTTGTTCTTGTGTGTGTGCTTTTTCTATTTTTCTGTCGTGTGGTTTGATTTTGATTTTTCTTTATTTTGAGTTTCGTATATGTGTTTTCCATGTTTTTCATTTCTTTTTGTGCCGGTGCGTATTCCCCCCCCATTTTCATTGCCCTCCCGTACTCACTCTTATTGCATTGAGGGCAATGCAAGCTTCAGCTTCGGGGAGTCGCACTTTGTGCGTCATTTGAGTCTTTCTTTCTCGTTTTTGTGTTGTTTTCATCGTGTTTTTAATTTTTCTTTTCTTCTTTTTTATCTCTTTCTCCTAGAGATGAACCCTATGATGAATTGCCAAAAAAATCACACACCTAGCATAGCATCGATAATCACACTCACTAACCCTAGGATATCGAGTTCTCTTGCATTTCACGCATCGTGGGTCCACTTAGCTTTTTTGTGAGTCGTGTGTCGTGCCTAGCTGTTTGGTGTGCTTCTGCTTTGTGATTTTACTTTATATACCTGTCCAGGAATGACCCCTAGATTATCACGAGTCGATATGAATAATGAGGTATTTGCCTCTCTTGACTATTTCTGTATGCATGATTATATACATATCGTATGCTTCATTTCGCTTGTGTCGGGATTCCACAATTAAGGACTAGGATAACCCATTTAGCCCATGCTCTAACTAGCGAGAATAGTTTCCTTTGCCCAAGTGTTTAGATTCCGATTTCTTTTTGTTTTACTTGGTGCAAATCCCCTCGTCGTGTACCGTTCTCCCACTTGGGAGACTACACATGTGTATAGCCAAAAACCCAAAAATCCAAAAAAAAGTAGAAAAGAAAAGAAAAACCCAAAAAGAAAAAAAAGTATGTATATCCAAAAGGCAAAAAAAAAATACAAATACCTAAAACCCAAAAAAAAAAATTCCCGTGTGAATATTTTTTCCTACTTCCCGAGAATAAAGGGAAGGCGAGAATTTGCACCGAGTGTCCTACTCAACATCATCTCAACCCCCATCGTTTTCGAAAACACTTGGCGTATGAATTTTTTAGCTATTATCTAGGCTTTAGTTTGGTGATTTCCTTAACCCTAGTTGTGGAGTCCCTGACGCATGATATGTTTCTATTCTCTCTCTATTCTCATGCATGCTTGAACTATATATTCGCCGCTTTATTCAAATCGAATCGATATTTGGGTCATTTCCTGGATTTGTGTATATCAAGCTTTATTGCACATCGTAGATAGGGACACCGACTGCTAGCACACGACCACACTCACTCGCGCTTCACCGCGTGGGCCCACGGCACTTGTCTGGACTTGTATTACTTAGTTTAGTGTTGTGATTTGGCGTTTGCTTGCTTAGTGTGTCGTTTTTTATTTTGTTGGCCCCGACGGGCGATCTAGGATATAGAGTTTTCTTTTTCTCTCTTTCTCTCTATTTTCCCCTCCGAGCTCATACTCTCACTCGTCTTCCTCGAGGACGAGGAAGAGTTCAGCTTGGGAGATTTTAACGTGCGTTTATATTTCATATATTTACACACGTTTTCTTCTATGTTTCTCCATATTTTACCACCGTCTTATATTCGTTTTCTCGTGTTTTCTTGTTTTCTTTCACTTTTCCGTGTTTTCCGTGTTTTGCAGGAGTTTACTGGCATATGGGGCATAAAACTATGATATCATGTGTCCCCAGAGCAACGGGAGGAGTCACGCGTGATCCAGGGGGTCAAACGACGAAGATTGCATCTTTCATCCCCTCACCCGGTCGGTTGGTCATCTCCAACCGATCGGGTGATGCACGTGTGCACCACCCGGACGTAGCTTGGAGCTCACGAGAAGTCACCCGGTCGGTTCAGTGACCGGGTCAAAAGCTCAAAGTCTCTGGAAATTCGAAGCTGATTGCCCACCGGTCGGGTGACCTTCACCCGATCGGTTCACCTGTAGCGGAATTTCAACAGCCAAGACATGAAGATCCAACCGGTCTCCTCACCCGGTCGACACCAAGATCCAACCGACCGCATCCAAGATCCAACCGACCGGTTCATCCTGACCGGGTGAAACCCCGCATTGCGCTGTAATTTTATGAAGCGGCTCACACGACTGGTTGACTTGTCAACCGATCGGGTGATGTCGTTTTCTATAAATAGATCCCTAGGTTTCCCAGATTCGGGAGTTGGTTATTTTTTGCTGTTTTCTTCATTTTGTGACGGCTGTAATTTTTCAGTTTTTGTAAGTTTTCGAATCTTTGTAAAACTTTAGTATTACCTTAATTGCTTTACTACCATTGCATTTCTATTGTCTGATCATGATTTTTACGGTTCATTTTCGTTTAGATCGCTTTTTACTAAATATGTGTGAGCAGTTCCCAAATCTGGCATTTTGGCGGAAACCCCTTCGTGGGCTCTTCTCGATGCATCCATAGGGTTAGGAAATCGATAGGGATTAGGAATCTAACGGTTACGCGGTGTGTTTTATTGTCATCGGCGGGAAAAAGACCGCCTTTGACCGTTGGGCCAAGGGGGAATAAACTTGGCGGTTGACTCCCTAGCCATAGCTCACGCCCTTAGCGTAGACGCCGAATCCTAAAGCGCGGGAGCGGCAGGATGAGACGTTGGGAGTTATCGTTGCGAGCTTAGTGCTCCCGGAGTCGATCAGTGTTAATGGACACGAGAGTGCCCACTGATCGAACCCGGGAAGTCCGGCGTATCATCCTGGGCACCGACCGGAATATCGGGCCCATGGGATGCCGGTACCACTTTCAGAGGCAACGTCTCACCTTTAGACACTAATTCCGATTGCCATCCTACCCGTAGGCCGTATCGGCGAGAGTCGCTCGTTGGGGTGGAAACCAAAGTCCCGGGTTTTTCCCTTCATATTGTCTATACCTTGCATTCCTTTACCATGACAACCCATCATTCGATCTGGGCTAGCTCGCCCATGGTGTGATTTTGATCCTCTTTGACACAAGCACATCCAATCCTCCTTTAGTTCGACCCCAAGCCACACTAAACACCGTGCGCTTGCGGTTACAAATATTTAAATCTCCGCGCCCCCGTTCGCATCATTGCACGCACCTTGCGCGTAAGAGCCGCGCCGTGGGGGCACCGGCCACCCTCCCTTTTTAGGGACGACATAAACAGGGCTAACCCACCGGCTGTCAGAGATAGGATAGATAATGCCGGTTTCAAGTAATTTAAGAATCTCTTTCTTAACCACCTCCTTCATGTTAGGGTTCAACCGCCTTTGAGGCTCTATGGAGGTGTCTTCAGTGTTTTCCAAGTGGATTCTATGCGTGCAAAGCCTAGGGCTTATTCCCTTAAGATCAGAGATGGTGTATCCAAGTACATCCTTGTGACTCCTAAGGACTTCTAAGAGTCTTTCTAGTTGATCATGGTTGAGGTGGGCATTAACAATAACCGGAAAGGTCAATTTATTACCCAAGAAAGCGTACCTTAGATTTGGTGGTAATTGTTTAAGCTCTACCTCAGGGGGCACCGTACCCTCTACTTCCTCTCCTTGTGAAAGCTTGACCTCTTTTGCAACATCTGGGTTTAGTTCCTGCTCTTTGAGTGAGCTTCCCCATGCAGACTCAGCGTCACTCCTCGGTGAGGACTGTGCATCGGAATAGACGCTGCACAACTCTATGTGGGCATCGATGGGAATACCACTGTGCTCCGGTCCAAGCCTGAGATCAAGAGATGTCTCAGTGGGTTCATAAATATAAGAGTGAGGGTCGTAGAGTGTACTTCCCTGAATCTCGGCATTGTAGGAACTCATCGTGCGTGGATGGAGGATCGAAAGAGCACTTACGTTAGCGTACGCTGCGTTGTAGTCTCTGAACTTTGACCTCGGATTCGCCACAACGGTCAGTACTTCGTCACAGAGGATTGAAGCAGAGTTTCCACCGTCTAAATCTCTATTTAGAAGAAGAACAAAATGGAAGGGAGAAGAGGAAAAAGTTTTGCCTTATGCAAACTTATGGCATGAAGGAATAGCCTTAAAAGCCTTACCCTTGGGTCCTATTTATAGGCCTAAGGGGTAGTTATTGTAGGAAATAACCATATATAAGCTTATTAGCCTATATTAGCACATTTCCTTATCCTCTTCATTATGCACTTATCAAGTGCCTTTTTGCACTTATAAAGTGACTTTTTCCACTTATCGAGTGGTCCTTTTCACACTTGAAAAGGTTCTCTTCGCACATGCTTTCATGCATGCGACATCTGAGGTCCGTATACCCTCATACATCCCCTCATGAGTGTATACATGTCGTCCATATCCAACATCTCCCACTCACACTTGAGGGGATTGTAAGGAAACATCTTTTCCTTAAGTTCTTCAATTTATCATACCGAGAAATAGACCGTGTGACCGTCATGCGCATAGAGTCCGCTGTTGTGCACTTGTTAGAGATACACAACACTCTTTGGGGTGCAAAGTTGAGTAGATCAACACATGTTTTACCCTACATTATTTCTTCACATTTCTTATACTTTATATTCAACAATTGAATCCCATCTGGATTACAATTGGCTGGCCAGCTTTGAATCTCCAAAGTCCAAATGTGAATATGAAATTAATCTTCCTCGTCTTGCGATCCTTTCGATCTTGACTTGACTCGCTTTTCTAACATGCCCCGCCGGACCGAATCTACCATAGTCCATAAGCAACATGCTAAGATAGCGATCACCCAGTAAAATCTAAAGGAACCAATTAGAGTCCATAAGGGTAAGAAGTTAAGAACCATGTGGTCTTTGGGTCTCACATACTAGTAAACACAATTACTATTCTAACCCAGTGGTCAAATGCATACGTAGTATGAATACGTATTACAACATCACTCCTTTCCCAGTGAGCGTATGTCTTAATGATGTTGTAAGGATGATGATCAGACACCACAATGTCTAACTTTGAGTCCCTTTTACTACTCAGTAATCTCCTGGACCCACATCCCGCATAAGACAGATAAGATTTAAAAAAAATCTTTTTAGATCTTTTGTAAGCATCCATATGATGCAGATCTTTCATACGACCATTTTGTTTAAGTCATGACTCTAAATCATCCGTCTGACAATTTTGACTTTAAACAGGTCTCATCTTTATCTTATCCGTCTGATAGAATAAAGGCGGTTTCTCATGTGAGAGAGCCAACCTCAATCTGTCCGACATACTAGAAAAACATAGCTGAGATCTAAAAGAAAATGTACACAAACATTTTCATGAAACTCATATGCAATGTCAAAAAGAACTTATTCTTTTATTAAATTTGATCTTTCATAGACATGGGAATATACATTGATATAACTCAGCTCTTACGCAATCCTTGAGAAGATAAGTGTTTGTAAAACACATCTCTGTGGATCACCTTTGTAAGCGGATCCGCTATCATCTCATGCGTAGATATGTATCTAATGTCTACCTTCTTGTTCTTATCATAGTCTTTTGCAAATTTGTAGTGGATATCAATGTGTTTGGTCTTACAATGGAACTTTTACATAGGCTACAGATGCTTGACTGTCACTGTATATTGGTACAGAAGCTGAGTCATTTGCATCAATTAGCTTGTCTAAGAACTTCCTAAGCCAAACAGCTTCTTGGACTGCCATGCTAAATGCTACAAACTCGGCTTCCATAGTTGAAAGTGTAATGCAAGATTGTTTCTTGCTACTCCATGATATTGCACCAGATCCTAGTAGAAAAACATGTCCTGAGGTTGATCGTCGCTCATCGAGATCACCTGCCCAATTAGCATCAGTGTAGCCTTCGAGCCTCAAGGCATTTCCTTGATAGCATAAAGCATAGTCCGCAGTCCCTTTAAGATACCGCATTATCCTCTTAACCGCTTTCCAGTGTGCTTGCCCTGGATTGGATTGGTAACGACTTACCATTCCAACGGCAAAGCAGATGTTCGGTCTTGTACACATCATAGCGTACATAAGACTACCAACTGCACTGGAATATGGAACTTTTTCCATAATTTCCTTTTCCTTTTGGTTCTTAGGACATATATTCATACATAAATTATCGCATTTGCTTATTGGAGTATCAATGGACTTACAGTCCTGCATATTAAAACGTTCTAGAACCTTCTTTATATAAGTCTCTTGCGAAAGAGAAAGAAGTTTCTTCGAACGATTCCTTGAAATCTTAACACCAAGGATATATGCGGCTTCTTCCATGTCTTTCATCTCAAATACTGACGAAAGCCAAGCCTTGATATCCATCACAAAGCCCTTGACATTTTCGGCTATTAAAATGTCATCTACATATAGAGACATAATAACATACTTGCTTTTGATCCTCTTGATATATACACAGTTATCTTCATCAAGCATGGTAAAACCATTTGATAAGACAACTTCTTTAAATCGTATATACCATTGCCTCGAGGATTGTTTAAGACCATATATGGACTTACGAAGTTTACAAACCTGATGTTTGTTTCCTTCTTTTACAAACCCTGTTGGTTGTTCCATATAGATCTCCTCGTCCAATTCTCCATTGAGAAAGGTAGTCTTTACATCCATTTGATGTAATTCGAGGTCTAAGCAAGCTACCAAAGCCAGAATCAAGCGAATCGAGGTAAAACGAACAACAGGTGAGAAGGTCTCTTCGTAGTCTATCCCTTTCTGTTGCGTAAAACCTTTCGCGACAAGGCGAGCTTTATATCTGTCTATAGAGCCATCAGCTTTATGCTTGATCTTAAGAACCCATTTATTCCCAATAGCTCTACGTCCTCTGGGTAAGTCAACCAAGTCCCAGACTTGGTTAACTTTCATGGATTCTAATTCCTCCTTCATCGCCTCTATCCATTTGTCTTTTGCAGCGCATGATACGGCCTGTTTGAAAGTAGCAGGCTCATCATCTTCTTGTAGTAAAGTCATAAAGGTTTGTGGGAATTCATCCTTAAATCTTAGAGGAGCTAACCTTGTACGACTACTACGTCGTATTTGAGATTCTTCAAGTCCTTGTTGACTCGAATTTAGATCAATTCTAATATCACTCCCACTTGGAATGTCGTTAGAAATGCTCCCACTTGGATCATTATTCCCGTATGGAATATGATTCGCATCATTCGTATCATCCATTGGTGAAGGTTGAAACGTATTTTTGTTGTCACCAAGAATTCTCCCACTCGAATGAGGTAATCCTTCTTGATCATAAATCTCAAATAGAGATAAGTCCTGACTTATCTCGCCATGTCTTGGAAACTCGTTTTCCAAGAAAGTGACATCCCTCGACTCAAATTCAATTAGTCCTCCATTGTCTTCCTGACCAATGAAAACATAACCTTTGGAGTTTTCTGCGTATCGTATAAAGATACATTTCCTCCCCCTTGGCCCAAGTTTGTCATACTTATGAGAGGAAATATGTGCGTAGGATGCACACCCCCAAGGTTTTAATATGCTTAAGTCAGGAGACCTTTGGTTCCACAACTCATAAGGAGTGGAGCTAACTGATTTCGAGGGTACGCGTTTCAAGATGAAAGTAGCCGTAAATAATGCATCACCCCAAAAAGTGATTGGCAAGTTAGCTTGTGCCATCATTGAACGGACCATTTCTATCAAAGTCATATTCCTCCTTTCAGCAACACCATTTTGTTGAGGAGTATAAGGCATAGTTACCTGATGAACTATGCCCTTTTCATCACAAAGTTCCTTAAAACTTACTGATTGATATTCACCGCCTCTATTAGTTCGCAAGAACTTAATCTTACGATCTAATTGATTTTCCACTAAACTCATATAGTTTTTAAAGCAGGTTAATGCTTCACTTTTGTGGGATATCAAATAGATATGACCAAATCAGGTGAAGTCATCAATAAAAGTGATGAAATAGGACTTCTCGCGTCATGACTTGACATTCATCGGATCACATATGTCCGAATGGATGAGCTATAATGGAACCTCGGCCCTTGTGCCGGTTCCAAACGGCTTGCGACAAGATTTCCCTACAAGGCAATGTTCGCAAGTCGACATTTCGACCTTTGAAACATTGGATAGAAGTCCACGGTTGGCAAGTCTATCCATTCGTGTTGGTCCAATGTGACCAAGCCTTGCATGCCAACAAATTACATCTGACTCATAATTTGATGAATTTGCAACAAGGAAATTTTCATTATAAAATGACGAATCATACATTGTATTTAATACAACAAATCCTTTGAAAACATACCCAGAACCAATTAAAGAATTATTACAAGACAATTCCACTTTACAACTATGAAAGAACCAACTATAACCAAGACCCCATTAAAACGACCACAGATATAATATTCCTTCGAATATCCGGAGCGAAGAGAACATCATGAAGTAGGATAGTGCGGCCGTTGTCCAAGACGAGCTTGCACGTCCCAACGCCTTTCACTTCAACACGTGTGTTGTTTCCTACATATATCCACTTCATTCCTTGGGGTATCCGATGATACTCCACGAAGGACCGTCTGTCCCTTGCTATGTGGTCGGTGGCACCTGAATCAATTATCCAAAATAGATTAGATTCTATAAGAAATATTGAACTAGAAACGCATATGTAACTAGTATTATTACAAGTTACCTCGTCACCTCCACTCGTACATGAACGAGCATAGTGACATAACTTGTTGCACTTGAAACACTTGATCTTCTTTAGGTCCTTCTTCTTGTGCCATTTCTTGTGCCCACCCTTATGTTTGGGTTTCTTGGTAGACTCTGGTTGCTTATTACGTTCATTAGTAAACTTCAAACGATTTTTCTGTTTCTTTCCCCCGTGTGAGGAACTAGCAACCATGTGCACTTCTACACTTGGCTTGGCGGCCGCAAGCCGCTCTTCCTCTAACTCGAGGTGCTTAGAAACATCGCTGAAGTTCTTGATGCTCTCATTATGAGTGAGATGCATCTTCATTTGGTCCCACCCATTTGGTAGGGAACGTATGACTGCTTGGATTTGTTGCTCATCAGTGAGCACATGACCTGCATCCTTTAACTCTAAGATGAGATTCGCCATATGTCGCAGATGCTTCCCCATGGAATGATCTGGACGTTTCTTGTACAAATCGAATTTTATAGTTAAAGAACGAAGTTTGGACACCGAGGTGCCACCAAACTTCTCCTCTAGCTTGGACCATATGTCCATGGCTAGGTCATGCTCTCAGAAGATGCACATTATGTCATCGGCCATACTGGACAACAACGTAATGCGAGCAATCTTGTTCTTCCGAGACCAAGCATCGAAAGCTTCCTTGTCTCTTCTATGTTGGACCGTAGTGCCCAACTCTGGTTCAACCATTACATTCTTCAGTGTTTCGAGCACATCTTGCTCCTCTAGAACATATTGTATTTTCATGGACCATAGTTTGTAATTATCGCCGTTGAGTTTTTCACCTTTGTTTAACTCAGCGACGATGTTCTTGGAAGCGGAAGACATTTTAGCTTTAAAATGCTGCAAAAGATATAAAAAGAAGGTTCGATCAAAAAACGTTGCATAAATTTCATATTTATAGTCATCATTTTAGACATTTTCATAATTCAGCAGTCTCGGCCAGCGGACCGACCATGGGAATGGCTAGTCCATGGTTCACTACCCCCAGACAGAGCCGAGGTGTCCCACAAACTAGTCCAAAAGACCACTGGCCGAATCATGATCCATTGAGACGCTGAATCAATCGAATGTGGAAATTTTAGACTAGTTTAATATCACTCCCACTTGGAAAATCCCACTTGAAATGATATTATTAAATTTGATAAGTTACTTTCGAAAAATATTGAAGATGTTGTTCTAGAATCGGAAAAGTCAGTACGATCCCAATCACCATCTAAAACAACTTTCAATATTTCCCCATCACTTTATCAAATAACAGTACTCTTATAGCACTTTGCAGCGGAAAGGAGTTTTTGAAAATCGTATTTTGAAAACGTATTTTTCAAACGTATTTTGCAGCAGGAGGTGTTGGCCTGCACCGGCCATTTTCGGGGTCGAGCCGTGGCCGTGCCAAGGCCCGATTCCCCCTTTCGTGGGGTTTTGCCGTATGCAACTGCCGCCGGTCCCGTATGGGTCGGCCATGCAGGTGGCCGGGGCCGAAACTGACGGCACCGTAGGGCTCCTCGGCGTGGCCATGTCCCCTCGGCCAGGGCCTCTACCCTGGCCGAGGCCGGCCAGGGCCGGCCAGGGGTTCTTGGCTGGTCGGCCAGGGCCTCTGCCATGGCCGGCCAGGGGCCCTTGCCACCCCGGCCAGGGCCTCTGCCCTGGCCGAGGCCGGCCAGGGCCGGCCAGGGGGCCCTGGCCCTTCAGCCAGGGCCTCTGCCGTGGCCGAGGCCAGCCAGGGCCGGCCAGGGTCTAGCCCTGGCCTTGGTCAGGGCCGAGCCCTGGCCGGCCAGGGGCCCTGGCCCCTCGGCCAGGGCCTCTGCCCTGGCCGAGGTCCTAGCCGGCCCGGCCTGGCCCTGGCCTCGGCCAGGGCCGCCCCCAGCCCTGGCAGGGGCCAGGGCGTCGGCCCTGGCCGAGGCCAGGGCCGGCCATGGCCTTTATGCATGCCGGCCATGGCCCCTTGGCCAAGGTCGGCCTCCCCTTCCTTTGGGGTCCGGTTTGCACACCCCCCTCCTGGAGGCGGGGTCCCGTAGCCGACCCCCTCCGCATTGGGAGGGGGTGCATAGCCTCCATGGCCCATAAGGCCATGGCGATCATGCGAGAAAGTGGTTATGCTTCAATGGCCGTGTGCCAAAAAAAATATAACACACTTTCAAGGCCGCAAACTTCACGCTCCACATGAAGAGAGTTCACATTCTCTATTGAATGGAGACTCAGCATCCATAAAGAGTGCGAGTTTGGCGAGATGAACGGTCAGTTCTTCCCGTCACGGAGAGTTCCTGCCATATCCATAATGACAAAAGACCCTAACGTGAAAAGAACAACTGCTGCGATTCTCTCCGTCACGATGCGCTCCTACCATATCCATAATGGTAGGAAACTCATTCGTGAAAAAGACAACGCCTCGTTCATCGGTGAGACCGGGGTGAACCCGTGTGGCTCCGATACCAATGTTGGAACTCGTCGCGTGTGGATGTAGGATCGAAAGAGAACTTATGTTAGCGTATGATGCGCTGTAGTCTCTGAACTTTGCCCTCGGATTCGCCACAACGGTCAGTACTTCGTCACAGAGGATCGAAGCAGAGTTTCCATCGTCTAAATCTCTATTTAGAAGAAGAACAAAATGGAAGGGAGAAGAGGAAAAGTTTTGCCTTATGCAAACTTATGGCATGAAGGATTTGTTGAGTATTGGACTTCTCCCTACTTGGTGTTAATGATGAGCAAACATAAATACTTATGACTAATCCCCTATGTTGCAGTTAATCCATTGCCTAAGCTTACTATGAAGATCAACTAGCAATGGATGACTCACAAACGTGATTGAAGGCAAATGATATGAATTGGATGATCGTAGATTGATGATTGAAGCTCCGTAAAGACTTCAAGCTCATACGATGGAAAGAAGAGATTATTCGTCAATGTAATTTTTCTTTTATCTCTTCTAGTATGTAGCTTAGAAGTAGAACTTTGATAGAGCACTCACACACATCTACTTTCGATCATAGGACATCTCTAGACCTTTGTCCTTTGATCTCAATTCAATTCTCTTTTATTTGTGCTAGGATTGTTCATAACAGCCGACTGCTGAACAGTTTACAGTCGCCTGTCTCGAAAACAGTCGACAGTGTTTTGTTCTACAGTCGTCTATTATGCACAGACTATTATAATGCATTTTTAGGCATTCTCTGATTATTTCACACAGGCTACTGTTGAACGATTCACAGGCGCATGTCCTTGTGACAGTCGACTGTGTGTTGTACAACAGTCGCCTGTCTCTCCTTGCCCAAACTATGTTTTGATCTCACTTCTACGGCCAGTCGACTTATGCTGTATATACAGTTGACTGTTTATTAGATCAGTCGACTGTCTATGCTGCAACAGTCGCCTGTCTATAAATCAATTCTTTGATTCAGATCTCTGGAAAATTTTCATGTTTGTGACAGTCGTCTGTTTAAGGTTATATAGGCGCATGTTCTGATTAACAGTCGACTGTGTTACTTGCATCAGTCGTCTGTCCTGTGTCTTGTGAGATTTCTAGTATTTGTCTAACTTACTCTTCTCTCGGCCAGTCGCCTGTCGAAGAAATTACAGTCGCCTGTTGGTTTAACAGACGACTGTCTTTGCTTCATCAGTCGATTGTCCACGTGGTAAGTTACCGTTATGAATCTCACCTACCCTTACAGACTGTGCAACAGTCGACTGTGGATTGTTCAACAGTCGACTGTCGCGAGTTCAGATTATATCCGTTGAAATTTTTCTCACGGATTTCGATTGGGTTTTTGCCTAAACTGTTTTGTGGATTTGAGAAAGCTATAAATAGAGCTTCTACGGTTTCATTGGAAGGTTACTCATTCATTGCAAAATCCTTCAAGCTTTCATTTCCAAAGATCAAAGATTTCAAATCCAAATCCCTAAGTATTTCCAAATCTTGTTCTCTTGCTCTCCAACCTAGAACCAAAGATTGATCTTCTAGGCAATTGGTGCAGTCAAGAGAAAGGGCTTTTTCTCATCTCTTCCAAGATAGTTCTTCAACACACATCACACTTCTCCTTCAAGTTCTACTTCAAGGCATAGGTGATTGTAAGTGCTGCTTTCAGATTTCATAACTTCTTTATTTGAATTGTGCTCTCGGTTGTGAGAGTGGTTTTTGCTTGCTCCCTGGCTGTGGGAGTCAAGGACATCGATTGTATTCGATTGCACTTGTAGGGTTGCTACAAGTGGGTTTTAAGGAAACCTCAAGTTAGGGTTCTAACTTGAGTATCCGGTGGTAGGGACGTAGGATTACCGGGAACAAGTCGGGAGTTGACTTGGATAATCCGAACCCTTGAAACATATCTGTGTTTGCGTGTGTTTCTCTTTGGGTTGTTTTTCTATTCCGTACTATTTGTTGGATTGCATTTTATTTGGCGTAAATTCCTTTTAAATTTGCATAAACACTATTCAACCGCCCTTCTAGTGTTTTCCCCATAGACAGGGTCCTTACAATTGGTATCAAAGCGCAAGGTTTTATCTATGGCATCCAACAACAACAAATTTCCTCCTCCGCCTACGTACAACAATCACAACCGTGATGGAGCGTCCACACTTTTCGAAGGTCAATCTACAGTACGTCCTCCACGTTTCAATGGTACTAACTTTGGTTATTGGAAGTGTAGGATGGAGACATTCCTTAGGAGTGCTTCTCTTTGGAGAACTCTCCACAAGGAGTACGTCGAGCCCTCCGAAGATGATTTCGAGAAATGGACGACTTCCGAGAAGTCCGCCGAAGTCAACAACGCTAAAGCAATGAACGCTCTTCATTGTGTGTTGGACCCGAATGAGTTCAACAAGATATGCACATGTAAGAGTGCATATCAAATTTGAAACCATCTCATCGTTACCCACGAGGGAACGAATAAGGTAAAGCTTTCAAAGTTATATGTTGCCGTGCAAAACTTCGACTTGTTTCACATGCAGGAAAATGAGAGCATTGCGTCGATGTATGGACGCTTTACCGACATCACAAACGAATTGGAAGCCCTTGTCCAAATCTACACCGAACCTGAAAAGGTAAGGAAGATCATCATGGGGATGACCTCCAAATGGGAAAGATGAGCAATCGCCATTGAGGAGGTCAATGAATTGAAGAACTACACCGTGGTGAATCTCATCGGGACTCTTATGTCTTACGAAGTAAGACGGGATAACCGATTGAAGATTCGAGCCATTATGAATCCCTCGGAGGCCAAGAAGAAATCTTTGGCGTTCAACGCCAATTCGTCATCCTCTGAAAGTGATGAATCCGAGAACGAGATGGATTTGGGTGAAATGGCCCAAATGGCGAAGAAGTTCCAACGCTTCTTCTGCAAAGGTAAATTTCCCTCCAACAAACGTTTTGAATCTACTAATGCTACTTCCTCTCTTTGTTATAAGTGTAATAAGCCAGGGCACATCAAGAGGGATTGCCCAATGCTAAACAACAAAGAAAAGTGGAAGGCACCAAAGTACCACAAGTCCAACAAGAACAAGAAAGACATGAAGAAAGGACTCGTCGGTAGCTTTGATGACTCAAGTGATGACTCATCAAGCGATTCCGATGAAGAGAAGGGTGAGAGCGCCCACATGTGCTTCATGGCACTTGAAGACCCACTCTCGGATGAGAGTGATTCCGATATGGATAACACCGAGGTAACAATGGATGAACTTCGCATAGCTAATGAAGAACTATTTGCTAAATACCAATCTTTAATGCTTAGATACTCTAGCTTAAAGAAATCAAAAGTTAGCAAGTCATCCATTCCATGCATTATCAACAATGACACCATTGTTGATACTTTAACCCTTGAGAAAGCAAACTTAGCTTCTCAAAATGTCACATTGAGAGATGAGGTGAATTCCCTCAAATCTCAACTAGATCAAACACATCCCATGGATAATAGTGATCTAGTTACACGCCACACACAATTGGGATTAGAGAATGTGTCACGCCCCGCTTCCCAAAAATATGGAGGCGAAGCGTGAGAAGGTCCGCTAGACTTGAAGCTGCAAAGCTGCAAGTCCGATAAGCGTCAATCAAATTTTTAACTGCAGGTCCTTGCAACGAGAACGAAACAAAGATAATAATAATAAAATAAGACAAAAGAGATATCTCAGAATATCCATAAAATAAGTTTCAACATCACAGAAAAAGCCACCAGTCAGAAAAGAAAAAAGAGTCTAAAGGCCCAAACATGGCCAACAAAAGTACAACGTACAAAGTATAGGTGCCATGCACCGACAACTAACAGATGGCCTAAAACAAAAGGAAGCTCAGCAAAGACTCAAAGGATGGTCACCGGTGTCCACAAAACTCCTCCTGGGCAAACATGGACTCAGGCTCAGCGTCAGCAAAACACCACGTACTCAGCAACGGTCTCTGGCTCAGGGTCTAACATGTGACACCCAAAAGAGCAAGGGGCACATGTCAGTAAGTCTACAAGAGACTTGTGCAAGGAAACTGAAAGTAGGTAAAGCAACCAAGCATTTCTAGCATGAATGCAATGACATGGCAGTTTAAAGTATGAGTGCAACAAGTAAAATAAAGTAAAGTAAAGTAAAGTAAAGTACTAGCATGGCATTTAAACATGGCATGGATAATTAGTTTTACAAGTAACACTCACTAGTACAAGACAAGTAAAGTAAGCACCTCGTGCACAGAGATTCCGCCTTTTGGCTAGAGTGGCTGATCGGGCCAACTCCTAAGCTCAAGTGATCGTTTATCCCTACCCCTCCACGTGTATCGAGCCAGGGCCTTACCCCCGAACACGGAATGCTCGCTTCTGTATCACGAGCCAGGAAGTGTTTTTAACAAGTATGGCATAGGGGTGCACCTAGCCGGACAAGGAAGTACAAGTACAAGTATTGTAGCGTGTGCTACGAATGCGACATTCAATGCATGGATGACATGACATGGCAAGTAGTAAAGTGTACAGGTAAGGAAAGTAAACATGGCACTTTAGTATGCATGATCAACAAGTTAAAGAGTTGGATCTAGCTTCGTTGTCAAGCTAGATCAATTTAGGTGACAGATCTAGTTTCGTTGTTAAACTAGATCAAATAGGCGTCTAGCCAGCTATCATTTCACTGACTAGTCTCTTTTGCGCTAAAAACAAGGAAATGGCCTAAAACATGGCCCTACACAAGAGTTGGCAAGTTTCACTTGCCTGTAAGTACAACGTCTGAGAAACACCGTCCAAGAGAGTCCAAGTCACAAATAACCTACGTGCATAAGTACACCGGCCTAAAGTCCATATTATTAATCTTGATTAGTGAATTTAAAACATTTAAAACATTTTACAACATCAATTTTAGTCTTGATTAACGGGCAATAGGTTGGGGGTCCTAGGGGGTGCAAAGCGTTACCTCAACACGACGCGAAAGCTACACCGGCGTCGGGTAGCGACGCCAAGGGTTGGAATAAGAGAACACGCTCCAAGTCCTGATTCCAATATAGATTCCTCACTGAAAAGTTCAGAGCAGCAACCGGAGCAACGAATCCAGATTCCAAAGCTATCACGTGTGACGACGGGCTACGACGTGTCGCAACGTCGTACGCGACAAATCGTCGGAGCGGAAGCACCAAGGTGGGGCCCACGGTAGTCCTAGGGACCAATAGGGGACCCACAATACCTCTGGAGAACTTGGGGGGCCCACGGTGGCAAGCGGTGCGACGGGTGCGGGGTTGCGGCGTTTGCTCTCGGTCGGACACAGTCAAATGTAGGAGATTGGCTCGGTCGGACACTGGGGGCGGGCTTGCACAGCGCAGCGGGTCGGTGCGGGGTCGGGCTCTCGGTCGGTGCGGGGCAGGCCATCGGTCGGACACGGGGAAAAGCGTGGCCAGGCACTGCAGCGGTGCGCTGCAACGTTGCAACCGTTGCAACATTGCAGAGAGCGGCGTGAGCGGGCGGGCGTCTCGGTCGGGCACGGTGCGGAGCGGGATTGCGGAGCGGGGGCTTGCAGCGGTACGGGTACAGAGCGGTGCGGGGGGAATCTATCGGTCTGACCGAGAGATTCTCTCGGTCAGAGCGGGCTTGATGCGAGGTTGGTGCGGAGCGGTTGCAGCGGGTGCGGAGATGCATTGGTGCGGTCGGGAGCGTCGGTCAGGGCGGGGATTTTGGGGTGTTTGGCTCGGTTGGTGCGGGCGACGGTGCAGCAACGTTGCGACGATTCGTCGCAACGTGAAATTTGGGTTTTGGGAGCGGATAGGGTTATTTTTTTGCGAAAATAGGTCTTCCTAAAGGTTGTTTATATAGTGTAGATGGGTTGACTAGGTTTAGGGCTAATCCTAAGGGGATTAGGAGTTTAAAATAATTTAAAATTCAAATCTCACCATCTCCAACTCACCCAAGGCTTGGGTGCGGCCCAAATGAGCTGGAAATTGGCTCAAAATTCTTTAAAACGTTTTAAACTAAAATAAATTTTCTTTGGCCGAAATTAATTTAAAATCTAGCTTTTAAAAATATTTTAAACCTTTTTAAAAATATAAAGGTGGTCAAATGAACTCTAAAAATTATAAAATAAATATCGGGGTGATCGTGATGACGAAAGGAAGCCAACTAAGAAGACGGGTCTCACTTTTGACGTCGGACGACGAAACTAAAAATAGAAACGTCTCCCATCAAAAATGAAAATCACAACGTCTCATCGAATAAGATTAAATTGTGGGAGAACGACTCGAGAAATGTTGTTCCAAATTAGTGCCACTATTTAATACTCTCAGAGACGTTCACAACGGCATATCACATCAAGGTGTTCACAAACAAACGAAGTCTAAAATAAACACGTGCACGGTCAAAAGCACGTGTACGAACAAAGTACAACGAAAAGTGGTCGTTACAGAATGATTCTCTTAAAACCCAAGTGCACGGCTCAAAGCACGGGTGTCCACTTTGGATACCGACATTTCGTCTTTAAAGGAGAAATATGAGATCATGTCCTCCCGTATTGTGAGATTCAAAATGGGACATGGACAATTGGATGATTTGCTTGCAAATCAATTTCCGGCCACACATCGTGTTGGCCTTGGATTTGTAAAAGCAAATGCATCTAATGATCGCACCTCCTATAGTAGTGTCACTATAGATTTTGTGAGGCCTTCCTCCGGTGCATCCACAAGTGGTGTCAAAGACACTATAGGTAGCAATCCTACCAAGAATGTCACCACATCACCTTCTCTTCCTTTTGGCAAGAAACCCACAAAGGGTGGAAACCAAAAGCAAGGCCATGCTTATATGTACACTAATACTCATCCACGTAGGAAACATCCTACTTCACAAGTGGATAATCCTGACACATTTTATGCTCCACACCCATGCACACGTACACAACCACACATGAGAAATACTCATGTACCTGCTCCCACACATCCATATGCTCATACGCATCATTCTTTCATGTATGCTAATTCTCCACATGTCATGCATGATCAATATGCTTCATATAATATGCATGTTCCCAAGAATACATATCGTTCAAGAATGTACAATGCATATCCTCCACCTCATATCTATGCTAGAAATCATGTTCCTAAGAAGCATGCACCACATAGAAATCCAACTCATATGCATGCAACAAGGAATACGACTCCCAAGATGTACACTATTTGGGGTCCTAAGAACATTAGTCTAAATGTTAGGAATGCTTATGTTGATTCCTACTTTCATGATGTAATTAGAAATAGTAACTATGTTGGGAAGCGGAAGTCCACTTGGACTTGGCTCCCAAAGGGCTAATCCCCTTGGACCCAACAAACATTGGGTACCATAAGCTTATGGTATATTATATAGGTACCCAAGAGAAAGAAGAAGAGCAATAAATGCCTTATTAGCTCTAAAGGGAATGGATGGATTCTTGATAGCGGTTGCTCCAAACACATGACGGGAGATCCCTCATTGCTCTCCGAAGTGATTAGCATCAAAGATGGTGCAACGGTCACTTTTGGAGGTAATCAAAAGGGCACCATCATTGGAGTAGGTATCGTTGTTAATCCTTCCAAACCCCTATTTACTAATGTTTATCTTGTTAGTGGTTTATGTCACAACCTCATATCCATAAGTCAACTTTGTGACAAAGGTTACAAGGTTAACTTCGGAGAAGGATTGTGTACTATTGTTGATTGTGATTCAAATGTTTTATTTTCTGGTATTAGGCGTAAAAATATTTATTATTTAAGCTTGCCTAAAACCGTAGAACATTGCTTAGTTGCTAACACAAGTGAACAACTATTATGGCATAGCCGTTTTGGGCATGTTCACTTTTAGCACTTATATAAGTTAGCTAAGCATGATCTAGTCAAAGGTTTTCCTAAGATTGTTTTTAATAAGAAAAACTTTTGTGATTCATGTCAAAGAGGTAAACTAAATAAATCTTCATTTAAGCTTAAAGAATGGATTACTTCTAAGAGGCCCCTAGAACTTCTTCTTCTAGATTTATTTGGGCCAACTAGAACTGCTTCTTTAGGTAATGCTCATTATGGACTAGTTGTCGTTGACGACTTTTCTAGATTTACTTGGGTTTCATTCTTAACTAATAAGAATGAAGCTCATGAAGAGTTTACCAAATTTGCAAAGAAGATTCAGAATCTTTTAGGATCCACCATTATCAATATTCGTAGTGATCATGGAGGAGAATTTGAGAATGAGTCTTTTACTAAGTTTTGTGATGACTCCGGGATAACTCATAACTTTTTCTTTCCTCGTGCACCACCACTAAATGGTGTTGTAGAAAGAAAGAATAGGACTCTTATTGAGTGTGCTCGCACTATGCTCCATGATAGTCATTTACGATTACAATTTTTGGCAGAAGCGGTGCACACGGCATGTTATGTGCTCAATAGGATCCTAGTGAGACCACGTACAAACAAAACTTGTTTTGAGTTGTTTTACGATAAAAAGCCTCAAGTGAAATATTTTCGTGTTTTTGCTTCAAAATGTTTTATAAAGAACACCTTTGGTAATTTAGACAAATTTGAGCCAAGATCCGATGAAGGAATTTTTGGTGGATATTCCACACGTAGCAAAGCCTACCGGATATACAACAAAACTTCTTCGATTGAGGAATCACTTCACGTATCTTTTTATGAAGATTTTGACTTTTCTCATGTTGATGATGATAATGTAGAGATTCTTTGTGACTCTCTTAATAATGTTAAGATTAATGATAATATTGTTGAGACTAACTCTTCTAACGAAGTTGTTGAAGTTGTTCCTAGTGATCCAGGTTTACCCAAAGCGTATCCAACCGTTCGCAACCATCCCCATAACCAAATTATTGGAGATATTGGTGTGGGTGTTCAAACGAGATCTAGAATTGAAGAATTCTCACATTGTGCATTCGTCTCTACCATTGAGCCAAAGAACATTCAAGAAGCTTGTGAGGATAGCTCTTGGATAGTGGCAATGGAAGAAGAACTAGCGCAATTCGAGAGAAATGAAGTTTGGGAACTTGTACCTCTTCCAAGTTGTCACCAAGCTATTGGGACGAAATGGATCTTCAAGAACAAGACGGATGAAAACGAGGTAATCACACGGAACAAAGTAAGGTTAGTAGCTCAAGGCTACCGACAAGAGGAAGGTATTGATTTCGAAGAATCCTTTGCCCCCGTAGCTAGATTAGAAGCTATTAGGTTGCTTTTATCTTTTGCATCCCATAAGAATTTTAAATTATTTCATATGGATGTTAAAAGTGCATTTTTAAATGGATTTGTAAATGAAGAAGTCTATGTTTCTCAACCTCCCGGTTTTATTCATGAGAAATTTCCAAACCATGTTTTCAAACTTAAGAAAGCGTTGTACGGATTGAGACAAGCTCCAAGAGCTTGGTATGATCGCCTTAAGACCTTTCTTTTGAATTTAGGTTTTAAAATGGGAGAAGTTGATTCTACACTCTTCATTAAAGATTATGAAAATGACATTCTTTTGACTCAAGTTTATGTAGATGATATTATTTTCGGTTCTACTAACTTTAATCTTTGTCAAGAATTTTCCAAGTCTATGAAGGATGAGTTTGAGATGAGCCACATGGGAGAGCTCACCTACTTCCTCGGATTGCAAATTCGACAAATGGAGAATGGCACTTTCATACATCAGATAAAGTACGCAGGGGAGCTTATTAAGCGATTCGGGATGGAATCGTCTTCAAGCAAAAGGACTCCCATGAGTACTACTACTCATCTACACAAGGATGAAAGCGGAAAAGATGTAGACGTTCGTCTATATCGAGGTATGATCGGTAGCTTACTTTACTTAACCGCTAGTAGGCCCGATATCATGTTTTCCGTATGTATATGTGCTAGATATCAGGCAAGACCTAAGGAGTCACACTTGATTGCGGTTAAACGAATATTTCGTTATCTCAATCAATCCCTAGATTAAGGGTTACTTTACCCTAAGTCTAGCACGTATGAGTTAATCTCATATAGTGACGCCGAATTTACCGGATGCAAGTCCGACAGGAAAAGTACTAGTGGCACATGCCATTTCTTAGGGAATTCCTTAGTTTCTTGGTTCTCTAAGAAACAGAATTCAATGTCATTGTCCACAACTGAAGCGGAATATATTACTGCGGGTCTTGCATGTGCACAAGTTCTTTGGATGAGACACACTCTTAGCGACTATGGTGTCAATTGTGATACTTGCCCTATCATGGTTGATAACCAAAGTGTTATTTGTCTTTCCAAGAATCCGGTACACCACTCCCGTACTAAACACATAGACGTGAGACACCATTTTATAAATGATCATGTAGCTAAGAAGGACATCATCTTAGAGTACATTGAAACCCAAAAACAAATTGCCGATATCTTCACTAAACCTCTTAAAGAAGAATCATTTGTGAGGTTGCGTGGAGAATTTGGAATTATGGGTGAATCTGAAATCTAGAAGCTCAATTTTCATGCTATAACTCCTTATTGAGCTCATATCTTTTTGATTGTCTTTCTTCATGTGCGTTATTGTTTTATGAGATTAAGAAAGGCAATTGTGACTTATTTGATTTCATGAGTTTTCGAAGTTGATTGGAGTAATTTGTGTTTCAATGGATTTATTGTTTTCATAATGATTTTAAGATGTATTTATGATTAGAGTATAGGTCCTAGGGTGAGTGTTCTTATTCTCTGGAATTCTATCTCACTGGGCATTTTTGGACCAGGACAGACGACTGTTTTTCTTTTGACAGTCGACTGCCCTACTCTATATCCTCTATATGAAATTTGATATCTTTCGTACAGCTGACTGATGACTGTTTTACAGTCGACTGTTAGCTTAACAGGCGACTGCAATTTAGTTATCAGGCGACTGTACTCTCTGTCGAATTTTTGCAGTGTTCTCTGTTATTTTTGTGATCTGTATTAATTCTCGGACAGCCGACTATTGAGTATACGTCAGCCGACTGTCCAGTGGACAGGCAACTGCATTATACTTGCATGTCGACTGCCCATCTGTCTGAGCTTTAATTTTATCACTTCATACAATCGACTGACTTTTGTTCTCCAGTCGACTGTCTCCTGCTGTGTCGGTTCATGTGATTTGATCCGAGCCGTCGATTCCTTGATCCAACGGCTCAGATTGATTTCCCCTATTTTATATTCAGTCGACGCGATCACTCCCCACGTCGATTTTCTCTCTCATCCGCTTCGACCGTTCAACTTCTCGCTCGTTTCTCTCTACAAAAACGATCGTTTTCGCTTCTTCAACCGTCGATCTCTTCCTAATCGTCGTTGTCGACCGTGTTCTACCGTCGTCTCTGATCTTCTTCTATACGATCGTCTGTATTCCCTCAGTTGGTTTGCTTTCTCTCTCTTGATCTTCGTTGTTTCCTTTTGTTGCCTGACGTGCGTTTATATTTCAAATATTTGCGCACGTTTTCTCCCGTGTTTTTCCATTATTTACCGCCGTTTTGTATTCATTTTCTCGTGTTTTCTTGTTTTCTTTCACTTTTCCGTGTTTTTAGTATTTTATAGGAATTTCTAGCATTTGGGACATAAAACGATGATATAATGAGTCCCCAGAGCAACAAGAGGAGTCACGCGCGATCTAGAGGGTCAAAGCGATGGAGATTGATATTCCTCAGCCCTCAACCGATCGGGTGGACCAGTCACCTGATCGGTTGGTGCACGCGTATCCTACCCGGTCGGCAGCTGAAGAAGAATAGCAGCTCACCCGATCAGTTCAGCGATCGGGTGAACCGACGGAGATCTCGGTCATTTGGGCTGAATTCCAATCGATCGGGTGACTTATCACCCGATCGGTTCACCTGTAATGGAATTTTCTAAGAGACGACCCGGACAGCTCAACCGACCGGTTTGTGAACCGTTTGAATCCGACAGAGCTCTCGGCCAAATGGAGCGTAATTCCAACCGATCGTGTGACTTATCACCCGATCGGTTCACATGTAGCTGCAATTCCTCATTTGGCAAACCGACTGAGCCACCCGCTCGCCTCAGCGCCCGGTTGAAGATTTTTGAAGCTCTCACCCGATCGGTTGACTCATCAACCGATCGAGTGGCGATTTTTCTGTGGGTTTGGACCTGAACCATTAGGGTTTTGAAGTGAGGCTATAAATACTCGAGGCTGGCCGACTTGGGACAGGGTTCTCTAGTTTTTTTAGGGCTTTTTCAGCCCCTTTGTTGGGAGGTTTAGGGTAGATTAGATTAGGTCTTTGCTCAATAAATCTTGTACCGGATTGTTGGATTCGAATCAAGATAAGTATTTCTTTCTCTTGTTTTCCATTATTTTGTGTTGTATTTGTTTTGCTTCATGATGATTGTTTGTATGTCCTATTCCTTTAGACTTATATATTTTTGACACACCATATCTCTCGCAGGACACAGGATCGACTTCCCTTGAGGTATGCTGCAGTGTGTCACCACCTGGAGAGCAACTTCACATGGAGAGCGGGGGTGTGATCGTCGCTAGCACAGATGATAGCATACCATTTCCAGGGAGTGTTCGCCACATTTCATATATTTTACCATCATTTATCGGCGACTATCTCTGGGATACATTTATTTTGGGAAATAATTTCTTGCCATGGACTAATGCACCTCGTCCTTTGCAGGTCACAGGTGGACACCTACGAGGGATGCTTGGAGGTGCATTGCTTGGGTCCATTGGCACACATGGCACAGCGCTTCTGGCGGAGCCGTAGAAGGAGCAGTTAGAGCAGCTACCTGCCCCACACCAAATCTTGGATCCGCCTATGCTCAGGTGTATCCTAATCCAGTAGTATAAAAATTTACCACTTTCTAGTTTAGATTTGAATAATCTCGTCTCCTCTCATTAGCGAGTGGAGTGTATCTAGGATTTGCTTTTGCATCATAATAACCCATCATGTCGTGCCCTTCTATCACTTCTACTGCCCACACCCCACATCCTCTTCCGAGGAGAACGAGCACACTGTCTCTCCTGCATTCTGATTTCTTTCTTTTCCGATATTTCCCCTAGCATATCTCTACATCCCCATTGATCATATCATTTTGCTATCATTGTCATGTTTAGCTTGGGGGAAATCGACTTTAGTGTGCATGTTTTCGTGTGTCGTTTTCGTGTGTTTGTGTCTTTAAGTCCTTCGTTGCGTTTTATATCTTTTATTCTGTATGTTTCTCTTTCTTTATTTTCCAGTTTCGTTCGTGTGTTTTTCGTGTTTTTCATATTTTGTGTCGGTGCGTAACTCCCCCCCATTTTCATTGCCCTCCCGTATTCACTACTATTGCATTGAGGATAATGCAAGTTTCAGCTTGGGGGAGTCGCACTTCGTGCGTCATTTGTCTCTTTCTCTTCGTTATTTTGAGTCGTTTTTCTCCGTGTTTTTCTTTTTTTTCTTTTTCTTTTCGTCTTTTTATCTCTTTCTCCTAGAGATGAATCCTATGATGAATTGCCATGAAAATCACACGCACACTTAGCATAGCTTCGATAATCACATTCACTAGCCCTGGGAAGCCGAGTCCATTGCATTTCATGCTTTGTGGGTTCACATTGCTTTTGTGTGAGTTGTTTGTCGTGACTAGCTAGGGGTGTACTTCTATTTTGTGATTTTGATTTATATACCTATCCTTGGTTGACCCCTAGATTATCATGCTTCGATTTGAATGTGCGGTATCTGATTCTACTGTCTGCTTCTATATGCATGCTATATATATATCGTGTACTTCATTTCGCATGTGTCGGGATTCCACAATTAAGGAATAGGATAACCCATTTAGCCCATGCTCTTTTTAGCGAGAATAGTTTCCTTTGCCCAAGTGTTTAGATTCCGACTTCTTTTTTGTTTTACTTGGTGCAAATCCCCTCGTCATATACCGTTCTCCCACTTGGGAGAGTACACATGTGTATAGCCAACACCCCAAAAATCCAAAAAAAGAGAAAAGAAAAACCCAAAAAGAAAAGAAAAGAAAATTTTTGTATAGCCCAAAATCCACAAAAATACAAATACCCAAAACCCAAAAAATTTCCCGTGTGAATATTTTCCTACTTGCCGAGAATAATGGGAAGGCGAGAATTTGCACCGAGTGTCCTTCTCCACATCATCTCAACCCCCTTCGGTTTCCAAAACACTTGGCTTATGAACTTTTTAGCTATTATCTGGGCTATAGTGTGGTGATTTCCTTAACCCTAGTTGTGGAGTCCGTAACGCATGATATGTTTCGATTCTCTCTCTATTCTCATGCATGCTTGAACCATATATTCACAGCTTAATTCAATTCGAATCGATATTTGGGTCATATCTTGGATTTGTGTATATCGAGCTTTATTGCACAATGTAGATAGTGACACAGTTTGCTATCACACGACCACGCTCACTCGCGCTTCACCGCGTGGGCCCACGGCACTTGTCTGGACTCGTATTCCTTGCTTTAGTGATGTGATTTGGCGTCTGCTTGCTTGGTGTATCGTTTTTGATTTTGTTGGCCATGACGGGCGATCTAGGATACAGAGTTCTCTTTTTCTCCCTTTCTCTTTATTTTCTCCCTCCGAGCTCCTACTCTCACTCGTCTTCCTCGAGGACGAGGAAGAGTTCAGCTTGGGGGATTTTGACGTGCGTTTATATTTCATAAATTTGCGCACGTTTTCTTCCGTGTTTTCCATTATTTACCACCGTTTGGTATTCATTTTCTCGTGTTTTCTTGTTTTCTTTCACTTTTCCGTGTTTTTGGTATTTTACAGGAATTTCTAGCATTTGGGATATAATGAGTCCCCAGAGCAACGGGAGGAGTCACGCGCGATCCAGAGGGTCAAAGCGATGAATATTGATATTCCTCAGCCCTCAACTGATCAGGTGGACCAGTCACCCGATCGGTTGGTGCACGCGTATCCTACCCGGGCGGCAGCTGAAGAAGAATAGCAGCTTACCCGATCGGTTCAGCGATCGGGTGAACCGACAGAGCTCTCTGTCATTTGGGCTGAATTCCAATCGATCGGGTGACTTATCACCCGATCGGTTCACCTGTAATGGAATTTTCTAAGAGACGACCCGGACAGCTCAACCGACCGGTTTGTGGACCGTTTAAATCCGACAGAGCTCTCGGCCAAATGGAGCGTAATTCCAACCAATCGGGTGACTTATCACCCGATCGGTTCACCTGTAGCTGCAATTCCTCATTTGGCCAACCGACTGAGCCACCCGCTCGCCTCAGTGCCCGGTTGAAGATTTTCGAAGCTCTCACCCGATCGGTTGACTCATCAACCGATCGGGTGGTGATTTTTCTGCGGGTTTGGACCCGAAACATTAGGGTTTCGAAGTGGGGCTATAAATACTCGAGGCTGGCCGACTTGGGAGAGGGTTCTCTAGTTTTTTTAGGGCTTTTTCAGCCCCTTTGTTGGGAGGTTTAGGGTAGATTAAATTAGGTCTTTGCTCAATAAATCTTGTACCGGATTGTTGGATTCGAATCAAGATAAGTATTTCTTTCTCTTGTTTTCCATTATTTTGTGTTGTATTTGTTTTGCTTCATGATGATTGTTTGTATGTCTTTTGTGTTGGTTGTTTATATGTTTTTCATCATGGAGTAGTATTGATGAACCCTAATACGGGTTAGAGTAGGATTGATGCTTGGGTTGTTTCATTTGACTTGGTTGCATGGCATGTGTTCGATGAAAATGCGTCAATGGGGATTTCTAGCAATCTGGGTCCAATTCGTATGACAACACACTAGTTGTGTTGGGGGTTGGGGTCCAGTGCTTGTCCAGTCAAGATCCGCTTCGATGTATTGCTAGAAATCACATTTGACCTATTTGGCCATTAGGGTTATGCGGGGGCGTTTCATTGTCATTGACGGGAGAAAGACCGCCTCTGACCGTCGGGCCAAGGGGGAATAAACTTGGCGGTTGACTCCCTAGCCACAGCTCACGCCCCTAGTGTAGAAATCGAGTCCTCGTGCGTGGGAACGGCTTGGACGAAGTGTTGGGAGATATCGTTGTGGCCTTAATGCTCCCGGTTGCGGAAGGTGTTAATGGACATGGGAATGCCCACCTTCCGGAACCGGATAGGCCTAGCGTGCTTGGCACCGACCGGAATATCGGGCCATGGACGCTAGGTACTACCTTTTGGGGCAATGTCTCATCCTAGGTCAAGTCAAATGCCAAGTGTCATGAATGCTCTAGCCCGTTTTAGCGGGGATTCCTTTCGTGTCTTTTTCATTTCTTTCGTTTATTTCTACACTTTGCCCACATTATCCGCGTAGCTAGCACACAACCTAGGCGAGGCTAGTAGCCATTCAAGCCATCCACCTCCCTGAGTTCGATAAACCCGCACCCTACACTAACCGTGCACTTGCGGTAAAACGACACCGCGCCCAAACCGTAAACGGGGCGTCGGTCATTGCCTTATTTTCTCCTTCCCTTGTTTCCATGGCTCCTAAACCTAAGGGAAAAGAGAAGATCACTTCTAAACAACCTAGGGCTCCTAAGAAACTCATTGCCAAGAGAAAGAAACCCTATAAAGCTTGAACCAAGCATGCCCAGTCACCCGTGCATTCATCTTCGCCGGGTTATTCTCCTTCTTCTTCGTCTTGTGATGCTCAGCCCTTGATTCATCGTCAGCGCAAGCCTACTGGTGTTCACATCAGTGAGCCTGCTGCAGAGATCCCTCATGTGTCTCCTTCTGTATCCAGTTCGTCTGAAGAGACTCCTGTTGTACCCCCCCTCTGATCCCCTGGTTCCCGTTTGTCGAGACGATCTTTGTCTGGCAAAGTTTCACTCCCTCCTAGGGATCAACCTACTTAGGGAGCGGTATATTGCTTTCCCCGCATTCACTGCTGAGAGACTCTCTGACATTCTGTCCACTACTCACCTGGCCGATCTTTTTCACTTCTCTCAGAGCGAGTCCCCCAGAGCCTACCCATTTCTGGTGAAGCTCTTCTATGCGAACCGCGTTCGCGGTGAGTATTCGACTACCGGCATCCTTGATACTGTCGTCTAGGGAACCCACATTCAGATCACTCCCTCTATCTTAGGGACTATCCTAAGGATTCCTTCTGTCGGTTCCCTCCCCACTGATATCAGCTTTTCCGAGATTGACGATCTTGATCAGTCTGTTCTCCGGGATGTGTTTCGAGAGGTTCCTTTAGCTCTTGATTCGGGTGTCAGATCATCCATGTTCTTTGCACGGGATTAGGCTGTTCACCTTATGGTGAAGTCCAACATTATGCCGAGATATGGATCGTCTGACCAGCCGTCTCAGGATATACTAAAGTGTATGTATGCTATTTTCTCTGGCATGCCCGTGAACTGGGCCGGTGTCCTCCTTGACAGGATGGACAAGGTTGAGTTCACGTCCTCCTCGTCTCACATCCCCTTTGGTGGTCTTTTGACTCGTGTCATCCGTCACTTTGGTATTGACTTGACTCGTTACGAGCCCATGCCCTTCGGCCCTCTCCTCAATGCTTCTGCGAAGTCGAAGTCCTCTTCGGTTCTGCAGACTGCCTCGAAGAAGAGGAAGACTACTTCAGCTCCATCCTCATCCACTGTGCCACCTGCTAATTTGCCTTCATCATCATCTGCTCCACCATCACAGGATACTCTTTTGGCGATGGTCTCTGGTATCTACAGGCTGTTGTCTCTCTCTCTCTCCTCCATCAGGGAATTCCCTTTCCTGAGGATTTGAGACAGTATCTTCCTCAGCCTCATGTGCCTCCTCAGCCTTCTGGTGTCGTTGAGCCTCCTGGTGTTGCTTCTACATAGGATGCTGCTGCTGCTTCTGTTGCTCCTTCTGACCCTCCTCCAGAGGACACTCCTGCTTCTTCAGAGCCTGCTTCCTCGTCCTCTTCCCCTGGAGACGCTCACCCTTAGATCGATGTTATTGAGTGATTTTATTTTGAGTGATGATATATGTTTTGTTTGTGTATGATGGATGATGCTGTCTGCGACACTTTTATATATGTATGGTGATATACTTTTTGATGTCGTCATGATGTATTCTTTTTGTTGATCATGATGTATCTTTTTGGGATGGCCATGTTGATGACCATCCGATGATGTACTCAGCTGCTTTATATCTATATATATATGATGTTGCATCCCTCTCTTGTGTCACACTATGCTATATTGATTAACTTCTGTGTGATGTATGATATATTGTTTCTATGTATGCTTCACTCTCCTTGATGTGCTTTTGAGACAATACATGGATTTGATATTGGTTAATTCATTCTCTTTCGTTGATGTGATGAATTTGTGAAAATTATTTTCATTTCGAATATCCAAAATGTTGATATTGGATTTCAATTCCATTACTCACATGTGTATATGATGAGATTTTATGAGTTTTTGATTCGATATATCTTTATACTCCTTGATTTTTGTTAGTTCGTATTTTAGAACTATTATTGTTGTTGTTATTTGCTCCCACCTTTTTGGATATGCCATAGGGGGAGAGAAATAAACAATCAAGATTCATAATGTATGTGCTAAGTATGTTCTAACGCTTGAATCTAAGATTTTAGTTGCCTTAGATTCAGGGGGAGTAAGATTACAATGAATAGGGATTTTATTTCCTAAATTTCTTGAATTAAATTCATTCATATCTCACTCATTTGCTTCAATTGCTATGTAGATGCTCAAATATTTGATGACTAACTTGATTGGCATCTATGTAGGGGGAGTAAGTTTTCATTACACACAATTATTTATCTTTTTATTTATGTTTGTTTGTCATCATCAAAAAGGGGGAGAATGTTGAGTATTGGACCTCTCCCTACTTGGTGTTAATGATGAGCAAACATAAATACTTGTGACTAATCCCCTATTTTGCAGTTAATCCATTGCCTAAGCTTACTATGAAGATCAACTAGCAATGGATGACTCACAAACGTGATTGAAGGCAAATGATATGAATTGGATGATCGTAGATTGATGATTGAAGCTCCGTAAAGACTTCAAGCTCATACGATGGAAAGAAGAGATTATTCGTTAATGTAATTTTTCTTTTATCTCTTCTAGTATGTAGCTTAGAAGTAGAACTTTGATGGAGCACTCACACACATCTACTTTCGATCATAGGACATCTGTAGACCTTTGTCCTTTGATCTCAATTCAATTCTCTTTTGTTTGTGCTAGAATTGTTCATAACAGCCGACTGCTGAACAGTTTACAGTCGCCTGTCTCGAAAACAGTCGACTGTGTTTTGTTCTACAGTCGTCTGTTATGCACAGACTATTACAATGCAGTTTTAGTCCTTCTCTGTTTATTTCGCACAGGCTACTGTTGAACGATTCACAGGCGCATGTCCTTGTGACAGTCGACTGTGTGTTGTACAACAGTCGCATGTCTCTCCTTGCCCAAACTATGTTTTGATCTTAATTCTACGGCCAGTCGGCTTATGCTGTATATACAGTTGACTGTCTATTAGATCAGTCGACTGTCTATGCTGCAACAGTCGCCTGTCTATAAATCAATTCTTTGATTCAGATCTCTGGAAATTTTTCATGTTTGTGACAGTCGTCTGTTTAAGGTTATATAGGCGCATGTTCTGATTAACAGTCGACTGTGTTACTTGCATCAGTCGTCTGTCCTGTGTCTTGTGAGATTTCCAGTATTTGTCTAACTTACTCTTCTCTCGGCCAGTCGCCTGTTGGTTTAACAGACGACTGTCTTTGCTTCATCAGTCGACTGTCCACGTGGTAAGTTACCGTTATGAATTCTCACATACCCTTGCTGACTATGCAACAGTCGACTGTGGATTGTTCAACAGTCGACTGTCGCGAGTTCAGATTATATCCGTTAAGATTTTTCTCACGGATTTCGATTGTGTTTTTGCCTAAACTGTTTTGTGGATTTGAGAAAGATATATATATAGCTTCTATTGTTTCATTGGAAGGTTACTCATTCATTGCAAAATGCATCAAGCTTTCATTTCGAAAGATCAAAGATTTCAAATCCAAAGCCCTAAGTATTTCCAAATCTTGTTCTCTTGCTCTCCAACCTAGAACCAAAGATTGATCTTCTAGGCAATTGGTGCAGTCGAGAGAAAGGGCTTTTTCTCCTCTCTTCCAAGAGAGTTCTTCAACACACATCACACTTCTCCTTCAAGTTCTACTTCAAGGCATAGGTGATCGTAAGTGTTGCTTTCAGATTTCATAACTTCTTTATTTGAATTGTGCTCTCTGTTGTGAGAGTGGGTTTTGCTTGCTCCCTGGTTGTGGGAGTCAAGGACATCGATTGTATTCGATTGCACTTGTAGGGTTGCTACAAGTGGGTTTTAAGGAAACCTCAAGTTAGGGTTCTAACTTGAGTATCCGGTGGTATCTGGGTGGTAGGGACGTAGGATTACCGGGAACAAGTCGGGAGTTGACTTGGGTAATCCGAACCGTTAAAACATATCTGCCTTTGCGTGTGTTTCTCTTTGGGTTGTTTTTCTATTCCGCAATATTTGTTGGATTGCATTTTATTTGGCGTAAATTCCTTTTAAATTTGCATAAACACTATTCAACCCCCCTTCTAGTGTTTTCCCCAGAGACAGTGTCCTTACAGGATTAGCCTTAAAAGCCTTACCCTTGGGTCCTATTTATAGGCCTAAGGGGTAGTTATTGTAGGAAATAACCATATATAAGCTTATTAGCCTATATTAGCACATTTCCTTATCCTCTTCATTATGCACTTATCAAGTGCCTTTTTGCACTTATAAAGTGACTTTTTCCACTTATCGAGTGGTCCTTTTCACACTTGAAAAGGTTCCCTTCGCACATGCTTTCATGCACGCGACATCTGAGGTCTGTATACCCTCATACATCCACTCATGTGTGTATACATGTCGTCCATATCCAACAGGCATGCCCAATGGACTCTTCGGAAGTGTAGTACTCTTCGATGCACGCTCTGCCGTCTTCAAAATACAACTTGCCATCTCTCACATCAACTCTAATGTTGCCCTCAATAGTCCCTTCCGGGGAGATTTGATTCATCACAAAAATAGCAAATTGTGCTCAATGGGGTCCTCGATATCAACGATGAACGCCCATGTTGCATGGACCACATCAACAAGTTCCTTAAAAAGGCTCGTGAAGGAGTCATCATCTCCCAGGCTAGACTCAGTCATCAACATTGCGTCCCCCATGTTCGTGTTAAGATCTTATGGAGAATACTGGGAGGGCAAGTAAATTGGGCAGCAAATAGAGTCAAAAAGGAAAAATAAAGAAAGGAAGGAAGATAGATTGTAAGATATAACCGGGTGATCACAATCGACCAACCTTAAATGTAGTCCCCGGCAACGGCACCAAACACTTGATCGGCCCCGGATATACACCCGGATAACGACTGTAGTCTTACCGCAAGCGCACGGTGAAGTGGTGAGCGGGTAGCGAACACGAGGAGGTGGTGTTGGTTCCAATCTATCCTAAGTTTATTTGACTACGAATGTATTATTGGTGGAGATGGTTATGGTGTTATGTAATGGAAATGGTGGTGGTTGTCGGTGTCGGTGATAGAGATGTTGGTCAAATATCGATTCAAATACAATATAATAAAAGTGTCTAGAGCTAGGGAATCCCCACTACGAATCTTCATTCATTCTTGTAAATTGTAAATCTAAATATTGCAAGACTTGTGTCGAGGTGAACTAGTCGTAACTGAATAGAGAACCAAGCTCACGCTCTCGTGATATTGTCGGTCTATAGCAACTTAGATTAGGGCCCACTCTCGTGCAAACCCTAACCTAATCCACTAGCATGAAGATCGACATCATCGTCCAATCGCACCTCGATCCCACTCTCGTGCAAACTCGAGTTACGACCTAGATTGTGATAGCTCGTATTCGTCCAATCTCTTGCGAACGAATATGGGTATAGATTTATAAAAAAAATCCTAGCTTTGGTCCGATCTCTTGCAAACCAAGTCTAGAGAATCTTGATTATAAACCTAAATCGAATATCTAGGTCTTTCCATCGATCGAAATCCAATCTCTTGCAAACTCCAAATCGATAGAAATTCCTAGCTATCCATAATAAATCAATCACAATCTAACCTTCTAGCAATTCTAGCAATATAGAAATTCATTCTTCACAATTCATAAATTAGATCCATAGGGTTCATCCCTATGCCCTAGAACAACAATCAACCAAGCATAGCAACTACAATATAGAAAGCAATATGAGATATTGCTTGCATATGAAAAGATAGCAAATAAAAGATTCAAATAATAAGAACAAAGATACTTAGCTTTGATGAAGAACTTCAATCCAATTACAAGCTTTTAGATCCAAGAGGGGGCCTGGGGCATGGCCTAACCTCTAAAATAATCCCTAAGAAAACATAATGGGAGCTCCCCTCTAATGACGGCTACAAACCTCTTAAATAGCTCCCCAAAACCCTAGCAAATAACCTATAAAACCCCTCCAAAACCCGTGCCCAAAATCAGATCCGCGTGTAATTTAAGTTCTGGGCTGGCAGCAACTCGGCCGAGTGGAAAGCTCACTTGACCGAGTGAGAATTCCTGTAGAATTTCCAGAAAACAGCACTATGTCAAAAACTGTCAAAACCTGATCACTCGGCCGAGTGGAAAGCTCACTCGGCCGAGTGAAAGTGTCACTCTGCCGAGTGGAACTGATACGCGAATTCCATCACTGCAGCAACAATTTGCAGAAATTCTCCAGATTTCATCCGACCTCCGATTGGCACATTCTTGGCGGCGTTGGAACCGTCATGAAGTCTACTATCCACAAAAAATATGAGAAAAATACTTTGACAAATAAAATGATAGCAGATTTCAAAATAGTGGAAGGCTATCTGAAAATCTAGGCGCTCATGTCATCGGCATTACTCGGCCGAGTGGGATTCTTCACTCGGGCGAGTGGACTTCTCTACTCGGCCGAGTAGGGTCTTCTAATGTTCTCCCCAGAATTCCAGAGAGTCGGCTTTGATTACTTTCAGAAGTCCTGACTCACTCGGGCGAGTGGCGATCTCTACTCGGCCGAGTGGATGTACCCACTCGGTCGAGTACATTGTGGCTCAAGATCCCTTCGTATCAGTTGTACTCGACCGAATACGCTTCTTCACTCGGTCGAGTGGGCTTTATTACTCGGCCGACTGGCCTGTTTCAGGAGTCAACTATTCTCATCCTCGCCTCTTCGTCGATTCTATCAATTTCCTTCTTCTTCCACTCATCATTCAGTAACGTTAGCTTCTTGATAGGGCCATGGGTGACGCTCGGGTATGTGTGCAAGTCCTTTAAGCTCATTTTTGCTCCCGATTGCTACATTTTTCCTGAAATCAGACAAAAACAAGAAATAGTGAAAAGTAACACAATATCGTCGAATACTCGTGAAAATCGCAATATGAGCAATCGAAATGGCGTGAAAACATGCAGAAAAAAGGTGTAAAATATGGAGTGATCAGTGAGCTTCAACGAAGCTTCAGGCACAACGATCATGCGCTCTAAAGAAGTCTTGAGACATCGCTTGAGATCAACAGAGTAAATTGGCGACGATCTCCATAACTACGCTCAAAGAGAATTAGTACATGATATTTATGTTTGTTCATCATCAAAACCAAATCAAGCAATCAATACTCAACATTCTCCCCCTTTTTGGTGATGACAAACCAACATAAATATAAATAAATAATAATGAAATAAATGAAATTTACTTACTCCACCTGCATTGATGATACGTTAGTTCCATATTAAATAATGAACAGAAGCATCAAGTAGTAGAGAAAAGAATAAAACATGATCCAACTATTGAAATATAGGATCGAAATCCATAGATTTTTATATCTTCACTCCCCCTGAATCTAGCATATGAAATTAGATTCACGATAATGTTTAAATTATCATTTAGCACTAAGTGATAATTAATTCTCTCCCCCTTTGGCATTACCCAAAAAGAGCGGGAGGAATTCAACGACAACAACAACGGCTAAACAAAAGTTCAAACAAGAGAGTCGAAGAATATGACGATGGTCCAAATGACACCAAGGAAAACTTCGAAGAAAAGTAAAGTGTGTCAATCAGACCATAGTCGAAAAACAGAAAGAGAGAACATCAAAAGCAACATCAAATCATATGATTGATTAAAGGAACAATCTCTCCAATATCAACATTTTAGCAAATTGAGTGCATGGAAAACAATTCATGTTTTCATACAAACAAAGCTAGATAACAACATAGTCGACGAGCGACGAAAGAAACAACAGAGACACAACACAGCATGCACAAAGATACGAACTGCAACAAGATGTATATATATAGAACCAGCAAGAGAGATACATCCAGGCAACAAAAAAATATCTAACATCAGCAGAGAGTAGCATAAAGTGCATGAACCTATATCAATATAACATTCACCAGATGTATGCATAAAGTGCATAAAGTGCATGAACATAAAACGCAAACCAGTCATAAATCCAGCATGAACAGAGAATATCATAACAGATGTATGCATTAGCTTATGAATATCACTATCATGCAAACAATATTAAAAATATGAATCATAAATCTCGGATTCACCCATAATCCCCAATTCTCGACGTGACCGTACAAAGGAAAATTCCTTAAGTGGTTTCGTGAAAATATCGGCGATTTGCTTCTAGGTTTCAATGTACACTAATATGATGTCCTTTTTAGCTACTTGATCATCTAGAAAATGGTGACGGACATCTTTGTGTTTGGTACGGGAATGGTGTACCGGATTCTTAGAGAGACATATCGCACTTAGGTTGTCCACCATGATAGGGCAAGTATCACAGTGTACACCAAAGTCTTTCAGTGTGGGTCTCATCCAAAGAACATGTGCACATGCAGCAACGACGTCGATATATTCCGCCTCGGTGGTTGAAAGTGATACGGAATTCTGCTTCTTGGAAAACTAAGAGACGAGGGAATTTCCTATAAAATGGCAAGTGCCACTAGTACTTTTCCTATCGGATTTGCATCCAACATAATCTGCATCACTATATGATTTTAACTCATATGTACTTAACTTTGTATAGAATAATCCGTAGTCTAGTGTGTGACTTAAATAACGGAAAATACGTTCAACCGCTATTAAGTGTGATTCCTTAGGTTGTGACTGATACCTACCACAAACACATACATCAAACATTACATCTGGCCTACTAGTAGTAAGATATAATAGATTGCCTATCATACCTCGATATACACGAATGTCTACATCTTTGCCGCCCGTATCTTTATCAAGATGTGTTGTGGTGCTCATCGGAGTCTTCTTGCTAGAAGCATTCTCCATTCCAAATCGCTTTAGCAGCTCCACAGTGTACTTGGTTTGGTGAATGAAGATCCCATCGTTCATTTGGCAAATTTGGAGTACTAAGAAGTATTTGAGCAAACCCATGTGGCTCATCCCAAACTGATCCTTCATAACATTAGAAAACTCTTCGCAGAGAGTGAAGTTAGTAGTACCGAAAATGATATCATCTACGTAAATTTGAACTAGAATAATATCATGACTAGGATACTTAACAAAAAGCGTTGAATCAACCTAACCCATTTTGAAACGCAAATCCAAAAGAAAGTTTTTTAAGCGGTCATACCAAGCTCTAGGAGCTTGTCTCAACCCATAAAGTGCTTTCTTAAGTTTGAAAACATGATTCATAAATTTTTCGTTTATAAAACCCGGAGGTTGAGAAACATATACTTCCTCAACGACATCTCCGTTTAAGAACGCACTCTTTACGTACATTTGAAAAAGTTTGAAATCTTTATGGCATGCAAATGACAATAATAGTCTAATAGATTCTAATCTAGCTACAGGTGCAAAGGATTCCTCGAAATCGATACCTTCCTCTTGCCTGTAGCCTTGAGAAACTAACCGGGCTTTGTTCCGGATGACATTTTGGTTCTCGTCTGTCTTGTTCTTGAAAATCCACTTCGTTCCTATAACGTTGTGGTTCTTCAAAGGCAACAGAATGAGCTCCCAGACCTCATTCCTCTCAAACTGAATGAGCTCCTCTTCCATGGCTACGATCCAAGAACTATCTTCGCACGCCTCGTTGATATTCCTTGGCTCCACGGAAGTGACAAAGGCACAATGAGCGAATAAGTTGACTTGAGACCTTGTTTTGACACCATCTTCCATGTTGCCAATAACTTGCTCAGGAGGATGGTCACGAACAGTTGGAAGCTTTCTGGGAACACCCTGGTCACTAGGAACATTCTCAAGGGATTTATTAGTAGGGTTAGTTTCAATAGAATCAATAACATTAGACATATCAACAGAATCACAAACTACTTCCATAGAATCATCGTCATCGATAATTCTAGGAGAGACAAAGTCTTCATTAAATGATACATGAAGTGATTCCTCGATCGTTGAGGTTCTCTTGTTATATATCAGGTAGGCTTTGCTACGGGAGGAATATCCAACAAATATCCCCTCATCGGAGCTTGGATCAAATTTGTCTAAACTACCATACGTGTTCTTGATAAAACATTTTGCACCAAAAACTCTAAAATGTTTAACTTGAGGTAACCTACCAAACAACAATTCATAACAAGTTGTTTAGTGCCGGGCCTTAAGAGTATTCTATTAAACACATAACAAGCGGTATGTATGGCTTTTGCCCAAAATTGATGGCCAAGGTGGCCATCATCAAGCATAGTGCGAGCACATTCCACTAGCGTCCTATTCTTTCTCTCAATAACACCATTTTGAGGGGGTGCGCGAGGAAAAGAAAAGGTGTGGTACTACCAACCTCATCACAGAAGTTTGAGAAAGACTCGTTCTCAAATTCCTCGCCATGATCACTACGAATAGTGATAATGGTGGTTCCAATGAGATTTTGTACTTTCTTAGCAAATACTGTGAAGTTTTCAAAAGCATCATTTTTATTAACTAAAGTAAATACCCAAGTAAACATAGAAAAGTCATCAACGATGACAAGTCCATATCGGGCATTTCCTTAATGAAGCAACTCTAGTTGGCCCAAAAGATCTAGATGTAAAAGCTCTAGAGGCCGTTTAGAGGATATGCTTTTCTTAGGTTTGAATGACGATTTTGGAAGTTTGCCTCGTTGACACGAGTTGCAAAATCTTTTCTTTTTAAAAGAGAGCTTAGGTAATCCTTTTATAGAGTCTAGCTTGGATAGTTTGAAAAGTTTTCCGAAATTCGCATGACCAAATCGTCTAAGCCATAAGTGTTGCTCACTTGTGTTGGCAATGAGACATTGTTCATGGGAATTTGGAATATCTATGATATATAAGTCCTTATGGCGTGTGCCAGAGAACAACAAATTATTATTATTAGTCCTTAAAATATGGTACATTCCTTTCTCAAAGCTAACTTTGTAACCCTTGTCACAAAGTTGACTTATAGAGATTAGATTGTGATTTAAACCTTTAACAAGGTAAACATCACTTATAAGATGTTTAGAAGGGTTACCAACTTTCCCAACACCTATGATGGTTCCACTCTCGTTGCCTCCAAAGACCACTCGGTTTCCATTTTCAATGGGTACCACTTCGGATAGCAACAGAGCTTTACTAGTCATGTGTTTTGAGCACCCGCTATCAAGTATCCAACCGTTCTTGGAGCCAAATTTAGATTTGTTGCTCCTTTTCTTTTTCTTGAGTACATGAAGATAAAAACATTGTATCATGGTACCCAAGGTCATTGGGTCCTAAAAGATTAGACCTTTGGAAGCCAAGTCCAATTGGACTTAGACTTCCAAATATAATCATCATTGTGCACAACATTCATAAAATACGAGTTTATATATGCTTGTTTCTCATGCATGATAGTGTCCTTCAGGCCCCAAATAGAGAATGTCTTGGGAAACCTATTCCTATTGGGAACATGCACATTTTGTTGATTTCTACATGGTGCGTGTGTTCTACGAGGAAGTGGCCTAGTTTTTTGCATGACGTGGATAAGCATGAGGCACATGATGAAATGGTGGTGGCAACATATGATGCGGTGCATGATGGTAATCATTCATGTAATAATGATGAGGGTGAACATATGCATGTGGGGGAATATGTGTGTGAGTGTGTCTCACTTGGTGTGCACGTGCTTGTGGACGTGGAGCATAAAAATCATCATAAGTGTGAACACGTGGAGTAGGAGGTGTGTTCCTACGTGGTATGGCATTTGTGTACATAAATGCATGACCCTTCTTTGGAGGTCCACCCAAAGTGGGTTTCTTTTCAAAAGGGGATGTGAACTTAGTGGAAGTACCATTGGAAGATGAACTACTCATGGGGTGTTTACTCCCACTAGTTGAGGCATCGGAGGATGGCCTTACAAAGGTGGTGGAAGATTTGGTTGAATTTTCCTTATTATACCCCAACCCAATGTGATGATTGGTCAGAAGCAAGTCATTAAGAATATTTTACAAATGATCCTTGCCTTTGTTTAATTTCTCAACACGACCTAATGTGAACTCATATTTCTCAGTGAGAGAAAGTATTTTAGCATCCAAAGTAGACACTTGTGTGGTGAGTTCACAAACACGTGACTTGAGATTCTCATTCTCAATACTCAAAGTTGAGTTTCGAGAAATCAAATCCGCTATCTCATGTTCATCCGAATCCTCAATGTTAACATGCTCAAGTTGAGATTTGAGATTTACAATCTCAATTCTCAAGGCTTCAACAATGGTGTCATTGTTGGTGATGACAGGTTTAGGTGTGGTTTGAAGACTAGTTAGCTCATCTTTGAATTTAGTATATCTATTCACTAACTTAGAATACTTAGACCAAATTTCTTCAATCACTACTCTATGGTCATCCATAGTTACCTCTTCACCTTCATTCTCGCTTTCATCTGAAGCGGTCTCTTGATCATACTGTTCTCTTGCCATGCAGCACATGTGTGCTTTCTTCACTTGTTCTTCATCAGACTCACCACTTGAAGAGTCCTGTTTAGAGTCGGTGAATGTACCAACAAGCCCTTTCTTGTACTCCTTCTTGTACTTTCTTGACTTGTCGTACTTAGGTGCCTTCCATTTCTCCTTTTTTTGTTGAGGGGACAATCGACCTTGATGTGTCATGGTTTATTGCATTTGAAACACAAAGAAGAAGAGGCATTAGTAGAACCAACTTTGGATTTGTTCTTGAAGTTACCTTTTTCGGAAAAACCAGTTGTACTTCTTTGCCATGAGGGCCAAAGATTCCATGTCCAACTCAACTTCCGATTCTTCACTATCGGTAGGTGTGGTAGGGGCGGCCTTGAAAGCAATCGACTTTTTCTTCGCTCTTCTTTCTTTAAGAACGCCTTCATCTTGTCATGCAGCTTGATCTTGCTGTCCTTTCATGCCTCATAAGACATTAAGGTACCCATTAGTTGAACAATAGTATACTTAGACATATCATTACCTTCCTCGATAGCGTAGGTTCGCTTTTCCCAACGCGAAGGAAGTCCGTCAATGATCTTTGCGACTTTCTCTTCTTGGGTATATGTCTTCCCAAGAGCTTCCACTTCGTTGGTTAGATCCACGAAGCGAGCATAGTACTCCTTAATTCTTTCACCCTGTACCATGTGAAATAACTCGAATTCTTTGTTAGCAACAGTGAGTTTAGAGTGTTTTACCCTGCTCGTTCCCTCGTGCAAGATGAGAAGTTGATTCCAAATATGATATGCACTCTTACATGTGCATATCTTGTTGAAGTCTTCAAGCTCCAGTGCACATTGTAAGGCATTCATTGCCTTGGCATTGCTCACCTCCGCGACGACCTCCGCGGCAGTCCACTTTGTGAAGTCTTCTTCAATGGGCTCAACGTACTCCGTTAACGTGGCTCTCCAAAGTGATGCGCTCCGGAGGAAAGTTTCCATCCGGCATGTCCAGTACCCATAGTTGGTACGTTGAAGTGAGGAGGCCTGTTTGAGGAGTATCCTTCAAGCACAGAAGAGGCTCCTTCACGATTCTTGTAAGAGCTGTAGTCAGGAGGTGGTCGAACGGCCGTGTTGTCGTTGTTTGTCATAGCTATGAGCCAAGCTCTGATACCAAATGTAATACCCTGGAAGCTACTGCACAAGTACTAGATGGGGTGAATAGTACCTTAAAATAACTAAGAGGATAATTCCTAATTATTTTACAAACACAAACAATAATGCGGAATAGAAGTAACAACAAGAATATCACAATACAAACAAGTGATGTAATGGGTTCGGATCCACCCAAGTCTCCCTGACTTGTTCCCGGTGATCCTACGTCCCAGACACCCGGATCCCTTCTGGCTACTTGAGTTAGAGTCCACTAACTCAAGCTTCCACTAAAAACCTCTTGTAGAAAATACTACAAGACAAATGAATACAATGATTCAATCGTGACTCCCACAAATATGGATCACGAACCTCTCACAAACCAAGAGCAAAACTCAAATAAAATATCAGTTCCCGCCTGTTACTCATGAATCCCTGTCAATAGAGAGGACTACTGCCGTAAAGGTAGGGGCCGAGGTAATAGATCGGGTGCCAAACGGCGGCTCAAGGCTGGACCGATATACGTGCACCTCATGGGCATTCACGTTCCGTTTGAATACACATCGCTCCTGCCTTTGCACCGGCTCCATTATATCAGTTCCCGCCTGTTACTCATGAATCCCTGTCAATAGAGAGGACTGACAGGGCCACCGTAGACTAAAGGATACTCCACCAATATATTGGAGCGCCAGACAGGGTGAAGACATAGCCTATCATCGATCGCCTCACATCTAAGTCGCCTGCATAGTCAGAGTTGACATACCCGATAGTGTGCTGACCTTGAACACTTCGGATGTATGTCAGTCCAAATCTGTTTAATGCTAGAGGATTTTGCGGAACCTATTGCCCGAATTGGTTTTGATTTTTTGTGGGCTGCCGTATCTGCACTTATTGTTGAAGTTTCCTTCCGCAATCAAAGGCAGAGCGCAAGATATATTGGTGGTGCGGTTTTTCGGCTAGGTGACGACTTTTGACGAAAGTTTTGAAGAACTCCGGGAGGAGGCCGACGGCTACGCACGTAGGATCAAGGGAGTTGATGTAGTTTAATTAAATATGAAATACTCACCACAAATTCCAATGCCTTGAGAGATACTTACGGTATTAGGGCAAGGAAAGATGATGGAGAGAAAAGATCACGAAACCCTAGCACCACTGAGATGACCAGATGGAGACGGCTAGGATGATGATCGTGATCCTTAAATCCTTCAGGAGAATGAACGCACAAAATCTCAAGATCTCTTGGAGGAATTAGGTCAAAAATAGAGAGAGAGTTCTTCGAGAGAGAGCGCGCCTTTTCAAATTGATAAGCGATGTATTGAAAACTAGATCTGAAAATCCCTCTCATAAGAGAAGAAATTCCATGTTTGAAACGCATCAAACAGATATGGAAAGAATCAAAACAGATCAATAAAAATCGTGGAAATAAAATCTCCAACGTCTGGAAAATTAAAGCAGCTTAATCGGTCTAAGAAGGATCATTAACCGATTAGATGGAGAACTAGTCGGTCGGTGAGCCTTCTTGGACCGACTAGTTGCAAACAGAGAATTGTGTGAAATAAGAAGGATAATCTAGTCGGTCTAAGAAGAAACATTAACCGACTAGTTTGAGAACTAGTCGGTCGGTGAACCTTCTTGGACCGACTAGTTGGTCAACAGAGATTTGGCTAAAATTCTCAAAGATGACTAGTCGGTTCAAGAGGAATTCCCAACCGATTAGATTGTCATTTAATCGATTAGTTCTTCAACTTGAACCAACTAAGATGCACAAGAAGCCAATGTCAAAGACGATAAGCTAACGAACCCTATCTAATGGCTTCTAAGGCATTCTAAGGGATAAGATAAGATAGATATGAGGGTTACTAAGCAAGTAAGACTCAAGGCTTAACTTTCTATAAAACGGAGCTAGAAGACAAAGAAATATACAAGACAACCATCTTCAAAGCACCAACATGACGAGTAGATTCTCTTGACTTCATCAACAAGTCCGTGAGCTTCAACGAAGCTTCAGGCACAACGATCATGCGCTCTAAAGACATCTTGAGACGTCGCTTGAGATTTACAGAGTAAATTGGCGACGATCTCCATAACTGCGATCAAAGAGAATTTATACATGATATTTATATTTGTTCATCATCAAAACCAAATAAGGGGAATCGATACTTAACAACCTGGACCTGCTCAGCAGATGGTACCTGCACCTGGACAGCGTGGACTGCCTCTAGTGCCGCAGAATCGGGCTTTTCAGCAGGCCAACCAGCCAAAGCGCTGGGTGTTTACCATGACAGCTGTAGAAGCTGAAGCCGATGATGATGTGATCGCAGTTAACATCAAAGACCTAGTCTTTACTTTTTATACATTCATGCTTGATTAGCTCACCATGCTTAACTTAGTTATATTATATCTTAGGTGTTATGTTAGTTTCATCTCACCCAGCCCTGACCCTATTTGATTTGGGGGCTTCCATGTGCATCTTATCCCAGAAGTTTGTATGTGAACATTCGATTCCCACCTTCACTCTCCCCAACTGTTGGAATATCACTACTGGGAATGGTGTAGTGGACGTTGCATTGAGATGCAGACATTGTCCGTTGGTGATTAGTGGACATGAGTTATATGACTTCATTGTCCACGATCTACCCAATTTTGATGTTGTTCTTGGCATTGATTGGTTAGGAGCTTTCTATGCCACAATCGACTGTCACATGAAGAATGTTGTATTTGAAATTCCTAATCACACGGTGTTCGAGTTCGTTAGTGGAGGTCGTTCGTTTGGGCCTGTCAAATTCCGAGCTCAGCCGAGTGATTTGGTTGTTGCATCTTTGATAGCCAGACCTGAGAAGCCTGCAGTAGTGAGAGATTTAAATGACGTCTTCCTGGAAGACATTTTCGGACTGCCGCTCGATCGAGCGTTGGAGTTCGGCATTGATCTTATGCCAGGAGCTCAATCGATTTCGAAGGCACCTTATCATATGGCTCATGCAGAGTTAGAAGAGCTGAGGAAGCAGTTGGATGAGCTATCGCAGAAGGGTTTCATTCTTCCTAGTGTTTCTCCCTGGGGTGCACCTGTCTTGTTGGTGAAGAAGAAGGATGGGTCGAGGAGAATGTGCATTGACTATCAGGAGCTGAACAAGGTTACAATGAAGAACAAGTACACGTTGTCCCGCATTGACGACATCTTCGACCAGCTTGTTGGAACGAGAGTATGCTCGAAGTTGGATCTCTGGAGCAGATACCATCAGGTGAAAGTCAAGAAGGAAGATATGTCCAAAACAGCCTTTCGAACCAAGTACGGGCATTACGAATTTGTGGTTATGCCTTTTGGTGTGACCAACGCCCCTGCTGTGTTCATGAATCTCATGAATCTTATCTTCTATGATTTCCTAGATAAGTTCGTAGTGATTTTCATAGATGATATCCTAGTATATTCAAAGAGTAAGGAGGAGCATACCGAGCATTTGAGGATGGTCTTGGAGACGCTCTGTCGTCATAGTCTATATGCCAAGTTTAGCAAATGCGAATTTTGGTTGGACAGAATTGCATTTCTTGGGAATGTTGTATCAGGAGTTAGCATATCAGTGGATCCGGAGAAGGTCAAGGCAGTCAGTGTATGGCCTACACCTCGATCAGATATTAGAAGTTTCCTTGGATTGGCAGGATATTATCGTAGATTCATCAAGGACTTCTCGAGGATAGCTGAGCCTATGACGAGATTGACGAGGAAGGATATCAAGTTCAGTTGGTCAGATTCATATGAGCAGGAATTTAGCACTCTGAAAGAGAGGCTGACTACCACACCGATCTTGGCTATTCCAGATAGAAGTGGAGGCTTCGAGATATTCTGTGACGCATCAGGCAAGGGCCTTGGATGTGTTTTGCATCAGCACAATCATTTGGTCGCATATGCTTCGCGTCAGTTGAGGGTTCATGAGAAGAACTATTCGACCCATGATTTGGAGTTAGCCGATGTCGTATTTGCATTGAAGAGCTGGCGACATTTCTTACTGAGTGAACATGTGAAAATCTTCACTGATCGCAAAAGTCTGAAGTACTTATTCACTTAGAAGGAGTTGAATATGAGGCAGCGTAGATGTTTGGAGTTGATGGCTGACTACGACATCGACCTTTAGTATCATCCGGGGAAGTTGAATGTCGTACTGACGCTTTGAGTCGTCTTCCAGAGGTGATGATTCTTACATCTCAGTGGAAGTTTTAGCAGGATCTGTAGGGGTTATGTATCGAAGTTATTTTACCTGGAGCCACCTCATCGTTGATAAACATGCTGATTCAGTCGACAATGGTAAACCGGATCAAGACTGATCAAGTTGGAGATGTTAAGTTGCAGAAGATCAGAGATCAAGTTGAAGCCGAACTCCGGACTGATTTTCTTTTTCATGAGGATAGATCCCTGAGATATAGCAGTAGGATCTGCGTACATGCAGGGGATATCAGAGAGGAATTGATGAATGAGGCTCACAGTTCACCTTATTCTATTCATCCTGGTGGTACGAAGATGTACAAGGATCTTCGTCAGAATTTCTGGTGGCATGGAATGAAGATGAGCGTGGCACGGAGCGTTGCCAAGTGTCTTGTGTGCCAGCAAGTGAAGGCAGAACATCATCGCACTGCTGGACTGCTACAACCTCTGCCAATTCCGGAGTGGAAATGGCAGCACATCACGATGGACTTCGTGACTAGCTTACCTCGGAGCACCTGGCAGAACGACACAAGCTGGGTCATCGTTGATCGATTAACCAAGTCTGCACACTTCAAACCTTTTCGATTCGGCCAATCCACAGAGATACTGGCAAGAAAATACATAGTGGTAATGATCTAACTCATACCTTTATGATTCTAGTATAAGTTGTGATGTGTAACATGTCGTGTAGGAGATCGTCGACTGCATGGAGTTCCCGTTGGCATTGTATATGACCGAGATACGAGATTCACCTCTAAGTTTTGGAAGAGTTTTCAGCCCAATCTGGGTACCAGACTGAAATTCAGTACTGCGCATCAGCCGTAGACGGATGGACAGTCAGAGCGTACCATTCAGATCTTAGAGGATATGCTCAGAGCCTGCATGCTAGATCTCAAAGGCTCGTGGGAGGATCATCTGCACCTGGTGGAGTTCTCCTATAACAATAGTTATTAGGCGAGCATTGATATGGCGCCATTTGCTGCTCTCTACGGGAGGAAATATCGATCGCCACTTAGTTGGGATGACACTGGTGATAGAGAGCTCTTGGGGCCAGAGATGATAGTCGAAGCGATAGATGTTGTGTGAGATATCAAAGACAAGCTTCGGATCGCTCAGGACCGTTATAAGCATTGGGCGGATGATAAATGGCGTCCTCTAGAGTTTCAGCCGGGAGATCATGTATTCCTGAAGATCTCCCCAAATCGAGGAGTGATCCGCTTCGGGAAGCGAGGCAAGCTTAGTCCGAGATACATTGGACCCTTCGAAGTGCTAGAGCGAGTTGGAGAGGTAGCTTATCGCTTAGCACTACCACCATCCTTAGAGGGAGTTCATGACATCTTTCATGTGTCCCAACTCCGTCGTTATATTAGCGACCCTTCTCGCATTGTAGACTACTTAGAGATTACAGTTAGGTCAGATCTGATGTACGAACAGCAACCAGCGGAGATCCTAGATCAACGCCAGAGAGTCCTCATGAACATGACAGTTGATTTAGTCAAAGTGATGTGGCTTCGTGACTCGCCAGGAGAGTCCACCTGGGATCGAGAAGAAGAAATGCAAGAGCATTATCCATATTTGTTCCCTTCTCCTTAGTTGATAAGAACTCCGATGGCGGAATTTTTCTTAAGGTGGGTAGAATTTAACAGCATGTATTTCTAGGCGTGTTGATTATTGTGTGCACGTATCTTGTTTTGATCGTCCAGATGTTTTCGTCCGTAGGTTCTATTTCTATGCGTCGACGCGAGCGCGTCTCTGATTTTTTAATTTTTACCATGTCGTGATTAATTAACTAATAACCCTAATTAATTACTCCTAACTAAATTATTAACTAACCTAACTCTACTAGATTGAATCCCACCGAAATGTATCGGTGAGATCCAACCACCATCTTCACTTTGTTCATCCCCCACTTCCAGCTCTCTCCCATCAAGCTGCCCCTTCACTGTTCTTATAACCAAGGCAGCAAGCAACAACAGCAAGGAACAACAGCAATTCCTTCTCCCTGCAAATCAATCCCCAAATTGAAATTCATTAACGCCAAAACAAGCATTCAGCCAGAAATCCACACAAAATCAACCCAAATCAAACTTTCAGCCAAACAACAACCCAAATCAAATTCAGAAATCTGAAATTTTGAGGGGAGAAAGAGAGAAATTTAGATCTGAAAACAATTTCAGATCGAATCAAAAATACAACCAATCTCCCCCCTCTCTCCTGTTCCTCTCCTCCCCAGGTCGCGCCCCTTTCCGCCCCTTACCGCAGGCCGCCGCCCTGCTGCTCGACCCCCGCGCGCGCCTCCCCGCACAGCCGCCGCCTCTCCCTGCTGGCTGCGCCGTCCCCTTGCCCAGCCGCGCCGCCCCCTTGCTGCCCTAGCCACCACCCCTTGTTTCCAGGCCGCCCCCTTTTGCCATGAGACCTCATGCAAGCAAAAAAAAGAAGAAGAAAAAAGTTATAAGCTAGAAGCTGATATTAAAAGGAAATAAAAAGAGCAGAACGAGAGTAGAAAGAGTATAAGAAGAAGAAAGGAGAAGGTGAGATTCTTATTGGGTTTAAGTTGCTAATGGGTATGGGTTTTGAGTATAGCTTATTGGGTATGGTTCAAATGATACTAGCTTATTGGGTTTTAAAATGGATATGAGTATTGGGTTTAAATTATGGCTATCGGATATGAGTTTTAATGGGCTTAGATGATTAAAGCTTATTGGGTTTTGGGTTCAATGGATTTAATTGAGTATTGAGTATGAGATTATTAATCTAATGGAATGAATTTAATTAAGTAAGTTGGTTATTTGGTTTGGGTTTATTAAAGCTAGTAAGTTAATTTCATAAACCTAGGTTGTTAATGATGTTATTATTATAAGTTGTTATTGTAAGATTGATGTTAGTAAATACGCAGTATATTATTCTAGATGAGTATTAGATAACAATAAATCTTTATGTATAAGTAATTAAAACAGTATATTAAATGCTAAATGTATCTGGTTAAATTCGTTTAGCCTAATATGATTAACTTGTTGATGCAGAACAATCACATTTCTCACCACGATCAACTGGACACCCAAAATCACCGATAACAGGCAAGTGTGTGAATTATTGCAGTTTATTACATTCTAATTGCATTTCGACTTGTAAATGAAAAACACAAACATGCAACCTGTTCATCAATTAACCAATAAATTTTCTTGTTATGAAATGCCTGAAATTGCTTGTACACATATCTCATGCTTCACCCCACAATTGTACACACATCGTTGGATTGGACATTAATGGAACATTTTGAAAATACTTAAGTTCTTGAATTCGTGAACTTCAAAGGCGAAAATCTTGAATTCATGAACTCGTGCAATTTGTTTAGGCTGGCTCGTGTTCCAGCACAACATTTGGGTTGGGTTAGGGTTGAGCGGCCACTAAGCGTGTGAAAGGGTCCCCCTTCAAGAGCACCACCCGCATGCGGTGGGTAGCATCAATCACGGTTATACCCCCGTGAGAAGGCCTGATTCACTCATCACGTCTTACAGGCGAGAACCCTGTGCATGATAGAAAACATTTGCATGAAACCTGAAATAATTATTGTTACTTAACCCGCACATAGAATTGCCATGTTTATAGTGCTTTCTTTAATACTTTAGAACTGCCATGTCATAACTGCTCATTTTATTCATATAAAAATGCCATGTCCATAATTGCAATGTTGTTAATTGTATAACTCTGACTTTAGAACTGCTAATATTTCATAATCTGTTAAATAATTCGTACACCTTGATTTGAGTCATCTCACCTTTACTTGCAGACCCTTGCTGACATACATTCATGTTTTGGAATGTATGTCAGATCCCGAGCCTGAGTACCAGGAGGACCTGTTTGAGATGCCTGACCTGGAGAGTCAGGAGTTTGCTGTTGACGCCGAGTCGATCCCCGTGGAAGACTAGAGATCCGAGCAGTTTCCGCTTCCCTTGGGATTTGCTTTTAGCACCTTGTTTTATTGTATGCTTCATTTGTATTCTTTAGGCCCTGCTGAGGGCTTGTCGTTTTATTTCTGCGTGCGGACTTTTGGATTGTGGCTTAAAATTAATAAATGTTTTTTTATTGTTCTGAAATACATGCAAGAATCCTGCAAGTTGTTATCACAGACGCTTAATGAACTCGAGCTTCATCACTCCAGTTCATGCGGACCATTGTAACGTTCTCGCTTCCACCGCTTTTGGAAAGCGGGGCATTACATCCCGGGCAGTCGGATTTGATAATCATGACAAACATAGTTCTTCTGGAGACCTCACATTCACCAGCAAGCCCGACTCCATGACCCCTTCATGATTTTTCTAAATGGCGGTAACCACATTCCTTCCGGAGGCAGAGGACGAAGCCATTGCTTTCGAGAGAAGGAAAACCTGAATCGAGCAAATGAAGATAGTACTCCTACACTCCATCACTGGAACCGTCATATATAGGCGCCTAGAACTCAAGTGCTATTTTCTCGACTGGCGAGCCCCATTAAATGCAATGTAACATCGCTTGAATTCAGCGGATGGATCCTTCAAATTCATGCGACGGGGGCCATTGTTGAGTCATTGGGCCTGCATTCGAGACAACTAAATCGACGGATGATTAAAGCCGCCAAGCCAGCCAAAGAGGCCTGATGTCGATCAGTCAAAGACCAAATGGCCAGTCGACCGTTGTGCTCACCTCACTCGAACGTGGAATTTCAGGGACGTGCGCAACATTTATTCCTATTAATGGGTGAAGATCGTGGCTACATTATGGATGGCCGTTATCTCCTCAACGTCTCCGAAGGGACCCTGAACGTCAATAAAATAGGGAGAATGGTCCCATCTTCAAGGTACGAGGTCTAAGACATAGAACTCTATCTTCTCACTTTTACCATTCTTATATTCGAGCTTGTGTCGTCAGTCGAGAGACGAACCTCTGTGGGTCGATCTCAGCTACACCAAGCTCCCTCTCTTTCTTAAGTTCCACACTAACTTAAGTATCGGATGGGATTTGGGTCGGAACCCAGATCCGACCCCCCTTACGAATCTCTGTGGTGCAGGTCAACGATCACCGTCCAACGTCGAAGGTCGACGTCGAGCTCTCCAACCTCGAACGATCGATGCAGCGGTCGAACGAGGATCGGTCGAAGGTCCCATCACCCCCAACCACTATCATTCGACCCTGGTTCATCCAACCAAGAGTCCCACTCCGGCTGTTGACGAGTCTCCAACTCAGCGCTTTGAGACTACGTCAGCTTGACAACTATCTCGGTCAATTTTGACCTTAACAGAACTTAAGTTTGACTCGTGGTAGCAGGATCAATCTAAAGGGAGACCGTCCTTCAGGCTAGCCTATCGAGTCATGGAGGAAGAAATATAAAGTTGAAAATTAAGAACCAATATTTAGAGTACCTAGCACTTAGTAACTCTACTAACATGCCCTTTCTCCTCTGAGGTTTGGTCCTTTTATAGGAGCAACATCTTATCGGTCATGTCCTGTCATTAGATAACTGCTTCATTTTGTTAGTGGCACGTGTGTGCAAGCATCTCGGGCGTAGTGGGCGAGTGTCCACTACGTCATTATTGGGCCCAACTCCCCACTTTTCCACAATGTTGTGGGGGCTTAATGGGCAAGATTCGAACCGACTCTGACCAAGTAAACAGCCTGGTATTTACATGGGCCTGGCGGGTTTGATTGGGCTTGATGGGCCGCTTTGTCTTCCTTGGCAGGCTTAGCCTGAGTTGGCGCTAATATAATAATCCGAACACATATAAAAATAGGTGAGCCAAAAACTTGCCTCTCTCAAAACAATGTGAGCTTTACTCCCAAGCGCAGGAGATCGTGCAAGTAGTACCTGGAGAGTCCAGAGTCGAATCCTCAGGACAAGTCGACCTGAGATAGCACAAATTCAACTAATCAAATAAAATATACGGTTAAGAAAACAACCACCTTTATGAAGGTGAAGAATAGGGTAAGGATTTGTAGCAAAGAAAGTGGTTCCTACAAGTATTACGGTATCACGAAAGTTTGGTATTCGATGAGACAAATATTATACGGTTGTGAGTTCATTAGGAGTTTATAGTCGCTGAAATTTCACGTCTTTTAATATCACACAACGCTTCACCCGGTCAAGGTGTGAAGGAGTCGAAAGATAAATCGATGAAAACTAGTCAAAATAGCCTTAAACGTATTACTAGCAATGTTGATTTCATTAAACAATAATCGCAGCGATAAGTTCAGATTAGAGAACACAAATTGGCTAGCCTTATCAGGGCCTAGCCATAGGGCACATCAACAATATCGACAATAAGCAAATACCCATCAAATACGTTGTAGAAATCAACATAACTAGCAATTTGGACATGATAATAGGGCTAAAGACATGAAATTTAGCAACTACATACTCCTAACTACATCACAACCATAGCACAAAGAGATTAGCCACACATGGTGCAATAAAAATCAGATTTGATAGCAAAATACATCGTTTAGGAAGAAAAATACAAAGAAATACTCCAAATACGGGGTATAAGTTCAAGAAATTGTCACCAAATCTACACTTTAGAACCCAAAACTCTCTGATAATAGGAAGAACAGCCTCTGGAAATTTTCAGAATTTTCTCCTGGAGAAATACGCACAGTAGCCGCTCCAAAAGTCCCAAAATACGCTAGAATACCCCCCAAAACCCTAGAAATGCGCTTATATAATAGGCATTGCGGGTTTGGGGGTGTTAACGGGTCGAAACCCGATTCTACTCGCATCTGAATCCGTAATTCACGAAGCGGATTAATTCGCCGCCGCTCATCAAAAGGCGGGATGGCCTAGATGGAGGCCACGTGTCCTCGATAGCGGATTCGCGCCCTCTTCCGAGTCGACTTCGGATCGAACTCAGAGTTGTCTACGGCCGTTCGATCTTGATTCGACGGTGATCCCGCTTCCGCTGTTGATTTTGAGCGGCATTGATTTCGTCCGTTGGATGAGAATCCAACGGTTCTCATCACGCCGCGTCGCCCCGCATTTCTCTTCGTTCGCGCGCCGTCGGATCCTCATCGCACGGCAATGGCTACGCCACGTCACCCGAAGGAGAACGCAGCCGCCCGCATCTCGATCGCTCGCTCGTGTCCGTTGGATCGTGCATCGACGGTCACGATCTCACCGCGTCGATCCGCCTGCTGAGCACCGTCGGATGAGGCGTGAGCGGTCGTGATGATGCCACGTGTCGCACCAAAAATCGTGCGGCGTCCGTATTTACGTATTTTCAACGTATTTCTTCCGTATTTCTTCATTTAATTGGTATTCTGCATTCAAAAATTCATAGAAATTAGCACAGATCTCAGAAAAATACAAATAAATAGTCGTTGGAATCGTGAGATCGATACGATGCTAATAAAAATATAAAAATGCAGAAATACTCAAAATAATTCGTGTTTTGTGCACAAATATTGTGATTTCTCTAATAAATAATGGTGTACAAAATACGCACATATTAGAGAGCAATTAAGTATTATATAGGCACATCATAGGACTAATTAGGGGGTTAAATACGCAATATTCAATCCGAATCACACCCCCCAACTAGCGTTTTGCTATTCTCTAGCAAAATGAGCGAAATACTATACCAAATATACACCTAGATCACCTTATCAGGTCTCAAATCATTCATCATCATACTATCAAGACAAAAGAAAATGTCCACACACTAATGCCAAGATTTCATGCTCATTTTATAATGGTACTCATGGGTTTACAATGAAAAGCAAGTATCTCTGAAATGGTTATTAAATCAACTTAACTTCACTTTACATTAATTCATAGCGAATGGTATGCAAAATCAATGGCTCACACCTTTCAATCAAAGTATATAACTTGGAGCGTAGATGTATCATGCACATCAAGCAAAAAAAATAGATTGGCATCAAGACATACACACGTCAATTTTCATTCATAGGAAATCACACCATATCTTGTGCTATCTTTAAGTTTTGGAAGTTCTCTTGCCTTGCTAATGATGCACACTTTTTCTTGCTTTTCTTTTCTTATTTCATTGGTTCTGCGTAACGCGCATCAAGCAACATTTGCAGAAAAAATGTATAACTTGGATCGTTCCATCAAATGATTGAGGTTTCAGTCAATGGCTCCCAAATCAGACGATAATAGGGCATTAGGCCAAGAAGGACCCCTCGGACTGTACTAATCGAGCCAACCAAGTTATTTCTTTAATGACACATTTATTCGTTCATTCATTTAATTTCATTCTTTCTTTTGTGCGTGCATAAGTAACTTAGCAAGATAGCTTCCTTTTCTTAATTCTTTCACAAGAATGGGTTATCCTAATCATTTCAAAAGACAGTGTAGACTTTCACCCAAAATTACACAAAGCATGCAAATAGCACTGAATATGAGATAAAAAGTATTGCTCCAGTCATTTTGTGATGGTGTGTTCCATTGAAAACATACGACTTGCTAATTCATAATTTCAAGATTCATTAAGTCATCATTCAATCCTACCATAGAGATATATCAAAAGAGATTCATCATGAGTACTAGCATTCATGTCAAATGAGAATGAAATATGTAACAATAGTGGTGGATGAAAATAAATCATATGTGAACAGTGGTGAATAGACTTCGAGAATTGTCATCATATGAGGTTCATTTCTAGGTGTAATAAGCATTGGTGATAATTCTTGACTCAACCCCTTTTTTATAAAAGGAAAAAAAATTTTTTGAAAAGGGAACTACTAAAAAAATAAAAAATAATAAATCATAAAAAAAACTAAAAGTTTATACCCTCCCCCCAACTTAAAATAAGCATTGTCCTCAATGTTAAGGAGAGGGAGTCATGGAAAAAACACACCTGATTAGTTACCACCCGAAGGTGGATCTGTGAGATCAATGGTGGTGTCCTCTCTGGCCCAAAGCTCTTGAAAATGTTTCAGACGTTGTCCATTGACTTTGAATTCATGGCCATCCTTTTCATTCACTAGGACCACCGCTCCATGTGAAAAGACTTCTTTGACAAAATATGGTCCCGTCCATTTTGAGCGCAGCTTTCCTGGAAATATATGGAGTCTTGAATTTTACAACAAAACCTTGTCTCCAATTTGGAATTCCTTTCGCAGGATCATTTTGTCGTGCACAGCTTTCATCCTTTCTTTTGCGAGCTTTGCATTTTCATATGCCTCACGTCGTATCTCATCAAGCTCCATGATCTGCAATTTACGAGAAACATTTGATGAGTCATCAAGCAAATTAAGTGTTTTAATTGCCCAAAAAGATTTATGCACTAATTCAACAGGAAGATGGCAATTTTTTCCATAAACCAAACGAAACGGTGACATCCCTAAGATAGTCGTGTATGCTGTCCTGTAGGCCCATAGTGCTTCAGGCAAGCGAAGACTCCAATCTTTGCGTGTTGGATTCACTGTTTTCTGAAGGATATTCTTTATTTCCTTGTTCGCCAATTCTGCTTGCCCATTTGTTTGAGGATGGTAAGGTGTTGAAACTTTATGTGTCACCCCAAATTTCTTCATTAGATTTGCAAAGAGCCTATTGCAGAAATGAGAACCTCCATCACTGATAATGGCCTTTGGCACTCCAAAGCGCGAGAAGATGTTCTCTTTCAAAAATTTCAGCACAATGGAAGCGTCATTGGACCTGCAAGGAATAGCTTCCACCCATTTAGAAACATAATCAATGGCAACCAATACAAATATATACCCAAAAGATGGTGGAAAAGGTCCCATGAAATCAATACCCCAACAATCAAATAATTCTATTTCTAGCATGGGATTCAATGGCAGCATGTTTCTTTTGGTAATTCCCCCCAACTGTTGACAACGCACGCATGATTTACAATAGGCATAAGCGTCTTTAAACATACTAGGCCAATAAAAACCACTCTGTAAAATTTTGGCAACAGTCTTATGAGCTGAAAAATGCCCCCCACATACCCCATCATGGCAAAAATGTAAAATACTATCAAACTCATGGTCGGGTACACATCTCCTTACAATTTGGTCTCCACAGTATTTAAAAAGATAAGGATCATCAAAATAGAACGATTTTACCTCATGCTTGAAGCGTTTGAAATCTAAAGAAGACCAATGTGGAGGGGTTCTACCTGTCACCAAATAATTAGCTATATCTGCATACCATGGTAGGGTAGAAATGGCGAAAAGCTGCTCATCTGGGAAGGAATCTCGCAATGGAATGGTAGGCGACTCTGTTCCCACCGTCAATCTAGAAAGGTGATCTGCGACATTTTTCTCAACTCCTTTTTTATCCTTGATCTGAATATTGAATTCCTGCAAAAGGAGAATCCATCGTATAAGTCTAGGTTTAGCATCCTTTTTAGATAAAAGATATTTCAGTGCAGAATGATCTGTAAAGATGAGAATAGGTGATCCCAATATGTAGCTTCTGAATTTCTCCAATGCAAACACCACCGCTAGCAACTCCTTCTCCTTAGTAGTATAATTCCTTTGTGCTTCATTCAACGTTTTACTGGCATAGTAGATCACACAAGGAACTTTCTCTTTCTTTTGCCCAAGCACTGCCCCCATTGCATAGTCACTTGCATCACACATGATCTCAAATGGCATACTCCAGTCTGGAACCTGTAAAATAGGGGAGGAAACAAGTGAGTTTTTTAATTTATCAAATGAAACTTGACACTCTTGTGTCCATATGAAATCAGCATTTAAAGTTAATAAGTGGCAGAGGGGGCGGGAGATGGCGCTGAAATCCTTTATGAATCTTCGATAAAATCCTGCATGGCCTAGAAAGGATCGAATGTCCTTGACGCATTTTGGTGTAGGCAACTTCTCAATCACCTCAACTTTTGCTCTGTCTACCTGAATACCTGCTTTGGAGACTAGGTGTCCAAGAACCAAACCTTCAGTTGTCATGAAATGACACTTTTCCCAGTTTAACAGCAGGTTCTTTTCCTGGCACATGTGCAAGACAAGAGCTAAGTTAGATAAACAATTTTCAAATGAAGTGCCATATACAGAGAAATCATCCATAAACACTTCCATAATCATCTCAACCATATCGCTAAAGATACTCAACATGCAACGCTGAAAAGTAGCAGGTGCATTGCATAATCCAAAAGGCATTCTCCTAAAAGCGAAAGTTCCAAAGGGGCAAGTGAAGGTAGTCTTCTCTTGATCCTCTGGAGCTATCTCTATCTGATAATAGCCAGAATAACCATCTAGAAAACAATAAAATTCGTTACCTGGTACTCTTTCCAAGATTTGATCAATGAAAGGTAATGGAAAGTGATCTTTTCGTGTTTTAGCATTTAACTTTCTGTAATCAACACACATCCTCCAACCTGTGGTGGTCCGCATCGGTATAAGCTCATTGCTATCATTTCTTACCACTGTGAGGCCTGATTTCTTCGGAACCACCTGTATGGGGCTAACCCATCTGCTGTCTGAAATAGGATATATTATACCTGCAGCAAGTAGCTTAAGAATCTCCCCCTTAACAACCTCTTTCAATGTTGGATTTAATCGACGTTGCATCTCACATGTAGGTTTGGCATCATCCTCAAGATAAATATGATGAGTGCAAACTAAGGGATTTATACCTGTAATGTCCGCAATAGACCATCCAATGGCCCCTTTGTGTTCCCTAAGCACATCGAGCAAAGCACTTTCTTGTGCAGGCGTGAGTTTAGAGGATATTACCACAGGGAAGGTCTCCTCCTTTCCAAGGAAAGCGTATTTCAAATAGTCTGGCAGAGGCTTCAATTCCAGCTTTGGATGCTCGATCTCTGAAGGTTGTTGTGGTGGCAATTCCACTGGCAATGTCTTGAACTTTGGCACCCATGCATCCCTGGATCTTTCATTTTTGCTCTGCACAAAATAAGATTCATCATTATCGTCGAAATTATAATCAATACAATTGGACGAACATTCATACTTAGCATCAAAATAGTCTTCGATTAAGCTCTCAATAAAGCATACCTCTTTCGCGTCATCAACATTCGCAGGTAACTTACATGATTTAAAAATGTTCAGCTCAAGTTTCATGTTACCAAAGCTTATCTTCAATTGTCCATCCCTACAATTTATCATAGCATTGCAAGTTGCTAGAAATGGACGTCCTAATATAATCGGAGTGCAATTACCTGATTGTGGCCCATGAATATCGAGGACGATAAAGTCCACGGGATAATAGAATTTGTCAACCTGGACCAACACATCCTCCACGCATCCTCGTGGGATTTTTACCGACCTGTCTGCTAACTGTAAAACCACAGGTGTCGTCTTCAGCTCCCCCAATCCAAGCTGCACATAAACAGAGTAAGGTAAAATATTAACACTAGATCCCAAATCAAGTAAAGCATCTCCAAATTTCTTAGTTCCTATAATGCATGGGATAGTAGGAGAACCTGGATCCTTATATTTAGGAGGAGTGTCATGTTGTACCATTGCACTTACCTGTTGTGTTAAGAATGCTTTCTTTTTCACATTTAGACTCCGATTTACAGTGCATAGCTCCTTCAGAAATTTAGCATATGCAGGCACTTGGTTGATTGCATCAAGTAATGGGATATTAATTTTTACCTGCTTGAAGATATCTCTTATCTCTGCCTGATACCTGTCTTTTGATGGTGGAGCAAGTCTGTGTGGGAATGGAGCTGGAGGTACATATGGTTCTGGCTCTTTTTCTGCTACCTCTTCTTCAACCTGCAAACTTTCAGGTGCTTGTGCCTCCTCTTTCTCCTCAGCTGGTTGTTCATGTCTAGGCATTTCCGGTTTTTCAATTTCACGTCCGCTACGCAATGTAGTCACTGCCTGACATGGTTTGACGTTGTTTCCTGAAAAAGAAGAAGAGGGATTCGTATTAGGATTTGCAATAGGCTGAGCAGGTAATTTACCTTTGTCTTGTGATGCTATAAATCTCGAAAAATTCTCAGTGAGCTGTTGTTGCATCTGAGCCATCTGTTGAACTGCAGCAGTGAGACTCTGAATTTCATTGTTCTGCTCCATTTTTCCTTGATAATTGGAGTGGTTGGGATGGTAGTAGGGAGTGGATGTCTGCTGCTTCTGCTGATATGAAGCTCCTCCTTGGTTTGATGGGTTCTTCCAATTGGTGTTGTAGCCTTGATTTGCCACCCAATTCACCTCTGATTCTGGATTTCTGCCCAATTCTTTAATTGCTGGGATCAGTGGGCAGACGGTAGTATCGTGAACTGGCTTCTCGCATATGACGCAGTATGGCTCTGATGTGACTGCCTTTATTGCTCTGAGATCAATATTTTGTAGCTTTTGCGTCACCAGTGCCTCCACTTGTGCCATCAATGCATCTTCAGGCTTCAAAGTCTGCAAGCCACCTTTTGTTTGATGTGTAGTCATGGACCTGTCAAAATCTGAAGGTGGCTCCCATCTTCTTGCATTCTTTGCAATGTTTTCCAAATATGCACAAGCCTCCGTCGGGGTATTCTCAAAGAAAGCTCCATTGCACATCATCTCTACATATTGCTTCGTATTCGGCTGCAATCCATCGTAAAAGAATCCAATGGTGCGTCCCTTGTCAAAACCGTGATGTGGGCACGCCAACAGAAGCTCCTTAAATCTTTCCAAAGTTTGATCGTATGCTTCAGTTTCCTTCTGCGAGAAAGACATGATATGCCTCTTTAAAGTTTGAGTCCTGGCCAAAGAAAAGAATTTTTTCAGAAACTCAGTTTGCATGGTTAGCCAAGAAGTAATAGATCTAGGAGGCAATGCATTGAACCAATTCTTTGCCTTGTCTTTCAATGAGAATGGAAAAAGTTTAAGATAAACAACATCATTACTAACTTTTCCATCCAACTGTGTAGAGCATGCTTCTTCAAACGTTTTAATAAGCAAGTAAGGGTTTTCCCTATCCTCTCCATGGTAAGAGGGAAGGATCTGGATCACCCCGGCTTTAAGCGAAAAAGAATGAGCACCCTCAGGCAAAACAATGCATGACTCAGAAGCAACTCTAATGGGCATATAAGTAGCACTCAATGGTAGTTCTTGTGGGTGTACAAGAGGTTGTTCGTTATTATTAGCCATGTTTTCAATTCTTATCAATCTGTGTGAAGTGGAGGTCCTATGCCACATAAACTAGCAAAGAGATATTTTTTTGTTTTCAATAATAAAACTAAGCTATAAAGTGGAAGGATCTCACCGAGTACTCATCTGAAAAGCTGAAAATGTGGATCAAAGATACCGTTGTCCCCGACAACGGCGCCAAAAACTTGCCTCTCTCAAAACAATGTGAGCTTTACTCCCAAGCGCAGGAGATCGTGCAAGTAGTACCTGGAGAGTCCAGAGTCGAATCCTCGGGACAAGTCGACCTGAGATAGCACAAATTCAACTAATCAAATAAAATATACGGTTAAGAAAACAACCACCTTTATGAAGGTGAAGAATAGGGTAAGCATTTGTAGCAAAGAAAGTGGTTCCTACAAGTATTACGGTATCACGAAAGTTTGGTATTCGATGAGACAAATATGCTACGGTTGTGAGTTCATTAGGAGTTTATAGTCGCTGAAATTTCACGTCTTTTAATATCACACAACGCTTCACCCGGTCAAGGTGTGAAGGCGTCGGAAGATAAATCGATGAAAACTAGTCAAAATAGCCTTAAACGTATTACTAGCAATGTTGATTTCATTAAACAATAATCGTAGCGATAAGTTCAGATTAGAGAACACAAATTGGCTAGCCTTATCAGGGCCTAGCCATATGGCACATCAACAATATCGACAATAAGCAAATACCCATCAAATACGTTGTAGAAATCAACATAACTAGCAATTTGGACATGATAATAGGGCTAAAGACATGAAATTTAGCAACTACATACTCCTAACTACATCACAACCATAGCACAAAGAGATTAGCCACGCATGGTGCAATAAAAATCAGATTTGATAGCAAAATACAAAGAAATACACCAAATACGGGGTATAAGTTCAAGAAATTGTCACCAAATCTCCACTTTAGAACCCAAAACTCTCTGATAATAGGAAGAACAGCCTCTGGAAATTTTCAGAATTTTCTCCTGGAGAAATACGCACAGTAGCCGCTCCAAAAGTCCCAAAATACGCCAGGATACCCCCAAAACCCTAGAAATACGCTTATATAATAGGCATTGCGGGTTTGGGGGTGTTAACGGGTCGAAACCCGATTCTACTCGCATCCGAATCCGTAATTCACGAAGCGGATTAAATCGCCGCCGCTCATCAAAAGGCGGGATGGCCTAGATGGAGGCCACGTGTCCTCGATAGCGGATTCGCGCCCGCTTCCGAGTCGACTTCGGATCGAACTCGGAGTTGTCTTCGGCCGTTCGATATTGATTCGACGGTGATCCCGCTTCCGCTGTTGACTTCGAGCGGCATTGATTTCGTCCGTTGGATGAGAATCCAACGGTTCTCATCACGCCGCGTCGCCCCGCATTTCTCTTCGTTCGCGCGCCGTCGGATCCTCATCGCACGGCAATGGCTACGCCACGTCACCCGAAGGAGAACGCAGCCGCCCGCATCTCGATCGCTCGCTCGTGTCCGTTGGATCGTGCATCGACGGTCACGATCTCACCGCGTCGATCCGCCTGCTGAGCACCGTCGGATGAGGCGTGAGCGGTCGTGATGATGCCACGTGTCGCGCCAAAAATCGTGCGGCGTCCATATTTACGTATTTTCAACGTATTTCTTCCGTATTTCTTCATTTAATTGGTATTCTGCATTCAAAAATTCATAGAAATTAGCACAGATCTCAGAAAAATACAAATAAATAGTCGTTGGAATCGTGAGATCGATACGATGCTAAGAAAAATATAAAAATGCAGAAATACTCAATATAATTCGTGTTTTGTGCACAAATATTGTGATTTCTCTAATAAATAATGGTGTACAAAATACGCACATATTAGAGAGCAATTAAGTATTATATAGGCACATCATAGGACTAATTAGGGGGTTAAATACGCAATATTCAACCCGAATCACCGGCCCAAAGGTGTAACACGGCCCAATGATGTTAATAAAAGCCGGTCCAATGACGTAACGGGTAGGTATACATATTACATGGGTCAGTGGCTTCAACGAATATCTATCAAGTAAACCATCTCCACTGACATCGTTGATTAACATAATCGTGGAATTTATTAATGTCGAGGCACCCACTGCACGCTGCACCAAGGACAACCCCTTTGCTTTATGGTAGTCTGTTCTTTGTAGTAATTGTTGAAGTTAATTCAGACTGAAGTATGTTTGGCTGTTTGTATATGTGTCCAGCCAGTTACATAAGTATGTTCAAGATGTGAATAAGTGTGTTCATCAGCTGAAAAAAAAGGAGATCATCTCTGTACATAGCAAGTCCCTTGAGATTTGTATTTTGTCTTATGTAGTAAATACTTGTACTTGTTGATGTATGCTCTTGACATGGCATGGTTGTAGGTATGGGCACTATAAGGCTGTAGAAGTGACAATGATGTTTATTTAATTAAAAGGAAAGAGAGGGAGAGATCTCTGAGATAAAATATCATCAAAAATATCCAAGAAAGAAGAAGATGAGCTTCAGCTTTGCTTGAAATTCGTGTGAAAAGCCCTAAAAATCGTTCTTCTCCATACTCTCAAATTTGTGTTCACAGTTTCGTGTACACAGTTTCGTGTACACAGTTGTAGTGCATTGTGTACATACTTAAGAGCACGATGTACACAGATATAGTGTAACTGAACACACATATTCAAGTTTCCTGCAAACTTGTTTTTCACAGATTCTTCTCTTTTTATTCCTCCTCCCCTCAAAAGATCATGTCTTTGGGTGCTGAGCTTTGCCTCAACATCCAACATAGTGGTATCAGAGCATCTTAGGTTGATATTAAGCCATGGATTCTGATCAATAATCTCTTTTTCATCTTCCAATCTTGAGCAACAAAGAGAATAAGATCAACTATCAATATTGGAGCATCAAGTTCATTTCCAAAGATGTGTGGCAGCATGTAGAAGATGGTGTTGCTGATTTGGCAGATGGAGCCACAGCAGCTCAAAAGAATGCTCATAAAGAGAAGATCAAGAAGGATGCTAAAGCACTCTACTGGATTCAACAAGCTGAGGACGAGATTATCTTTCCCAGGACCATGAATGCTTCATGATATAAAGAAGCTTGGGATATTTTGAAGAATGAGTTCCTTGGATCTGCAAAGGTAATCAATGTAAAGCTTCAAACCTTGAGAAAAGATTTCGAAAATATGAAAATGAAGCCATCTGAATCTATATAAGACTTCTTTTCAAGGATCACAGCTACTGTTAATCAAATGAGGTCATTAGGTGAAGATCTTGCGGAGAAAAAGGTAGTTGAGAAAGTTTTGAGAAGCTTGACATCAAAATTCTATTTTGTAGCAGCATCAATTGAGGAATCAAAAGACCTCTCTGTTTATACATCAATTGAGTTACTACCCTCACTTTCTGCTCATGTGGATAGACTCAACAGAGGCAAGGTTGATGAAGGAATAAACCAAGCCTTTCACTCAAAAGTGACACTAATTTCACCAGTTATCAATGATAAACACTTTGGTGGTTATGCAAGATATCATGGTTCAAATAACTTCAGAGGAGGAAGAGGAAGAAGTAATTGGAGAGGTGGAAGAACTGGTAGACTGCAAAATGTATCAGCCTAGATCAGAAGTTCAGAACAGATATAAGCCCTAAGAACCCATGATGAAAGGGTGCTCTCATTGTGGAAGAACTGGCCACAAAACGAAAAGCTGTTGGTTCAAAAACAATACAACTCCAAAGTGCTGGAAATGTCAGAAGTATGGACATTATAAGAAGGACTGCAGAGAAAACAGAGGAAATGAGCAAGCTTGCAGAGAAAACAAGGGAAAGGAGCAAGTTAACTATGTGGAAGAAGAAGCTCACGAAGTTGATAACTTGTTCATGGCAAAATTTGATGATATTCCAGTGAACAACTCCCTCACTTGGTATCTTGATAGTGGTTGCAGCAATCATATGACAAGTAAGCAAGATTTATTCATCAATTTTGAACCTATTAATGCTAGAGATATAAGACTCAGCGATGATAAGAAAGCTAGTGCAGAAGGAATTGGTGATATTGTTGTGCTTACTAATGAAGGGAGGAAATCAATTAAAGATGTGTTGTATGTGCCTGATCTAAAATATAATTTGATAAATGTTGGTCAACTAGTGAAGAATAGCCTTTGTGCTACGTTTGATGAAGATCAATGCAGGATATATGATAAGAAGAAGAGGAAACTTGTTTGTGTGAGTAAAATGACAAATAATAAGATGTTTCCTCTTATGTTTACTGCTCCTAACAATACCAACTTTCTAAGCATCGTAATTGAAGATGAATTAGAACTTTGCATAAAAGATTTATTCATTTCAATGTGGCTGGCTTAGTTGAATTATCTGAGAAGAAGCTAGCGTATGGTTTGCCATCACTAAAGCAAGTTAAAGGGAAGCACGAATGTGAAGCTTGTATTTTAGGCAAGCAACAGAAGAAGAAAGCACCTTCACATTCAAATTGGAGAGCTTCAAGACCATTGGAATTGGTTCATACTGACCTATGTGGCCCAATGTCTGTTAATTCCCTTGGTGATTTAAAATACTTTATGATAGTAGTGGATGATTTTAGTAGATACTACTGGATTTATTTCCTTGCAGAAAAGTCTCAATACTTGAGTTTCTTCAAAAAGTTTAAATATGAAGCTGAAGGGAAGTTGGCATGCAAAATTGGCACTCTCATATCAGACAGAGGTGGAGAATTTTGCAGCAGAGAGTTTAATGCTTTCTGTGAAGAAAATGGCATAAGGAGACAATTGATAGCAATTTACACACCTCATCAAAATGGAAGAATAGAGTGATTATGGAGTTAGCAAGGAGTGCTATGAAGTATAAGAATATGCCTCTTGAGTTTTGGGCAGAAGCATGTGCAACAGCTATATTTGTCATAAACAGAAGTCCCACTTCAGCTTTGAAGAATAAGACTCCTTATGAAGCACGTAATGGAGACAAGCCCAAAGTTACTAACTTGAAGGTGTTTGGTTGCAAAGCTTATGTGTTGAAGCCTGCCAATGCAAGAGGAAAGCTTGATGATAAAAGCATGAAGGGAATATTTATAGGCTATAGCATTGAATCCAAAGCCTATAAAATTTATGATCTAAATATAAGAAGTGTGATTACTAGCAAAGATGTGGAGTTCATTGAAACTGAAGCATGGGAATGGAATGGAAAGGAACCAACTGTGGCAGACTATAACAGGTTGGAAGTGGATGCATTGACTGAAGCAGATCAGCCAGATACAAATCATAGCTCAAGTACCACAAATCATAGTTAACATGCAACAAATGACAGTCCAAATGATACAACGAGTAGTTCACATGCTAGCAATTCCTCAAATTCTCCAAGTGAAAATCAGAATGTGAGAACAAGATTATTGGGAGATATCTATAATGAGACTTATGAACTATTTGCTTGTTTTACTTTAGAACCTGCAGATTTTAATGAAGCTTGTGCTGAAGATGAATTGAGGATAGCCATGTAAGAGGAGATGAATTCCATTGAGAAGAATAAAACATGGAGCTTGTGTGAGATACCACAAGGAAAGAAGGAAGCGGATGTTAAGTGGTTGTATAAGACTAAATACAACACTGATGGCTCCATAAACAAGCTAAAAGCAAGGCTTGTGGTTAGAGGATTCACTCAAGTCCATGGAGAAGATTATGAAGATACGTTTGCACCAGTTGCCAGACATGAAACTATAAGAACCTTACTTGCAGTTTCAGCCTCCAAAGGATGGGAAGTTAGACAACTGGATGTGAAATCAGCATTTCTGAATGGTGCATTACATGAAGAAATTTATGTGTTTTTAAAGAAAATCAGAGCTCAAAAGTTTATAAACTTCACAAGGCCCTGTATGGATTGAAGAAAGCACCTAGAGCATGATACCACAGAATACATGAATTCCAGATCAAAAAATACTATAGAAGGAGTGATTTTGAAGCTACACTCTATGTCAAGTCAGAAAATGGTAATTTTATAGCTTTATGTCTCTATGTGGATGACTTTATTTATACTAGCAATGAAGAGTCTTGGCTTGACAAATTTAAAGGACAAATGGAGCATGAATTTGAAAGGAGTGATTTAGGAAAGCTGCGTTACTTCTTGGGACTAGAAATCAAACAAACAGAGCATGGAATACATGTGTCTCAGCAGAAGTATGCTCAATCTATGCTGAACAGACTGAAAATGTCAAATTGCAAATTTGTGGAAACCCCTTTCAATGCCAAAGAAAAGGTTGTAGTAGATGAGTCTATTTTTGGAGTAAATGAGAAGCATTTCAGAAGTCTAGTGGGAGGTTTGATTTATTTGGCACACACAAGACCAGATCGGTCATATGCTGTAAATCAATTGTCAAGAGTTATGAATAAGCCTAATGAGATTCACATGACAGCGGCCAAAAGAGTACTGAGATGTATTGCAAAAACCAAAGAACTTGGTCTGTTTTATGGCAGAGATGAAGCTTGCAAGCTGATAGCATATTCAGACAGTGATTGGGGAAGCAGTAAAGAGGATAGAAGGAGTTTGACAGGATTCACATTATTACTGGGAAAATCATGTATCGCAAGGGGCACCAAAAGACAGAATTCAGTTGCTCTCTCCACAACAAAAGCTGAGTATATGGCCTTGTCCTATACATCATGTCAAGTAGTATGGATGAAGAGGATTCTGGAAGATCTGAAGCAAGAGCAAGGTGAAGGTACTGTTATTTTTTGCGATAATTAACAAGTCTACAATCCATCTTGCAAAGAATTTCATCAATCAAGGAAGAACCAAGCATATTGATACAAGGTATCACTTCATAAGAAAATTGGTTTCTGAAATAGCAATTGTGATTCAACATTGCAAGTCATTTGATCAACTAGGTGATGGGTTTACAAAAGCTTTGGACATCAAACAATTCAACAAATTTAGAAATGAGCTTGGGCTTAGACCTAGTCTGAATTAAAGGGAGGATATGTTGAAGTTAATTCAGACTGAAGTATGTTTGGCTGTTTGATATGTGTGTCCAGCCAGTTATATAAGTATATTCAAGATGTGAATAAGTGTGTTCAGCTGCTGAAAAAAAGGATATCAGCTGTGTGCATAGAAAGTCCCTTGAGATTTGTATTTTGTCTGATGTAGTAAATACTTGTACTTGTTGATGTATGCTCTTGACAGGGCATGGTTGTAGGTATGGGCACTGTAAGGCTGTAGAAGTGAAAATGATGTATATGTAATTAAAAGGAAAGAGAGAGAGAGAGAGAGAGAGAGAGAGAGAGAGAGATATATATATATATATATATATATATATATATATCTGAGAAAAAAGATCATTAAAAATATCCAAGAAAGAAGATGATGATGAGCTTCAGCTTTGCCTGAAATTCGTGTGAATCCCTAAAAAAATCGATCTTCTCCCTTCTCTCAAATTTGTGTTCACAGTTTCGTGTACACAGTTGTAGTGCATTGTGTACACACTTAATAGCACGGTGTACGCAGATAGGGGTGGGCATCGGGTAAACCCGAATTTTTTAGGCCATCCCGAATCAGGATCCGAATTAATTCGGATGTGTAACAAAAATCCGAAACCCGAAACCGAATAATCGGATCCCGAATATTCGGGGTCCGAATTAAGCAACGACAGTCGAAACCGAATTCAAATCTTAATATGGATTTACTGTCATCGCGTCTGCATGAGGGGCAACATGAAGAAACGGCTTGCGCGACTTGCATTGTACTAGGCACAATCAAGATTATTTAAACTATAAGAACTCGTTTACCCCCGTCGATGTGGGACTAAAGTATGGCCCATTGCTCTTCACTGAGCCCCCAAACCCTGTTATTTAGTCCCACATCGGTGGGAAACCGAAGATATACATGTTGAAATAATTGTTATTGTTCAAAGGCAGTGTGAAAATACACATACGGTCCGCCTTGTTGATTTGTTCACGTGGACAGGGGCTGTCTCGGTACGAGAGAACCGCGTGTCTTGGCTTCGGTGGTACAGCCCACAATCAAGCCATTTTTAAGTATAATAATTCGTTCAGTCCCGACGAATCCCCATCTACTCTGTTGTTTAGTCCCACATCGATGGGACAACAATAGATATTCTTGTTTAAATATGTGTTCGGGTCTAAAGCCTTCGATCTTGAAGGAAAGATGCGGCTGTGGTCGTGCTCGATTTTTCGGAATCGGGTCAGACTATTTATATAGACTCCAATTCCGCATTCCGATTCCGATTCAAATCGGACTGTACTTCTGAACCCGAAACCGATTCCGGATCCGAATATTCGGGCAATTCGGCATCGGAATCGGGTACGGAACCGAGTTCAGAATCGGAACCGGGTCTTTTGCCCACCCCTAGTGTAACTGGAACACAGATATTCCAGTTTCCTGCACACTTGTTTTTTCACATATTCTTCTCTTTTCATTCATCCTCCCGTCAAAAGATCCTGTCTTTGAGTGCCTCAACATCCAACAGTAATATGTTATCTCAATTATCTTGCTGGTGAGAAGGTTGTAAACATAATTGTAGCCGAAGCTATGTCATGGAGGGGATTTGAAACCCTAGCACTGTTGGACAATATCAAGAGCTTTGAATTTGGGTTACCGTGGCATTGATTTTTTTTGGTTAGGGATCCTTTGATTCAGCAATACAAAGTGCAGTAGTATTCTGAACCTTGAAAGAATTAGAATTAATATCTGTACCTTTTTAGCACTTAAATTATTGCTGGCACTGTCATGACCTCGGTTTCGTATCTCTTCTTCTAGGTTTAATTTAAAGAACATATATACATTAGATAATAATTGAAAATTTCCATTTTGTGCAAGTACTAGATGTCTACATTTTCTGAGAAAAGACAGTTTGGATATATTTTTTTCAGTTTAACATTGTTCACATCCTTGGCTTCTAGAAGAACTTGTATGCTATGACAATTATTTAGTATGTAGGTATGTCAACTCAGACTTCCTCATTTTAGCCAATCAAACACTGTCGATGAAGGTTGCTTCCGTATTGACCTTCAAAAAGTTGCTTGTGCATATGTCTTGGGTGCTTGTAGAAGTTTGAACTCTTTAATGGCAGTTCCCTAATAAAATATGAGCCAACAATTTCTTAAGGTTGTTGTGGAAATGTTGCAGAAGACAGTGGGAGTATGGATTTGATTCCCTAGTAATCCCATGAGATCAAGGCATGCCCCTTTGTTCTTTCCTGGAGTAAAATAAGCATTAAAACCCAGTCTCACAAGTTTATTTGTTTTACTTTTTCTCTTCCTTTAATTTGTGTCAAAGTTACTTTGCTTTTTTGTCTTTTAATTATTCTAGAAATAACATCAAAATATTTATTTGATGAAATTGTCTTATGGCAATGTTAAATAAATATCGAAGATAGATTAAGAAGTATATATGACTACTGATACATCGTACTCTATGGAGTATATATGAAACAACGGTGACAAGATAACGAGTATCCACATCTGAAGCCAACATGAGTTTAAAACAACATGACAACTTCATGAAATGAGTGTCTATACTTCATAGAAGACAAATGTTGCTGCATGTGATGAAAACATGATCAGGGTGATACCAAAGAGATGTAGGAGTGGCGTTCACTCAGTTGTAAAATTCAGAGATAATAGGATGTGCTATTAAAAATTAGAGAGAGGAATAGACTTATCAGTAAGCCGACGCGTGCTAGACACTGTCCTTAAGAGTAGACTTCCGCCCCCTCAAAGTGAATACACGGTGCAAGACATGTCCAGCGGCTACCTTACAGGATTCAACGACAACGGCCTTGTAAGTGTGCACTCACAATACAAGGCTCCAACGAGAAGCAAGTAGTCATCGGTCTCACATGAAGATGAAGAGGTAAGGATGGTCGCAGAGACAGAAGAGAACAACAACAATGAAGAATGGCAGCAAGTTTGTGGAGGAAGAGAATGATTTTTTCGCTATACAATTCTCTTAATATGCAGAATATATATAGATGTGTAAAAGTGATACTTGAAATTCTCATTAATAAGAAAATGGTTGTTGGAGATTTTATTGAGCCATCAATAAGAAAATAGCTGTTGCAAAATTAAACAGCAATTAAAATAGAATTTAATGAGCCATCAACGGAAATTAAAACAAAAAATATGACTGTTGAAAACACAATGGGCTTTTAATTTCTCTAAAAGCAATAGGGCTAAAAACTCGGGCACTCCATGCGCGCACCCGTGAACCCCCCTGCGCAGGCATGACTCCAGCGCACATGCTAAGGGTTTCCGGATTCGTCGCCCACATTTTCCATTCGGCCCAACCCGATTTGGGCTCGGTTCCTGTTTGGGCTCAAGCACCCGCGAGATTCCCCTCATTTCTAGCCCATATAGAAGTCCAATAGCCCATTAAGGAGAAGTCTATTATAAACTCCAACAAGAGAGTTATCACATCCAATGTGGGATTAAAAACAAGGCTTTGAGTTGAGAAATATCACCAAATATCCAGCAATCCCCCACTATTTCAAAATTCAAAGATAAAGTTATGAAGATCCAAGAAGAGAAACGAAAATGATGTGAGAACGAATACGACAATTCAATACAGTAGCAATGGTGACTTTTGGTCTATGAACCATTACTTAGGGAATGAAAGTGTGTTCTACAAGAAGTTGATAAAACATATAGTTTCTATGAACCAATCTCCTTTATTATAAAACATTGATTCATATCCCATATTGAATCATCAATGAATAGTTGCTTGCTCTTACAGGTTGGCACGTTTCGGTCATGCGCCATACCTGGATTTTCATGAGTGCTCTAGCGAATGTACCCATATTTGCATATGAATTAAGCGGCCACACTTCCACACCCATATAGGTGGACCCATCAAGTGTGCTCGACGATTATGCACACCACCCAATAAGGGCTATGGTTTCCATTAAGAACCATATGCTCATCCTCTCTCCTCGTCGATAGTACTATCTACACCATAGGAAAGGGACATGAACATAATGATAGTTCTTCTCATGATCATCAAGTGACTTGTTATTGCCCATATGAACCTACTTCATGAGATCATCAATCACATAGGTTGGGTTACCATGACTCTTGCCCTATGTTTTAGGTATAAGTCATATTCCCCTCGATGTACTTTCCACTAACTTCCTATTTAGTGGGTTTGTCAAGGGATCTGCCAAATTCATCTCTGACCTCACATATTCAAGGGATACTATCTCATGATCTAGCAACGACCTCACAATAGAGTGCCTTAGGCGTATAAGCCTACTCTTCCATTTAAAAATTTTATTTCTGGCTTTTACAATTGCAGCTTGACTATCTCACTGGATAGACACATAGGTACCGGTTTTTCACAAATTTGAAGATAACCAAGATGGTTCTTAAGCCATTCGGCTTCACTACATGCCTTCTCCAAGGCAATAAACTCGGACTCCATAGTAGACTGAGCAATACATGTTTCCTTGGATGATTTCCAAGACACCGCACATTCACCAAGTGTAAAAACATAGCCAATTGTGGATTTAAGTTCATCTGAATCAAAGATCCAGTTTGCATTAGTAAACCTTCTAAAACTGATGGATCGCAATTAGTCTCCTTCCTAACTCTTTTACTCCTTCTTACTTCTATCTCATCATCATTATCATGTGATTGAGCATCAGAAGTATGCGATGAGTGAGATGCAGAAGTCAACCTACCATTATCCTTCTTCATTGGAAATATGTGCTCAAAGAAATCAGCATACTTGGTTTCAACAATAGTGTTAGGCTCTATGATATTTAGCTCACTTCTAACAACTAGGAATCTATATGAAGCACTATTTTGAGCATAGCCGATAAACATGCAATCAAAGGTTTTAGGACTTAATTTTCTTTTCCAAGGTTCTGGTAAAAGAACTTTAGCTAGGCACCCCCACACATTAAGGTAAACAAGGTTTTTTTAAAAACAAACTCAAACTCTTATTATGGCACAATGCTTACGAATGGTCAAGACAACTAACAAGTTTAGCAACAATTTGTTCATGCAAATTAGATGATCCATATGCAAGAGTGGGTATCTATCCTACAAACTAAAGATTTAAAAAACAGCATAAAACAGAAGTTTCAAAATACCACACAACTAATGGAGCTTATATATTTTGCAGTGACAGTAATCAACTTGAAGCAGTCAGAGATCGTTTGACCATAATTAATTTTCATACAAAAAAGATGCAAAAGGAGGATATGACACCATTTCCTATAACATTATCATAACCAAAATAAACATTTCAACTTTGAAGCAGATTGCTGAATTTGCAACATGCACTTAAATTTATCCAGAAGTTTGACACATATCTGAGACTGTCAGATACAAGAAATAAGAAAAGTATATCTGGGCGCAAAAGTTAAGTTCAGAACAACAAGAAATGAGCAGCCATCCATTTTATTTTCTAAGAAATCATTTTAACTTGGACAATGCTAAATGCACCGCAGGAGTTGCAGTGCATGGTCCTTTAACTTTAGCAGACCGTTTCCTAATTTTGCAAATGAATTTCTAAGTACTTCAAGGACCTCATGGTAACAAGCAGTTTCAGTTAACATGCAACCACATCACTCTATTCTAAATAATAAGGCAACCCATCCAAGAAAAATGGCCATTAAACATTGACTGTTTCAATGGAAACACATAAAATCTTTGTACTAAGAAAATGGCAAAAGACCTACAGCTTTCAAATCACAATCCTCACGTACAAATAACAAAACAAAAATCATTTCAAAACTTGCCTCATTTCTATTTTCTCATCCGAGAACATGCAATTACTAATCATTAAAATTTTGGTAACATAAATGAAAATGAGGTTCTGTTTTGGATTACACCCCCTGCAACCACCCAATGACAAAATGCAAGAGACTCAGAAATCCACAAAAATATTTTCCTGTTGGTGCTTTTTTATTTTTTTATTTTTTTTAAAAAATTACAAATACAACCATTAGCAATGGAACACACAAAAAACTTGCAAATGAAATCATAGGCTCGTCTTTTTTCACAAAAAGAATTTTAAAAAATAAAAAGATATGTATTCCATATTAGAATACTTAATAAGGTCAAGATAGCATCCTCCTTATTCTCCTGAATGGAAGAAGAAGAAGCATTCAGCAAATCAATTTCATGTTATGCTAGTTTAATATAGATGTTGACAGCACATTATGGGAGATCATTACTCCTCTGTAAAATTAGAGTTCAACTCTATGTTAAAAGCTTCATTAAAATTTAGACATCATCCAAAAACTAGTCATTGCCAACCAACAACAAATTCTTTGCTGAGTTGGCTCAAGGAGCATGGGAAGAGACAAGATTCAAAAATATGATAATCACCAAATATCAATAATGTCAACATTTTTCATGTTTAAGCTCATGCAACCAAGAAACAGTTCTCAAAATTTTTGAATGGCTGTCCGAAAAATGTAACTACCAATAAATCCAAATAACGATGAATGGCAGCAAATCTATTGCAAGATATATGCAAATAGATCACTTTCGACAAGAATTGTGCTGTCAAATGTGTTCAACATTAATCTGCGATAGTACTTTGTTGAAGAGAACTTATTGTGATGGAACATGTGGGGTATATACAATACTCGGTTCTATTATTTGTCCAAGGACCAATATACCTCCACCATCGTCTAACCCTTTCAAGCAATGCGAAAACACTTTTGGAGCAACCCCTGTAGAGGAGAGATGTGAAATAACAAACAATTCATTGAGTCCAAACCCAAAGATCCCATCGACTGCCCTATCAGGTTTGGTCAGGTCGCCAGATGGTGAGTTACTACATTTATTTCACGGACAGCCCAAGACAAATGAATAAATCCACACAAATTTCAAGTTATAAAATTAGATATATAGTAGGCTCTATAACAAAAAGAAATATCAAAAGGAGAAAATAAATAAGTGTACTCAGATCTACATGCAGTCAGAGCTGCTGCAACACAATACGACAATCACATTATAAAAAATTCAATTCGCATTCTTTCAACTAGTTAAACATTGGCAATTTTAAACTGTGTAACTCTCATTGAAGCCATTATAATCACCAGCCAACAAAAAATCAGTAGACTTAAAATCAGAAGGTGGCTTCAAACCAATACTTCGACTAAGTTCGTCATCATCTTAGCCTTAACCATCAAAATGGGTCACCAAAGATCCCAAAAAGGTTTGAAGTATAGTCATAACATTTCCAACTTACACTAATTGGTCATTAGATTGCAGGTTGGAAAAAAATTCAAGAAAAAAAATTTGATATAGATGTTCATGCTATATTTCCATTCCTTTTAGGAAGAAAATGCGCGAGATACAATTTGATAAGAAGGTACTAGAAATGTGGGGGTAAAATTAAAACAAAAGTTAAATTATATTTATCGCCTTAACTTTAAAAATTACTCATTGCTGCCACATAAACCTAACCTATTAGTAATGAAGAGGAAAATATTCGCAGAAGGCACAAGTTACTCCCTAAAGTGCATGAGATTTTTCCAATTAAAAATTGTACAAAATAAACGCATGCATCCACTTAAAGAGAACAATAGAGTCCAGGGAGAGCATGCAGGTGGTTAGCAGGAATAATAGCAGCATCCATAGACCTACTCTTAAGATTGTTGTAAAATTCAAAGATAATAGGATGGTGCTATTAAAAATCAGAGAGAGGAATGGACTTATCAGTAAGCCGTGGCGTGCTAGGCACTGTCCTTATAAGTTTATTTTTGTCCCTCAGAGTGAATACTCGGTGCAAGACAGGTCCAACGGCTACCCTCCAGGATTCAACGGCAACGGCCTTGTAAGTGTTCACTCACAATACAAGGCTTCAACGAGCAGCAAGTAGTCTTCAGTCGCACAGGAAGATGAAGAGGTATGGATGGTCGCAGATACAAAAGCGAACAACAACAAGGAAGAATGGCAGCAGGTTTGTGGAGGAAGAGAATGATTTTTTTGCTCTACAATTGTCTTGATATGCAGAATATATATAGATGTGTAAAAGCAATTGTTGGAATACTCATTAATAAGAAAATGGTTGTTGGAGATTTTAATTAGCCATCAATAAGAAAATAGTTGTTGCAAAATTAAACAGTAATGAAAATAGATTTTAATGAGCCATAAACGGCAATAAAACCAAAAAATATGGCTGTTGAAAACACAATGGGCTTTTAATTTCTCTAAAAGCAAGAGGGCTAAAAACTCGGGCACACCGTGGTGCACCCATGAACCCCCCTGCGCAGGCACGACACCAGCGCACATACACTAATGGTTTCCATATTCGTCGCCCACATTTTCCATTCGGCCCAACCCAAATTGGGCTCGGTTCCTGTTTGGGCTCAAGCACCCGCGAGATTCCCCTCATTCCTAGCCCATATAGAAGTCCAATTGCCCATTAAGAAGAAGTCTATTATAAACTCCAACAAGAGAGTTATCCCATCCAATGTGGGACTAAAAACAAGGCTTTGAATTGAGAAATATAACCAAATATCCAACACACTCCTCGCCTTTATCCATCATCATTATCACTAGTGTTATATCGTCACTTCGATCATCATCAAATTTCTTTTTCTATATACATAAAATATATGCTACATCACTTCATACCTAGAAGGCTTAATGAATTTTCTTGTCGGTTTCCAACTTAAACTGTTTGCTTACCTCTGTTGTAAAATTCTTGTTTGGGAAAACCTTGGACATGATAGTGATTTCCATAACACGTAATAGCCCTGTTGGCAGATATGAATCTCTTGCCATAAAAAATAATAGTTTGGCTTCCATTATTTCCACGCAAGTATTGACTAGATAGTTTCATAGTCAATTTAAAATGGTAGCTAAGCTACATGTTTGTATGTTTGCCAAGATTATTGGAGCATAATGATTTTGCTTTTGCCCACGGTATGCGTCAATCAACACAAGTGTTTTGCACTGATGATAATTCTTTGTCTATTTTGGGACCAGTGTTCGAAACACCGATATTCAGAATATGATATCCAAAATATCAACTGATATTGCGGAAAACACACAAGCCCAGTGCGATATTGTACTGTTTGTTATGGTTTCTTTTTGAAGATCGTATCGTCAATATATCTGGGCGGCATACGATATTGCGGCCGGTATATTGGTTCAGAATATCGGCCGCAATCGGTCGTATTTGGAAAATGGTTTGCGGTTTAGGTCCATTGAGTAGTGGACCCCCGACTTAACTCAATATCTGTTTAGTTTTACTAATATGTGATGGAAGTGGGCTAGGGAGAGAGGAAAAAGCCATATTATCTTCTCTATTCGTTTTCTCTCTTTACTAATCTTTTTTTCGCCGAGTGAATTCAGAAGCACATCGCCTTATTTCGATTCATCACTCAAAGCTTCGTCGATGAGGAGCAATACAATGAGAGGAAGTGATCAGGTGTGCAAGGTGAGGCAGATTGGTCCGGGTAGCCAGGTGAAGCGGGCGAGACTAGGCGGGTTGGTCCAATTTCAGAGAATGTGAGGAAATACAAGAGGGACCACAACGAGGAGGCACAAGTATTTTTTTTCCATTCGTTTCAATTTTTTTTGTCTATTTTGTGCAAGGTTTTTTTAATTATTTACACATTTTTTCATTTTTAGGTTTATTTTTGCAATTTTTGAAGTTTTTAATTTAGTTTAGAGGTAGCACCGAGGAGGCATGCAAGTTTTTTACAGTTCTAATTGGTTTTATTATTGCAATTTTTATATATTTCATTTTTATTTTTTTGTTCTATATTTTGAAAGTTTTCCAGGTTTATTTTTCCGATTTTTATTTTTATTTTTTAGTTTTGATTTTTGTTGTAAGCTTGCCGGTTACGGAACTCCGTAGCCCTGTATTTATAGAAGTAGAGTTACATAATAGGTGGATACCCAATACACTTATGGGCCTACAAAAGCCCGCTCATAACACTTCCCCTTATCCATTCATTGTTGTAAGCTCGGTATATGAGCGCTTCAGAGTTCATAGAGCTTATCTGATCATGGGGGTATGAATACTTCTGGATCCTAAGTTAAGAGTTCTTGCCTCGTTAAAACTTTTTCCATGGAAAACCTAGTGGAAAAACCCAGTGGCTAAGGAAAAAGAGTACAAGTCTCTATAACTTCTCCTGATCGATGGATATCACCAGAGGTGGATACTTCTAGATCCAGAGTTGATGTGGCTGCCTCGTTAAAACCTTTGGCTATGGAAAACCCAGTGGAAAAAACCAGTAGCTATGGGAAAAAGAGTACAATTCAATATTAACTCCCCCGGTTGTGTACAAGCTTTAGGCTTGTAGATCTTTCAACTATCTCATCACAATTCCTATTACAAGTTTTCTAAATGTACAGCGAGGTAAAGCTTTAGTAAATAGATCTGCCAGGTTGTTGCAAGACTAGATCTGCTGGATGTCGATCTGGTTGTCTACTTGTTGTTCATGCGTCCAAAAGAGTTTGGGGGAAATATTCTTCGTCCTATCATCTTTGATGTAGCCACCTCGTAGTTGAGCTATGCAGGCAGTATTATCTTTGTACATGGTGGTTGGTCCAAGATCTCCCGTCTTCAGGCCGGTTGTCACGAGGATGTGGTGGATGACTGAAAGAAGCAAGAAGCATTCTTTGCTAGCTTCGTGGATCGCAATGAGCTCGGAGTGGTTGGATGAGGTTGCTGTTGAAGTCTGCTTCACAGATCTCTATGAGATGGCTGTTCCACCGTAGGTGAATACGAAGCCGATCTGGGACTTTGCGGTGTGAGGGTCAGACATGTATCCTGCATCTGCATAACCAACTAAGTTGGAGGATACGCCTTTCTTGAAGTATAGTCCCCGGTCAACTGACCCTTGGAGGTAGCGCAGAAGGTGGTTCACTCCATTTCAGTGGCACTTTGAGGACGCTGAACTGTATGTGGCTAGTAGGTTAACTGCGAATGCTATATCGCGATGCGTGCAGTTTGTCAGATAGAGGAGTGCTCCAATTTCACTTAGGTAGGGTACTTCGGGACCCAGTGCTTCCTCCTCCTCTTCTAGCGGTCGGAAGGGGTCCGTATTAGCATCCAATGATCTGACAAGCATTGGTGTACTAAGCGGATGACATTTGTCCATGAGGAAGTTTTTCAGCAACTTCCTTGTATAGGTGGATTGATGTAACATGATTCCTCCGCTTAGGTGTTCAATTTGTAAGCCTTGGCAGAACTTCGTTATGCCAATGTCTTTCATCTCAAAAGTCTGTGTGAGTCTTTTGGATATCTCAGATATCTCTTCAGGAGATCCGATGAGGTTTAAGATGTCTACGTAGACGACAATTATTACGAATCATGTACCCTTTGCTCTTATAAAGATGCAAGAACAGACTTCATTAGTTGTGAATCCTTGTTACACTAGGAATTCACTGAGTCTGTTATACCACATTCTCCCCGACTGTTTTAGACCATACAGTGATCTTTGGAGTTTGATAGAGTAGACGTTTCGAGGTCTTTCTGTCATTTTCGTTGGTAGTTTGTAGCCGTCCAGAAGTCTCATATAGATATCCTTATCTATATTGCCATATATGTATGCAGTCATAATGTCCATGAGCTGCATATCTAGACCTTCCGTAGCAGTTAGACTAATAATGAAACGGAAAGTGATCGCATCCATGACCGGAGAATATGTATCATCATAGTCTATTCCTGGTCTTTGGGAAAAGCCTTGTGCAACAAGGCGTGCTTTGTAGCGTACGATCTCGTTATTTTCGTTCCTTTTTCTTACGAATACCCATTTATATCAAACAGGTTTAACACCCTTTGGTGTTAGGACTACAGGTCCAAAAACTTTGTGCTTCGAGAGTGAGTCCAGCTCTACTCCTATTGCCCCGTTCCACTTTGGCCAATCATCTCTGCGCTTACATTCTGTTAGAGAGCGTGGATCGATCTCATCGTCGTATTCAGTGACGTGATTGGCAATAATTAGCGCGAAGTTATTATCGATGATTGTGCGTTTCATGTCCAGTACCTCCCCAGTACGTACATAGTTTAATGACATTTCTCCTATATTTTCCTTTTCATGGGGTTTTAGGAGGGGAGAGATATCTGGGCTGAGCTCAGCATCCTGCGGTGGTATTGTTATCATTACTCCAGGAGTTTTCCTCTTTCGAGGGGATTTATCCTTGGAACCTGGGGGTCGTCCTCTCTTTTGTTAAGGTACGACCGCTTTTGCTGCAGGTGGATTGCATCCATCTTTGGGTATGTCAATCCTAGCTGGCGTGTTTGCAGCAGGGGCATGTGATCTCACAATCTTCTGGTTGTCAGTAAATTTGTCCGGTAAAATGTGAGTTGTATTCTGTATTTGGAGGATCTTTAGGATCTCATCTTCACATTGGTTTGTACGCGGATCAAAGTGGGATAAAGTTTTGGTATCCCATGAAATGGTCTTTGAAGCTTCTGGCATCTCTGTATTAATGGCTAGTTTGGGAAAAGTACTTTCGTCAAACTCACAGTCTGCTAGACATGCCTTAAGGGCGTCCGCCGTTAGGGGTTCCAGGTATCTAATGATCGACGGTGAGACGAATCCTATGTAGATACCTAGGCGATGTTGAGGACCTATCTTGGTCCTCTGAGGTGGTGCTATGGGGACATAGAAAACACATCCGAATGTCCTCAAGTGAGAGATATCCGGTGGAGTCCCATATGCAAGTTGCATTGGAGAATAAGATTGACAACCTAACGGTCGTAATCTTATTAGCGATGCAGCATGCAAGATGACATGTCCCCATGTAGTCACCGGCAACTGGGATTGCATCAACAATGGGCCAGCAATCCATTGTAGTCTCTTTATAAGAGATTCAGCTAACCTGTTCTGGGTGTGAACATGAGCTACATGATGTTAAACTTCAATGCCAGATGCTTGGCAGTAGTCTAAAAATACTTAATATGTGAATTTCCCAACGTTATCCATACGCAATTCCTTGATCTGTTGTCTGGGAAATATGACTGCAACTTAATTATTTGTGCCAGTAGCTTTGCAAAGGCTACGTTGCGGGTGGACATGAGGCACACATACGACCATTTGGAAGATGCGTCTATGAGTACCATGTAGTACCGAAATGGGCCACTTCCAGGGTGAATAGGCCCGCAAATGTCTCCATGTATTCACTCTAGAAAGCTGGGAGACTCTGAGTCCATCTTAAGTGGAGATGTCTCGTAATCAATTTCCCTTTGTGACAAGGGGACAAGGAAATGCACCCTTTTGAAGTAGCTTCAGGCTTTCGAGTTAATTCCACAGGATTGTGATATGATGCGACGCATCATTTCCGATCCAGGGTGTCCGAGTCTATTATGTCAGAGTTGGAATTCTGGTTGATTATTGCACGTCTGGTGCTCAAGTGTGTTAGCTTCCATTGCTCGTATCTTTGTATGATAGAGACCCGATGGGAGTCCCTCAAAACGCTCAACGATGGTTTTAGCACCGTTTTATGAGTCGTTACATACAAGAATTCTCTGTTTTGTTTGTTCATTGTTTCTAGGTGGTATCCGTTTAAACGGTTATCTTTAAAAATTAACAGGTTTCTATGTGAGCTTGGGGAGAAAAGAGCATCTTTTATTAGTAGTTGTGTTTTGTTAGGGAGCAGAAAATGTGCTTCCCCTGATCCTTCAATTATTACTGACGGACCTGAAATGGTATTCATGGTTCCATCATATTTGTGTATGCTTTGAAACAAGAAAATATCTTGGAGGATCGTGTGCGTAGAGGCACTGTCCACTAGGAATTTATAATCCATCTAAAGTAAGAGAGAAAAAGCATAACAGTATAAGGCACAAATATAAATAAATATCATTCAATGTCTGAAAATTATTCAACATGCTAGAAAACAAATAACTGAAGAGTAAATTGTTTCAACTACAATGCATTGCAGAAAAATGATAAGGCTTCAGTCGAGCAAGTCATCGTTTGAGAAGTCATCAACGATGAACCTGATTGGTGTCAGGTCTTCATGTTCCACAAGGTTTGTTTTGGCTCGCTTCTAACTAGCTTTGTACAAGTACTGGAGGTGGCATTGAGTTCGTCAATTTCTGGATCAGTGTCCAGTCATGCCACACCGGTGGCATTTATCTTCCCAGTCTTTTGGGGGCAGATGTCTGGCCATTGTCTTTCCTCTTCCACACATTTTTCCTCTTTCCCTCATTGTTGGGCTTTGGAGGGGGTCCTCTAGACTGCTTCTTCATTGCCTTTCCCTTCTGGGGTTTGCCTCTGAAGTTGGTCCTCTTCTTCTGGGAGGAGATGTGATGCGCTTCAGGCGTAGGTGTAGTACCAGCAGGGCGCAAGTTATGGGTGGCCAGGAGGATGTCTCTATTTTGTTCTGCCATCAGAAGGCATGAGAGAAGCTCCGAGTATTTCGTGAACTTTCGTTCACGGTACTGTTGCATAAGTATGACATCCTTCTCATAGAAGGATGTATACGCCTTCTCTAGCACGCGCTCCTCCGTCACTTTCTCACCACACAACTTCAAGGCGTGAGATGATACTGAAAATTGCCGAGTTGTACTCGGCGATGGACTTAAAGTCCTGGAGACGGAGGTTCTCCCATTCATATCGCGCTCAAGGAATGATAACATCTCTTTGATGTTTATATCTATCCTCGAGGGCGGTCCATAACTCGTAAGATTCTTCCACAGTGAGGTACTCGGCCTTCATGGTCCGATCGATATGGCGTCTGATATAGATAATTGCTTTCGTTCTATCTATGTCAGAAAATGTATCCCCTACAGCAATGGCATGACTCAGTCCATGTGAGCGCAGGTGGAATTTGATATCCAAATGCCAGCCCAGAAAATTTTTGCCTGCAGCATCCAATACGTCAAAGTCGATGCTCGCAATTTTAGCCATTATCTCTAGCATGTTAAAAATGAGCAATAATTAGATATTTTTAAAATAAAACAAGTAATTATGCATTTCAGGCACAGATATTTATTGCGTGGATCGGCTAATCACCATTTTAAATAAAGTCCATACAGTCCCATAAAATAGAAAATACAACTCGGGAACCCTCGTGGGGAACCTATTCTTCTAGAAATAAATCTTCATCTTCGTGGGACATGCGTCAGTCTTGGAATTTATACAATTATATCCTCACTGCAATTTCTATCAAACAGTAAAAAAATGCGAAGAAAATAATGGTGATAGCTAGCCAATCCAAAACCATAACAAAACTAAACATACGTCGCAGAAAAATGTAGCAAGCATTTTATTTAATCACAGATAATTATTCATCACATGCAATTAATCATCACATGCAATTAATTATCACATGCATTTTATAATGGAAATGAAAATTTTTCGTTTAGTAATTATTGGACCACTTGGCAACGTCATACACCGTTAGGTTAGTTAACTAACGGCAGAGGGGTCGCAGGATCTTCCTAATTATTAAACGTATAATAATCAAATAATCCAAAAATGCGATGATTTATAAAGCATGTAATTAATCAGAATTTAACGAAGAAAAAAACTTAATTAAATCAGAAAAATAATTTGCAAAAACAAAATTTTTATGGAAAAACACTAGTTAGGGTTTTTGGAGGCGATCTGTCGTGTGATCCCGTGAAACCTGCTAGTGTTCGCGTCGCGTGGGTTGCCGCTTTCGGCGGCTAGGGTCCGTTCGTGCACAGGGGGGTTAACGCCGCCGTCGCTACTGGCGGCGGTTTCGGCTGCCGCTCCTGGCGGCAGTGGCGACTGCCATGGGGAGCGGCAGCATCGGCTGTCGCTCCAGTCGGCAGCGGCGATTGCCGCCAGAGCGGCAGCGCCTGCTGCCGGTCTGGGCGGCGGTGGCGCCTGCTGCCGCTCCTGGCGGCATCGGCACCTGTTGTCGCCGGGAGCGACGGCGGTGCCTGCTGCCGCTCCTGGCAGCAGCGGTGCCTGCTGCTACCTGAGCGGCAACGGCACGATGCCGCTTCGGGCAGTGGGGAGATCATAAGGGGGGTTTCGTGAGTTCGTGGCTTCTGGCCGCGTGATGACGAAAAATCCCCTCAAGGGTTTGAAAAATTTTGGGGAAGAAGATGGTAAAAACATGCTTTTTATTAAAAAAATCTATTTTTAGTCTTCAAAACAACGTTTTTCATCTAAAAATTTGATTTTTATTGATAAAAATGTCGAGTTTTCATTAAAAGGTTGATTTAGCATGCAGATCTGTGATAAAAATCTTATATATACTAACCAAACATTGATCCAAACATGTAGATCTAATCGTATGCGCATAAAGGTTTAGATCTTGGGAATAAAAATTATCTCTAGATCCTACCTGTCGGATCTAGCGACGTTCAGTGAAGGAAGCCCGTTCGCGTCGCGATTCGTCTTTCGGCAGAGGTTCGGCTCAGCTTTGAGCGTGCTGATAGCGTGTTGTAAGCTTGGCGGTTACGGAACCACGTAGCCCTGTATTTATAGAAGTATGGTTACATAATGGGTGGATAACCAATACACTAATGGGCCTACAAAAGCCCGCTCATAACATTTTTGTATTAAATTGTTTTGTTTAGCTTTTTTCAATTTTTTCAATTTTGAAAGAAAAAGTAAATCAAAAATATTTTGGATTAGAATGTAATCACATAGTCTCATCAATAGTTGTTATTAGTACTTTTATGTATTCTGTTTTGTTTATTAATTTTTAAACCATGTATATTGATTTTATTATTGTAGTTTGTAGGTATGATACTCGATCGGTTCATGACTACTTAAATAAAAGGGAAAGTTTTTCTAACGGGATGATGATAGATTCAAGTTTCAAGCAATGTATTAAGATAAGTATGCCAAAAACATATTTTGATTTGATTTTGTATAGTTTATATCTTCTTAAATACATGTATGGACACTCCGATATTTAATCGATGTCTCCGATATATCTTTCATATCCTCTATCTGATATTACATTTTCTAAGCCGATATGCCACCGAAATCTGAAATTTAGTACCTTGGTTGGGACCAACTATTATCGGTTAATTGATGCTCTTGCATTATAAATTATTTCATGCCATGCTAATTAATTATTTCTTTTGTTGCTTTAGTTGCATGAGCAGTAGAGCTTAAGATAAATCTACCAAAAAATATGGGAGCAACTTTTTCATTGTAAACCTGATGATAAAGCAAAGATGATGCAATATACCATACATGCGTGCGTGCACACACTTCCTAATGCTTAAAGTCAACCATGTTATATGATACAACTGTCATGTATTTAGGTAAGTGGATAAATCATACTTTGTTCAACTCACACTCCCTAATTGAGATTGGCTTACATATATCATATTGTCGTGGTTCTAATCCATAGTTTTTCCACTAGTGGTTCATCGTATGAATATAAAGCATCTAGGTAGTCAGCCAAACGATTTTCCCCTCGTTTAACTAGTTAATAATGAAAGGGATCGCAACAATCGACACTTGAGGAGGAAGCTGAAAATTGGAAGGTAAATTGGTCAGAAAAGATCTACTTTTTCGGAAATTTATTTCAAGAGAGTTAAGGTTGACAGATGTCATTGAGATGAGGGTTTTCAAAGAAAATGCATATGTGATCTTGGATCCTGTTATTAAGAGATGACATGTGATAGATCTGGACTTTTAATTTTTCTTTTTGGGCCCATTAGGGGCGTTTTGTGAATTTTCTGATTTTTAAGGGGCATTTTTCGAATTTTTCAGTATTTTTCGTTTTTTCTGTAATTTTCCATAGATATGAAATCTATTTATAGGTGGCAGGGGCTAGGGGTTTATTATGTGAAATTTGAGAGAAAATTGATATTAGCGGTGAGATTATCCCACGTTCTTTGGGAGAGTGTGGACGTATTCTTTAATTGGCATCTTGGAAGGGAGATCGCCCCTATAATTGTGATCAATGTATATTGTTATTTCAGTTTTATCAATAACAATCGAATCTTTATTTTTGTTCATATCAATTTGGTATTAGAGCATCAAGATCCATGTTGGCGGCAACAAGGTCCAAAGATCGAATCGACGCGTTGAAGGAAAAATTCAATGTTGAAATTGAGGGTGTGAAACAAACCCTAACGAAGCACGCTGAAGCCCTAGAGAAGCACTGTGAAGCCCTAGCGAAGTTGGAATGTTCCTAAGAGAAACAAAACGAAACCCTCGCTCAAATTGTTCAACAACTCGTGCTCCTCACGTTCGAAGGTGGAAACGACGGTGCAAACCCTAATTCAACGAAAAAGATGACAACTTTGGACAAAGGTAAAGTGAAGATGGGGAATTACAAAGAAGGGCTACTTTCAGACGCCGATCACTACTTCGAGGAGGAAGCGGAGGAACCAATGGCGAAGGTAAGCAAACCCCTGCACCTTAGGGGAAGAAACATGTGAGCTAGCCCCCTCTGGACGCCCCACAGGGGCCGCCCCCCAGTAGGGCTGCCAGCCCTTGACGGATGCCCTAGAGGGGCCACCGTCCTTATTGGAGGGGCGCCAGCCCCTCTTGGGTGTAGGGTGGCTACCGACCCTCCAGCATGTGCGTTAGCCCCTCTGGGGTGACGGAAATCCTGGGTTCGACTTTCTGGGCCCAAAATAGATAGCGACAGAGCCCTTCCAGCAACGAGAGAGGTAAGGCATGAATCCAGGAGGCCGACGAGGGCCCTGAGTCCCCTTGGCGATGTGTTACGATGACGACAAACCTATGGAGTACATGTGGGAGCCCGACGATGACGATGACAATGTTCAAGAGCCCCACGGCCCTCGATATGTTACACAGAGCTGACGATGACCACCCTTGACTTATATGGAGTATCGGAAGGCTATGGTGGAGAGGGGGAAGTGGAGCAGGATGTTCAGGGCTTCTTTGCAGGTGGCAAAGACTAGGGAGACTGTGGAGATCGATATGGAGGCCCGCAGAGGGGATTGGAGCGACACAGAGAGAGGTGGCAGCACTAATTCAGCCCCACCAGCCCTGGCACGTAGGCAGACTAGCAGATCAGAGGACTTTTGGTGTGGATGGCAGTATTTGGAAGCTGAAGATGCCCATATTTGAGAGGGATGATCCTTTGGCGTGCATCAACAGAACAGAGAGGGGTTTTAAGGTGTCCTGCATGACTGAGGAGCAGAAGCTGGAGGCGACGTGTAACAACCCATTCTTTAGGATACCCGGGAAGTACGAATCCGTCCCAGGTATTTTCAGATCAACGAGTGTTACATAGAAGAGAGTAAAAATAAATATGCAGGTCCATGAGCACGTGCTGGGAAGTACAAGTAAAGCTCCATCACTGAAAATAAAACAAAGAACACAACAAAAGTCAAAATTCCAAACTTTCCATTTTATTTATGCAATGATACTTCTTTTACATATGCCATCTCTGAACCGAGTACAAAAGAAGTAAACAAGAAATCCCCCAAAGAACCCAAAAGGAAAACACTCACACTCGGTACAAGTACAACTCATTCTCTGACTACGCCAGGAAGAACAACTGGACCAAACTACCCGCTGATGCTCCATCTCTGAGTATCTCCTGAGTCTAGCTCTGTTTTGACGATACTGCTTCTAGACCGTGGAAAGTAAATGGGGCACGTCAATGCAGGACCTAGTAGGATTACTAGAGCCAATCATAGTGTATTGTCCCAACCTTAGTCCATGGTAATGGATGCGGGTTGTGACACGGGAATTGTATCAAGCGCAATGCAAGTATCTAAATGTGAAGCCAAACGAAAGTGCAGTGACAGATTGAAATACGTTAGACAGGCATCTCAACGGTGGTTGACTACTTGTTCTCATTCTCGGATGTGACACTTTTACCCGAACTCATAAGTCATCTTAGGATTCTCAACCTAGCGGTCGAAACTGAACAACCTAGCAGGGACTCATGTTGCATAAGATTTCTTTAATCTTGTTGAAACCAATCGGCCATGACAACGATTTTCTACGTGACGACCCTGACCACGTATTCTCCTATTCCCCATAAACTAAACACAAAACGACTGCCTCCCCAGAGTTTGGAACTTTTTATCTATACTACACTACCGTACACTTGCGGTGAGTCCTGCTTCCAGGTGTAAATCCGGAGCCGAAAAGATGTCGAGATCGACCCACTGAGGTTCACTTTGAGTTAGTCACCGCGAGCTGTTTGGAGGTAGAAATATAGATGTGGAAGAATAAAGTTTCATAGTATTAGTACTTTCGTACATTGGGAGTTTGAACCCCTCCTACGTTGTCTTTTCATCTATTTATGATGAGGATGTCTGTCGATAGTGCATAATGGTTTCTCATAAATTGTGACAAGATCTTCTCCAGGATTGTAGATAATGGCTGCCCATTTCCTCGGTCTCCATTAACGATTCCCTTGAAACCAGCAGGGCCCCAACGGTCGAATGAGCTGTTTGGTTGACTGAGTATTAACTCACCCTCGCTGACAGGTATCGTGTTATTGGGCCGATGTTTAGTCTTCTAAATAGGCTTCTTTATTCTCTCCTGGCTTCATGGGCCGTACATAGGCATCAACAGATTCTGTTAGACTCAGCACTCATTTATGAGTTTTGGGCCCATTGGGGGCATATTCGTAAACTATTTGGATATTTTGGTGATTTTATATTATTGTATGAGGTTATGGGTAATTGTGGCAATTAGGAGAATTATTTATACCATAGGGCCGGCCGGCCATGGGGCATGCGAAATTTGAGAGTAATTTGATTGTAGAGGTTAGATGCTTCCCTCGTCTATGGGAGAGTGCGGACATTCTCTTTAACCGACGTCTTGGGAGGGTGACCGCCCCTTTATCGTGATCGAGGTATCTTTATTTTCAGTTTATATTAATAAAAATCAGATTTTTATTTTGGTTCCTATTAACTTGGTATCGGTGCGTCTACGATCCATGGCGGCGAAAACGAAATCCCAAGATCGTATCGACGCGGTGGATGAAAAATTAAATGGATAGATTGAAGGCATGCAAAAAACACTAAAAGAACATGGCGAAGTGATTGCAATGTTGGTGGCTTCTCACGACAAGATGGCAGCTACACAAGACAAACAAAGCGAGACCCTCGCTTAAATCATTCAACAACTCGTGCTCCCTGCGATGAAAGGTGGAACAACTGCGAAAACCCAAATCCCACGATAAAGGAAACATCTTTGGAGAAAGGGAAGGGAAAGATAGAGAACTACGAGAAGGGATGTCATTCCGATGCTGATCAATACTTCGAAAAAGAGGAGGAAGAGCCATGGACAGAAGAAGACACCGCCACGACTCATCGGAACATGGGGGGGGTGAGCGGACCGCACCTCAAAAACCAAGATGAGCACCGGCCAGCCCAGATCTGGGGCAAAACATGTCGTCGTGCCTGCTAAAGCAGCTGGCAGGGCTGGCCAAACCATGTCAGCCTACACCAGGGTCGGTCGACCCTGTCCGACACCCCAGGGGGCCGCTGGGCCTTCGGTATCCTAAACAAGTCCTACTGAAGGTTCGACAGCCCCTACCGACCCCCCGGTAGTCTCCAGGGGGCTTTTCTATTCCAGCCCAGGTTTGGTAGCCTCTGCCACACACTGGAAGCAACCATAGGCCTTTTTCGAGCCTATCCAGCACCGAAGAGTGACACATATGCATGCACAGGCGTATGGTGCAGATCTAGGAGATCGACAAGGATGTTACGGCCTCGATGACGATTTTCAGCCACTCCATGGCTATTCAAGGCATGCACATGGTGAGGATTTTTATCTGGGAGATGAAGGAGGGGGTAAAGACTACGAAGATAAAGGAGGAGGAGGCTATGTAGGAGGTGATGATTGGGGAGACTATGGAGGATGAGGAGGGGGTCCATGAGGGGTCTCGAGGGGCACAGAAACAACTACCATCCCACCCTCCAGAGACACCACGAAGGGAGAGCAAATCAGGGGAACTTTAGGGTGGACAACAGGATCATGAAGCTGAAGATGCTCATATTCGAGGAGGAGGATCCACATGCATGGATTTACAGGACGAGGAGATTTTTCACTGTGTCCCGCATGACTGAGGCACATAAACTGGAGGCATCAGCAATATATCTAGAGGGCAAGGCTCTTGAGTGGTATCAATAGAGGGAGCAACGGTGCCCTTTTTGCTCTTCGGGGGAGTCCCATGTTGGAAACTTACAGGAGCAGTAGTTCACCCGCAGGTAGGACGGGACCGTCAAAGAGTACAGGGAACGGTTCAAGACACTTTTTTGGGCGAGTGAGGGGGGTCTCTGATAAGACATTGGAGAGCAATTGTATGAAGGGCCTAAAGGCCACTATTCGCTTAGGTCTTCGTATATCAAAGCCTCATGATTTGTTGGAGGTCATGGAGATGGATCAAATGGTAGAGGATCACGAGATGGAGGAGCAGAGGTCCAGTGGTAGTTGGAATGGGTAGGTTTTTCGCAGTGTTCCTATAGTGACAGGAGAACAGAAGGCAGCTAAGAGGACAAATCAGGCAAGTAATGAGAAGATTGGTGAGAAGAGCAGTGTACCACCGGCAGGAGGTCAGTTTAGGAGGATGACTAATGCCGAGATGAAGGAGAAAAGGTAGAAGGGGCTGTGTTTAAGATGCGATGAGATGTTCACCCCAGGACACCATTGTGGGGTACACAAGCTGCAAGTGCTGATAGCTGGGGACGAGGAGGAGGACATAGTGGAGGAGGAAGAGCCTAGGGGATGACCATCCCCACTTGGAGTAGGACCACCATGGACATCATGAACCACCTTGAGGATAAGGTGGTTTTTGAGGGCAGAGTAATGTTAGACTCGGGACTCATTTATGAGTTTTGGTCCCATTAGGGGCATATTCGTAAACTTTTTGGATATTTTTGTGATGTTATATTAATGTAGGGGTTATGGGTAATTGTGGCAATTAGGAAAATTATTTATACCATAGGGTGGGCCGGCCATGGGGCATGCGAAATTTGAGTAAATTGATTGTAGAGGTGACATTCTTTACTCGTCTACGGGAAAGTGCGGACGTCCTCTTTAATCGGCATCTTGAGAGGGTGATCGCCCCTTTATCGTGATCCATATATCTTTATTTTCAGTTTATATTAACAAAAATCAGATTTTTCTCTTGGTTCCTATCAAAATCCTAATATCAAAAGGTACCCCTAATGGTTAGAACAGAATAATCGTCATAATGTGCCCACAGTCATGAGTAGACAATGAGCTAAATGCACCAAATGGTCCATACGAAATATCTATTTGGTTGGTGTTATTTCAAATTTTAGTTGATCTTGTGTTGTGCCATGTGGTTTGATTTTAATGTTAAGTTGAGGAAAGTGGAGGAGGCTGGGGTATGTTTTGGTTTAATTGTATTCTTGTAGATTTAGGTCTTAATTTTGTTGAAGTAGAAGATTTTTTTAAATTTTTATTGGTGGCTATAATTCCATGTTAAAAATCGATGAAAATAGAAAATTAGGTCACGATGTAACCAAGGTATATGTGTTGTTTATATATATCTAAAAATAAGCTGATTACAAATAGAATTATATTTCATATTTGACTCTATATCTGACACGTGTTTTAAAACTAAACACAAGTATTCCTATATATAGGCCGAAAACTATTTTTTTTCCTTATTTCAAATAATTCTAAGCTGAAAACTTATTATTGTTGTGAAGGGAAAAGTAGAGTAATAGGTGTAAGGGTTAAGAGCCCCCCAACCCTCATATATATATCTTTCAATGATGGGCCAGATACCCAATGGGCCTCATGGGCATAGTCATAATACTTCTCCAAATCTAACCAACATTGAATAAGAGGTGGATTCTTCAGGATCCGAGTTAGGATAACTGCCTTGTTAAATAAAAAAACAGTTTATCCATAACTTCCCCTGTTTTAGGGATGTGTCTAGGGGTGGATACTTCAGGATCCAGAGACAATGAGGTTGACTCGTCAAAACCTTGACTATGGAAAACCCTGTGGGGAAAAACCAATAGCCAAGGGAAAATAGTACAACTCTGCAGTTGACTCCCCTCATCTGACCAAGCTTCAGGCTTGCAGATTTCCTATGAATCTATACATCAGTCTCCTATGTATCAATATATTCATAGTCCTCTCATCCTGACGCAGTTTACATTTTCTCACTCTCCTCATCCCAGTCCCTTATACAAGTTTCTCAAAGATACTAGTAGGCAGGGATTTTGTAAGCAAATCCGCCAAGTTCTTACATGATTGGATCTTCTGTACCTCAATCTGCTTTTGCTTCTGAAGGTCATGAGTCCAGAAGAACTTGGGAGAGATATGCTTCGTCTTGTCGCCTTTGATGTAGCCGTCCTGTATCTGGGATATTCATGCTGCATTGTCTTCATGGAGTGGTGTAGGCGCAAGAACACCTGTCATAAGGCCGGTGGAGGTAAGAATGTGCTGGATCACAGAGCGTAGCCAGAAGATGTCTTTACTTGCTTCATGGATTTGCTAGAAGTTCTGAGTGAGTGGATGAGACGGTCGTCATGGTCTGCTTCATAGATCTCCAGGATATGGCAGTGCCGCCATAGGTAAACATGTATCCGGTCTGAGACTTTTCTGAATGAGGATTGGACCTGTAACCTGCATCAGCATAACTAACTAAACCTATTGTTGCCCCTTTCCTATAGAATAGACCTAAGTCTATGGACCCTTGGATGTAGCGCAGAAGATGCTTAACTCCGGCCCAGTGCCGCTGTGTAGGTGCAGCACTATATCTGGCTAGTAGGTTGACTGCAAATGCTATGTCAGGGCGAGTGCAGTTAGCTAAGTAAAGGAGTGCACCGATAGCACTTAGATAAGGCACTTCAGGGCCTAGTACTTCCTCCCCCACTTCTAGCGGCCGGAAGGGGTCTTTGTGCACATCCAATGATTTGACGACCATTGGGGTACTGAGGGAGTGGCACTTATATATTTGGAACTTCTTAAACAAGTTCGATGTGTAAGTTGACTGATGTAACATGATCCCATCGTTAAGATGCTCTATTTGAAGACCTAAACATAACTTTGACTTTCCAATGTCTTTCATCTCAAAAGTTTTTGTCAAGCTTCTAGAAATCTCAGCGATCTCTTCAGGAGATCCGATGAGGTTCAAGTCGTCCACATAGACGGCTATAAGGACAAATCCTGTTGCCTTTGCTCTTATAAAGATGCAAGGGCAGACTGGGTCATTTGTAAATCCTTGTTTTGCAAGGAAGTCGCTCAGTCTGTTATACAACATCCTTCCAGATTGTTTTAGACCATATAATGATCTTTTCAGTTTCACTGAGTAGATGTCACGTTGTCTCTCTTTTAGTTCTGCAGGAAAAGAATAACCATCAGGCAATCTCATGTAGATGTCTCGGTCAAAATTGCCATATATGTATGCATTCATGACGTCCATAAGATGCATATCCAGACCTTTTTGAGCTGTTAAGCCAATAAGGAATCGAAAGGTGATCGCGTCCATGACTGGGGAGTATATGGCATCAAAATCCACCCCTAGACGTTGGGTAAAACCCCGTGCTACAAGTCTTGCTTTGTAGCGAACGATCTCATTTTGTTCATTTCTTTTTCTAACAAATACCCATTTATAACCCACAGGTTTTACACCTTTTGGTGTCTGGACAATAGGTCCGAAGACCTTGCGTTTTGTGAGTGAATAAAACTCTACTCCTATTGCAGCTTTCCACTTTGGCCAATCATCTCTGCTTTGACATTCTGTCAGAGAGTGTGGTTCAATATCATCGTCACAGAACGTGCTGTTGATGGCAATATTACACGCAAATGTGTCATCTATAATTTTGCTCTTTCTGTCCCAGTACTCCCCAGTTCGTATATAATGTATCGAAACTTCATCTTCTCCCAGTTTTTCCTCTGTTTGAGAGTTTGGGTGAGATGGGAGAGCAAGGCTTATAATTGCATCATGTGGTGGTATTGATTTATCATTGCCAAGGGTCCAACTCTTTCGAGGGACTTAGTCCTTGGATCCCGGTGGTCGTCCTCTCTTTTTAAGAGGTTCAACCATCTCCGATGCAGGCGGATTGAATCCATTTTGCGGTGTGTCAATCCTAGCTGTAATGTTAGCAGCAGGGACGTGTGATCTAATAATCTTCTGGTTGTCAGTAAATTTGTCTGGCAAGAGATGGATAATGTTTTGAATATGTAGAATCTTCATGACCTCCTCCTTACTCTGGCTTGTGGGCGGATCAAATTGACTTAGTGTCTTTGTATTCCAAGTGATACTCTCTGAAGCTTCAGGCTTCTTGGTTTGTAAGCCTAGTATTGGAAATGATGTTTCATCAAATTCACAGTCTTCTAGACGTGCCTTAAAAACGTCTCCCGTAAGGGGTTCTAAGAATCTTATTATGGAGGGCATGTCAAACCCAACATAAATGCCTAGACGACGTTGTGGAACCATCTTTGTCCTTTGCGGTGGTTCTATGGGGACGTATACTGCACAACCAAATATTCTCAATTGTGAGACAATTGGTGGAGCTCCAAGTGCAAATTGCATAGGAGAAGATGACTGACCTCCAGAAGGTCTTAATTTTATTAAGGATGCAGCATGCAATATTGCATGACCCCATGCATTCACTGGCAATATTGCATGCTCGTAAAGTAGTCTGTATTTTGAAGGATTGAGTGCATTGATGCACTGTCCACTAGGCATATGGATTCCATATCTATATAAACAACATTCAAGCAATAAATAATACAAAAAGAAAATACTTTCATATATATTACGGCGATGAATAGTCTGACATGGAATTTGAAAAGACATAAAGCAAGATACATTGCAGTAAATTAAGATACAGTGCTAGAAAAATAGAGTGCATATGGTCCATGACTAAAGATTGTCATCTTCCATGAAGTCTTCTGGCTTCCATGTAGTTTCTGGTAACACTGCCCCAACTATCAGGTTTGTCTCAGCGTGGGGCTTGAGACTTGCCTGGTAGAGATCTTGTAGGTGTTTTTAAGTGTGGCAGATTCTGGACCAGTGGCCAGCCATTCCGCATTTAGAACATTTATCCTCCCAGTCATTCTAGGGGGGACCACCATTGTTGGGCGTACACTTTTGCTTCTTTGCCACGAACTTCTGGTTCTGGGGTGGAGCCTGAGGAGTAGCCTTTTTCTGCTGCTTCTGTTCTTTCCATTTCTGGAACTTTGCCGTCTTATCCATCTTCTTCTTCTGGGAAGATTGGAAGTGTGCCTCTATGATCGCTCCTTATTTTACACCTTTTTTCTACTCATTTTCATGTCGTTTTGATCGCCCATATTGTGTTTTCCACGGTTATTCGACGATATCTCGTTGCTTTTCACTGTTTCTTGTTTTCGTCGTATTTCAGGAGATATTGAGCGATTTGAAACGAAAATGAGATCAAAGGATTTTCACACACTTCGGAGTGTCGACCACGAATTATTTGAGGAGTTATCAGGGCTTGAGGATGAGCAGAAGAGGAAGGAATTCGATAGAATTGGCAAGGAGGCGAGGAGGAGATGAAAAGACTCCAGATACAGCTCACTCGGGCGAGTAGATGTTTCACTCGGCCGAGTGAAGAGCTGTACTCGGCCGAGTGAAATGGATACGCACAGCAAATTTTCAACGTTCACTCGATCGAGCAAGGAAGTCCACTCGGCCAAGTGAGAAAGCTCACTCGCCCGAGTGATACAGGGATTTCATCCCGAGAAGCTGCCAAGTAACTGGAAATTCTGAGGAAGCCCACTCGACCGAGCTAGATTGCTCACTCGATCGAGTGAAGAAGCCCACTCAGCCGAGTCAGTCAGAGCGACAGACCGCCAGATCTTCCAAACTCTCTGTCTTTTATTGGGTCTGTCACTCGACCGAGTGACATGGGTCACTCGGCCGAGTGACGCATTCCGACTGCTACGCAGATTGTGATTTCTGGGCTGTGCAGGGGCAAATCTGTCAGGATTTTTTTGGATGAATTTGGCTTGTATTTAAACCTAGTTTTATCCTTATTTTAGGAGAGACTTCTATTATTTTTTGACTGCTATTCCTTTTGTAAATCTCAGCTGGAGATCATAGGCGACAATTTTGGTTTGTTCTTTCTTGCTAAAACTCTTATTTTTATGAATTTTATCTTCTCTACAATGAATTGTGCTATGATCTATTGCTTTATTTCTGAGATTTCCACGATGATTTGTGAGTAGTTTCATCGTTCTAGGGCATGGGGATGACCCCTATGGACCCGATATTTTGAATTGTGATGAATGAATAGAATTGTTGCTAGGATTGAAGAAAGGTTAGGTTTTGATTGATTTATTGCGAGTAGCTAAGAATTTCCATCGATTGGGATTTGCAAGAGATTGGATCCCAATTGATGGGAAGGCCTAGATATTTGACTTAGGTTTATAATCGAAATTCTCTAGATTTGGTTTGCAAGAGATTGGACCAAAGCTAGGATTTTTATTATAAATATATACTAATATTTGTTTGCAAGAGATTGGACGAATACGAATTATCATTACCTAGATCGTAGCTCGAGTTTGCACGAGAGTGGGCTCGGGTTGCGATTGGAAGATGATGTCGATCTTCACGCTAGTGGCTTAGGTTAGGGTTTGCACGAGAGTGGGCCCTAATCTAGGTTTGCTATAGACCTGTAATAGCACGAGAGCGTGAGCTTGGTTCTACATTAAGTTGAGACTAGTTCACCTACATTCAAGCTTTGCAACATTGATATTCATGATTCACAAGGATAAGAGACGGTCCGTAGTGGGGATTTCCTATCCCTAGATGCTTTATTATATTGAATTTTGTTTGCTATTTGAACGATTGTGACTTTACCATCAAAACTATTCTTATTCCATCAATAGCTAGGTGATCAAAGTAAGATACTGTCAATTGTCCTCCCTGTGTTCGATACCCACTCGTCACTGCACCATGTGCTTGCGATAAAACTACAGTCTTTTTCCGGGTGTATATCCAGGCGCGATCAAGTTTTTGGCGCCGTTGCCGGGGAGGCCAACAGTTTTCGATTTTGCTCACCCGGTTATATATCACCTTCTATCTTTCTTTTATTTCTTTTGATGCTCAAATTGACGTGCTCTTCCAGATTTTCCAATAAAATATTAAGCAGGTAACATGGGAGACTCGATGATGAGAACGGAGTCTAGCCCGGGAAATGATGATACCTTCGCAACCCTTCTGAAAGAACTAGTTGATGAGGTCCAAACCACAGGGGCCTTAGCCATCGACATTGAGGACCCCATCGAGCAACTATTTGCTAGCTTCGTGATGGATCAAATCTCTCCGGAAGGGACTATCGAGAGCAACATTAAAGGCGACGTGAGGGACGGCAAGTTATACTTTGAAGACAGTAAAGCATGCATCGGAGAGTTCTATACTCCCAAAGAGTCGATTTGGCATGCCGAGATTCAGGGAAGTACACCTTACGATCATCTCTCTGACATTTATGAACGCACTGACCTATCTCTTGATTCCAGGTGTGGACCGGAGGAAAATGGTAGTCCATTTGACGTCAACACGGAGTTGTGCAATGTCCACTCCGATGCACCCTCCTCACCATGAAGAGAATCTGAGCCAGTGTACGAGAGCCCACTCCCAGAGTGGGAACTAAACTCAGGCATGACTGAAGACGCCATGCTTTCACAGGAGGAGGAGGTAGGGGGTACAGCACCCCCTGAGGTAATACTGAAACTATGACCCCCTAATTTAAGGTATGCCTTCTTGGGAGAAAAACTGACCTATCCGGTGATCGTTAATTCAAACCTCAACCATGACCAGCTTGAAAGACTTTTAGATGTCCTCAGGAGTCATAAGGATGTCCTTGGCTACACCATTTCTGATCTAAAAGGAATAAGCCCTAGGCTTTGTACACATAGAATCCACCTAGAAAATACTGAAGCCACCTCCATAGAGCCTCAAAGGCGGTTAAACCCTAACATGAAGGAGGTGGTTAAGAAGAAAAATCCTCAAATTGCTTGAAGCCGACATTATCTATCATATCTCTGATAGTAGGTGGGTTAGTCCTGTTCATGTCGTCCCTAAAAAGGGGGGATGACCGTCATAAAAAACGATAAGGGAGAACCCATTTCCACACGCATTGTCACGGGATGGCGAATGTGTATTGCCTACAGGAAATTGAATAAAGCCACCTGTAAAGATCATTACCCATTGCCCTTCATTGACCAAATGTTAGAGCGCCTCGCTAAACATAAATTCTTTTGCTATTTGGACGGGTATTTGGGATTCTTTCAGATTCCCTTGCATGAAGCTAACCAAGAAAAGACCACTTTTACGTGCCCCTATGGTACATATGCTTACCGTAGAATGCCCTTCAGACTTTGTAATGCCCCCGCCACCTTCCAAAGGTGCATGACGTCCATCTTTTCTGATTGTATTGAGAACATCATGGAAGTCTTTATGGATGATTTTTCTGTCTATGGTGGTGAGTTTGACTCTTGTTTGACCAATCTTACTAAGGTGCTTAAAAGATGCCAACAAAATAATCTTACTCTTAATTGGGAGAAATGCCATTTTATGGTCACCGAGGGAATAGTTCTTGGGCATCTTGTCTCATCTAGAGGGATCGAGGTTGATAAGGCCAAGATTGAGGTAATTGAAAAACTTCCTCCTCCTATTAATGTCAAGGGAATTAGGGGATTTATTGGACATGCGGGATTTTACCGCCGCTTCATCAAAGATTTTGCCCTAATTGCCGACCCTTTACCGCCTTACTTGCTAAAGATGCTCCATTTGTCTTTTCAGGAGAGTGCTTGCAGGCATTTAATACATTGAAGGAAGCCCTCATCTCTGCCCACATTATACAACCGCCAGACTGGAGTCTTCCATTCGAACTTATGTGTGATGCAAGTGACCAAGCAATTGGAGTAGTGCTAGGACAAAGGAGGGATAAAAACTTCATGCAATATTCTACACAAGCAAAACCTTGGATGAGGCACAAACGAATTACACTACCACTGAAAAAGAGCTCTTGGCAGTTGTCTACTCTATTGAGAAGTTTCGATCCTACCTCATTGGATCCAAAGTGATTATGCACACCGATCATGCGGCATTGAAGTATCTACTAAGCAAAAAAGAAGCCATGCCAAGACTAATAAGATGGATACTATTATTGCAAGAATTTGACTTGGGAATTAGAGATAAGAAAGGCACGGACAACGTTGTGGCAGACCACTTGTCTAGGCTTGTTCGCGACGAGAAGGATGAAAGCCTACCGATTGATGACACTTTTGCCGACGAGAGGTTATTCGCAATTAGACCCGGAGAGGTGCCTTAGTATGCGGATTATGTGAAATATTTGGCATTCGGGATAAAACCATGTGGGATGGCCACGCAACAAAAAAGGAGGTTCATGCACGAAGCTGCAACTATTTTTGGGAAGACCCGTACTTCTTCAAGATATGCAAGGACGGGATCATACGGATGTGTTTTTTAAAAGAGGAGGCCACATCTATCATTTCGCATTGCCATGATATGCCTTGTGGGAGACATCACGCCACCTCCAAAACCACCGCAAAGATATTGCCGTGCGGGTTCTTTTGGCCAACCATGTTTAAAGACACACATGACTTCGTCAAGTATTGCGATAGATGCCAATGGACGGGAAATATTTCGAAAAGGAATGAGATGCCAATGAAACACATTTTTGAAATTGAGCTATTCGATTGTTGGGCAGTGGCTTTCATGCGACCTTTCCTATCTAGCAAATGAAACAAGTATATTCTATTGGTCGTTGACTACGTCTCGAAGTGGGTCGAGGCCATTGCTACCCCAACCAATGCTGCGAGGGTGGTATCCAAATTCTTTTAAAAAAACATATTCCCGCATTTTGGTGTGCCATGAACCTTGATAAGTGATGGATGAAGCCATTTTATAGAAAGCAAGTTCGAGGCCATGCTAAAGAAGTATGGGGTGAACCATAGAATCGGTATGGCTTACCATCCTCAGACGAGTGGACAAGTGGAAGTGTCAAACCGGGAAATCAAACAAATTCTAGAGAAGACTGTCGATAGATCTAAAAAGGATTGGTCCATGAAATTGAATGATGCACTATGGGCATATCGCACGGCCTTTCGCACTCCCATTGGCACCACCCCATACCATCTTGTTTATGGAAAAGCTTGTCATTTACCGGTAGAGTTGGAACATCGCGCCTATTGGGCAATCAAGACCTTAAATTATGACTACAAGAGCGCAACATTGCGCCAACTTCTAGACATCAATGAGCTTGACGAGATTAGACGGGATGCCTACGAGAGCTCTAGGATCTACAAGGAAAGAACGAGAATTCTCCACGACGCATGCATCACTGTCACGGACTTCAAGGTCGGGGACAAGGTCCTGTTATTCTTCTAGACTCCGACTCTTTCCCGGAAAGCTAAGGTTACGATGGTCGGGACCTTTCACCATCCGGCACATACAACCGGGAGGGGCCTTTGAGCTAGAAGGAAAGGACGGTGCCACCTTTAAGGTGAATGGGCAAAGGCTCAAGCATTACTCTGAGGGAGTCCCCACCAAAGAGGTTAATAGCATATATCTACTCAAGGGATGTGCCCATGATCTTTCATACCTCCTCGACGATGTCATTGATGATGCTATGCCATATGCTATCGGCGCCTTGCACAATAACGACTTCGAAGAAGACCAATCTTCTAGAGATGGAGAAATGTTAGGAGACCAACAGGATCATTCTAGGGTTGATGACAAAGACGACGCTGATGTCGCAAGAAATTAGAGAGCTATGCAAGCTCTCCGCGGCGAAAAATGCAAAGAAAGCCCCGTCGGACAATAAATTGTCGTCACCGGCAAAGAAAAAGAACGGGAAAAGCTCAAGCTTGGGGGACTCGTCTCCCATTACCACCCATGATGAAGGGGAGCCGAGGAATGCCCATGAATGATAACAATTAAATCCAAGTGGCCTTCCCGGCAAGTTTGACACGCGCATCTCACATGCGCCAAATATCGAGCATTAAACGAGAATCTTAAGGGGTCGAGCTCAAGACCTTAAAAGAGCGCTTGTCGGGAGGCAACTCGACGGTTTTGTCTTATTTTTAGTTGAATTTTTCATTTTTACTTTTGTTTTAGATCTTTCTTAGTGTTTAGAGTCAAGAGTCGATATAAATCCTGACAACGGGCTCTATTTTTCATGACAGGAGATGGAGAACGAGTAACCATTTGAATGGAGGATGACCATGACAAAGGAGAGTGCTCCAGAAATGTGCTCAAGCCTCAGGAGATGGAAGGAACTGACGGGGAGACGAAAAACAGAAAGTGTAGCAAAAACAGAGAGTTAGAGCTGAAAACAGCAAGCCACTGGGTCGAGTGAAATTTTCACTCAGCTGAGTGAAGACCTTACTCGGCCGAGTAGGGTACTGATCAGGGAAGATCCTAAAACTACTCTCTGTAATTTATATGCCACTCGGCTTAGTGACTATGTCACTCGACTGAGTGAATCTGACACTTTCAACACTTGAAAAACACTGAGTGGCAATGTCACTCGGCCAAGTAGCCATTGCCCACTCGGCCGAGTACAATAGCTGCTCGGTCGAGTCGCGACTTCTGATTCGAAATTTTTTTTATTATGGCCCACCATTTATAACCCAGCGGCTGCGGGCTCAAATTCCCATACTCGAAAATTTCCCAAATTTGCCCGAAGCTCTTCGTCTTCCCCCTCTCCTCGCCCGAATCACACTCGACCTCAGCGGAGCAACCCTAACAAGTCAGCCGAGTCGTCGCCCCCCATCGTCGACCCACGCTTGCCGTCGCTGCCTGCGCTGCATCTCCTGCTGACGTTCCTCCTCCATTGAATCCTATTTCGCTTATTTTTCTCCCAATCTCCGTTCCGTAAGCCCATTAAGCCCCGAATCTAAATTAATCTATATATATCTATTATCTCCAATCTTCTCCCATATATATGTTGATATTCATTGCTGATTTGTCTATTTGTGTTTCAGCTAGCTTGGGTGAGATTCAGGACGGATTTGGAGCTTTACGGAGGAGGCGATTCTTTGCATGCATCCGCTGCTTGCTTTCACATCGTGTTCGGGTACACTCGTTCCACATTTTCAGCACTTCGTATTTTTTTGGGGTAGGCACTCATCGCGGCTCACATGTCGCCCCGTACTAGGTCACTGATCGGCCCCGGGCGTACACCCAAAAGAGCGACCGTGTAGTTTTATCGCAAGCGCACGGTGTAGCGACGAGCGGGTATCGAACACAGGGAGGACGAATGACAGTGCCTTCTCCGAACAACCTGGCTATAGGGAAAGAAAAGAGGGAATTTGCCTTTCGGCGATCCTGTCACAATCGTCAGACAAAGTAAAGAGATATCAAATCAAATAAAGACGCCTAGGGAATAGGGAATCCCCGCTACTTACCGTATCTCGTCAATGTGATTCATTGGTATCACAATTGCTAGGGTAGAATCTCGGATGAACTAGTTGCAACTGAATGTAAAACCTAGCTCACGCTCTCGCGCTGTTGCCGGTCTATAGCAAACCTAGGCTCAGGCCCAATCTCTTGCAAACCCTAGCCTAGGCAAGCTTGCATTAGGATCAATGTCATCGTTCAATCGCGTCCTGAGCCCACTCTCGTGCAAACTCGGGCCACGACCTAGGTTGGGATAGTTCCTACCCGTCCAATCTATTCTAAACGGGTATCGGTATAGAATCGCAACCGAGAACCCTAGTATCAGTCCAATCACTTGCAAACCGATACTACGGAAACTCAATTTCAACCCAATTCGGATTTCTAGGGTTTCCTATCGAATTGGGATCCAATCTCTTGCAAATCCCAATCGATATGAACACCTAGCTATCCGTAATATATCGATCCCAAACTAACCCTAATAGCAATTCTAGCAATAATTCTACCAAATCATCACAAATCGGAAATTGGGCTCGTAGGGTTCATCCCCACGCCCTAAGACGTTAGGACTACTCACAAATCATTTCATAAATAGAAGAATAATCAATTGGAATAGCAATAGAATTCATAGCAATACTCAAATAAGCAATAAAAATAAGATTTTTAATGAAGAGGGAGACAAACCAATAGAGTTCTCCAAGAATCCAACAAAAATAACCTTTTCTCTCCTCTCCAATCACAAGAATCAAAAGCTAAAAAGTTTAATCTAAAAGGCTACCAAAAAGTATGGAAAAGCTCTCTAACCAATGTTAAAAACTGGGGTTAAATACCCCCCAAAATCGCCCAAAAAACTGTGACAAAATTGCCCCTGCGCAGCCTGAAAATCGCAATTTACGCTACAGGCAGCGCAGCTCACTCGGCCGAGTGACAATAGTCGCTCGGCCGAGTGAGCGACCCTGAGAATTTCCAATAAGTCTGGGGTCTTGGGGGTATTCACTTCGGGCGTCGCTCGGCCGAGTGAGTTGTCGTCACTCGGCCGATGGGCTTCTCTTCACTCGGGCGGTCGACAATTGCCACTCGGCCGAGTGGGTCTTCTGATGCTCAGACTGACGAAAAACAGTAAGTTGTGAGTTTTTGATGGACGTCGTCTGAGTTCCACTCGGGCAGACGGAGTTTCGTCACTCGGCCATGCGGCTTCTGATGCTCGGCCGAGTGCACACTTGGAGCGTGTCCGATCTGGCCGGCCGAGCAGGGTCTTCTGGTCGGCCGAGTGACTCCTTCACTCGGCCGAGTGAGACACTAAAAATGCCCATTCTGAGTGTTTTTGCCTCCTCGTCGCTCCTACGACGTTCTTTCTTCTTCCGCTCCTCTCCAATCTGAAAATACCCCTCGGGGAAGTTGCCGGTGACACTCTGGAGTAGGTGTATCTCGGAATCACTCCAAATCGCTCCAAATCTCCTGAAATACGACAAAAACAACAAATCGTGAAAAGTATCGCAATATTGTCGATAAATCGTGAAAAACGTGATTTGAGCGATCTAAATGGCATGCAAACATGCGGAAAAAAGGTGTAAAATATGGAGTGATCAGTCACGCACGCGGGCGCCCGCTTCCAAGCAGAAGAGGTCGAGCGATCTTGGCTCCTCTTCCGCTAGGGTGGACTCCCCTCCACCTAGCCCGCCACCACCCACACACCTGCCTCCTTGACGTTGCCCCCGATTTGCTAGCCGCAAATGGCCGGGGGACCCGCGTGAGGGTTTAGATATTTGTAACCGCAAGCGCACGGTGTTGTAGTGTGGCTTGGGGGTCGAACATAGGGAGGCTAGGATGTGCTTGTGTCAAGGAGGACCAAAATCACCCCGTGGGCGAGCTAGCCCGAATCGCTTGATGGGTTGTCACGGAAAGGAATGCAAGGTATGAACAATAAGAAAATAAACCCGTGACTTTGGTTTCCACTCCAACGAGCGACTCTCACCGATACCGCCTACGGGTAGGATGGCGATCGGAATTAGGGTCTAATGGTGAGACGTTGCCTCTGAAAGTGGTACCGGCATCCCATGGGCCCGATATTCCGGTCGGTGCCCAGGATGATACACCGGACTTCCCTGATTCGATCAGTGGGCACTCCCGTGTCCATTAACACTGATCGATTCCGGGAGCACTAAGTTCGCAACGATAACTCCCAACGTCTCATCCTGCCGCTCCCGCGCGCTAGGATTCGGCGTCTACGCTAAGGGCGTGAGCTATGGCTAGGGAGTCAACCGCCAAGTTTATTCCCCCTTGGCCCAACGGTCAAAGGCGGTCTTTTTCCCGCCGATGACAATAAAACACCTCGCGTTCCCGTTAGATTCCTAATCCCTATCGATTTCCTAACCCTATGGATGCATCGGGAAGAGCCCCCGAAGGGGTTTCCGCCAAAATCCCAGATTTGGGAACTACTCACAAATATTCATTAAAAAGCGATCTAAACGAAAATGAACCGTTGAAATCATAATCAGACGATTGGAATGCGAAGGTAGTAGAGCAATTAAGATAATACTAAAGTTTGAGAAAGATCCGAAAACTTACAATAGAAAAGTAATTACAGCCGTCACAATAGGAGAAAACAGTAAAAACTAACAGCTCCCCGTTTCTGGAACCCTAGGGGTCCTATTTATAGGATCTCGTATCACCCGATCGGATGACAAGTCAACCGATCGGGTGATCCGTTACAAATAATAAACAGAAAACGGCGGACTTTCACCTGGTCATATGAACCGGTCGGTTGAGTTCTTGGAGTGACCGGTTGGATCTTGGCGCCATCGGGTGAAGGGATCGGTTGGGTGCCCGTGTCTCGATTCCTCAGCGTCAGCTACAGATGAAACGATCGGGTGAGAGTCACCCGATCGGTTGGAATTTGGCTTGAAAAGACAGAGAGTTGGCCCCGTTGAACCGGCCTGTGAACCAGTCGGGTGACATTCACTTGAGCTCTGGCTGAGACCGGGTGGTGCACGCGTGCATCACCCGATCGGTTGGAGATGACCAACCGACCGGGTGAGGGGCTGAAAGATGTATTCTACATCGTTTGACCCTCTGGATCACGCGTGACTCCTCCCGTTGCTCCGGGGACTTGAGATATCGTCGTTAAACGTCCCCTACGCGGGCAATCTCCTGCAAACATGGAGAAACAAAGAAAAGTGAAAGAAAACGAGAAAATACGAGAAAACGAATAAAAGACGGTGGAAAATACGGAGAAACACAAAAGAAAACGTGCGTGAATATATGAAATATAAACGCACGTCAAAATCCCCCAAGCTGAACTCTTCCTCGTCCTCGAGGAAGACGAGTGAGAGTAGGAGCTCGGAGGGGAAAAATAGAGAGAAAGAGAGAAAAAGAAAACTCTATATCCTAGATCGTCCGTCAGAGCCAACAAAATCAAAAACGACACACCAAGCAAGCAAACGTCAAATCACATCACTAAACCTAGGAAAACGAGTCCCCGTAAGTGCCGTGGGCCCACGCGGTGAAGCGCGAGTGAGTGTGGTCGTGCGGTAGCAGTCGGTGTCGCTATCTACGATGTGCAATAAAGCTCGATATACACAGACCCAGGAAACGACCCAAATACCAATTCGAATTTGAAATTGCGGTGAATATTAGTTCAAGCATGCATGATAAGAGTATAAGAATAGAAGCGTATCATGCATCGAGGATTCCATAAATAGGGTTAAGGAAATCACGCCACTATAGCCTAGATACTAGCTAAAAAGTTCCTAAGCCAAGTGTTTTCGAAAACGATGGGGGTTGAGATGATGTGGAGTAGAACACTCGGTGCAAATTCTCGCCTTCCCCTTATTCATGGCAAGTAGGAATATATTCACAATGGAAAATTTTTTTTTGGGTTTTGGGTATTTGTATTTTTTTTTGGCTTTTTGGCTATACAAAAATTTTCTTTTCTTTTCTTATTGGGTTTTTCTTTTCTTTTCTCTTTTTTTGGATTTTTTGGTTTTTGGCTATACACATGTGTACTCTCCCAAGTGGAAGAACGGTACACGACGAGGGGATTTGCACCAAGTAAAACAAAAAAGAAGTCGGAATCTAAACACTTGGGCAAAGGAAACTATTCTCGCTAAATAGAGCATAGGCTAAATGGGTTGTCCTAGTCCTTAATTGAGGAATCCCGACACATGCGAAATGAAGTACATGATAAATATAAATAACATGCAGAAGCAGACATGGAAAATAAATACCGCATATTTAAATCGAAGCATGATAATCTAGGGGTCATTCCTGGACAGGTATATAAAGTAAAATCACAAAGTAGAAGCACACCAAATAGCTAGGCACGATGCACGACTCACACAATGCTAAGTGGACCCACGATGCGTGAAATGCAAGAGGACTCGAAATCCTAGTGTAAGTGAGTGTGATTATCGATGCCATGCTAGGTGTGTGTGATTTTGTGGCGATTCATCATAGGGTTCATTTCTAGGAGAAAGAGATAAAAAGAAGAGAAGAGAAAAAATAAAAAATAAAAAACACGATGAAAACGACACCAAAAAGAAAAAGAAAGACTCAAATGGCACACACAGTGCGACTCCCCCAAGCTGAAGCTTACATTGCCCTCAATGCAATATGAGTGAGTACGGGAGGGCAATGAAGATGGGGGGGAATACGCACTGACACAAAAAGAAATGAGAACGAGGAAAACACAGAGATGAAACTGAAAATAAAGAAAAATCAAAATCAAAATCAAACGACACGAAAATAGAAATAAAATCATACGACACGACACTCAAAAGGGGAGAAACAAGCAAACACACAAAAATGAGAAAAAATAAGACACGACAACACACCAAAATAGACGTCCCCCAAGCTAGACATGACAGTGCTAGCGAATAAAATGTGATCGTGAAATGCAGAAATATGCAAGGGGGAGTCAAAAACAAACAAGGTGAAATCAAAAAGCAGGAGAAGGTGAGTCCTCGCCCTCGGAAGAGGGTGTGGCTGGGTGGTCGGGGGAGGCTGGGGCTGTGCGGAGAAGTGGGGAACGAGGTGGAGGAATAGGGGCAGCGGTGGTGTGAACGATGGGAGGAGTGTTGGTTGAGGTGGGTGGTGGTGGTAGGACGGCGATCACGGCGGTGGTGAGAGGAATAGAAATAGGGGAAGAAGATGTGGTGGTGACGGTAGTGGGTGGTGGTGGGAGCGATTTGGAGCGCACCGGCAATTTCCTTCGACACATATATGAAGTGATGGAGGAGGAGGGAGGAGGTAGCGTGGGTGCAATGGAAGTGGTCGGGAGGGGGGAAGTGGATACCGGGATGGGAATAGATGAGGGAGGAGAAGAATGTGGTGAGGGAGGTGATGGATGTGGGGATGTGTGGGAGGGTGGGGGAGAAGATCGTCGAGGTGGTGAAGGTGGAGGTGGGCCGTGGATGTGAGTGAGAAGGCGAAGAATGGCGGCCACGTTCCTCTCAAGTGCGAGGAAACGTGGGTGAGTGAGAAAGGAGGACGGTGATGGGTCCAAGGAGGCAGAGGACATGGAGAGATCACGGAGGGCAGCGACCTCCCTTTCAAGACCAAGACGGGCAGAGACCTGGCGGCGACCAAAGTATGTGGACTGACGTGAGGCAGAAGTGGTGCCGGCAGGTAAGGTGGAAGTGGTGTCGGCGGCGGTGGTCATGCCGGCACAGGAGACAAGGCCAGAAATGGCCGCTAAGAGGTGCTCAGAAGCGATGGTGCCCGGGACAGAAACAGGACGACTCGGGCCAGCCCCCATATCTCCCCGAGACGTAGGGATATCCTACTCGCCTATGTGGGCGGCAGGGGACGGTGGTCTGCGTGCGTCCGCGGGAAGGAAAGGAAGGTGCAACCCCGCTAGGAAGTTCGGATCGGGTGGTAAGGTCCAATCTCCCACAAGAGCTATGGTCATGTGAGCGGGGTTGGGGAGAATGGTGTAAGGGGCTGGGGGGTGGCCATAATTGAAGATGAAGCGGCCATCGAAGTGGAGTTTAATCATGTGAATGTGCCGCAGGACATCAATATCTAGCTGTGAGGGTCCTGCGGCAGCGGGAAGATTATTGGGGATGGGAATATTAAATTGGGGGTAAGAACAAATGATAGTAATGATGCCCCCACAACAAAACTTCCCCTTACCGGCCCGACTGATCTCGAGAAGCTTGTAAACAAGCCAATCGCCACCATGGATGGGGACGGTAGGGGCCCTAAAGCTAATCCCATCATCGTCCTGGACAAAAGGGAAAGTCATGGCCCAGAGGATAAAAAGGTCAGGGATAGTCACGGTGCCGGACTCGTCCCTGGGAAAAAATGCAGATGATATGATCATGTGGGCCAAACGAAATACGGGATGGATGATGGAGGAGGCCTTGGCCCTACCTCGGGGATAGCTATGGAGCAGTGTGAGGCGGAACCAGAATTGATCGACGTTAAACTCGGGCGTGTACCCGTAGTGTCGGATGGAGTCATCCCCAAGATTGGGGAAACCAAATATATCGTTAATGGTATTCAGATTTGTGGTGACACTCTTGTTACGCACCCGGAATTTTATGATCGACCCGGACTCCCAAACAAGTGTAGAGAGAAATTCGAGGGTGAGTGACGGGTAGGATAAGGCAGAGGCATTAAGAAAGGCCAACCAACCTAAGTTAGCGAAAAGAGATTCGACTTCGATGAAGACACCGAGATCGACAAGTGACTGTGTATGCGGGAACTTAGTTGATAGATGCCCCCGAGCATCGAGCCTAAGATAAAAATCCTTGTGTTCCTGGTTCCTAAAGATATACCCATGCGGGCCCAACATTGGGTCCACAGGGGGGATAACAGGCGGGGGAGGGCCTAGTGTCAGTGCTCGTGTGTGGGGAGCGGGACGTGTTTGTTTTCGTCTCTTTCGAGATGGTTCCTCCTCCCACAAAATCCCCTTCCCCTTGTCTTTATCCTTAGCCATGCGTGAGTGTGCATGTATGAATGAGTGCAAAAAGCAATGAATGCACACTAACACAAGCAAAATGAGCAAGCACAATTTATAGGGCAAAAATAGAAATATGAGCGTAGGAGCGAGTGTACCCAAGCGAAATGGCGAAGCTTGCTCGTAGATGTCCCCACGTCATGAATGAGAGAAGCGTGGAGCCGCGGCGACCTCTTTCAGTAAGAATTTTCGAAATAGGCGTTGTTTGGGGGGAATTAGGTCAGAAATTCGAAATGAAGGTGAGAGAGAATGAAAATGATGGAGAGATTGATGGAGGAGGTGGAGAGAGGGAGTATTGGAGGAGTGGAGGATGTGGGGGAGTGAAATCCGGCCGTTGGGGAGGAGGAGGAGGTGAATCGACGGCGGAATGGGCGATCGGGCGAGGGTGAATGCGAACGGGTGGTCGGGGGTATTTATAGGGTTTTAAGTCGAACCGATCGGGTGACTTGTCACCCGATCGGTTGACTGTTAGGTCGAAAACTCTTACCGAAGAAGTGCTACAGGCGAATCGATCGGTTGACTTGTCAACCGATCGGTTGGCCGCTCCACTCATTTTCCCGAGAATTGAGGGTTGCTCACCCGGTCGCCTCAACCGATCACGCTTTAACTCAACCGATCGGTTGATATTTCCCAAAAATTTCCCGAGAATTCTCCCCAGATCACCCGGTCTGTCACACGGTCTCTCCATTCTTCACCCGATCGGTTCATTTGGGGACAGATGCGGCTTGTATCTGATACATCCTAACCAATCGGTTGAGTTATCAACCGATCGGTTGGGGCTTTGTTTCCTGCAAAAACCAACAGATTGTCTAAGTCCCTGAACGGATGTTCTTGCGGCTGATTTTATTTATAAAAATAGATAAAATAAAGTCAAAAATAACACTAAAAAGTGGGGCAAAAGTTTAGAGCATGGGTTGCCTCCCATGAAGCGCACTTGTTTAACGTCATTGGCTCGACGCCCTCAAGTGATGTTCACGGTGGTTGATACATGTGATGCCCGAAGTTCGGCATCTCTTCTTCATCGGAGCTTACGGCCTTTGGAGTAGTCAACGACTGGAGAAAGATTTGCTTGACAACCCTCTCCTTGTTTTTGGGATCGGGGGCTTCTCTTTCGTATTGGAGCTTACCGCCATCTTCTTAAGGATCCGGACCTCGTCTTTGGTGAGGTCCATGGGTTCTTTCCCCGTTCTCCTCATAGGAGGAGCCTTGGGGAACCCGGGAGTGGTCGTACGTGCTGCATTCGCTTTCCCAGTAGCATCATTGTTCTTGGGGCCGTCTTGGTCTTCTGAATCCCCCAAGTTATCGGGGGGATTTCTTAAGAGAATCTCCTAGGAGCTCTCCTCAGCAGCTTTATCTTCTTCCACCTCCAGCAAATTACACCGAGGATCATCTGGGGGATCGGGATACTTCATGGGACAACCCCAGATCAAATTCAACCTTTTCCCCACTGACGTTTAGCGAAAGTTTTCCATTCTTCACATCAATCAAAACGCCAGCAGTGGCCATGAAAGGCCGTCCCAGGATGATGGGACTGTGTGCGTCTTCAGGCATGTCCATGACAACGAAGTCCACTGGCACATGCACCCCTTTTACATTAACGGGGAGGTCATCCACAATCCCCACCGGATATTTGACCGACCGGTCAGCAAGTTGTAGGGTCATACCGGTGGGATCCAAATCACACATTCCAATCCTCTTATACATCGATAAGGGCATCAAACTGACACTCGCTCCGAGATCGACGAGTGCACGATGAATCTTTACTGCCCCAATCGTGCAAGGGATTGAGAAGCTCCCCTGGTCTTTAAGTTTCGACGGATTTGCCCTCTGGATGAGAGCGCTACACTCCGCCGTCAACACTACTTTCTCCTTTCTAGACCCTCTCGTCACCAAATCCTTCAGGAATTTTGCATAGGAGGGGATTGTTTCGATTGCTTCCAGGAAGGGGATTTGCAAGTTCAGATCCTTGACCATGGCGAAGAACTTGCCATATATCTCATCGATTTTGGCCTGAGCTAACCGTTGTGGAAAAGGCACAACGGGTTTGAACACTTTCAGGCTCCCTTCCTTGTTCTTCTTCTTCTCTTCTTCAGAGACTCCCTCCGGAGTCGTAGGATTTGATGACGAAGCACCGGCGTCGTTTGATTTTTAGATCGGTCGCTCGACGACCAACGGTGCTTCCGGTCTGTTAGGGGGCACTCTAGTAGGGATTTGTGTCCCGCTTCTCAGAACGATAGCGGACACATTTGCGTGCTCGTGCACGAGTGCCGACGTTTGGGTTGCTCCCCTCGGGTTCACCTCAGGTTGTGGAGGCAATTGGTTTTGTGACCTTGAAAGGGTCGCCACTTGTAACTGACGTGTGCCATGCTGGCGGTGAACCGCGTGGCACAGGGGGTTTAGATATTTGTAACCGCAAGCGCACGGTGTTGTAGTGTGGCTTGGGGGTCGAACACAGGGACGCTAGGATGTGCTTGTGTCAAGGAGGACCAAAATCACCCCGTGGGCGAGCTAGCCCAAATCGGTTGATGGGTTGTCACGGAAAGTAATGCAGGGTATGAACAATAAGAAAATAAACCCAGGACTTTGGTTTCCACTCCAACGAGCGACTCTCGCCGATGCGGCCTACGGGTAGGATGGTGATCGGAATTAGGGTCTAATGGTGAGACGTTGCCTCTGAAAGTGGTACCGGCATCCCATGGGCCCGATATTCCGGTCGGTGCCCAGGATGATACACTGGACTTCCCGGATTCGATCAGTGGGCACTCCCGTGTCCATTAACAATGATCGATTCCGGGAGCACTAAGCTCGCAACGATAACTCCCGACGTCTCATCCTGCCGCTCCCGCGCGCTAGGATTCGGCGTCTACGCTAAGGGCGTGAGCTATGGCTAGGGAGTCAACCGCCAAGTTTATTCCCCCTTGGCCCAACGGTCAAAGGCGGTCTTTTTCCCGTCGATGACAATGAAACACCCCGCGTAACCGTTAGATCCCTAATCCCTATCGATTTCCTAGCCCTATGGATGCATCGGGAAGAGCCCCCGAAGGGGTTTCCGACAAAATCCCAGATTTGGGAACTACTCACAAAAATTCATTAAAAAGAGATCTAAACGAAAATGACCGTTGAAATCATAATCAGGCGATTGAAATGCGAAGGTAGTAGAGCAATTAAGATAATACTAAAGTTTGAGAAAGATCCGAATACTTACAATAGAAAAGTAATTGCAGCCGTCACAAAAGGAGAAAACAGTTAAAACTAGCAGCTCCACGTTTCTGGAACCCTAGGGGTTCTATTTATATGCTCTCGTATCACCCGATCGGTTGACAAGTCAACCGATCGGGTGATCCGCTACAGATAATAACAGAAAACGGAGAACTTTCACCCGATCATATGAACCGGTCGGTTGAGTTCTTGGAGTGACCGGTTGGATCTTGGAACCATCGGGTGAAGGGATCGGTTGGGTGCCCGTGTCTTCGGCTCTTCAGCATCAGCTACAGATGAACCGATCGGGTGAGAGTCACCCGATCGATTGGAATTTGGCTCGAGAAGACAGAGAGTTGGCCCCAGTTGAACCGGCCTCTGAACCGGTCGGGTGACTTCCACTTGAGCTCCGGCTGAGACCGGGTGGTGCACGCGTGCATCACCCGATCGGTTGGAGATGACCAACCGACCAGGTGAGGGGCTGAAAGATGTATTCTTCGTCGTTTGACACCCTGGATCACGCGTGACTCCTCCCGTTGCTCCGGGGACTTGAGATATCGTCCTTAAACGTCCCCTACGCGGGCAATCTCCTGCAAACATGGAGAAACAAAGAAAAGTGAAAGAAAACGAGAAAATACGAGAAAACGAATAAAAGACGGCGGAAAATACAGAGAAACACAAAAGAAAACGTGCGTGAATATATGAAATATAAACGCACGTCAAAATCCCCCAAGCTGAACTCTTCCTCGTCCTCGAGGAAGACGAGTGAGAGTAGGAGCTCGGAGGGGAAAAATAGAGAGAAAGAGAGAAAAAGAAAACTCTATATCCTAGATCGTCCGTCAGAGCCAACAAAATCAAAAACGACACACCAAGCAAGAAAACGTCAAATCACATCACTAAACCTAGGAAAACGAGTCCCAGTAAGTGTCGTGGGCCCATGCGGTGAAGCGCGTGTGAGTGCGGTCGTGTGCTAGCAAATGGTGTCGCTTTCTACAATGTGCTATGAGCTCATATACGCAAATCCAGGAAATGACCCAAATACCGATTCGAATTTGAAATTGCGGTGAATATTAGTTCGAGCCTGCATGAGAAGAGTATAAGAAGTGAAACGTATCATGCATCGGGGACTCCACAACTAGGGTTAAGGAAATCACGCCACTATAGACTAGATACTAGCTAAAAAGTTCCTAAGCCAAGTGTTTTCGAAAACGATGGGGGTTGAGATGATGTGGAGTAGAACACTCGGTGCAAATTCTTGCCTTCCCTTTATTCTCGGTAGGTAGGAAAAATATTCACACTTGAAATTTTTTTTTTTTTTGGGTTTTGGGTATTTGTATTTTTTTTTGCTTTTTGGCTATACAAAAATTTTCTATTCTTTTCTTTTTGGGTTTTTCTATTCTTTTCTCTTCTTTTTTTTTTGGATTTTTGGGGTTTTGGCTATACACATGTGTACTCTCCCAAGTGGGAGAACGGTACACGACGAGGGGATTTGCACCAAGTAAAATAAAAAAGAAGTCGAAATCTAAACACTTGGGCAAAGGAACTATTCTCGCTAAATAGAGCATATGCTAAATGGGTTATCCTAGTCCTTAATTGTGGAATCCCGACGCATGCGAATTGAAATATACGATATAAATATAGCATTCATATAGTAGAAGCAAATACCGCATATTCAAATCGAAGCATGATAATCTAGGGGTCATTCCTAGACAGGTATATAAAGTAAAATCACAAAGTAGAAGCACACCAAATAGCTAGGCACGATGTACGACTCACAAAAAGCTGAGTGGACCCACGATGCGTGAAATGCAAGAGGACTCGAAACCCCAGGGTCAGTGAGTGTGATTATCGATGCCATGCTAGGTGTGTGTGATTTTTTGGCGATTCATCATAGGGTTCATCTCTAGGAGAAAGAGATAAAAAGATGAGAAGAGAAAAAAAAGAAAAAATAAAAAACACGATGAAAACGACACAAAAACGAAAAAGAAAGACTCAAACGACACACACAGTGCGACTCCCCCAAGCTGAAGTTTGCATTGCCCTCAATGCAATATGAGTGAGTACGGGAGGGCAATGAAGATGGGTGGGGAATACGCACCGTCACAAAAAGAAATGAAAACGAGGGAAACACAGAGATGAGATTGAAAATAAAGAAAGATCAAAATCAAAATCAAACGACACAAAAATAGAAATAAAACCACACGACACGACACTCAAAAGGGGAAAAATAAGCACACACACAAAAATGAGAAAAACAACAAAACACGACAACACACCAAAATAGACGTCCCCCAAGCTAGATATGACACTGCTAGCAAATAAAATGTGATCGTGAAATGCAGAAATAAGCAAGGGGGAGTCAATCGGATTCGCTGGTACTGGAATGGTAAGGGGAGGGGGAGGAGGGTGGGGAATAGTGAATGAAAGAATCCTCAGAGGAAGAGGAGGGTGTGCCTATGGGGGAAGGAGGGGCGACAGGCTGGAGCACGGGAGGATCGATGTGCACCGGGGGGCTGTGGTGGAGAAAGACAGTACCAGGTGGGCCGACAGTTGGGTGCCAATCGGGAGGATCTAAGGGTGGTAGATACACTAATGGAGAATACCAAGGATCGGGGTAAAATTCCCAAGGCAGATGCGATGGGGGGTAGGGTAGTCGCAAAGGGACCAAAGGTGGCAGGATCGCGAAAGGTTCGCAGGCGGGGCTATAGAGGTAGACATCACGGTCTTCACCGAAGGGAGTGAGCATATTGATATCGATCAAGTAATCGCGATCAATACGGCTACGTCCAGGCAAAATAGGGAGGTCAGGTGGCACTCTCAAGACGCAGCTGACAATAAGAGTGATCATCCCACCACAACAGATGGATCCAGAATTGGTGCGGCTAACAGCAAAAATTTCGTGGACGATCCAATGAGTGGCGTTTATGGGCATAGGGATGTGCCCAAGGATCCTGTCATCGGACATGGCATAGAGAAAGAAGAGCTCATCCCTAGATACAGTGGACACATCCACGTGGGAGAAAACAGTGTTGGCAAGGATGCAATGGGCGAGGCGGTAACACGGGTGAATAATGTAGGAGGCAGGAGCCTCGGGTGGAAAGGTGTTGTACCGGGTAAATCATTGCCAAACACCATCAGCCTGAAATTGAGAGTAGATGTCAGTTCGGTCGTGGGTGGAATGTTCAGTATTAAGATCGGGGTGACGGAGATTGAGGATATTGTTCAACTCGATGAAACCCAGAGAAAAGTCGCAGTTGAAAGCGCTGAAGGAGAAACCCCCATCAAACAACTCGAGGGAACTGAGGAATTCAAGCGTGAGATTTCTGTGTGTGTGAGCATGGATGTAAGAGAGGGTATGGCACCCGATACAGTTGAAAATTCTGGCGACGCCGTTCGAGAGCCCTAGAGCTTCGAGTGTGGGGCGATCGGCGAAGAGTGTAGGTCTCATCAGGCGATGAAGAAGTGCTCGCAAACGGTCAGACTGTTCTTCCATAGAAGGGTTTATGCCAAGGAAAGAGGGGGAAAAGGGGCCGTGGAGCGGATCACGGCGCGAAGATGATGCAATCTCTTTCCCTTTCTTAGACATGGTGACTATGTGGGTGGTGAAGATGAAAGTGGGGGCGTGCCTATGATGGATATAGAGCAAGTGAAGCAGGTACAACACCAATTTAGGATATTACACATAAAGTAAGAGATGTGTAGAGTGGAAGAGTGTTACCCATCAATGTAGCAAGATCAAGCTCCCGGGGGACTCGTGTAGTAGGAGGGAGCAATTCGGGAAGCCGCCGCTCGCTGATCCGACAAGAAACAGGTTTTCGAAAATTTTGGTGGATAGGGTTAGGGTTTGGGTGTTTTGATGATGGAACGTCGACGATGACAAGGTGGCGGGGGTGTGGAAGTATGGGAGTGAGAGGGGATGAGGGTTTAGGGGCAGTATGTTGGGTGGAGAAGGTCGATTCGATTGTTGGAGAGTGTGTAGCCGCGTGAAGGGAATTTTCGGGGGTCAGGTGGCTGTCATCGTGCGGTAGGGGTATTTATATAGGAAGATATATGCCCATAAGGCAATTTATCTTGATTATACGTCTTGTTCATACCGTATATGGTACGTATTATTCTAAGTATAAAATCATTTGTATTAATATACTTAGATAATATCCATAGACTTATAGTTAGGTCCTTACATATCTAGATGAGATCTCGATTATGAGTAAGTAAGCGACCGAATAGAAACGTAAGTCTTAAACGGTTCGTGATCATAGATGTGTCGAGAACTGGATATCGACACATCGGATAGATCATTGTGTCTTCGTCTTACCTTCAGGTAATGATGATCTCATAGTCATTCGACTTGGTGAAGTCGGAGACGAGACACATGTGCTCATTGGAGAATGAGTCCACTGAACGACCAAGTTAGAGTTATTAAATGGTTAACTTTAATGATCTGTCTTTAATAACTCTAGGGTGATGATAGGTTAGTTGATCCTTAAGACCGGAAGTCATCTGTACCAACCTGTGAGCAGACGGTGTAGCTTAGACCCATGATCTAGCTTCGAGGACCAGTCCTGATGAAAGATCTTAGGTTGGGTTGCACCTGAAGCTCTCAATGTGAGTAAATGACTAAGATGGGATTCATCACTTCCATTAAAGGGAAGTTAGTGTTATAGGCTCAGTACGGTCTTTATGTTAATCTTCGACCGGGGTACGTTGCAAGTAGTACAACGTGTATACAATAAAGACCGCCGTATACTGACCAATGTTGTCTAATAGGGTTGACAGAAAACCATACCCTAGGCCAACAATAACATAGTCTTGACGAAGGGATTTTAGCTAACGGAATTCGTCACTGACACAGCCAATGCAAACCCTATGATACTTTTGTCAAAGGGTCGATCACGTTATGATGACTCTGAAACAGGGACGACAGCTACTGCTCGTAATAACCGTCGTCTAGGGGTTTCGAGCCCCAACCTGTAGTAAGGTCAGGCTGTAGGGTCTCACACCGAGTAGTGCTCGTGTCTTAGTAATAGGAATATAGAATAGAGAGAAATATCATTTGATGATATTCACAAGTTAAGTTGTGAAAGTTAGTCGCATTAGCAATAGGGACACAACGTTGCATTAGATGCTAACTTTGACTAAACGTGCTGTAAATTAGTTACAACGAATTTAGTAGGAACAAACTTGTTGGAAAGGGTTACCTGGATGACGGGATCGTCCCGGTCTAAACACAGGTTCAAACCGCGTCCAAATCGGAGCTCAAACGAGTCCAGAAACGCAGAAAGAGTTCAAGGGGAACTGGGTTAGACCCACTGGGCCAAAAGGCCCATGTGCAAAGGCAAAACGGGCGCCGCCCGCTGGCTGCAACGGGCGCGGCCCGCTGTGTGCAGCGGGCGCGGCTCGCTACGGCAGCGGGCGGGCGGCCCGCCCTTGCTCCCTTGGGCGGGCGCGCCCGCAACTTAAGTCAAAATTAGGTTTTTTGAAACCCCTAATGACGGCTACGAATTTTGTGAAATTGCTAAACTTTGAGCAATTGTTTGAGTGGTCAAACGAAGTCGAAATTCGTCACCGTCAGTTCCTACGCGTTCACCATTCCAAGCTTTTCTGATTGATAGCTTGTTTGGTGTCTGAAGTTTAGTATGCAAGGAGAATTAATTCGTTAAAGTTTGACTTTGTGAAAGGCTAACTTTAAAGTTGAAATTAAGCCAAATGGCTTAATTGAATTTTTCTCTTCATGGGAATTGTCCCACATTGCCCGCAACGAGAAGTTGAGTGATCACTTCCTATATAAATAGGGGTGCACTCTCCTCGTTGAAACACACACAAGTCAATGATCGGGTAGCTCCAGAATTTTAGAGCAAGCTCGATCCACGAATAAACTCTCTCTCTATTTTTCCTGTTCTCCGGAGTAGTCCTAGCACGACAACGAAGGGGGTTTGGATCTGATCCAGACATCTAAGACGCGGGTTTCTTCTCAAGTGAAACTTTCTACCGCGTGTGATCGGCTCGAAGGCGAAAGCAGCTCGGGCGGATCGGTGCGAGGGTGCGAGGCAGCTCAGGGAGATCGGGTCAACGCGGCTCGGCTACGAGGAGCTTCACAAGACGGTGCGGTACATCTTGCCTGCTCCAGGGCCAAGATTCCGGGTATGTGGTTAAGCGTTTTCTAGTATAGTTTTAACTAGTCGCTTTAGTGTAGATCCTTCTTGGGGTGGTCAGACCCACTCCAAGTCGGCATAGATCGGGCTAGGTTCTGGCTCCCCAGAGCCTAGCTAAATAGTTTAGCTAGTGTAGAAATTTTGATTTCTGGTTTTCCGCTGCGCTTTTGTGCCTCTGTGGTCCGTTCGACTTAGGACAGATACGGATCCGAGCTCTGGGGGTCCGTTAAAACCCCAACAGTGGTATCAGAGCCACGGTTATGCTATAAATCTAATATAGCGACTTTTTAATAGTTAAAAAATGCTTAGCTTTCATTTGCAAAACTATTTAGCTTTATGTTAAATTAGTTTTGAAAATATTTTTGTGTTTCAAAAATTAATTTTGCAACACGGAAATTTATTTTATATTTTGGGACGAATTATTTTTATGCGATAAATCTAAAAGAAGTCTCCTATGTTTTAAATACTTTATAAAATTTTTATGAGACATTAAAATTTTTTAAAAAGAGTATTTAAAGTTTATGTAAACTTTATAGGAAATTTTTATTTTTGAAATCTAAAAGTTTTCTTTAGTTACATAAAAGTTAGAGATCTTCAAAACTTTATTTGCAAGCTTCTAAAAGGTTTCTAAAAGTTTTAAAAGAGTTTTAAAATTATTTTAAATATGTAAGTAATAGAAATGATTTTATTTCATGAGATGAAACACAAATTAATTTCTTTTTATTACATAGATGTTTCTAAAATTTTTATGTGATATTTTAATTTTAGAAATAAGATTAAAAATTTTAAGAGCCTAAGTTTAAAAAAAATTATTAGATAATTTTGTACGACCTAGTTTTATGCGATAAAATTTTTATGAAGGCTTTAAAATTTTAATCTTTAATTTTAAGTGTTAAAATTTAGATTTGCATGTTTGTATTATATTAATAATTTTTAAACTTGCAAATACATTTTATATGTCACTAAAAATGAAACTTTCTTTTATGCGGATAAAGTTAGTTGTTTCATTTTATGTTGAATAATGTATTCACAAACCTTATTAGGTTAGCCATTAAAATTTTATAAGATGAAATTTCAATATGACAGTGACATGATATGTTTGATAAAACAAAACAACATCGAACCTAATACCTGATTAGGGTAGTCCTTTTGTTTCGTAAATCATTTCATTAAAACGTTCAATTAAATGATTTTCATAAAAAGACAATGTTGAATTGTTTTATTAAAATCCTAATTAGATTGGGGTAGCAAGTTGAACGTAGAACCTTATAGTTGATAAGGACTTAATAAAAGATGTTCAACCAATCTGAAAAATTTTGAATTTTAGGATCAACTAGTTGATAAGGATTAACTAGTTCTCTTAATTAAAAGCCATTTAGTTTTTTGGAAAACATAAGATTGATGACAACTCCTTCAATGGATCATGATGTCGGTCAATGTGTTTGGCTAAAGTTTTTGGACCAACCTAGCTAGACTGGGTAACAAGTGGTCCTGGCTTAGTCAATTCCCTGGCCGCGTCCGCTGGACCGCAAGGAGTCGATTCATGACTATGTAAGTCCATCGACTATACCTAAGTCAATACGATAATAATCTTGTTCAAGATAAATTGTAGCCCTCCTTGTTTTAGGAGTTGGCAACTGTAAGAAACATGTTCCGGTTGTTGAGCTACACTCAAGCCGTGACATGTCAATCTTATAGAAACCGATTTCTTGATTGACATCTTAAACAGACTGAAACCGTTGTCTCATCCCTCGAGCTTCGGCGTAGGTCTAACCAAGAATGTAGTCTAAGACCTGACCCAAACCGGCGCGTCGTGCATACACCGAGCAAAGGGGAAAGTCTGGCTAGACACGAAAACAAGGGTCCGACTAGGCTAGCCATTGTGATCCTGTTGAGCACACTCATGATCACAAATGACTAGGGGTAAAATCGATAGGGAATCATAGTAAATATGATTGACGACGAGTTCGTCTACCGACTACAGAGTCGGACAACTTGTTGAGATACACTCAAGGTTGTCAGACTCAGGGTAGTCGGATCCCTCTCTCACAAATGTTATTTTATAATAAATTGTTTATTATTATGTCTTTAAATAAATTTAGTGGGAGAATATAGTTTTATTAAAACCATTAAAACTATACCATGAACATATACTAACTAAAGTATCTATAAAATGCAGAATGGACTCAGGTCTAAAATACATGGTAGAAAAGAACGTGCTGGATGGAACCAACTACAAAGACTGGCTTAGGAACATTAAGTTGGTCCTTTCCCTAGCTGGGATTGGATACATATTATTCGAGGACGCTCCGGAGAAGCCTGATGAGGATTCGACCCACGAAGAGAAAGAAGCCTTTAAGTTGTACCAGAGGGATGCAGAGAAGGCAAGATGCCTTACTCTAGCTTCGATGACCAACGAACTGCAAAGGAAGCATGAACATATGGATGTTCAGAGCATACTCCTTAATGCACAAGAGTTGTATGGCAAGCGATCCAGAGCTGCCAAGTTCGAAGCTACTAGCAACCTCTCGGGCACAAAGATGACGACAGGGCCCGTACAAGATCATGTTATCAAGATGATCGGGTACGTGGAGGACGCCGCCCAGTTAGGATTTGTCCTGGACAATGAGATGTCCAGGACATTATCCTAAAGTCTTTAACTCCCGAGTTCAAGCCCTTTATAACTGGCTTTATAATGAACAGCCTTGAGACGGATCTTCCTGGTCTCCTCAATATGCTCCGGTAATTTGAGGAGATTGAGAAGAAGCCGACTGCACTGGTTGTTGGCTCTGCTACTTCCGACCAGCCGAAAGGCAAAGGGAAGAAGAGGCAGATCCAACAACCTGCGAAGGCTAAGAATGGGAAGAAGAAGAACAAAGGGGCCCCGTCGAAATCTGAGTGCTTCCATTGCCACAAGATTGGCCACTGGAAGAGGAACTGCAAGATCTATCTTGCAGAGAAGAAGAAGGGGCATACTGATGCCTCTACCTCAGGTACAAATTAAAATTCAATTAAATGCAATTATTTCCATTCATATAGTGTGAGACACTTATAGACATCTGTGTACTGTATACAGGTGGCTGATAAGAACTGGAGATTGGAGAAGTACGGAGATCGGTCGGCAATCAAAGCAACAGTTGCTGCTGGGACCGCTCAAAGACTTCTGGAGACGATGATCGTGATGGAGATGATATTTTTCTTATTTGAATAAAATGTATCATCTTTAAGGATCGAAAACAATGAATGAGTGCTTTGCATTCAAGGTTTATTTTTGATAAACAAATTAAGGTTCTTTTCATGAACCCGTTGTTTTGGAATGGATGTCTCGTTTGTTGAAATTGAAATTGAATTGGCTTAAATTCTGTGGATATGGCTTTTCTGTGATGGTTGCGTATATTTTCGAATAATGGTGTATAGCTTCGATAATATTGATTTTGGAGCTGACTAAATGCTAGAAGTCAATCAGTAGTTAAGTGTAGGTTCCAAGGGGCGTATAAATTGTGTGCGATCACAATAATACGCATATCAAGATTAATTCTTGATTATCTGCATTTAGTTATTAAAAGAGTTAATACTAAATGTGGTTAAAGGAATAAGTACAGTGTAGGACGTTTTGATTGAACGAGTCAATGACAAGATTCCTTAAAACGATCTTGACTTGACTCATTCGTCAAACCGAACCTGACACTTGTGCATTCCATCTGAGGCACTTACCAAATGGTTAATTTTGAACATAAATCTAAATATGATTTAGATATTATGTGCAATAATTTAACCAGGTAATTCTTAAAGTCAGTGGGAGCGAGCTCATATACTTAGTTCCGTTTTTCGGACTAAGTAAAAAGGATATTTCACTTTAATGAATCTTCTATATAAATCATTAAGTCAAAATTGTTTTGATTTAATCGTATATATATAGAGACTTAGGGTGTCAAATATGTACTTGACATATTGACACAATAAAGTGGAGTGAGCTAGAACTGACTTACGGAAATGTTATACCCCACATCTAAATCGTATAAGCTAACTGTTAGCTATACAAAGTTAGAAAAATGGATCCAGATCATTTTTCCAAAGGATCAACCCTGTGTGATCAAGAGATGTGATTTCAATCCATTAAAATTCATTGTAGATACTTATTAGTAGAACCATTCTTAGGTTTGCCACATCAAATGTCAAAGTGACTGATATGCTATAACGGTATGAGATACCGAGATAAATAGCCTAAGTGCAAGTGGGAGATGTAGGAAGATATATGCACATAAGGCAATTTATCTTGATTATACGTCTTGTTCATACCGTATATGGTACGTATTATTCTAAGTATAAAATCATTTGTATTAATATACTTAGATAATATCCATAGACTTATAGTTAGGTCCTTACATATCTAGATGAGATCTTGATTATGAGTAAGTAAGCGACCGAATAGAAACGTAAGTCTTAAACGGTTCGTGATCGTAGATGTGTCGAGAACTGGACATCGACACATCGGATAGATCACTGTGTCTTCGTCTTACCTTCAGGTAATGATGATCTCATAGTCATTCGACTTGGTGAAGTCGGAGACGAGACACAGGTGCTCATTGGAGAATGAGTCCACTGAACGACCAAGTTAGAGTTATTAAATGGTTAACTTTAATGATCTGTCTTTAATAACTCTAGGGTGATGATAGGTTAGTTGATCCTTAAGACCAGAAGTCATCTGTACCAACCTGTGAGCGGACGGTGTAGCTTAGACCCATGATCTAGCTTCGAGGACCAGTCCTGATGAAAGATCTTAGGTTGGGTTGCACCTGAAGCTCTCAAGGTGAGTAAATGACTAAGATGAGATTCGTCACTTCCATTAAAGGGAAGTTAGTGTTATAGGCTCAGTACTGTCTTTATGTTAATCCTCAGCCAGGGTACGTTGCAAGTAGTACAACGTGTATACAATAAAGACCGCCGTATACTGACCAATGTTGTCTAATAGGGTTGACAGAAAACCATACCCTAGGCCAACAATAACACAGTCTTGACGAAGGGATTTTAGCTAACGGAATTCGTCACTGACACAGCCAATGCAAACCCTATGATACTTTTGTCAAAGGGTCGATCACGTTATGATGACTCTGAAACAGGGACGACAGCTACCGCTCGTAGTGACCGTCGTCTAGGGGTTTCGAGCCCCAACTTGTAGTAAGGTCAGGCTGTAGGGTCTCACAGTGAGTAGTTCTTATGTCATAGTAATAGGAATATAGAATAGAGAGAAATATCATTTGATGATATTCACAAGTTAAGTTGTGAAAGTTAGTCGCATTAGCAATAGGGACACAACGTTGCATTAGATGCTAACTTTGAATAAACGTGCTGTAAATTAGTTACAACGAATTTAGCAGGAACAAACTTGTTGGAAAGGGTTACCTGGATGACGGGATCGTCCTGGTCTAAACACAGGTTCAAACCGCGTCCAAATCGGAGCTCAAACGAGTCCAGAAATGCAGAAAGAGTTCAAGGGGAAGTGGGTTAGTCCCACTGGGCCAAAAGGCCCATGTGCAAAGGCAAAACGGGCGCCGCCCGCTGGCTGCAACGGGCGCACGCCCGCTGCACAGCGGGCGGGCGGCCCGCCCTTGCTCCCTTGGGCGGGCGCGCCTGCTAAGTCTAGCGGGCGCGCCCGCAACTTAAGTCAAAATTAGGTTTTTTGAAACCCCTAATGACGGCTACGAATTTTGTGAAATTGCTAAACTTTGAGCAATTGTTTGAGGGGTCAAACGAAGTCGAAATTCGTCACCGTCAGTTCCTACGCGTTCACCATTCCAAGATTTTCTGATTGATAGCTTGTTTGGTGTCTGAAGTTTAGTATGCGTGGAGAATTAATTCGTTAAAGTTTGACTTTGTGAAAGGCTAACTTTAAAGTTGAAATTAAGCCAAATGGCTTAATTGAATTTTTCTCTTCATGGGAATTGTCCCACATTGCCCGCAACGAGAAGTTGAGTGCTCACTTCCTATATAAATAGGGGTGCACTCTCCTCGTTGAAACACACACCAGTCAACGATCGGGTAGCTCCAGAATTTTAGAGCAAGCTCGATCCACGACTAAACTCTCTCTCTCTATTTTTCCTGTTCTCCGGAGTAGTCCTAGCACGACTACGAAGGGGGTTTGGATCTGATCCGGACGTCTAAGACGCGGGTTTCTTCTCAAGTGAAACTTTCTACCGCGTGTGATCGGCTCGGCGGCGAAAGAAGCTCGGGCGGATCGGTGCGAGGGTGCGAGGCGGCTCAGGGAGATCGGGTCAACCCGGCTCGGCTACGAGGAGCTTCACAAGACGGTGCGGTACATCTTGCCTGCTCCAGGGCCAAGATTCCGGGTATGTGGTTAAGCGTTTTCTAGTATAGTTTTAACTAGTCGCTTTAGTGTAGATCCTTCTTGGGGTGGTCAGACCCACTCCAAGTCGGCATAGATCGGGCTAGGTTCTGGCTCCCCAGAGCCTAGCTAAATAGTTTAGCTAGTGTAGAAATTTTGATTTCTGGTTTTCCGCTGCACTTTTGTGCCTCCGTGGTCCGTCCGACTTAGGACGGATACGGATCCGAGCTCTGGGGGTCCGTTAAAACCCCAACAATTTATAGGGGCGAAACTGAACCGATCGGGTGAGTTCTCACCCGATCGGGTAGGCCAATTTTGTAAGTTTCCTGTCGGCCAACAGCTACAGGTGAACCGACCAGGTGAATAGTCACCCGATCGGTTGACCGTTTCCCAAATTTTTACCGAGAATTGGGGGTTGCTCACCCGGTCGCCTTAACCGATCACGCTCTAACTCAACCGATCGGTTGATATTTCCCAAAAATTTTCCGAGACTTCTCCCCAGATCACCCGGTCTGTCACCCGGTCTCTCCATTCTTCACCCGATCGGTTCACTTGGGGACAGATGCGGCTTGTATCTGATACATCCCAACCGATCGGGTGGGAACTCACCCGATCGGTTGAGGCCTTGTTTTCTGCAAAACCCAAGAATCACCTGAGTTCCTTCACGGAAGTTGTTTCGGCTGGATTTATTTGTAAAAATAGGGAAAACAAAGTAGAAAAAAAATCCTTAAAAACCGAAGCATAAGTTTAGAACATGGGTTGCCTCCCATGAAGCGCTTTCGTTTAACGTCGTTTAGCTCGACGCCTCTAGCGGTGGTCAATCAGGATCCGGAGGGTTAGAGGAAGAGTTGTCGCCCGTTGGGGATCCGACCGGAGAGAATTCTGGTTCTCCAACTGCATAGTGTTTCAGACGCTGTCTGTTGACTTTAAACGGCACATCCCTTCCCATTATCTCAATAGCCCCATGCGGGAAAACCTTGGTGACGCGGAACGGTCCCGACCACCTTGACTTGAGTTTTCCAGGAAAGAGCTTCATCCTTGAGTTGAATAGGAGAACTAAGTCCCCTTCTTTGAATTCCCTCTTCAAGATTCGCTTGTCGTGCCACCGCTTCAGCTTCTCCTTGTAGATCTTGGCATTCTAATAGGCATTGAGCCGGATTTCGTCGAGCTCGTTGAGTTGTAACTGTCGGTGCACTCCTACCTTCTTGGTGTCGAAGTTCAGATTCTTAATTGCCCAATATGCCTTATGCTCCAATTCCACAGGAAGATGGCAAGCTTTCCTATAGACAAGCCGGTAGGGAGTTGTGCCGATAAGAGTTTTAAATGCCGTCCTGTAGGCCCAAAGCGCGTCAGGAAGCTTTGATGACCAGTCCTTTCTAGAATTGGCCACCGTCTTTTCTAGTATGCTTTTAATCTCCTGGTTAAAGACTTCCGCCTGACCGCTGGTCTGCGGGTGGTAGGCACGCCCCACCCGGTGTTGTACCCCGTATTTTTTTAAGAGGGCGTCGAATTTCTTCTCTATGAAGTGGCTCCCTCCGTCACTGATCAGGACACGAGGTACACCGAACCACGGGAAGATGTTGCTTTTAAAGAACTTGGCCACCACTCTGGAATCGTTGGTTGGACTGGCCATCGCTTCAACCCATTTCGACACGTAGTCTACAGCCACCAAGATATACTGGTTCCCCGAGGAGGAAGGGAACGGTCCCATGAAGTCCACTCCCCATACATCGAAGATTTCTATCTCCAGGATGTAGTGCTGAGGCATCTCATTCCTTTTAGAGATATTCCCAGCTCTTTGGCATTTATTGCAGGCTTGGACATAAACATGTGTGTCCCTGAAGAGTGTAGGCCAGTAGAATCCGCTTTGGAGAATTTTTGCGGTGGTCTTGTAGGTGCTCGCGTGCCCCCACATTGCTGCCCATGGCAGTGTGAAATGATGGAGGTCGCCTCAGTTTCAGGGATGCATCTTCGTATCACCCCATCATTGCAGGTTTTGTATAGGTGGGGGTCATCCCAATAAAATTTGCAGACCTCATGGAAAAATTTCTTCTTCTGCTGAAAGCTCACATTATGGGGGACGATGGCACAAGCCAGATAATTTGTGATGTCGGCGTACCAGGGGGTCCAGGAGGAAGAGACAGAGAATAGATGCTCGTCAGGGAGTGAATCATCGATCGGTGTAGCATTTAAATCGAGAGAGGGCATCCTGGACAGGTGATCGGCAACAACATTCTCCGCCCCCTTCTTGTCTCTGATTTCCAGGTCGAATTCCTGGAGGAGGAGAATCCATCTAATGAGTCGTGGCTTAGCTTCTTTCTTGTTCAATAGGTATTTAAGAGCCGCGTGATCCGTGTGCACGATCACCTTGGCGCCAACGAGATATTGTCGGAATTTATCCATGGCGTAGATCACCGCGAGCAATTCTTTTTCCGTGGTAGTATAATTTCTTTGGGCGGCATCAAGGGTTTTGCTCGTATAATATATAACATGAAGATTTTTATCCTTCCTCTGCCCCAAGACCGCACCAACCGCATAATCACTAGCGTCACACATCAGCTCAAAGGGTAGATTCCAGTTCGGTGCCTGTATTATGGGCACGGAAATCAAAGCTTGCTTCAAAGTGCGGAAGGCCTCCATACACTCATCGCTGAAGATGAAAGGTACGTCCTTCACGAGGAGTTAGGTCAGAGGCCTGGAAATCTTCGAGAAGTCTTTTATGAAGCAGCGATAGAATCCCGCGTGTCCTAAGAAACCACGGACTCCTCGAAGATTGAGCGGTGGTGGATGCTTTTCAATCACTTCAACTTTAGCCTTATCAACCTCGATTCCCCTCGAAGAGATGATGTGTCCCAGCACAACTCCCTCTTGGACCATGAAGTGGCACTTCTCCCGGTTTAGAACTAGTCCCTTTTCCTGACATCTCTCCAGGACCTTAGTTAGATTACTGAGGCACGAGTCAAATTTAGTTCCATAGACGGAGAAGTCGTCCATGAAAACCTCCATGATGTCTTGGGAGTAGTCGGAGAAGATAGCGGACATGAGTCTTTGGAATGTAGCATGGGCGTTACAAAGTCCGAACGGCATTCTTCTATAAGCATATGTCCCGAATGGGCAAGTGAAAGTTGTCTTCTCCTGGTCATCGTTATGAATGGGGATCTGAAGAAATCCTGAATATCCGTCCATGAAACAGAAATAATTATGCTTCGCCAGTCTCTCGAGCATCTGGTCGATAAAGGGGAGAGGGTAATGATCCTTCCTCGTAGCCTTGTTCAGCTTTCTATAGTCAATGCACATCCTGTACCCCGTGATGGTCCTCGTTGGTATTAGCTCGTTCTTCTCGTTGCGAACCACCGTCATTCCTCCTTTCTTGGGTACGACGTGCACCGGGCTAACCCAGTGACTATCGGAGATAGGGTATATAATACCGGCATGTAGAAGCCTAAAAATCTCCTTTTTTACAACTTCCATCATTATGGGATTTAGCCTCCGCTGTGGCTCAATCGAGGAGGCTTGCTCATCTTCAAGCAGAATTCTGTGTGAGCAGAGTCCTAAGCTAACCCCTTTCAAATCCTCAATCGCATACCCGAAAACTCCTTTAAACCTTTTTAGAACACCAAGAAGTTTGGTCATTTGGTTTTCGGGCAGTGAAGACTTGACTATGACTGGAAGGGTCGAGCCAGCCCCCAAATATTCATATTTTAGTCCCGGCGGTAATTCTTTCATCTCAACTTCTTCAGGCCCCGACGCATACTTCTCAAGCTGAGCATCTTCGAGGGAAAGGAGTTCTTTGTGGATTTCTCGGAAGCCAGCATCCGGAACTTCATCCTCGGCCGCGGTTCCGCACGGCAAGGTTTTGCAAGGTATAATGGGAACGATCGAGGAAGGCACCAGGTTCCCTTCAAGTTCATAATAATTGTTCGGGAAGAAGGCGTCTAAGTGAAAATAGGTTTCAATTGTCGATGGTTCGACACAACTGTTTCAAGCTTCCTCATTGTCCAAAGATCGGGGACGCTCAATAGAAGTCTGTGAGGGATAGATTGATTCCTGTCCAGCATAGCCTACAAACTCGGTTGGATGGTTCTCCTGACAAAACTCCGCAGACAGCTCTTCTTCACTAAATTCGGGACCAGGGTTGTCGATATATGCCACTTCATCATGAGGAAAGAAATTTGCCGTGGCAAGGTGCTCCTGCGTATCTTGATATCTCCTCTGACTTTCCACGGCGGCAGACAGGAGGGATAGTATATTCGAAGTATTCAGTGATTCCGCTAAGCTCTGCGCCAAACAGCGGATATGGTGAGAGTGATCCCAGATGTCTCCTAAAACTCCATGCAACATCCTTGCCGTGGGGCCAGGATCTAATACGAAAGGAGAGAGAGAGAGAGAGAGAGAGAGAGAGAGAGAGAGAGAGAGAGAGAGAGAGAGAGAGAGAGAGAGAGAGAGAGAGAGAGAGAGAGAGAGAGAGAGAGAGAGAGAGAGAACTGCACAAGTGGCAAACACGTCAAAAGCACGGGTTGCATAAACGGGAACCGAAAGTTGCGATGGAAGCACGGAGATTTAGTCAATTAGCAATATACAATTACTATCCATAGTAAGTCCTAGTGAAATTGAAAAGTGTAGAGTAAGAAAATTATCGCGAGGTAGGGATAAGAGCTAGACACTAGGGTTCAAGAGATCCTAAAATAACAAGCACGTTGCCTCCCCGGCAACAGCGCCATAAACTTGACATGTGCCACGCTGGCGGTGAACCGCGTGGCACGGGGGGTTTAGATATTTGTAACCACAAGCGCACGGTGTTGTAGTGTGGCTTGGGGGTCGAACACAGGGAGGCTAGGATGTGCTTGTGTCAAGGAGGACCAAAATCACCCCGTGGATGAGCTAGCCCGAATCAGTTGATGGGTTGTCACAGAAAGTAATGCAGGGTATGAACAATAAGAAAATAAACCCGGGACTTTGGTTTCCACTCCAACGAGCGACTCTCGCCGATGCGGCCTACGGGTAGGATGGCGATCGGAATTAGGGTCTAATGGTGAGACGTTGCCTCTGAAAGTGGTACCGGCATCCCATGGGCCTGATATTCCGGTCGGTGCCCAGGATGATACACCGGACTTCCCGGATTCGATCAGTGGGCACTCCCGTGTCCATTAACACTGATCGATTCCGGGAGCACTAAGCTCGCAACGATAACTCCCGACGTCTCATCCTGCCGCTCCCGCGCGCTAGGATTCGGCATCTACGCTAAGGGCGTGAGCTATGGCTAGGGAGTCAACCGCCAAGTTTATTCCCCCTTGGCCCAACGGTCAAAGGCGGTCTTTTTCCCGCCGATGACAATGAAACACCCCGCGTAACCGTTAGATCCCTAATCCCTATTGATTTCCTAGCCCTATGGATGCATCGGGAAGAGCCCCCGAAGGGGTTTCCGCCAAAATCCCAGATTTGGGAACTACTCACAAAAATTCATTAAAAAGAGATCTAAACCAAAATGAACCGTTGAAATCATAATCAGGCGATTGAAATGCGAAGGTAGTAGAGCAATTAAGATAATACTAAAGTTTGAGAAAGATCCGAAAACTTACAATAGAAAAGTAATTACAGCCGTCACAATAGGAGAAAACAGTAAAAACTAGCAGCTCCCCGTTTCTGGAACCCTAGGGGTTCTATTTATAGGCTCTCGTATCACCCGATCGGTTGACAAGTCAACCGATCGGGTGATCTGCTACAGATAATAACAGAAAACGGCGAACTTTCACCCGGTCATATGAACCGGTCGATGAGTTCTTGGAGTGACCGGTTGGATCTTGGCGCCATCGGGTGAAGGGATCGGTTGGGTGCCCGTGTCTTCGGCTCTTCAGCATCAGCTACAGATGAACCGATCGGGTGAGAGTCACCCGATCGGTTGGAATTTGGCTCGAGAAGACAGAGAGTTGGCCCCAGTTGAACCGGCCTCTGAACCGGTCAGGTGACTTCCACTTGAGCTCCGGCTGAGACCGGGTGGTGCATGCGTGCATCACCCAATCGGTTGGAGGTGACCAACCGACCGGGTGAGGGGCTGAAAGATTTATTCTTCATCGTTTGACCCCCTGGATCACTCGTGACTCCTCCCGTTGCTCCGGGGACTTGAGATATCGTCGTTAAACGTCCCCTACGCGGGTAATCTCCTGCAAACATGGAGAAACAAAGAAAAGTGAAAGAAAACGAGAAAATATGAGAAAACGAATAAAAGACGGCGGAAAATACGGAGAAACACAAAAGAAAACGTGCGTGAATATATGAAATATAAACGCACGTCAGTAACCCCAGCTGGGTTACTTGGTCCGTGAGGGCCCGTTGACCCATTTCCAGCTTTTGATTGATCTTCTCCTGGTTGGTTATATATTGAGTCAAGAGAGACTCAACCGGAGAGACGGCCCTCTGTTGGCCATACTGCTGCTACTGCTGGATTGGATGCTGATTCCTGGGGGCGTAAAATTGTTGCTGAGGCTGCTGCTGATATTGTTGCTGCTGAATCTGACTCTGCTGTGGCCTAGTCGGCTGATATATTTGTTGCTGCGGCTGCTGAGGCAGCGAGGGCTGGAATGGTGCCCGGTAACCAAAGTTAGGGTGGTTCCGGTTGTTTGGAGAGTAGGCCGGGTTGGAATTGGTTCTTGGTGGATACGGCGCATTTCCCGTGGGGTTGTAAAATAGTGCGCTCCCCTGATCCAACGGTGGTGAGACGTCACCACCGTCGAATTCCCCAAAGACTTCGGATTCTACCGCAGCAATCTGTTGTGTACAGGCCCCACCGGCTCCTACCATTAGTGCGGAGATCTGGGTCGAAAGCAAGTCGAACTTGCTTGAAAGTTTATCGACGTCCTCGACTCTGTGTATACCCCCAGACCTGGGTGTGGCTCTCTCGTCACACCACCGCTCATTGTTGGATGCCATATTTTCCAGAATATGTCCGGCATCTTCCTCGCTCCTTGACATGAAGGAACCCCCAGCCGCGGCGTCCATAGAAGATTTTAGGTCATCCCTCAGCCCATTGTAGAACAGATTAATAATCTGCCACTTCGAAAGCTCATGGTGAGGGCATCTTCTCTGCATCTCCTTGTATCTCGTCCAAGCTTCATGCAAGGACTCGTGGCTGGCCTGGGAGAAGGAGGAGATCTCACTCCTCAACTTCATGGTCTTCCCCGGAGGAAAGAACTTCGTCAGAAAAGCGTTGGAGAGCTTCTCACATGTATTGAAAGTGTTGGGGTCCCTCCCCCTAAGCCATTGCTTGGCTTTGTCTCGCAACGAGAAGGGGAACAGCTTCAGACGGATCGCCTCAGTCGTGACAACATTAATCCGGAAGGTGTCACATTTCTCCAAGAAGGAGTCTAGATGCTCGATCGGGCTCTCCATGGGTGCACCCGAAAACTGATCCTGCTGGATCCATGTCACCAAAGACGGCTTTAGCTCAAAGCTTTGGGCCGTAATAGCTGGAGGACGGATGGCGGAAGTGGACTCGATAGATGGCATCGAGTACTCGAGCAGGGACTTGTGAGGCGGGGTGTTCTCCTCCATGGCTTCAGGATCCTCTCTTCTTCGCTTCTCGGCGGCCAAACGCCTAAGGGTGGCGTTAATCTCTGGATCAACGGGTATCAAGTCGTCGAGACTTCTTGAACTCCTGCGCATAAAAAACAACAAACACCCGTGAAGCGACAAGTGGGAGAGAGACAGATAAGCTAAGAAATAAAAAGAAGAAAATAAAAAGGAAAAAGAAGAATGCGAAAATTATCGCGAGGTAGGGATAAGAGCTAGACACTAGGGTTCAAGAGATCCTAAAATAACAAGCACATTGCCTCCCCGGCAACGGTGCCATAAACTTGACGTTGCCCCCGGTTTGCTGGCCGCAAATGGCCGGGGGACCCGCGTGAGGGTTTAGATATTTGTAACCGCAAGCGCACGGTGTTGTAGTGTGGCTTGGGGGTCGAACACAGGGAGGCTAGGATGTGCTGCTGTCAAGGAGGACCAAAATCACCCCGTGGGCGAGCTAGCCCGAATCGGTTGATGGGTTGTCACGGAAAGGAATGCAAGGTATGAACAATAAGAAAAAAAACCCGGGACTTTGTTTTCCACTCCAACGAGCGACTCTCGCCGATACAGCCTATGGGTAGGATGGCGATCGGAATTAGGGTCTAATGGTGAGACGTTGCCTCTGAAAGTGGTACTGGCATCCCATGGGCCCGATATTCCGGTCGGTGCCCAGGATGATACATCGGACTTCCCGGATTCGATCAGTGGGCACTCCCGTGTCCATTAACACTGATCGATTCCGGGAGCACTAAGCTCGCAACGATAACTCCCAACGTTTCATCCTGCCGCTCCCGCGCGCTAGGATTCGGCGTCTACGCTAAGGGCGTGAGCTATGGCTAGGGAGTTAACCTCCAAGTTTATTCCCCCTTGGCCCAACGGTCAAAGGCGGTCTTTTTCCCGCCGATGACAATAAAACACCCCGCGTACCCGTTAGATTCCTAATCCCTATCGATTTCCTAACCCTATGGATGCATCGGGAAGAGCCCCCGAAGGAGTTTCCGCCAAAATCCCAGATTTGGGAACTACTCACAAATATTCATTAAAAAGCGATCTAAATGAAAATGAACCGTTGAAATCATAATCAGACGATTGGAATGCGAAGGTAGTAGAGCAATTAAGATAATACTAAAGTTTGAGAAAGATCCGAAAACTTACAATAGAAAAGTAATTACAGCCGTCACAATAGGAGAAAACAGTAAAAACTAACAGCTCCCCGTTTCTGGAACCCTAGGGGTCCTATTTATAGGATCTCGTATCACCCGTTCGGTTGACAAGTCAACCGATCGGGTGATCCGTTACAAATAATAAACAGAAAATGGCGGACTTTCACCCGGTCATATGAACCGGTCGGTTGAGTTCTTGGAGTGACCGGTTGGATCTTGGCGCCATCGGGTGAAGGGATCGGTTGGGTGCCCGTGTCTCGATTCCTCAGCATCAGCTACAGATGAACCGATCGGGTGAGAGTCACCCGATCGGTTGGAATTTGGCTTGAAAAGACAGAGAGTTGGCCCCGTTGAACCGGCCTGTGAACCGGTCGGGTGACATTCACTTGAGCTCCGGCTGAGACCGGGTGGTGCACGTGTGAATCACCCGATCGGTTGGAGATGACCAACCGACCGGGTGAGGGGCTGAAAGATGTAATCTTCGTCGTTTGACCCCCTGGATCACGCGTGACTCCTCCCGTTTCTCCGGGGACTTGAGATATCGTCGTTAAACGACCCCTACGCGGTCAATCTCCTGCAAACATGGAGAAACAAAGAAAAGTGAAAGAAAACGAGAAAATACGAGAAATCGAATAAAAGACTGTGGAAAATACGGAGAAACACAAAAGAAAACGTGCGTGAATATATGAAATATAAACGCACGTCACTCCTACCGCACCTATTCCACCACCGACACATCCCGCCCCCGCTAGCGACGCGATGGGATTATGTTCAGAGATGATGCACACCGCGCCAGATTTGAGCGTATCTCCCATCGCTCGATCGTACCCTCTAGGTTCACGCACATTGCTGACCTTGAGCGCCTAGGGGGTACTTGAGGGGCTGATCTAGTTGTATGACAATGTGGGGTGCCGTGACTTTTTGTCAGTGTCGGCGGATGCCTATATCCGTCTGACACTAGAGGTTCTGAGCTATATCGCTAGGACACCTGGGGGATGCTCCTTTCGCTTGATGGATCGGGAGTGCGAGATCACTCTCGACATGCTCTGAGCTTTCTTCCAGTGGCCCCCGTTCCGGACCCAGACCGAGCCTATAGTCCCACGCACATCCCAGTGCCGTCATTCGACACACACGATTTTAGACACGTATCACGGGTTCCCCTCTCACCTTTGACCCTAGCCGGGCCAAGGCCTCTGCCATCCTCCACCCATGCCTCCGCATTGCACAACGCCTTATGGCGACCACTTTCCTAGCGAGGTATGAGCCGGGGACGATGTCGATGCCGGAGCTCTACATGCACTATGCGATGAATCTATCGCGGGCCATCGAGAGGGGTGGAGACGTTTTACTCCCTGCCATTGAGATTGATATAGCTAGCTGGTACTTAGACCGCATCATTATTTCTGTCGGTGCTAGGACGCCTATCTGTTGCGACGGTCTGATTACCCTTCTGGCTCCCATGTGCGGACTAGACCTTCCAGCTGGTCTGCTTAGACCACCGGGCCCCACTTCACTCTCCATAGACGTTATGGCCCGGATGAGGATGATGCGTCCTCATGGTCAGCACCACTGGGTGTGTCTGCACCTTCCTTTTGGCACTGATTACATGGTTCTCCTGAGCCCCGCTCGGACCCATATTGGACCACAGGTGAGGAGTGGATTCTAGTGATGGATCTTCTCATCCCAGCCGCGTACGTGCTAGAGCCTGAGGGTGATCAGCAAGAGCCCCTCCTTCCACCTCTGGACCCGGAGATACCTCAACATGCACCAGATCTTCCTGCACATCCCGACACATCTATCCACACTTCTGTCAGTGTCGGGAGTACCCTTGCTGAGTCCACCACCACCTCCTCCTCTGTGTCGATGTCCATCGACCCTATTTTTGCTGTGAGCCCTGAGCATCCCACCACCATTATTGAGAGCGGCGAGCCCTCTTTTGCCTCCGTAGTGGAGACCCTTTCCACCTTATTATTCTCGACCCCTGGGGAGCCTTTTTCTGCACACTTCAAGGCCTCCCCAGCCGTCGACACTTTTGTCTCCACTACAGCTGTCTTCACCGAGAGTGTCGTGACGTCTGTCCCCATTTCTGTGTCACCGACCTCTCTTTCCTACTCGACCTCTATCACCATTTCATCCTCTGCTGCTACTCCTTCTTCCTTGACCATTCTTGCGTGCACAGCACCATATCCCCACCAGGTAGTCGCACCAGTTATTTACGGTAGCCGTGCGAGGCAGACCCGTTCCTCACCTGTTCGACCCTCTGCTCCACCTCCCCCCGACAGCCTAGTACAGCACATGCATGCTTTATAGTGGGCATTCAGTGGACTCAAAGGAGATTTTCGGGCTCTCTCCGCTACTGTTAGTGCTATACAGTCTCGCGTCGCTTTACTTCCTGGTATTCAGCTTGCCTGAACCAGATTCTTGCGTGACTGTCACAACCGCCACTTGCCACCACCCGTACCACTGCCCAGCAGCAGCTGCCACCACCACCACCACAGGGCGGTACTGGTGCCCCACCACCTACTTAGGCACACACTAGATGCCTCTCATATTTTTGCTGTATCTATTCTGTATATTTTCTGCCAGCTGATTTTGCACCCCTCCTCCACACACGTTTTGGTCACTTTTTGCTTATATCTGTCTATATCATTGTGTGATAGAGGATGTATTTTTGGGGACACTTATATTGCGCCATCTTGATCTCTGCATGCACCACTCGCATCTCTGCATACACCATTTCTATACCCATCTCATTTTATTTTATTCTTATCATGTATGCATCCTCACCCACCCCACCCATATCATTTTTCTCGGTGTGCCACACTTAGCACATTGAGGACATTGTGCAGTTTAGCTTGGGGGAGTGAGTGTCTCACGCACTTTTCATTTTCTTCACTTTTAATTTTACTTTTCCGCCTTTCTTTATTTCACACTTATTTTCACCCACTTTTTCATTTTTCTCATGCATCACGTTTTCTTTCCTTTTGTGTGTGCTGCATATGTATAGAAGTTTTCATTTTTCTTTTATCCTTATTTCCTTTATCTTTTTTGCTAGAGATGAATTTTCTGTGATGATGATGACATGGAATTAGCTTATCTCTATATGCATATTATCTTGTCATGCCATCGTTTTTATTTCAGATATCATATGCCATGCTTGCAATGCATTCGAGATAGTGACCCGCACCTTTATTATATGAATGTGAATGAAATTCTTCTATTAGCTGAGTCTGATGATTTATATTGTACATTCTTCATAAAAAACACACCAAGCTTCACGCATTGATTGGTTAAATTTGGAGTACTGCTTTGTTATCTGATATCACTTCTTATTGCATGAAAATTGTACGCTTCACTTTCAGGTCAACTGAATGTATGCTATGTTGATATAACTGGATTAGTTTACTTTTTGAGATCAAACTGAGTAGATTACATTACTCTGCTGAAAGTTGTCGTGCACATTTTATAGAGTGAACCGAGTGTTGCATATTTTTCTTTCTCCACATATCTTGAGCATTATTTCTGTACTTAAAATCATTGGTGAATCTCCCTTTAGCGAATCTTACATTGGCATATCCCCCTTGCTATAAAAATACATGCTTCAACACCCCCAAAATCAAAATGAAAAAATATATACATGTATATCTCTCTATCTTTTGATTTGGGATCCTTATTGTATATAATGATAAAAAAAGAGAAAAAAATAATAAAAATGGAGAAAATAAGTACATACATGATACCACTTCATATTCTTTCTCTCTTTCTTCCCTCTTTTATTTTAATTTCTTGGAGTTTAAAAAATGGGGAAAGTCTTATTGTTAAATTTGATGCCATCACGCTTATAGATAAGCTTGGGGGAGAGGATCCAATGATGTGTGAGAGTGTGACTACTTGTCTGTGCATGACAACCTAAGATAGGTAATTTTCTATACTCGGTGAGATTACTAAAAGTTTTACGAAGTCCAGGAATTGAAACTTAGCATGCATTTCATGAAAACCACTCCTTTCTATTCTTATTGCTTCACATTGTTTGATACCTCTTATATTCCAAATAGAAAGCGATCAATTGAAAAGTGTGTGGTCTATGATTATGTATATTACTTTAAATGCTTCAGACGATGCTAATTCTAGGATGATTTCATATTTCATAGTGTTTTGATATTCTTTGGTTTCTATATTGAATGCATCCATATATGATCATGTTATCGAGATAAAAATCTTTCGCATGTTTTTATTCGCCGTATGCTATTTTGAGTAAGCAATTCCACGTCCTGAGAAAATGATCTAGCACCTCCCTCTTAGTTTTTCTTTTCTATCTTCTTTTTCCCTTTTCCTTATTTTTTACCCGCCGGATTCTCCTTTTACTCATCTTCCTCGAGGACGAGTAAGAGGTAAGCTTGGGGATTATGATCGCTCCTTATTTTGCACCTTTTTCTGCATGTTTTCATGTCGTTTTGATCGCCTATATTGCGTTTTACACGGTTATTCGACGATATCGCGTTGCTTTTCACTATTTCTTGTTTTCGTCGTATTTCAAGAGATATGAAGCGATTTGGAACGAAAATGAGATCAAATGATTTTCACACACTTCGGAGTGTCGTCCACGGCTTATTTTAGGAGTTATCAGCGCTTGAGGATGAGCGGAAGAGGAAGGAATTCAATAGAATTGGCGAGGAGGTGAGGAGGAGAAGAAAAGACTCCAGATACAGCTCACTCGGGCGAGTAGATGTTTCATTCGGCCGAGTGAAGAGCTGTACTCGACCGAGTGAAACGGATACGCACAGCAAATTTTCAGCGTTCACTTGGCCGAGCAAGGAAGTCCACTCGGCCGAGTGAGAAAGCTCACTCGCCCGAGTGCTACATGGATTTCATCCCGAGAAGCTGCCAAGTTACTGGTAATTCTGAAGAAACCAGTCGGTCGAGCAAGATTGCTCACTTGATCGAGTGAAGACGCCCACTCGATCGAGTCAGTCAGAGCGACAGACCCCCAGATCTTCCAAACTCTCTGTCTTTTATTGGGTCTGTCACTCGGCCGAGTGACATGGGTCACTCGGTCGAGTGACACATTCTGACAACTACGCAGATTGCGAATTCTGGGCTGCGCAGGGGCAAATCTGTCAGGATTTTTTTGGACGAATTTGGCTTGTATTTAAACCTAGTTTAATCCCTAGTTTTAGGAGAGACTTCTATTATTTTTTGACGGCTATTCCTTTTGTAAATCTCAGCTGGAGATCATAGGCGACAATTTTGGTTTGTCCTTTCTTGCTAAAATTCTTATTTTTATGAATTGTCTCTTCTCTACAATGAATTATGCTATGATCTATTGTTGTACTTCTGAGATTTCCATGATGATTTGTGAGTAGTTTCGTCGTTTTAGGGCATTTTGATGAACCCTATGGACCCGATCTTTTGAATTGTGATGAATGAATAGAATTGTTGCTAGGATTGAAAAAAGGTTAGGTTTTGATTGATTTATTACGAGTATCTTGGAATTTCCACCGATTGGGATTTGCAAAAGATTGGATCCCAATTGATGGGAAGGCCTAGATATTCGACTTAGGTTTATAATCGAAATTCTCTAGATTTGGTTTGCAAGAGATTGGACCTAAGCTAGGATTTTTATTATAAATCTATACTAATATTCATTTGCAGAAGATTGGATGAATAATAATTATCATAACCTAGATCGTAGCTCGAGTTTGCATGAGAGTGGGCTCGATTTGCGATTGGACGATGATGTCGATCTTCACGCTAGTGGCATAGGTTACGGTTTGCACGAGAGTGGGCCCTAATCTAGGTTTGCTATAGACCGGCCATAGTGCGAGAGCGTGAGCTTGGTTCTACATTAAGTTGAGACTAGTTCACCCACATTCAAGCTTTGCAACATTGATATTCAGGATTCACAAGGATAAGAGACGATCCGTAGTGGGGATTTCCTATCCCTAGACACTTTATTATATTGAATTCTATTTGCTATTTGAATGATTGTGACATTACCATCAAAACTATTCTTATTCCATCAATAGCTAGGTGATCAAAGTAAGAAACTGTCAATTGTCCTCACTGTGTTCGATACCTGCTCGCCACTATGCCGTGCTCTTGCGGTAAAACTACAGTCGTTTTCCAGGTGTATATCCGGGTGCGATCACTCTGCAGGAGGTAGAAGTGGAGCGGGGCCAGGAGAGCGTAGGTTGTGAGTGGCAACCAACAAATCTCTGTCCTGTTCAGCCATTAGGAGGCATGAGAGAAGATCAGAGTACTTGGTGAACTTTCTCTCACGGTACTGTTGCATGAGGATCGTGTCCTTCTCATGAAAAGACGTAAACGTCTTCTCTACCAACATTTTCTCAGATACATTCTCACCACACAACTTCAGGCATGAGGTGATTCAGAATAGTGCTGAGTTTTACTCCGCTACGGATTTGTAATCCTGTATGCAGAGGTGAGTCCACTCGTACTGCGCACGAGGGAGTATGACATCCCTTTGATGTTTGTACCTCTCCTCAATTGCGTCCCACGCTTCATAAGGATCCTCTACAGTAAGATACTCATCCTTCAGGGTTGAGTCTAAGTGTTTCCTGATATAAATAATGGCTTTTGCCTTACGTTTATCGGAAACTTCTTCTGCATTAGGGGATTCTTTAGAAGCATCCTTTTTAGATGCGGCGGTACTTGTTGCTGCCTTTTCAGTGGGTATTAGACTGAACCCATGAGAGCACAAGTGGAACTTCAGGTCCAACTGCCAACTCAAGTAGTTCGACCCATCGGCCTTCAGGACCGAAAAATCGACATTCGCAAGTCTGGCCATTTAAGCAATCTAGCAACATAAACAAAAGATAGCATGAATTATTTAACTATTTAAAGTAAACATCCACGCCTGCAGTATTGCATCATTTTAAATAGCATTAATTATTTAAAAATAAATATCCACGCATGCATTTTTATCAACATTTACATAACATGAATTATTTAAAAATAAACATCCATGCATGCATTTTTATACAACATTAAAATAGCATGAGTTATTGAACTATTTAAAGTAAACATCCACGCATTTAATGTATAGGTAATGAAAATAAATTAGAACTATTGGGATCAACCAGCCAACACTAACAGAAAAAGAAAGTCCGAAATTACATCCCATTAATCAAAAAGTGCATAAAAATAAAGACAACTCGGGAACTTCTGAGAGAAGCACCTTTTACTTTATGCTAGCACCTTCAACTCCTTGGGGTGGTCCTTCAGCTTCTTTTTACATATATAACCTCACTTATAAACTTCTCTCAAGAAGAAAAATTGCAGAAAAGTAAAAAATGTCGGAAACCTGGCTGATCCTTAAAATCATAGTCTAATAGCTCATCCACACAGATTTTATATAAAATATACAACCACGCAGAGAATTATATCACAGGCATATAAATATTAATAAATAATCTAAAAAGAAAGTGACATCCTGATCCATTTCATTTATATTTATCTTTCCGCATAACCCTATCACAAAATAAAAATTTCTTTAATTATTGGGCTTTTAAGGCCAAAATAAAAAAATAAAAATTATGTGTAAGTGGGCTAATTTCCAGGCTTTTTGGGCCATGAAAACAACCTAATAGGGTTAAGTGGGCCTCCCCAAAAAATTTGGCCCATTACGGGCTATAGTTACGGAAAACTCTCTGCGGCCGCCGCGCCCTAGAGGGGCGGCTGGCCATGCCCTTTTGGGCATGGCTTGGCCGTACACGAAAGCACGACCATGGATCATTAAAAAATCGATTTTTAGACAAAAAAATCGATTTTTACTGTTTTTAGACATTCAGATCTAAATAAAAATTCGATTTTTACTGTGTTTTAAAACTATTTGATCTTAAAACATGCAAATCTACTGGAAAAACAAGTTTAGATCTAAATTTTTGAGAATTTACCTCTAGATTCGACAAAAGAATCTAGACGACAGTTGATGAAAGATGCTCTTTTCGCTCCCCGTTGAGAAGAACACGATCTTCTTAAAACTGAGCGTTGGATGGATCTCCTTCCTTGAGCGTCGTCGCCTTTTCCTACGAGCGTGATCGTGCTGATAACGTGTTGTGAAGGGAAAAGTAGATTAATAGGTGTAAGGAGTTAAGAGTCCCTCTACCCTCATATATATAGCTTTCAATGATGGGCCGGATACCCAATGGGCCTCATGGGCCTATTCATAACAATTATTATTTAAAAATATCTGAAGTTTATTTGGGACCCCACCAATCTCCAATCCCTTGGGAAGAAACCGAAAAAACTACATAAAAAGAAAAGAAAAATAAACAAGAAGAAACAACCAACAACATCCCTCACCCTGTACCACACCATCTAGATGAATGTTGGTCATATGCATGGCTTATGGAAGTTGAAGTGTCTATATTTTTGTGTTACATGTCTACCATATTCTAGCAATTTATATGCTTATCACACACGATGCTTGGATAAAAATTTGAGGAAATAGATTAAGAAGGAAAGTCGAGAGGATAAAAATTATGGTAATCAACCAATTCAAGCGATGAAAAAAAATTTTATTCCTCAATAACTTAATAATCAATCATAGCAAATGTAAAACGAAATATAACTTACTCTTATTTATAGAGATTAAGCATAGAATGCTGATTTAACTAATTTCAAATCTGTTAAAGATAAAGTTCATCTCAAATAAATTGTCCAACTAAATTACACCTCTTTTTCAAGTGAAATTAAAATATAAAGTGCTGCCCAAACTCTAGCTCTACTTAAAAGATAACCCAATAACCTTAGGGTTCCTTTCTTACTTGGCATTACATCAAAAGTTGTCTGTGCATGCCAATGAGCAATAGCTCAGTTGGCATCTCTCCCCCTCCCTCCGGGACGGCGTGGGATCGAGGTGCACGCTCTGCACTTAAATTCTGATGTATTAAAAAAAGTGGTCTGTGCATTGGTATCCTATTAAGTTTTATGCATAGGAGGACTCTAAAGTGGATGTCTTGTAATTTTTTAGGCTTCAGTGAATATGAGGAAACAATAGAAATCACAGGAAACTTTGCTGGGCAAAGCTAGCCATAAAAATGTATGCCTTTCTGGAAGCAACCTAGTTTTGATATTTAGTCTGTAGAAAGTCAATTGTTCAGAAGATTCTAGTGCCATAAATGTTTGGATTTGACTTTAGGTGATTGCTTTGAGGTAGAAGCCAAACATGTTCAGGTGTGTCTTTATCAGTGTCACAATTAGATCATAAGGCTATGCTGTATATTTCCTACATTATACATCACCTTACATGTTTGGCTTTACAACTCATGTAGCATTATGTTGCATATGTCCCTACGTTTAGTATTTGATGTCTTCTATCATCCTCATTGACTCCTCGTATCAAGGCAGCAATTAAAGAAAAGATCGTCTTCTTTCTTCTCCAAACCTAAATTAAGCTACACAAGGAAAACATAAATAAAGGGGCCTAGGTGATAGGAAAAAAAGAAATTAGGGAAGATAATGAGGATTAGTGATAGAAAGTTAGAAATTTGATAACTAAAAGATAGTTGTCGAACCTCTCGCCTAAGGACCTCATAGAACCACTAAACTCACAAGAAAGATATTTTAAAAAACTAAGATTTCTTGCAAACCAAACTAAAATTTTCTTTAAAATTATTAATCTTCATTTCAATTTAATAAAATTCACACCCTGTGTAAAGTACAAATAAGTTAAAATAAAAGAAAATTTCAAAATGTAGAAGCATGTATCTGCATGTATATGAAATTCTGGTCTTTGTCCTGCCAATGACATGTTCCTGCTTCGCTGAATATTTGTGTCTCTTGTCTGAACGACCTTAATCATGTTACCATCATCGACTGTATCTCAATATTCATCAATGACGAAGTCAATCCGAGAAACAAAACATCTACTTCCATCTCGCAGATCTCCTACTATAGTCTCCATTGTGTCGTAAGCGTCATCACAGCTGGAAGCCGGCTTAATGCATCAGGTACTACATTGACCTTCCAAGGATGATATTGAAGGTCAACATTGTAATCCACCATAAACTCGATCCATCGCTATTATTGATTCAACTCCTTCTGTGTGAAGATGTATTTTAAGCCCTAATGATCCATATATACTTTTACGTGCTCCCCAAGTATAAATTGTCTCCAGATCATTAAGGCAAAGATTGATGTTGCCAACTCAAGATCATGAGTGTGGTAATTCTTCTCGTGATTTTTCAATTTCCTTGATACATATGCGACAACACGTCCGCGCTGATGAAGAACACATCCAAGGCAATTTGCGAGCCGCGTCGTAAAACACCTCAAAATCTCACATCCGATCGGGAATGACTAATATCGGCTCAGTCGTCAATCTCTTCTTCAATTTTTGAAATGCATCATCGCAAGCCTTTGACCATACGTACATTTCATCCTTCCTTGTCAACCGGGTCATGGACTCCTCGATCGTTTAGAAATCCATAATGAACATCATGGAGTAACCGGCTAGTCCCATAAAACTTCAAATTTCTGATACTCTCTTGGGGACTGGCCAGTTCTGGATGGATGCGACCTTTTCTGGGTCTGCAGTGATTCTGTCATCGATACCACGTGGCCTAGGAAAGCCACATTGTGCAGCCAGAACTCGTACTTGCTATACTTGGAGTATTAATGCTTCCACCTTAGAGTCTCTAAAATCGTCATCAAGTATCCGACGTGCTCCTGGGCATCCTTCCAGTATACCAGTAAACAACTGCGAACTTGTCGAGGTACTCGTACACACCTGGTTCATAAGATTTATAAATACTTTCAGTGCGTTGGTCACACAAAACAACATCATCATAAATTCATAATGAACATATCTTATATTGAAGCCGTCTTGTGAATATTTTCTTTCTTAACCCTCAACTGATGATAGCCGCTTATTAGATCCAATTTACAAAAGGCACCTGATCCTACAAGCTGATCAAATATGTCGTCGATGTGGGGAATTGAGTACTTATTCTTTGTTGTGACTTTGTTCAGCTCCATGTAGTCAACACACATCTGTCTGGTTCCATCCTTCTTCTTCACCAATAATATCGGGGAACCCCATTAAACCACGCTGGGTCATAACCACTCTTTCTGCAACAGATCATCTAAATGTGCTCGTACTTCCTCCAATTCGGGTGGTGCCATCCGATAAGGCTGCATTGAATAGGGTTGAGCTCCAGACATTTGTTCAATTGCAAACTCAATACCACAGTCTGGAGGTAATGTAGAAAGTTCATCTAGAAACACATCCAGGTATTTACAAACTATCTCTGGCTTCTCTATCTCAATATCCATGGCAGTCAACGCTGCTACCGTTGGTTTAGCCCTAATCTTTGCCAGTCCCTCAGTTTTGACAAATTCAAATCAGGTTTGATTTGTCATCTCGAACACCACTCCACTCTTACGTAGCTCTGAACTTTGCTGGTCTCTCAATTCTGACAAATTCGAATCTGGTTTGATTTGGCATCTCAAACACCACTCTTACTTTGTGATATTCAATCATGGTGTAGTGTACCGCCAACTAATCCATCCCAAGAATGACGTCAAAACTTTGCATGTCGATGATGATGAAATCTGCTAGTAGTTCGCGTCCGTAGATTAGCAGAGGATAGGAAAAACATGCGTTGGTTGTTATTAGTACTCCACTACCCGTGTTAACGTCTCAACGAGAGGCGAGGGACGAAACGGTAATGGTGTATTGGTCGACGAACTACTTCGACATGAAGCAGTGGGAAGCTTCTGAGTCGAATAGGGCGAGGACATGGCTACTAGCCACTAGTATAATACATAAGGTCACAAATACCAAGTCTAAGCATATATGCACTAATGTATGAAATAAGAGATGATAAACCAGTAAATTACATAGCAGTGATAACTTGTCCAGTGGCCTCTGCCTCTTCTGCAGTCATAGTAAAGGCATGGTGTTTAGACAGTGGAGCCTGAGACATCGCCTGCTGATACACCTTTTTTGGCAGAAGTGGGGCTATACGCTCATTGTTCCTCGCTGAAACTAGAGCAGAAGCTGGCGTAGTAGTCTGGACAGGGGCAGCTGGTCTCTGTCCCCTCTATGGATAATCCATTCGCATTGTAGACGAGGCAAAATTCAAAAAAAGTCTGCATGATGGCTTGATGTGCCCAGGTTTGTTGCAATAGTGACATATGGTAACAGGTCGTTGTTGGGGGTTAATGCGTTAGTGTTGGCTTCTTTAACTGAGTTTGCTGTAATGGTCGATGCAACTGTCCTTGGCGCCCGGCTAAAATTATTGGGTGTGGTCACCTGTAGGGTGTAGCTAGGTATTGTTCCTGTGCGACTTCTCTCCCCACTTACTCATGCTTCCGGGTCGCTGACAGCACTGCGGCATATGTGGTCAAATCCATCATTATTAGATTTCTCTGAATATCTATGTTTAGCTATGTTTAGCCCTTGTTGAAAATGTGTGGCCCGACTCAATGGCGTCACAACCATATCTGGAGCGAACCTGCAAGAATAAATTGTTAAGAAAAAAATACACATATAATGCATGAACCGTTGTGACGTATCAAGCTACACACCAGTAATGCATGGAGAACTTCACGTCGTATTGGTCAACTGTCATTGAGCCATGTTTCAGATTTATAAATTTATTCGACAGCTCCATCTTTGCTTGTGGTGGGAAGTACTTAGCATCAAAGACTTGGGTGACGATAGTCCATTCAAGCAGTAATCCCAAGCGAGCTTCTTCTGCATTCCACCAGATTATGGCTTCCTTTACCAGTTGTAACTTGGCCACATCTATCCACATGTCCTTTGGAACCCATGCAACGCGTAAATTATCCACAATGTTACTGAGCCACTCCTCTACCTGTAGAGGACCCTATGTTCCATTAAAAGTCTTCAGGCTCAGCACCCGGAACTGTCAACACCTCTCTAAGCTCACAAGTCCTTTAGTAGGACTTGCTTCATCATGTCTGCCTGCTGATGCTGCTGACCATATATCCATTGGATGATGTCCTCTGGCATTAAGTGTTCTAGCGAAGGTGATCCAATATTGTTGCTGAGGATATTGGCATTATTGTTGTTGGTAGCAGAACTGCTTCCATCGCCTTGATTTCTTGCCATGCCCCCGTTGATAACAACGGAGTTGTTCCCAGCGGTTTGTGTACTTCAGTTAAATGTCTTTGACATTCTGTAATTCAAAGAAGAATGTCAGTTCACTTTCAGTACTTTATACGTATTTTCCTGTTTATCCTATACTATTTACGGGGTGGTTGCACAGACCTGCATGTGCCACCACCTGTAACGTATTAGACTTGGGATTTTTGAACTAATGGCGTTATGACATACCCCGCTTCCCATTATACTTGGGAGCGAGGACGCGAGCGGGTCCGCATGGGCTGAAGCAGTTAAGCTCAAACCTAATAAGCGTCTGTGAATAAAACCATACGCAGGATCTTGCATGCATTTCAGAAACAACAGAAATAACTATGAATTTAAAGCCAACATCCAGAAGAGGGTACACAAAGTAATAAGGCCCAAGCATGGCCAATAATAACAGAGTTTTACAAAGAGGGCACACACCCTACAAAAGTGCAATAAAAGAAATTCTAAGCAGCAGATAGTGTTCAGCAACTTGTTCTCAGTGGGGAGAACTTCTGGATCAGCATACTCCTAGTCCAGTGGGTCAGTTCCCTCAATCAACTCGTCCTCAATATAACATGTCTCGTATCCTGATATACATTCCAAACAACATAGAAATGTATGTCAGCAAGGTTCTTGGTAAGCAATAATATGATTAGGACCATTGGCATGGTTTTCGAAATAGTTTACATGGCAGTTAAGCATTTCTGAATAAAGGAACAATTACAATTTCTAAGCTGTTCAAACAGAGATTACATTAGCATGTGGGTTCTATTTCTAAGCAGTAAGAACAGAAATTATACTCGCATGGAAGTTCTACTAATAAGTGAAAACATGGCAGTTCTATTTAAGTGAAAGAAAAAACAATTCTATATGTCGTACATTTTCGGTATAGCATTTTCAAAATGTTAAAGAGTGTATTCAATTTATTGCACTAAGGTTCACGTCGCTAGGTGACAAACAAGTAAATCTACCTTCATGTGCCCCCGAAGGTGGCCCGTTTACTTTCTACTAGTGCCTGCGAAGCCAACCACATCGACGTGTACTTTCTGAACACGAGCCAAAATCAGCCAAACCGGCCATCAAAAGTTGTAATACTGGAACACGAGTCAGACTAGCCAAACCGGCCCACGGGAATAGCCAAATCTTCGCATGCAATATCTATGATTAGCCAAACCGGCAGCATGTCTATGATTTTCAAGTAGTTCAAGCAATTCATATAAGTCCAGAAATGTTGCAATCACAAGGCTTATTCAATTAACTTATTAAAGCGTCCACACTTATACACGCGGGTTTTAATCTTGCAATACACTACAGGTAACATGTGAAGTTTGGTGTCGCATTAAATGAAACTGTATTTAAAACATGGAGAAAATGCACACGTGCATGTTTGGTAATTTTGGTGTTGTTGTGTTCGTCTCGTCAAACGTGATATTATGGTGAGGTCGGTTTTACGTTTTGTTCAACACGATATATGGTTAATAAGAAGTTATACAATTACTAACTCGCATAACTAATTGATCATTTATATAATTAAGCATATAACTTAAAGTATATCATATACTTAAAAATATTATTAACATTTTAAAACTTATAACTTTATAACTTAATAACTTAAAATAACTCTAATAATTCTAATATTACTCAATTAATTCATTACTTCAAAATAATTTTAAACTTAATAATAACTCAATTAAACTAAAGAATAACCCTTCCACAAATAACTTAAATTAACTTACTAACTTTAATAAACCCAAACACAATAATTCAATGGCTCAAATAAACCCCAAAACCGAATAAGACATTACTCATTACCCAATAAAAACCAATAAGCCAATACACAATACGTAATAACTTACCCTATCAAACCCAATACCCAATTAAACTCATTTGAACCCAAAACCCAATAAGCAATAACTCATATAAACACACTACCCAATATTTTAATAGCTCAATTAAACCTATACACAATAACTTCACTAACTTAATTAAAACCCAATAAAACCCATACCCAATAAGCAATATCCAATAAACCCCAATACCCAAAATCTATACCTGAGTTCTTCTTCTCCCTCTTCTTTATATTCTTCTTCCTTCCTTTCTTTCTTTTGTATGGGAGGAGAGGGGGACACGGCATGTGGCACGTCAAGGGGGTGGCAGGGGGCGGCGGGGGCGGGCGGTGATGGCGGCAGCGCAGGCGCTAGCGCGCGGCGGCAGCTGGGTGCGCGTGGGTGACACAGGCTGTAGGTAGGCGCGATGGCGTAGGTCAGGCTGAGGGCATACGACGGGGAGTTGGCACGTGTGATGAGGATGTGAGGAGGATGACCCTTCAGATCTAATTTCTGATTTGATTCCAGATCCGATTTCTGATTTTTAATTTCTTCCTCTTTTAATTTCATATTTGATTTCTGATTTGATTTGGGGTTTTGATTTGGTTATGGCTGAATTTTGATTTGGGCTTGTGTGTTGAATTCTTGGTGTTGGATTTCTTTGGCTGATGTAGATGACGATGATGTTGTTTGTTGGTGTTTGATTGAGGACGGAAGAGACAGTGGAAGAGCAGAGAGAGGGTGGAGGAAGAAGAAGAAGAAGTGATATTGTTGTTTCCTGATGATTTTAAGAACAAGGAATGGGTTAAGTTATTCATGAGGATGAGTTGGCTGTAGGGGTGAGATGTTTGATCTCACCCAATTCATACGGTGGGTTCAATGATGTTGGGTTAGGGGTTTGTTTAGGGTAGGTGGGTACGGTTAGGGTTAAAAGTAAATGGGTAATTAGTAATTTAATTTAATTAAAAGTAATTATTTAGGGTTTAAAAAGTAACTAATTACGATATGGTAAAAATTCGAAAAGTAGAGGCGCGCTCGTGTCGACGCGTAGAAGAAAAGAACATACGGACGAAAAATAACACTCGAACGACCAAAGAAAAATACAGGCACACACGAACTCTAACACGCCTAAACATACATGCCGTTACATTCTACCAATCTTAAGAAAAATTCCGCCCTTGGAATTCTTATCAACTAAGGAGCATGGAACAAATATGGATAACACTCCCACATTTCATCTTCTCGCTCCCAGGTGGATTCTCCTTGCGAGTCATGATGCCACATCACTCTCACGAGCTCGACGACCTTGTTCCTGAGTGCCTTCTGACGTCGGTCTAAGATATGCACCAGCCATTGCTCATATGTCAGGTCCGGTAGAATCGTAATCTCTGAGTGATCAACAACATGAGAATTGTCGCTGATGTAATGTCGCAGCTGAGATACATGAAAAACATCATGTACCCCCTCTAATGAAGGTGGAAATGCTAGATGATAAGCCACATCTCCAACTCGCTCTAGCACGTCGAGACGTCCAATGCATCTTAGACTAAGCATGCCTCGCCTTCCAAAACAAATCACTCCTCTATTTGGGGATATCTTCAGGAACACATGATCTCCTGCCTTGAACTCCAAAGGACGGCGTTTATCATCAACCCAATGCTTGTACCGATCCTGTGCGATACGAGGCTTCTCCCTGATATTACGCACTACATCCACAGACTCGATTATCATCTCTGGTCTCAACAGCTCTCTATCACCAATGTCATCCCTACTTAGCGGAGATCGACATTTCCTTCCATAAAGTGCAACAAATGGCGTTATGCCAATGTTGGCTTGGTAGCTGTTGTTGTAGGTGAACTCCACTAAATGCAAGTGATCCTCCCACGAACCCTTAATATCCAACATGCAAGCTCGCAACATGTCCTCCAATATTTGGATAGTACGCTTCGACTGTCCATCAGTTTGCAGGTGATACGCAGTACTGAAGCTCAGACTGGTACCCAGATTCGTCTGCAGACTCTTCCAGAATTGGGACGTGAATCTCGTGTCTTGGTCGGAGACAATACTCACGGGAATTCCATGTAATCACACAATCTTATGCATGATTATCGTTCACATCACGACATATACAAAAAGGAAGTTATAAAGTTATGAGAAAGATAATTACCTTCATATACTTCTTCGCAAGTATCTTCGTAGATTTTCCTACTCGGAAGAGTATGAAATGTGCAGACTTGGTTAATCGGTCAACGATAAACCAAATCATGTTATTTTGTTTGGTGCTCCGAGGTAGTCCCGTCACGAAGTCCATTGTGAGTGCTGCCACTTCCACTCTAGAATCGGCAGAGGTTGAAGTAATCCAGCAATGAGATGATGTTCAGCCTTCACTTGCTGACACACAAGGCACTTGGCGACACTTTGAGATACGCTCCTCTTCATACCATGCCTCAAAAAATTCAGACGAAGGTCCTAGTACATCTTGGTACCGCCAGGATGAATGGAATATGGAGAGCTATGAGCTTAATTCATCAGCTCCTCTCTGATATCACCTGAAGGTATGCAGATTCTACTGTCGTATCTCAGGGAACCATCCTCATGAATTAGAAAATCCGTCCGAAGCCCAGCTTCAACTTGCTTTCTGATCTTCTGCAGTTCTACATTTCCAGAATGCGCAGCTTTGATCCGACCCACAATCGTTGACTGAATCTGTATATTCATCAACGATGATGTGATTCCAGGTAAAACAACTTCTATACACATCTTCTACAGATCTTGGTGTACCTCCACTGAACTGTAAGAGTCATAACAGCTGGAAGTTTACTCAGAGTGTCGGGCATACTGTTAACCTTCCCTGGATGATACTGGATGTCGATGTCATAATCGGCCATCAGCTCTAACCATATGCGCTGCCTCATATTCAACTCTTTCTATGTGAAAATGTATTTCAAACTTTTATGATCAGTGAAGATTTTCACTTTCTCACTCTCTAAGAAATGTCTCCAAATCTTCAGGGCAAAGATGCCAGCGGCTAGTTCCAATTCGTGAGTCGGATAATTCATCTCGTGAATCTTCAACTGTCGAGAAGCATATGTGACCACATGACCATGCTTATGCAGGACAAATCCAAGGCCTTTGCCTGATGCATCACAAAAGATCTCAGATCCTCCAGTCATATCTTGTATAGACTGAAATGGTCCAGATGTCAGCCTTGCCTTCAATATCCCAAATACCTGCTCTCAAGAGTCTGACCATATAAACTTGATATCCTTCCTCGTTAATCGAGTCATCGACTTGGCTATCCTCGAGAAATCCTGGATGAATTGACGATAGTAACCCGCCAATCCTAGGAAACTCCTGATGTCTGATGCCAACCGAGGGGTAGGCCAATTACTGACTGATGCAACCTTCTCGGGGTCGACAGAGATACCATCGACTGACACCACATATCCAAGAAATGCAATTCGATCCAACCGGAATTCACACTTGATCTACTTGGCATATAACTGATGACAAAGAAGCGTCCCAAAACAATATGCAGATGCTCGACATGCTCCTCCTCGCTCTTCGAATAGACCAATATATCATCGATGAGTATCACTACGACTTTATCCAGAAACTCGTAGAATATGATATTCTTAAGATTAATGAATGCTGCAGGGTCATTGGTCACACCGAATGGCATGACAACAAACTCGTAGTGTCCATACTTGGTCCGAAAACCGTCTTGTAGATGTCTTCATTCTTGACCTTCACCGAATGGTATCCACTCCTGAGATCCAACTTCAAGAAAATTCATGATCCACCAAGTTAATCGAAGATGTCATCGATGCGAGGTAACGTGTACTTATTCTTCACATTGACTTTGGTCAGCTCTCGATAGTCCATGCACATCCTTCTCGATCCGTCCTTCTTCTTGACCAACAGAACATGTGCACCACAGGGAGATACGCTGGGATGGATAAATCCTTTCTGCAGCAGGTCATCCAATTGCTTCCGTAGCTTTTCAATTTCTGCAGGAGCCATACGATAAGGTGCCTTTGAGATCGGTGGAGTATTCGACATAAGATCAAAGCTGAATTCAGGGCTCGGTCAGGCGGTAATACAAAAATCCTCCGGGAATACATCTTCAAAGTTTTGAACCATTACAGGCTTCTCGGGTTCGACTTGCATAGATGCGATGATCAATTTGTTTGGCCGGGCCCGAAATCTGATAGGTCCGAGCGAACGACTTCCACTGACGAATTCAAACTCCAGATGGTCGGGGATTTCAAATACTACTTTCTTCTTGTGACACTCGATAGTAGCATAGAATGTTCCTAACCAATCCTTGCCGAGAATAGCGTCAAATTTGGGCGTGTCTAGGACCATAAAATCGGCATAGAGCTCATGTCCGCAAATCACCAGAGGACATGATTTGCATCCCAAGGAAACACTCGCTACGCCACTCCCGGTAGTGATATTCCAACTTTTGGTAAGTGGGTAGGTGGGAATCGAGTGTTTGACTCTTAATCTCCGGGATAAGATACACGATGAAGCTCCAGAATCGAATAAGATCAGAGCGAGGTGGGAAGCCACTAAGATGACACCTAAGATGATAATAACTAATTTTAGCAAGGGTGTCTAACTAACAAGCATTAATATACAAGCAGTATGAAATACTAGATCTAGATGTTACCTGTAATCACTTCATCTTCAGCCTCAGCTTCATCAGCTGTCATAATGAAAGCCTGGCGCTTCGGCTGATTGGCCTGCTGATAGGCTCGGTTTTGCAGAATCAGGGGCGGTCCACGCTGAGCAGGTCCAAGGGCACCTCGCTAAACAGGTCCATGTACTCCTCGCTGAACAGGTCCAGGTACTCTAGCAGGTGCTTGACGATCCTTGCCATAGGGGCAGTCTCTTGCAGCATGATCAGGTTCTCCGCAGATCAGACATTGGTTCAGCATCCTCCTACAATCCTTCTTATGATGTCCAGTCTTGCCACAAAAGAAATAGGTTCGTTGAGCTCGATCGACATGAGCAGCTGGCCTCTTGAACTGTGTGGTCTGGGGAGGCCAGAAATTTCCTATTGGCACCATCCTAGGTGGCTCCATGGGATGCTTGCTTCCTCCAGCTTGAAATCCTACTGGGAGTCTTGACGTAACTTCATGGCTCTGTGCAGCATCCAAAACATCCTGGAGGGTCGTTAGTTTCGCCGAGGTCATTGATGCTTGAATTTTGGGATTCAGGCCTTGGCGAAACTGAAATGCAGAGACTTCAGGGTCCTCGACCATATGGGGTGCGAAGCAGCTGAGAATCACAAACTCGGCCTCATACTCGTCAACAGTCCTATCTCATGGGACCAGATTGGCAAAGCGTTGCTAAAGTTCTCTTTTGGAAGTTTTGGGAAAATACTTGGCGTCGAACCTTTCTGACGTGCGTTTATATTTCATATATTCACGCACGTTTTCTTTTGTGTTTCTCCGTATTTTCTGCCGTCTTTTATTCGTTTTCTCGTATTTTCTCGTTTTCTTTCTCTTTTCTTTGTTTCTCCATGTTTGCAGGAGATTGCCCACGTAGGGGACGTTTAACGACGATATCTCAAGTCCCCGGAGCAACGGGAGGAGTCACGCGTGATCTAGGGGGTCAAACGACGAAGATTACATCTTTTAGCCCCTCACCCGGTCGGTTGGTCATCTCCAACCGATTGGGTGATGCACGCGTGCACCACCCGGTCTCAGCCGGAGCTCAAGTGAATGTCACCCGACCGGTTCACAGGCCGGTTCAACGGGGCCAACTCTCTGTCTTTTCAAGCCAAATTCCAACCGATCGGGTGACTCTCACCCGATCGGTTCATCTGTAGCTGATGCTGAGGAGCCGAGACACGGGCACCCAACCGATCCCTTCACCCGAGGGCGCCAAGATCCAACCGGTCACTCCAAGAACTCAACCGACCGGTTCATATGACCGGGTGAAAGTCCGCCGTTTTCTGTTTATTATTTGTAACAGATCACCCGATCGGTTGACTTGTCAACCGATCGGGTGATACGAGATCCTATAAGTAGGACACCTAGGGTTCCAAAAACGGGGAGCTGCTAGTTTTTACTGTTTTCTCCGATTTGTGACGGCTGTAATTACTTTTCTATTGTAAGTTTTTCGATCTTTCTTAAACTTTAGTAGTATCTTAATTGCTCTACTACCTTCGCATTCCAATCGTCTGATTATGATTTTAACGGTTCATTTTCGTTTAGATCGCTTTTTAATGAATATTTGTGAGTAGTTCCCAAATCTGGGATTTTGGCAGAAACCCCTTCGGGGGCTCTTCCCGATGCATCCATAGGGTTAGGAAATCGATAGGGATTAGGAATCTAATGGGTACGCGGGGTGTTTTATTGTCATCGGCGGGAAAAAGACCGCCTTTGACCGTTGGGCCAAGGGGGAATAAACTTGGCGGTTGACTCCCTAGCCATAGCTCACGCCCTTAGCGTAGACGCCGAATCCTAGCACGCGGGAGCGGCAGGATGAGACGTTGGGAGTTATCGTTGCGAGCTTAGTGCTCCCGGAATCGATCAGTGTTAATGGACACACGAGTGCCCACTGATCAAATCCAGGAAGTCCGGTGTATCATCCTGGGCACCGACCGGAATATCGGGCCCATGGGATGCCGGTACCACTTTCAGAGGCAACGTCACACCATTAGACCCTAATTCTGATCGCCATCCTACCCGAAGGCCGCATCGATGAGAGTCGCTCGTTGGAGTGGAAACCAAAGTCCCGTGTTTATTTTCTTATTGTTCATACCTTGCATTCCTTTCCCGTGACAACCCATCAACCGATTCGGGCTAGCTCGCCCACGGGGTGATTTCGGTCCTCCTTGACACAAGCACATCCTAGCCTCCCAGTGTTCGACCCCCAAGCCACACTACAACACTGTGTGCTTGCGGTTACAAATATCTAAACCCTCACGCGGGTCCCCCGGCCATTTGCGGCCAGCAAACCGGGGGCAGCGTCAAGTTTATGGCGCCGTTGCCGGGGAGGCAACGTGCTTGTTATTTTAGGATCTCTTGAACCCTAGTGTCTAGCTCTTATCCCTACCTCGCGATAATTTTCGCATTCTTCTTTTTCCTTTTTATTTTCTTCTTTTTATTTCTTATCTTATCTGTCTCTCTCCCACTTGTCGCTTCACGGGTGTTTGTTGTTTTTTATGCGCAGGAGTTCAAGAAGTCTCGACGACTTGATACCCGTTGATCCAGAGATTAACGCCACCCTTAGGCGTTTGGCCGTCGAGAAGCGAAGAAGAGAGGATCCTGAAGCCATGGAGGAGAACACCCCGCCTCACAAGTCCCTACCAGAGTACTCGATGCCATCTATCGAGTCCACTTCCGTCATCCGTCCTCCAGCTATTACGGCCCAAAGCTTTGAGCTAAAGCCGTCTTTGGTGACATGGATCCAGCAGGATCAGTTTTCGGGTGCACCCATGGAGAGCCTGATCGAGCATCTAGACTCCTTCTTGGAGAAATGTGACACCTTCCGGATTAATGGTGTCACGACTGAGGCGATCCGTCTGAAGCTGTTCCCCTTCTCGTTGCGAGACAAAGCCAAGCAATGGCTTAGGGGGAAGGACCCCAACACTTTCAATACCTGTGAGAAGCTCTCCAACGCTTTTCTGACGAAGTTCTTTCCTCCGGGGAAGACCATGAAGTTGAGGAGTGAGATCTCCTCCTTCTCTCAGGCCAGCCACGAGTCCTTGCATGAAGCTTGGACGAGATACAAGGAGATGCAGAGAAGATGCCATCACCATGAGCTTCCAAAGTGGCAGATTATTAATCTGTTCTACAATGGGCTGAGGGATGACCTAAAATCTTGTATGGACGCCGCGGCTGGGGGTTCCTTCATGTCAAGGAGCGAGGAAGATGCTGGACATATTCTGAAAAATATGGCATCCAACAATGAGCGGTGGTGTGACGAGAGAGCCACACCCAGGTCTGGGGGTATACACAGAGTCGAGGACGTCGACAAACTTTCAAGCAAGTTCGACTTGCTTTCGACCCAGATCTCTGCACTAATGGTAGGAGCCGGTGGGGCCTGTACACAACAGATTGCTGCGGTAGAATCCGAAGTCTTTGGGGAATTCAACGGTGGTGACGTCTCACCACCGTTGGATCAGGCGAGCGCACTATTTTACAACCCCACGGGAAATGCGTCGTATCCACCAAGAACCAATTCCAACCCGGCCTACTCTCCAAACAACCGGAACCACCCTAACTTTGGTTACCGGGCACCATTCCAGCCCTCGCCGCCTCAGCAGCCGCAGCAATAAACATATCAGCCGACTAGGCCACAGCAGAGTCAGATTCAGCAGCAACAATATCAGCAGCAGCCTCAGCAACAATTTTACGCCCCCAGGAATCAGCAGCCAATCCAGCAGCAACAGCAGTATGGCCAACAGAGGGCCGTCTCTCCGGTTGAGTCTCTCTTGACTCAATATATAACCAACCAGGAGAAGATCAATCAAAAGCTGGAAATGGGTCAGCGGGCCCTCACGGACCAAGTAACCCAGCTGGGGTTACAAGTGGCGACCCTTTCAAGGTCACAAAACCAATTGCCGCCACAACCTGAGGTGAACCCGAGGGGAGCAACCCAACGTCGGCACTCGTGCACGAGCACACAAATGTGTCCGCTATCGTTCTGAGAAGCGGGACACAAATACCTACTAGAGTGCCCTCTAACGACCGGAAGCACCGTTGGTCGTCGAGCGACCGATCGAAAAATCAAACGACGCCGGTGCTTCGTCATCAAATCCTACGACTCCGGAGGGAGTCTCTGAAGAAGAGAAGAGGAAGGGAGCCTGAAAGTGTTCAAACCCGTTGTGCCTTTTCCACAACGGTTAGCTCAGGCCAAAATCGATGAGAAATATGGCAAGTTCTTCGCCATGGTCAAGGATCTGAGCTTGCAAATCCCCTTCCTGGAAGAAATCGAAACAATCCCCTCCTATGCGAAATTCCTGAAGGATTTGGTGTCGAGAGGGTCTAGAAAGGAGAAAGTAGTGTTGACGGTGGAGTGTAGCGCTCTCATCCAGAGGGCAAATCCGTTGAAACTTAAAGACCCGGGGAGCTTCTCAATCCCTTGCACGATCGGGGCAGTAAAGATTCATCGTGCACTCGTCGATCTCAGAGCGAGTGTCAGTTTGATGCCCTTATCGATGTATAAGAGGATAGGAATGGGTGATTTGGAGCCCACCGGTATGACCCTACAACTTACTGACCGGTCGGTCAAATATCCGGTGGGGATTGTGGATGACCTCCCCGTTAATGTAAAAGGGGTGCATGTGCCAGTGGACTTCGTTGTCATGGACATGCCTAAAGACGCACACACTCCCATCATCCTGGGACGACCTTTCATGGCCACTGCTGGCGTTTTGATTGATGTGAAGAATGGAAAACTTTCGCTAAACGTCAGCGGGGAAAAGGTTGAATTTGATCTGGGTTGTCCATGAAGTATCCCGATCCCCCAGATGACCCTCGGTGTAATTTGCTGGAGGTGGAAGAAGATAAAGCTGCTGAGGAGAGCTCCTGGGAGATTCTCTTAAGAGGATCATGAATACGAAGTCTATTTCAGAGTTTCAGTTACAGAGATACGAGTTTTGGGCCAAAACTTTTAGGTTGAGGGTTCTAGGTCGATTTGATTGCAGAAAATACGAAAATAATACTGGGAGTACTAAATGACTATATGATCATACTTTAGAAGTTTGAAATCATTTCGATAACATTTATATAGAAAATTAATTGATACGGCTATATCAGTAATAATTAAGTAGAAAATATTATATAAACTATTTAAACTTTTTGACAACACTTAAACTTACGAATGCATGTTATAACTAGTATGCTGATATGAAAATATTTTTTATATAATTTATTTGAAACTATTTTTGATATAAAACTCCTGACAAATCATTTTAAACAACTTTTAAAATATAAAATACGTGAAATACGTAAATACTCGTATCGAAGAATACGGGCCGTCTCTTCCTACCCTCCTTAAAATAATTCCATCCTCGGAATTTAGAAGATCGGTCATTGCCTAAGAAATTTAAACGATCGAAGGAAAGGCTTAATAAATGACAACGACCTATTAAACTAAGTTGTAAATAGCATGAAATATAATGTGATATCATAGCATCATGAAAACAAGAGATGTTACTATTAACATCACCATAGCTTCTGTAACTAGTCCCAAAACCAGTATCATCACAATAATTGCCTTGACTTTTCAAGTAGCCAAAAATATGATCTAAAGGCGTTATATGAAAATGATAGTTATTATGATAACATCTGTTCGAACTTGGAACCTAAGGTGATAAGCTAGCAGTATGCTAATCAAACCACATCAAAAGGAAGATCATAAAGTTTAAAGTTTCTACTCGTGTTAATGGTGACTAAGGAGGCCTAGCCAAGGAAGTCATCAATAATATAGCATACAATGAAAAAATGACTAATCTATATGTATTCGTGCAGTTATACCTAACCAGCCTAGCACAAATCACATCAACTCCCATAAGGCCAAAAAAACAATCCAACATCTAAAACAACACAAATAAACAAGTACACGGCCAACTTCTAAGGACCATACTTATCACTGCCACTCCTTTTATCAATGCCCATAACGCCCAATAACTATCCAATACCGAAACCATTATCCAAATCCAAGCACAAGATCGACATCCAACTTCAACACCTAAGGCCAACAACATTCCAATACCCTTCGATAACGATACTCCTTGTGAACACCAACAGTTGACATCCAGAACTCTCATCATTAACCCCAAACAATACAAGAACAAAAAACATACAGTTCCGCAAACCCAAAGGAGCGGACCTAAGGAGATGCCTAAGCAGGACACTAAAAGGGGCAAGATCCAAGACAATGAGCTCAAAAGAATCCCAAGAATCGCGACTTGCCAAGATCTCAACCACACTGCAGCGGTGAGCGTGGCAGAGAGGGTCATTTCTAAGCCCAAAAATCCCAAAAATCCATAACATTGGAGGGCCATCGGTGGTTGTCGATCCATGTCATGTGGTGACTGCAGTTGCTTGGTGATGACAGGTGGCGTGGCAGAGCTCCGAGTGAGGTCGGAGGAGCTTGCGGCGAGATGGGTTGGGCTCGCGAAGGGAGATGCACAGTGAAGGGGTAGGTTTGGTAAGGGAAGAGATGAGGGGATCAAATGGGGTGTCGAAGTCATCGATAGGGTAGGGTAGACGATACCGAGGCTCGAGGAGAAGATACAGACAAAAGGTAATAAATAGGGTGAGATGGTAGGCGGGAAAAAGGATTCATCTCATGGGAAATCGGGTACAAGATGAAAGTAGGGGGTAGAAGAGAAATACGAGCTCAAGAAACATGAAGAAGATATTACTGCCTACACTTGCATGTCGCGGTTTTGGCTCGTCTCAAATTCTCTAGCACCATCTTCAAACACTTCTGAACGTCCCTCAATCTGCTTTGGTTTTCGAACTCGAACTTCGGATGATCGAAAAAAAATTCGAATGCTACCCTCCTTATAAAAGAGTATAGCCATAGTTTAGGTGAACTGAACGCGACTAGGAAGTATTCTAAGAACAAGAATGACGATCGAAAGGCCATCAGAAGAAGGACGATGTCGATGAATGGTTCTATCTTATGGAAGGTCACTCTAATTTAACTCTAGAAATTTAGATAGTGTACTCGTATGAACTTAGGAAATCACATATAGCCTCATTACGTCTATTGACTTGATCATACGCCATTGCCAAATATCAACTTTGGTAGTTGTATTTTGCAACCATCTGCTTGGGTAAACTGTGCACTAATGGAAATACCACATGCTCTAATCATGGGATCAATATCACAGTTGTTGGACGTGTCTTTATCCTCAAATTTCTTTGCATCCGCTTTGCTTTGGCTCAGTTGACTTGAAAAGGGTTCTTTACTTTCTGGTTTACAATAAGAAAGTCAATCAATGGTCATGGGTTAGATATCATAGTGAATAAATGGGGAACTACTCTACTGGTTGTTAATATAATCGATGGAGCAGATGTGATAATTGGCAATCTTAACATTGGTACCATCCGGTGTGTGTCAAATCGACGTAAAGGGAAAGGTTAAGACATACCAGGGATTACTGGCTCAGCAACCTCAGCTTCTCTAGTTGACTTGATGAATGCTTGACACATGGCCTGGTTTAGCTTGGCCTGACAAAAGACTCGATGTTGTGGAGCTAGGGGTGGTTCACGCAATGCTGATCCAGAAACTCATGCTGTCGTAATCGCTTTCTTGATAATGTAGCTGGGGCAGTTTCTCATAGAGTGCTCAGATGCTCCACAGACTAAACATTGATTCAGCAGCAGGCGACAGTTCTTATTGACATGTCCCTTTCGGTTGCAATGGAAGCACACCAACTGGGATCGTTTTTTGGTCAGAGGAGTATGCCTCTTAAAAGTAGTAGTCTTCATCGGTCGGGGGGCATCTCCCAGTGGTTCCATAGGATGCTTCCCTTGGGATTCTTTACAGAGTTTGTCAACAGCCTCATAGAGAATTTGGCGTTGAATTTCCAGTATTTTTCTTACGACACACAAGATATTGTTGTCGGTGACACCATGAGTATTTGGTCGACCTGCCATACTTCAAGACAAACTGCAATGTAAGGTAGGTGAAAAAATCTATTCTAGTTGTACACTTAGATATTAATGTCCTCTAAACCGATCTTAAAGTATTCGCAAGAGCAAGACCTACATCGGCCACCATTAAAACCTGTCACGCCCTGCTTCCTATTCTACCGGGAGCGAGGACGTGAGCGGGTCCGTGGTGTGCTTAATATAAGGAGGCGTACTTTGTTTTTCATCTTTTCTTTTCTTCCTCCTTGGTTTAAACATACTACGCATCTGTGTAAACTGTAGGTCATTGCAAGCAAATTTATGACGCAGCCCAAACAACATTATTACATATCCAGCGTACAAAATTTAAGATACATTTTGGGCCTATGGCCGATACAAACAAACACACAAATTACATTATTAAAACAGGAAATGCTGATGCGAAGGTACAATGTTCTAATCATGTGAGGGCAGGTACTCCCCGTACTCGTCAAGCGCTGGCTCGAACTCTACTGGGATGTCCTCCACAAAGTCACTCTCAATACCTGACGGACATTTCATAAAACGATAATTGAAATGTCTGCCAGCGATGTTTACTCGGCAAGTAATTTCGGCAAAAGAAAGGTTAAGTATTAAAAATTGATCCAAGCTGTACTTAAAGACAAGCAATAAGTTTAATGTAAAAGATCTATAGCAGTTAAACATTCGCAGTAATGTGCAATCTGCAGCAATTTAGTCATTTGATAGTAATTTTCAATACGATTAGCAACCTGTAACAATTTAACATTTGATAACAAATCTGTAATGTTGTTAGCAAACTGTAGAAGAAGAGGTTAGAGCAATATTTAATAACCAATCTATTCTAGTGCTAAGTCCATGTCCAAGAGTACGAGATATGACTAACATGTGCCCTGTTACGGGAGCCAATCCGAAACGCTACTCACCGACCCTATATGGCGACGGTCAAGCACTAACCTCCATAAGTGGTGGAGGCATATGTCGGGTGCATCCAATCATTTCGTAACACTTGTGACCATAGACTACCCCAATCCCACAAGTCAAGTCAAGTGCCGGGTCAAAGTACGTGTACTATTTATTCTAAAATTCAATCAGAATTACATCGATTGTTCAGTCTATGTTATTCAATTTGCATCGTATTAGATGCGTATGATGTCCCATCAGTCCATTCAATAATCTCAACCAATTTCATAGTTTTGTGATTTAGTTACACAATTATACGAAGCATTGAAATGCACAATAATTTAAAGAAACGAGCATAGAAACGGTTTTAACTAAGCAAATGAGGATAAATAAGTTTAAAATATTTTTTAAGGCTAGTAGACATATTTCAAGATCTTAAAATAGTTAATGTATATTTTTATTAATTTATACGACCCAAAAAAACTAATTTTAAAATGAGAAAACAATTTTTCATTATATTTCAAAGATTTCTCTAGGGTAAACCATACGTCAAAATTCTTCCAACAAGGGGTCCAAATGGCCGTCTCATCTAGTAATACGACATTTAATTTTCTCTTAAGTCAGTGTACATGAAAATCTTGAGTTACAAATTTATAAGTGAAAGTAGATATATTAAATTTTTCTTTAAAAATTCACCGCAAGAAATATACTTGCCTTTTGGCGATGAAACTAGCGCCATTGTGTCTGTTTCGTCATTTCGGATTTTCTGGGCATTCCCTCGTATTTTTCTGATACCTACACAATATACTATGAATTATATATCATTTATCTCTATTGTAATATATATAAATATTTGTGTAAATACGTTTATATGTATTATATACGTATTTCTACGTATTTATCACCGTATCTCTCTCACTTCCTCCTCGTGTTTCGTTACGCTGCCTGCACCGGGGCTGGGGTCGATCGGACCAGCTGTGGCAGCAGAGCGCGGAGGTTGGTGGTGGTGCGGTGGGGCGACGGCAACGGATCACGGTGGTGAGCGATGTGGCAGAAGCGAGTGGGAGAGGGGGAGCAGCTGGGGGTCTTTGATGGCATCGTTGGGTGTCGCCTCGGACGACAGAGGCAGAGTCATGGAATGGGGAAGGCAGGGCATATGGTGGCTCGCGGTGGTGACCTGTGGACTGAGCTTGTGCTTCTGTGAGCTTGGTGGGGCATTGACATCGATGGCGGGGGCACGGAGGAGGGGAGGATAGGCGGAGGTGGCTCTGTGGATCGGTGGAGGGTGGCATCGAGATGGTGGAGGGACAGTGGGTAGCCGTCGCAACGAGCAGAAGTTGTCGCTGCTGCTACTTGTGGATGTCGGGGTTGCAGGTTCACAGATGAGGGAAGCGGTGGCGGCACTGGGAGCAGCGAAAAAGGAGGAAGGTGATGGCTTCGGGTAGAGGAAGCGGCGACACTGAGGTTGAGATGAAGGGGGCACTCGAGGTGTGTAGGAGGTGCCGTGGGGAGCTCATCGGTGGTGGAACGGAGCTCGGGGAGGGGCAGGCTCGCTGTTGTTGGGTAAGAGGGAAGCTGGGTGGAGGAGGAGGCTGAGGGGGAGGTGGTGACATCGGAGAGGAGGGGCGGCGGCGTCGGTATGCCTCGTCGGTGGGGAGAGTGGTGGAGGAGCAGATGTGTGAGTCTAGTTTGGCTGTGTGAGTGAGTTATTCTGCGTGGGTTAGAGGAAGGAGGGGAGAGGGTTTATATAGGATTTTACAATAGTTTTAGATAATAATAATTATTTATGAAATACTAAATATTGTAATCAATTCAGATCCTAAAAAAATTGGATCTGACTAACTTAGGGAGGTGGGTTAATGGGGTGGGTTAGGGTATTGATTAGGGGTAAAGTAACTAGTTAAATAGTAATTAGTAAGAGTGAAAGTAATTAAGGGATGTAATTTAGTAAAAACAAAGTAATACCACGTCATTTTCGCACACGACTCTGATAAATTCCCAAAACACAACCATGGGTTCGTATCGTTGCGAGGATCGCGAATACGAAGTCCATTACAGAGTTTGAGTTACAGAGATACGAGTTTTGGGCCAAAATGTTTGGGTTACGGGTTCTAGGTCGATTTGATTCAAGAAAAATACAAAAATAATATTGGCAGTACTAAATGACTATATGATCACAATGTAGAAGTTTGAAATCGTTTCGATAACATTTATTTAGAAAATTAATTGATACGGCTATATCAGTAATAATTAAGTAGAAAATATTATATAAACTATTTAAACTTTTTGACGACACTTAACCTTACGAATACTTTTTATAACTAGTATGATGATACGAAAATATTTTTTTATATTATTGATTTGAAACTATTTATGATATAAAACTCCTGAAAAACCATTTTAAAATAGTTTTGAAATATAAAATACGTGAAATACGTAAATACTCATATCGAAGAAAACATGCCGTCATAGAAGTCAATACAGAGATAAACATGAAATATTCATAAAAATGGAAGTACCGATTTTTTCATTCTTCAAAGGAATGCATTAACTAAAGCTGAGAAGAAATTACATCTCTCAACTACGAAGTACCGATTTTTTCATTCTTCAAAGGAATGCATTAACTAAAGCAGAAAAGAAATTACATCTCTCAACTAAGAAGTACTGAAAGGAAAATAAATAAAAGAAAACAAAAAATACTCTCCTTCCAGAATCAAACTCTCAGAAATCTGCGTTTTCAACAGAAAACTCCGACTCCTTGTACTGTGAAGCCTCCTCATCCAACTGCTCATCACCTAGCAAAAACAACAAAGAGTTAAAGTAGATTAAACCTTTTCTAAACAATTATTTATTAATCATGCATGGATTAATATGCATGTAATGGAAACAGTAAAGAAAAGTACTAACCTGGCATGGTCTAAAAATGGTACAGATCCTAGCAGAAATGGAACAATAATGGTTATCATGTGACTTATAATGGAGAGTACGATGTGTAACCTGAAGTCCACCTTAGACCAGGAGTGCGACCCCACGCTGATTCAAAAAGAGGGACTAAGTATCTTAGAACATAGGGAGACAAAAAGAAAGGAGATCCTCCCAGGCATGGGCCTTAAGCATGGCTCCAATCGCTCCTGCACCTTCACAAATATAAGTTCCCCAAACATGTGATGTCAAGTGTAGCTGTTCTAATTCTAGCGCTCAATTATCATTTGTATGTCTCTAACCCTAAATTACACAATTAAGGAGTTATGTGAACTATGTTCATGATGTCATGGCTGTGCAAGAAAAAAGTCTAAAAGTATTATTTTACGACCATTTTTGCAAAGCTCTTAATTATATAATTTAGTGGGACCCATAGTTAAATTAACTTATCATGTGCATTTCCAGGCTCATATTCAGAAAAAAATCTTTTATTAATTAAAATCATCATTTCCCAAAAACACATTAAAACACAATGTTATAATAAACGATTAAATGATGAAAAAGGTAAGGAAATTGTCTACGAATGAATCAGATTCATGTTGACACCTTTATGGGTTGTGGTCTACCAGCCTAGAGGGGTTGCTCGGCCAACGATTGCATAAAAGAGAGATATCAATTCAACCCAAAATTATAGTAGTAGGAGCGTACAGATTTCATACTATACAACTGGACATATATGTAAACGAAATAGCAGAAAGCAGGACCCGAAACAGTCAAGCAACAGATTACAAAAACCTCTAGCACATGATCACAAATTAGCAAGCAAATATTCGGCTCTGGATTTACACCCAGAGGCACGAATCACCGCAAGTGTACGGTTGTATAGTACAGATAAGAATGTCGAATTCTGGGGACGTAGTTGTTTAATATTTAGTTTGTTGGAAGATGAAGAACACGTGGTCAAGGGGTTTTCACGATTGAAGGGGTTTGCAAGATTTTTAATAAATCTAGGGCAATCGGGAATCCCCGCTAGGTCTTTTGGGCTTGGACATTAGGTTAAGAATCCGTTCGTTGAATTATAAATGAGGGTAAGAGTGTCACATCTGAGAATGAGAGCGAGTAGTCAACTCTCATTGTCATACTCGTCTAACGTATCTTTTTGCTTAGCCTCACTCTCGTGATATGATTAACATAAGGATATAGGGGTTTTGGCGGACCCTCAGAGCTCAGATCTGTGTCCGTCCTAAGTCGGACGGACCACAGAGGCATAAAGCGCAGCGAAAAATAAAAACTATCTAGCTAAACAATTTAGCTAGGACCTTAAAGAGCCAGAACCTAGCCCGATCTATGCCAACTTGGGGTGGATCTGACCACCCCAAGAGGGATCTATTCTACTGCGATGAAATTAAACTACACTAAAATTACTTAGAGAGCATAACCAGAATCTCGATCCTGGGGCGGGCAAGATGTACCGCACCGTCTTCTAACGCTCCTCGTAGCTGAACCGCCTTAACTCGACCCACACGAGCCACTTCACACCTTCAAACCGATCTACCCGAGCCGACTCCCGCCTCCAAGCCGATCACACGCAGTAGAAGGTTTCACTTGAGTAGACCCGCCTCTTAGACGTCTGGATCCGAATCCAAACCCCCTTCGTAGTCTTGCTAGGACTAGTCGGGAGAATAGGAAGAGAAGAGAGAGAGAGAATAATTTAGTCGTAGATCGAGCTTGCTCTAAAATCCGGAGCTACTCGATCGAGGACTTGGTGCATTTTTCAACGAAGAGAGTGCACCCCTATTTATATAGGGAGTCGGCACTTCTACTTTCATTGTGAGCAATGTAGGACAAAACAAATAGAAGAGAAAATTAATTAAGCTAATTTAGCTTAATTGAAGTTTTAGTAAGCCTTTCATAAAGACTAACTTCATCGAATTAATTCTCTTTATCCGTTAATCTTTAGACACCAAACAAGCTATCAATTCGAAGGGCTTCGAATGGTGAATCCGTAGGAACGAACAGCGATGAATTTCGACATCGTTTGACCACTCAAACAATTGCCCAAAGATGGGCAAAAAAATCAATTTTTGTAGCCGTCATTAGGGGTTTCCAAAAAAACCCTACAACATAAGTTGCGGGTGCACCCGATAGGCTTAGCGGGCGCGCCCGCCCAAGGCAAGGAGGGCGTGCGTGCCAGCCCACTGCTGCAGCGGGTGGGCGCCCGCTTTCGTAGCTGGACGTGCCCGCTCAGTAGCGGGCGGGCGCCCGTTTACCCCTCGCGGATGTGCCCGTAAGCCCATGTTGGTCTAACCCACTTTGCCTCGGACTGTTTTTGCGTTTCTGGGCTCGTTTGAGCTCCGATTTGGACGTGGTTTGAACCTGTGTTTAGACCGAGACGATCCCATCAACCAGGTAACCCTTTCCAATGCATTTGTTCCTACAATTATTGTCGTAACTAATTTACGACACGTTTAATCTTTGTTTGCATCAAATGTAATAATGTCCATATTGCTTCTACGACTTTGTCTCACAACTGGCTTGTGAACATTTAACTATTACATTTCATCATATGAATTTCTCTTATTAATCTTCCTATTACTAAGACATGAACACTACTCGGTGTGAGACCCTGCAGCCAGACCTTACTACAGGTTGTGGCTCGAAACCTCTAGATGACTGTCACCATGAGCAGTAGTTGTCGTCCCTGTTTCAGAATCATCATAACATGATCGACCCATTGACAAAGTATCGTTGGGTTCACTTTGGCTGTGTAAGTGATGAATACCTTTGGCTATAGTCCCTTCGTCAATACTGTGTCTCTGTTGGCCTAGGGTATGGTTTACAGTCAACCCTATTAGACAACATTGGTCAGTATACGTCGGTTTTAGTGTGTTTACGTTGTATATCTTACAATGTACCCCAGCCAAGGATTAGCACAAAGACCGTACTGAGCCTGTGACACTAACTTCCCTTTAACGGAAGAGACGAATCCCATCTTAGTCATCTACTCACCTCGAGAGCTTCAGGTGCAACCCAACCTAAGGTCTTTCCGCAGACCTAGCCTCGAAGCTAGATCATAGGTCTAAGCGACACCGTTCGCTCACAGGTTCGTACAAATGACTTCAGGTCTTAAGGACCGGCTTACATATCATCACCCTAGAGTTATTATAGCCAGTTTAGTTAAAGTTGAACCATATAATAACTCTATATTGGTCATTCAGTGAACTCATTCTCCAATTAGCACATGTGTCTCGTCTCCGACTTCACCAAGTCGAATGACTATGACATCATCATTATCCTAAGGTAAGACTAAGACACAGTGGTCTATCCGATGTGTCGATATCCAGTTCTCCACACATCTATGACCACGAACCGTTTAAGACTTACGTTTCTATTCGGTCGCTTACTTACTCATAATCGAGATCTTATCTAGATACGTAAGGACCTAACTATAAGTCTATGTATATTATCTAAGTATATTTATTCAAACGATTTCATACTTAGGATAATGGACAGTGAACTCATTCTCCAATTAGCACCTGTGTCTCGTCTCCGACTTCACCAAGTCGAATGACTATGAGATCATCATTATCCTAAGGTAAGACTAAGACACAGTGGTCTATCCGATGTGTCGATATCCAGTTCTCCACACATCTATAACCGAGAACCATTTAAGACTTACGTTTCTATTCGGTCGCTTACTTACTCATAATCGAGATCTTATCTAGATACGTAAGGACCTAACTATAAGTCTATGGATATTATCTAAGAGGGATCTATTCTACTGCGATGAAATTAAACTACACTAAAATTACTTAGAGAGCATACCCAGAATCTCGACCCTGGGGCGGGCAAGATGTACCGCACCGTCTTCTGACGCTCCTCGTAGCCGAACCGCCTTGACTCGATCCACACGAGCCGCTTCGTACCTTCAAACCGATCTACCCGACCGACTCCCGCCTCCAAGCCGATCACACGCAGTAGAAGGTTTCACTTGAGTAGACACGCCTCTTAGACGTCTGGATCCGAATCCAAACCCCCTTCGTAGTCTTGCTAGGACTAGTCGGGAGAATAGGAAGAGAAGAGAGAGAGAGAATAATTTAGTCGTAGATCGAGCTTGCTCTAAAATCTGGAGCTACTCGATCGAGGACTTGGTGCATTTTTCAACGAAGAGAGTGCACCCCTATTTATATAGGGAGTCGGCACTTCTACTTTCGTTGTGAGCAATGTGGGACAAAACAAATAGAAGAGAAAATTAATTAAGCTAATTTAGCTTAATTGAAGTTTTAGTAAGCCTTTCATAAAGACTAACTTCATCGAATTAGTTCTCTTTATCCGTTAATCTTTAGACACCAATCAAGCTATCAATTCGAAGGGCTTCGAATGGTGAACGCGTAGGAACGAACGGCGATGAATTTCGACTTCGTTTGACCACTCAAACAATTGCCCAAAGATGGGCAAAAAATCAATTTTTGTAGCCGTCATTAGGGGTTTCCAAAAAAACCATATAACTTAAGTTGTGGGTGCACCCGATAGGCTTAGCGGGTGCGCCCGCCCAAGGCAAGGAGGGCGGGCGTGCCAGCCCACTGCTGCAGCGGGCGGGCGCCCGCTGCCGCAGCTGGACGTGCCCGCTCAATAGCGGGCGGGCACCCGTTTAACCCTCACGGATGTGCTCGTAAGCCCATGTTGGTCTAACCCACTTTGCCTCGGACTGTTTTTGCGTTTCTGGGCTCGTTTGAGCTCCAATTTGGACGTGGTTTGAACCTGTGTTTATACTGAGACGATCCCGTCAACCAGGAAACCCTTTCCAATACATTTGTTCCTACAATTATTGTCGTAACCAATTTACGACACATTTAATCTTTGTTTGCATCAAATGTAACAATGTCCATATTGCTTCTATGACTTAGTCTCACAACTGGCTTGTGAACATTTAACTATTCCATTTCATCATATGAATTTCTCTTATTAATCTTCCTATTACTAAGACACGAACACTACTCGGTGTGAGACCCTACAGCCAGACCTTACTACAGGTTGCGGCTCGAAACCCCTAGATGACGGTCACCACGAGCAGTAGTTTTCGTCCATGTTTCAGAATCATCATAACGTGATCGACCCATTGACAAAGTATCGTTGGGTTCACTTTGGCTGTGTAAGTGATGAATACCGTTGGCTATAGTCCCTTCGTCAATACTGTGTCTCTGTTGGCCTAGGGTATGGTTTACTGTCAACCCTATTAGACAACATTGGTCAGTATACGTCGGTTTTAGTGTGTTCACGTTCTATATCTTACAATGTACCCCGGCCAAGGATTAGCACAAAGACCGTACTGAGCCTGTGACACTAACTTCCCTTTAACGGAAGTGACGAATCCCATCTTAGTCATCTACTCGCCTCGAGAGCTTCGGGTGCAACCCAACATAAGATCTTTCAGCAGGCCTTGCCTCGAAGCTAGATCATGGGTCTAGGCTACACCGTTCGCTCACATGTTCGTACAAATGACTTCAGGTCTTAAGGACTGGCTTACATATCATCACCCTAGAGTTATTATAGACAGTTTAGTTAAAGTTGAACCATATAATAACTCTATATTGGTCGTTCAGTGAACTCATTCTCCAATTAGCACCTGTGTCTCGTCTCCGACTTCACCAAGTCGAATGACTATGACATCATCATTACCCTAAGGTAAGACAAAGACACAGTGGTCTGTCCGATGTGCCGATATCCAGTTCTCGACACATCTATGACCACGAACCGTTTAAGACTTAAGTTTCTATTCAGTCACTTACTACTCATAATCGAGATCTTATCCGGATTTGTAAGGACCTAACTATAAGTCTATGGACATTATCTAAGTATATTTATTCAAACGATTTCATACTTAGGATAATGGACACCATATATTATATTAACAAGACGTATACTTAAGATAACTCGCCTTATGGGCATATTGTAGGTGGATATGCCCATAAGGCGATTTATCCTAAAGTATACGTCTTGTTCATACTGTATATGGTACCTATTATCCTAAGTATAAATTCGTTCGTATTAATATACTTAGATAATATCCATAAACTTATAGTTAGGTCCTTACGTATCTAGATAAGATCTCGATTATGAGTAAGTAAGCGACCGAATAGAAACGTAAGTCTTAAACGGTTCGTGGTCATAGATGTGTGGAGAACTGGATATCGACACATCGGATAGACCAATGTGTCTTAGTCTTACCTTAGGATAATGATGATCTCATAGTCATTCGACTTGGTGAAGTCGGAGACGAGGCACATGTGCTCATTGGAGAATGAGTTCACTGAACGACCAAATTAGAGTTATTAAATGGTTAACTTTAACTAAACTGTCTTTAATAACTCTAGGGTGATGATAGGTAAGCTGGTCCTTATGACCTGAAGTCATTTGTACGAACATGTGAGCCAACGGTGTAGCCTAGACCCATGATCTAGCTTCGAGGCTAGGCCTGCTGAAAGATCTTAGGTTGGGTTGCACCCGAAGCTCTCGAGGCGAGTAGATGACTAAGATGGGATTCGTCACTTCCGTTAAAGGGAAGTTAGTGTTATAGGCTCAATATGATCTTTGTGTTAATCCTCAGCCGGGGTACATTGTAATAAGTACAACGTGAATACAACAAGACCGCCGTATTTTGACCAATGTTGTCTAATTGGGTTGATAGTAAACCATACCCTAGGCCAACAGGAACACAGTCTTGACGAAGGGACTATAGCTACGGCATTCATCACTGACACAGCCTATGTAAACCCAATGATGCTTTTGTCAAAGGGTCGATCACGTTATGAGGATTCTGAAATAGGGACAACAGCTACTGCTCGTGGTGATCGTCGTCTAGGGGTTCTGAGCCCCAACCTGTAGTAAGGTCAGGCTGTAAGGTCTCACACCGAGTAGCATTCGTGTCTTAGCAATAGGAAGATTGTTTGAAAGAGATTCATTTGATGATATTGAATAGTTAATATTCACAAAGCTTGTTGTGAAAGTTAGTCGTTATAGCAATAGGGACAATGTTGCATTTGATGGAAACTAAGATTAAACGTGTCGTAAATTGGTTACGACAAATTTAGTAGGAACAAATATGTTGGAAAGGGTTACCTGGATAACGGTATCGTCCCGGTCTAAACACAGGTTTAAACCGCGTCCAAATCGGAGCTCAAACGAGCCCATAAACGCGAAAACAGTCCAAGGCAAGGTGGGTTAGAGCCACTGAGCTAACAAGCCCTTACCCAGAGGAAAAATGGGCGCGGCCTGCTAGGATCAGCGGGCTCACGCCTGCTGCACAGCGGGCGCTGGCCCGCTGCCCAGCGGGTGGGCGGCCCGCCACCAGTGCCTTGGGCGGGCGCGCCCGCTAAGCTTAGCGGGCACGCCCGCAACTTAAGTTATTTTAGGGTTTTTGAAAACCCAAAAAGACAGCTACGAAAGTTGATTTTTTGCCCAACTTTGGGCAATTGTTTGAGTGGTCAAACGAAGTCGAAATTCGTCGCCGTTGGTTCCCACGCGTTCACCATTCGAAGCCCTTCGGATTGATAGCTTGTTTGGTGTCTAAAGTTTAATGTGCGAAGAGAATTAATTAGTTAAAGTTTTCTTTTATGAAAGGCTCACTTAAACTACAAATTAAGCTAAATTGGCTTAATTGAATTTTCCTCTCATTTGCAAAAGTCCCACATTGCTCACAATGAAAGAGTGAGTGCCGACTCCCTATATAAATAGGGGTGCACTCTCTTCGTTAAAAAATGCACCAAGTCCTCGATCGAGTAGCTCCAGACTTTTAGAGCAAGCTCGATCGACGACTAAACTATTCTCTCTCGCTCTCTCTCTCTCTCTCTCTCTCTCTCTTCCTATTCTCCGGAGTAGTCCTGGCAAGACTACGAATGGGGTTTGGATTTGGATCCAGACGTCTAAGATGCTGGTTCTACTCAAGTGAAACTTTCTACCGTGTGTGATCGGCTCGGAGGCGAAAGTCAGTTCGGGCGGATCGGTACGAGGGTGCGAGGCGGCTCAGGCGGATTAAGTCAAGGCGGCTCGGCTACGAGGAACATCGGAAGACGGTGGGATACATCTTGCCTGCTCTAGGGCCAATGTTCCGGGTATGTGGTTAAGTAATTTTTAGTGTAGATTTAATTTGTCGCTTTAGAATAGATCCCTCTTGGGGTGGTCAGATCCACCCCAAGTTGGCATATATCGCGATATGTTCTGGCTCCCTCAAAGCCTAGCTAAATTGTTTAGCTAGCTTAAAAAGTTTTGTTTTTCATTTTCCGTTGTATTTTAAGTCCCTGTGGTCCGTCCGACTTAGGACGGACACAGATCCAAGCTCTGAGGGTCCGCCAAAACCCCAACCGTGGTATCAGAGCCACGGTTATGCTTTTGATCTATTTAAGCAATGTCTTTTAAATCTTTAAAATTGCTTAATTTTAAACATACGAACTATTTCAGCCGTATGTTAAAATTAGTTTAAAATTGTTTTGTGTTTTAAAAATTGTTTTTGCAACACAAAATGTTTTTTGGGGACAATTTAATTTTATGCGATAAATTTTAAATGGGTCTCTAATGTTTAAATGCTATATAAAATCTTTCGAGTATTTAAATGTTTATGTAACTTTAAAGAAATATTTTATTTTGGAAATTTAATTTTCTTAAATTACATAAAGGGTAGAAATTTTTTAAATAACTTTATTTGAAAGCTTTTAAAACAGTTCTAATGATTTTAAAAATGTTTTAAAATTGCTTCAAGGATATGTAAATTAAAGAAATATTTTATTTTCATAAGATGAAAAGATAAATTAGTTTCTTTTAAATTACATATATGTTTCTAGATTATTTATGCGATATTTTAATCCTAGAAATGATTGATTAAAATTTTAAAGCCTAGGTTTTAAAATTATTTGATAATTTTATAAAACCTAGTTTTATGTGTTAAAATATTTTGAAGCTTTAAATTAAGATCTTTAAATTCAATTGTTAAATTTTAGATTTGCGTGTTATTTATTATGAAGATAATTTTGAACTTGCAAATACTCATTATATGTCACTAAATGAAACTTTTATTTATGCGGATAAATTAGTTGTTTCAATTTCTTTTAATGGACATGTTGCATAATGTATTCATGAACCCTTTTAGGTTAGCCATTAAATGATTAAAATTTTATGAGATGAAATTTTAATAAACTAGTGACATGTTATGTTTTATAAACAAAAACAACATCAAAACCTAATACCAGATTAGGGTAGTCCCTTTAATTGTCAATCATTTCATTAAATCGTTTAATTGATGATTTTCATGAAAGACTAATGTTGAAACATATTGTAATTGTTTATAAAATACTAATTAGATTGGGGTAGCACGTTGAACAAATGAATCTTATAGTTGATAAGGACTTAATAAAAATTGTTCAACCAATGCATAAAATATTCGAATTTTAGGATCCACTAGTTGATAAGGATTAACTAGTTTTCTTTATTAAAAGCCATTTAGTTGTTTGGACGAACATAAAATTGATGAAAACTCCTTCAATGGATCATGATGTCGGTCAATGTGCTTGGCTAAGTTTGCTTGACCAACCTAGCTAGACTAGGTACTAAGTGGTCCTGGCTTAGTCAATTCCCTGGCCGCGTCCGCTGGACCGCAAGGAGTCGATTCATGACTGTGTAAGTCCATCGACTATACCTAAGTCTAATACGATAATAATCTTGTTCAAGATAAATCGTAGCCCTCCTTGTTTTAGGAGTTGGCAACTGTAAGAAACGTGTTACGGTTGTTGAGCTACACTCAAGCCGTGACATGTCAATCTTATAGAAACCGATTTCTTGATAAACATCTTGACCTGACTGAAACCATTGTCTCATCCTCCGAGCATCGGCGTAAGTCTAACCAAAAATGTAGTCTAAGTCCTGACCCAAACCGACGTGTCGTGCATACACTGAGCGACGGGGCAAGTCAGGCTAGACACGAAAACATGGGTCCGACTAGGCTAGCCATTGTGATCCGGATGAGCACACTCATAATCACAAATGACTAGAGGTAAAGTCGATAGGGAATCATATTTAATATGATTGACGACGAGTTCGGTTACCGACTGCAGAGTCGGACAACTTGTTAAGACACACTCAAGGTTGTCAGACTCAGGGTAGTCGGATCCCTCTCTCACAAATGTTATTTTATAATAAATTGTTTATTATTATGGCTTTAATAAATTTAGTGGGAGAATATAATTTTATTAAAAACCATTAAAATTATACTACGAACATATACTGACTAAAGTATCTATAAAAATGCAGAATGGATTCGGGTCTTAGATAAATGGTAGAGAAGAACGTGCTCGATGGAACGAACTACAAAGACTGGCTTAGGAACATTAAGTTGGTCCTTTCCCTAGCCGGGATTGGATACGTACTGTTTGAGGACGCTCCGGAGAAGCCCGATGACGATTCGACCTTCGAGAAAAAGGAAGCCTATAAGCTATACCAGAGGGATGCAGAGAAGGCCAGGTGCCTTACTCTGGCTTCGATGAGTAACGAACTGTAGAGGAAGCATGAACATATGGATGTTCAAAGTATGCTTTTGAATGCACAAGAGTTATATGGCAAGCGGTCTAGAGCTGCCAAGTTCAAAGCCACCAGCAACCTCTGGGTCACAAAGATGGAGGCCGGGCCCGTACAAGATCATGTTATCAAGATGATCGGGTACGTAGAGGACGCCGCCCAGTTTGGTTTTGTACTGGACAATGAGATGTCCGTGGACATTATCCTTAAGTCTTTAACTCCTGAATTTAAGCATTTCATCACTGGTTTTATAATGAACAGTCTTGAAACTGTTCTTCCTGGTCTCCTCAATATGTGTAGGCAGTTTGAGGAGATTGAGAAGAAGCCAACTGCATTGGTTGTTGGCTCTGCTTCTTCCAACCAGCCGAAAGGCAAGGGTAAGAAGAGGCAGGTCCCGCAACCTGCAAAGGCGAAGAAAGCGAAGAAAAAGACCAAAGGGGCCCCGTCAAAATCTGAGTGCTTCCATTGCCATAAGATTGGCCACTGGAAGAGGAACTGTAAGATCTATCTTACAGAGAAGAAGAAGGGGCATACTGATGCCTCTACCTCAGGTACAACAAATCAAATTCAATGAAGCGTAATTATTTCCAATCATATAGTATGAGATACTGAGACATCTGTGTAATGTATACAGGTGGCTGATATGAAGGGAAGATTGGGAGAAGTGTTGAGGACGGTCGGCAATCTGAGCAATCGTTGCTGCTGGGGCCGTTCAAAGACTTCAAGAGACATGATCAAGAAGGAGATGATACTAAATTTTAGTTGAATAAAATGTATCATTCCTTAAAGTTGAAAACAATGATTGAGTGTTCTACGCTCAAAGTTTATTTAATAAACATATTACGTTTCATCTTTATAAATCCGTTGTTTTTGAATGAATGTCTCAGAAATTACGTTTTCTGTTGAAATTAAAATTTGATTGAGATTGGCTTAAATTTTCTATGATTGTGGCTCTCTAAGTTGGTTGCGAAAATTCTCAAATTATGATGCGAAGCTTCAGAAAATGTTGTTTTTGAAGCTGACTTAATGTTATAGTCAATCTGTAGTTAAATATATGTTCCAGGGGCGTATAAATTGTGTGCGATCACAATTATACGCATATTAAGATTAATTCTTAATAAACTGCATTTAGTTATTAAAGAGTTAATATTAAATATGGTTAAGGGGAAAAGTACAGTGTAGGACATTTGATTGAGTGAGTCAAATGCCAAGATTCCTTAAACCGATCTTGACTTGACTCATTCGTCAAACCGAACCTGACACTAGTACATTCCATCTAAAGCACTTACCAAATGGTTATGTCTTTATATATAAATCTAAATATGATTTAGATATGATATTGAAGCACTTAACCAGGTAATTCTTAAAGTCAGTGGGAGCCAGCTCGTATACTTAATTCCGGTCTTTCGGACTAAGTAAAAAGGATGTCCACCTTAAATGAATCATCTATATAAAACATTGAATTAAAATCATTTTGATTTAATCGTATATATAGATACTTATGGTGTCATGTATGTACTCGACATATTGACACAAGAAAAGTGGAATGAGCTGAGACTGACTTATAGAAATGTTAGACCCTACATCTAGATTGTATAAGCTAATTGGTAGCTATACAAAGAAAGGAAAAATTGATCCAAATCATTTTTCAAAAGGATCAACCCTGTGTGATCAAGAGATGTAATAATTAAATCCATTAAAATACATTGTAGATACTCGTTAGTAAAACCACTCTTAGGTTTGTCATATAAATTTCCCAAGTGACTGATATGCTATAACTGTATGAGATACCGAGATAAATAGCCTAAGTGCAAGTGGGAGATGTAGGATGATAAATGCCCATAAGGCGATTTATCCTAAAGTATACGTCTTGTTCATACTGTATATGGTACATATTATCCTAAGTATAAAATCGTTCGTATTAATATACTTAGATAATATCCATAGACTTATAGTTAGGTCCTTACGTATCTAAATAAGATCTCGATTATGAGTAAGTAAGCGACCGAATAGAAACGTAAGTCATAAACGGTTCGTGGTCATAGATGTGTGGAGAACTGGATATGGACACATCGGATAGACCACTGTGTCTTAATCTTACCTTAGGGTAATGATGATCTCATAGTCATTCGACTTGGTGAAGTCGGAGACGAGACACATGTGCTCATCGGAGAATGAGTTCACTGAACGACCAAATTAAAGTTATTAAATGGTTAACTTTAACTAAACTGTCTTTAATAACTCTAGGGTGATGATAGGTAAGCTGGTCCTTATGACCTGAAGTCATTTGTACGAACATGTGAGCCAATGGTGTAGCCTAGACCCATGATCTAGCTTCGAGGCAAGGCCTGCTGAAAGATCTTATGTTGGGTTGCACCCGAAGCTCTCAAGGCGAGTAGATGACTAAGATGGGATTCGTCACTTCCATTAAAGGGAAGTTAGTGTTACAGGCTCAGTACGATCTTTGTGTTAATCCTCGACCGGGGTACGTTGTAAGAAGTAGAACGTGAATACAACAAAGACCGCCGTACACTGACCAATGTTGTCAATAGGGTTGATAAAAACCATACCCTAGGCTAACAGGAACACAGTCTTGACGAAGGGACTATAGCTAACGGAATTCATCACTGACACTGCCTATCTAAACCCAATGATGCTTTTGTCAAAGGGTCGATCACGTTATGATGATTCTAAAACAGGGACGACATCTACTGCTTGTGGTGATCGTCGTCTAGGGGTTCCGAGCCCCAACATGTAGTAAGGTCAGGATGTAGGGTCTCACACCGAGTAGCGTTTGTGTCTTAATAATAGGAAGATTGTTTGAGAGAGATTCATTTGATGATATTGAATAGTTAATATTCACAAAGCTTGTTGTGAAAGTTAGTCATTATAGCAATAGGGACAATGTTGCATTTGATGGAAACTAAGATTAAACGTGTCATTAATTGGTTACGACAAATTTAGTAAGAACAAATATGTTGGAAATAGTTACCTGGATAATGGCATCATCCCGGTCTAAACACAGGTTCAAACCGTGTCCAAATCGGAGCTCAAATGAGCCCAGAAACGCAAAAACAGTCCGAGGCAAGGTGGGTTAGACCCACTGGGCTAACAAGCCCATACCCAGAGGCAAAACGGGTGCGGCCCACTGGCAGCAGCGGGCTCACGCCCGCTGCAGTAGCAGGCGAAGCCCCCTGCACAGCGGGCAGCGCCCGCTGTCTGCAGCGGGCGGGCGGCCCGCCTCCAGTGCCTTGAGCGGGCGCGCCCGCTAAGCTTAGCGGGCGCGCCCGCAACTTAAGTTATTTTAGGGTTTTTGAAACCCTGAAAAGACGGCTACGAAAGTTGATTTTTTCCCAACTTTGGGCAATTATTTGAGGGGTCAAACGAAGTCGAAATTCGTCGTCGTTGGTTCCTACGCGTTCACCATTCGAAGCCCTTCGGATTGATAGCTTGTTTGGTGTCTAAAGTTTAATGAGCGAAGAGAATTAATTAGTTAAAGTTTGCTTTTATGAAAATCTCACTTAAACTGCAAATGAAGCTAAATTGGCTTAATTGAATTTTCCTCTCATTTGCAAAAGTCCCACATTGCTCACAACGAAAGAGTGAGTGCCGACTCCCTATATAAATAGGGGTGCACTCTCTTCGTTGAAAAATGCACAAAGTCCTCGATCGAGTAGCTCCAGACTTTTAGAGCAAGCTCGATCGACGACTAAACTATTCTCTCACTCTCTCTCTCTCTCTCTCTCTTCCTATTCTCCGGAGTAGTCCTGGCAAGACTATGAAGGGGGTTTGGATTTGGATCCAGACGTCTAAGACACGGGTTCTACTCAAGTTAAACTTTCTATCGCGTGTGATCGGCTCGGAGGCAAAAGTCGGTTAGGGCGGATCGGTTCGAGGGTGCGAGGCGGCTCAGGCGGATCGAGTCAAGGCAGCTCGGCTACGAGGAGTATCAGAAGACGGTGCGGTACATCTTGACTGCTCCAGGGCCAAGATTCCGGGTATGTGGTTAAGTAATTTTTAGTGTAGATTTAATTTGTCGCTTTAGAACAGATCCCTCTTGGGGTGGTCAGATCCACCCCAAGTTGGCATAGATCGGACTAGGTTCTGGCTCCCTCAGAGCCTAGCTAAATTGTTTAGCTAGCTTAAAAAGGTTTGTTTTTCATTTTCCACTGCGTTTTAAGCCCCTGTGGTCCGTCCGACTTAGGACGGACACAGATCCGAGCTCCGAGGGTCCGCCAAAACCCCAACACATATATCCTCCTACATCTCCCACTTGAACTTAGGCTATTTATCTTGGTATCTCATACCGTTATAGCATATCAGTCGCTTTGGACATTCATAATGTTGGATATGGACGACATGAATACACCCATGAGGGGATGTATGAGGGTATACGGACCTCAGTTGTCGCGTGCATGAAAGCGTGCACGAAGGGAACCTTTTCTCGTGTGAAAAGGACCACTCGATAAGTGGAAAAAGTCACTTTATAAGTGCATAAAGCACTCGATAAGTGAATGAAGAAGAGGATAAGTAAAAGGGCTAATATATGCTAATAAGCTTATAATTGGTTATTTCCTACAATAACTACCCCTAAAGCCTATAAATAGGACCCAAGGGTATGCCTTTTACACCATTCTAACCATGCCATAAGTTTGCATAAGGCAACTTGTGTTCTTCTTCTCCCTTCCATTAAAATCCTCTTCTAAATAGAGATTTAGGTGGTGAAACTCTGCTTCGATCCTCCGTGACGAAGTACCGACCGTTGTGGCGAATCCGAGGGTGAAGTTCAGAGACTACGGTGCCGTGTACGCAAGCGTAAGTCTATGTTATTATTCGATCCTAATGTCGTTGTTTTGACAGGATCATACACATAAGACAAACCTAAGAGTGGATTTACTAACGAGTATCTATAATGCATTTTAATGGATTATTATTTACACATCTCTTTATCGCACAAGGTTGATCCTTAAAAAATGATTTGGATCAATTTTCCTTTCTTTGTATGGCAAACAATTAGCTCATACAATCTCGATGTAGGGTCTAACATTTCTATAAGTCTGTCTCAGCTCATTCCAATTTTCTTGTGTCAATATGTCAAATACATATATGACACCCTAATTCTCTATATATTTGATTAAATCAAAACTATTTTGATTCAATATTTTATATAGATGATTCAAATAAGTTGGAAACCTTTTTACTTAGTCCGAGAATCCCAAACTAAGTATATAAGCTAGCTCCCACTGGCTTTAAGAATTATCTGGTTAAGTACTTCAATTATATATCTAAATCATATTTAGACTCTATATATATATATATATATATATATATATATATATATATATATATATATATATGTATGAAGAGCATAACCATTTGATATGTGCTTAGATGGAACGTACTAGTGTCAGGTTGGGTTTGACGAATGAGTCAAATCAAGATCGGTTTAAGGAATCTTGACACTGACTTACTCAGTCAAACGTCCTTCACTATACTTTTCCCTTAACTACATTTATTATTAACTCTTATGAATCAAATGTAGTTTATTAAGAATTAATCTTAATTATGCGTATAATTGTGATCACACACAATTTATATGCTCTTGGAACTTATACTTAACTATCGACCGACTATAACATTAAGTCAGCTCCAAAGAATCAAAATTTTCTAAAGCTCTGCATCTTGGTTCGAGAATTTATGCAATCCACTCAGATAGCCACATTCACAGAAATTTAAGCTATTCTCAACAAATCACAATTTCAAAGGAAAGCACATTTCCCGAGAATTTATTCAAACAACGGATTCATAAAAATGAATCATAATTTGTTTATCAAATAAACCTTGAGTGTTGATCACTCAAACATTGTTTTCACTTTAAGGAATGATACATTTTATTAATAAAAGGAAATAAGTATCAGCTCCTTCTTCATGTCTCTTGAAGTCCTTGCACGACCCTAGCAGCAACGATTGCTTAGATGCCGACCGTCCTCGGAACTTCTTCCAACATCTGCTTCATATCAGCCACCTGTATACATCACACAGATGTCTTAGTATCTCATACTATGTGATAAAGCATTTATGGAAATAATTATGCTTTATTGAATTTAATTTGTTATTGACGCGCGTTTATATTTCATATATTTGCGCACGTTTTCTTCCGTGTTTTTCTGTATTTTACCGCCGTCTTATATTTGTTTTCTCGTGTTTTCTTTCACTTTTCCGTGTTTTTCGTATTTTGCAGGAGTTTACTGGCATATGGGACATAAAACGACGATATCATGAGTCCCCGGAGCAACAGGAGGAGTCACGCGTGATCCAGGGGATCAAACGACGAAGATCGCTTCTTTCAGCCCCTCACCCGACCGGTTGGTCATTTCCAACCGATTGGGTGATGCACGCGTGCACCACCCAGACACAAGTTGGAGCGGCCAAGAAGTCACTCGGTCGGTTCAGTGACCGGTTCAAACGCCCCAACTCTCTGGAATTCTGACGCTGAATGCCAACCGATCGGGTGACTGTCACCCGATCGGTTCACCTGTAGCCGATTCTCCGAAGCCACGACACGGAGAGATCAACCGACCGGTTCACCCGACGGCACGAAGATCCAACCGATCAACTTCAACCTTTAACCGACCGTGCCATGGTGATCGGGTGGAATCCTATTCTGCGCTGCCGAAGAAACGAAGCAGGTCACCCGATCGGGTGACTTTTCACCCGATGGGGTGATTTCGTATTCTATATATAGGACCCCTATGTTTTCCAGAAACGAGAGTTGTTATTTTTGCAGTTTTTTCTCTCTTTTGACGGCTGTAATTTTTCAGATACTTGTAAGGTTTCTGATCTTTGTCAAACGTTAATATAATGTTATTAGCATTGCTCTTACTGCTTTTCAATCGCCCGATCATGTTTCTAACGGTCGATTTCTATTTAGATTTCTTTTTACTAAATATGTGTGAGTAGTTCCCAAAACTGGGATTTTGGTGGAAACCCCTTCGTGGGTTCCTCCCGATTCGTCGATAGGACTAGGAAATCGATAAGGATTAGGAATCTAACGGTTATGCGGGGTGTTTTATTGTCATCGGCGGGAAAAAGACCGCCTTTGACCGTTGGGCCAAGGGGGAATAAACTTGGCGGTTGACTCCCTAGCCATAGCTCACGCCCTTAACGTTGACGTCGAATCCTAGCGCGCGGGAGCGGTAGGATAAGACGTTGGGAGTCATCGTTGCGAGCTTAGTGCTCCCGGAGTCGGTCAGTGTTAATGGACACGGGAGTGCCCACTGACCGAACCCGGGAAGTCCGGTGTATCATCCTGGGCACTGATCGGAATATCGGGCCCATGGGACGCTGGTACCACTCTTAGAGGCAACGTCTCACCATTAGACCCTAATTCCAATCGTTATCCTACCCGTAGGCCGTATCGGCGAGAATCGCACGATAGGGTGGAAACCAAATTCCCTGGTTTTTCCTTTATATTGTCTATACCTTGCATTCCATTTACAGTGACAACCCATCATTCGATTCGAGCTAGCTCGCCCATGGGGTGAATTTGATCCTCTTTGACACAAGCACATCCACGCCTCCCTGAGTTCGACCCCCAAGCCACACTACAACACCGTGCGCTTGCGATTACAAATATTTAAATCTCACGCCCCCAATCATATCATTGCACACATCAAAAACGCGCAAAGCAGGTGGGGCGTCAAGCTTTATGGCGACGTTGCCAGGGAGGCAACGGCTTGTTATTTTAGGATTTCACGAACCATTGTGTCTAGCTCTCATCCCTACCTCGCGATAAATTTTCGCATTCTTCTTTTTCCTTTTTATTTTCTTATTTTTGTTTTTATTTTTTATCTTGTCTGTTTCTTTCCCACTTTTCGCTTCACGGGAGTTTGTTGTTTTTCATGCGCAGGAGTTCAAGAAGTCTCGACGACTTGATCCCCGTTGATCCAGAGATAAACGCCACCCTAAGGCGTTTGTCCGCCGAGAAGCGAAGAAGAGAGGATCCTGAAACCATGGGGGAGAACACCCCACCTCACAAGTCCCTGCTGGAGTACTCGATTCCGTCCATTGAGTCCACCTCCGCCATCCGTCCTCCGGCTATTACGGCCCAAAGCTTCGAGCTAAAGCCATCTTTGGTGACGTGGATCCAACAGGATCAATTTTTGGGTGCACCCATGGAGAGCCCCATTGAACATTTGGACTCCTTCTTGGAGAAATGTCACACCTTCCGGATAAACGGTGTCAGAACTGAGGCGATCCGACTGAAGCTGTTCCCTTTCTCTCTGCGAGATAAGGCCAAGCTGTGGCTTAGGGGAAAGGACCCGAATACATTCAACACTTGGGAGAAGCTCCCAAATGCTTTCCTGACGAAGTTCTTTCCTCCGGGGAAGACCATGAAGCTGAGGAGTGAGATCTCCTCCTTCTCCCAGGCCAGCCACGAGTCTCTGCAGAAGCCTGGACCAAATACAAGGAGATGCAACGAAGATGTCCCCACCATAAGCTCCCCAAGTGGCAGATCATAAATCTGTTCTATAATGGGTTGAGGGATGATTTGAAATCTTCCATGGACGTCGCGGCTGGAGGGTCCTTTATGTCAAGAAGCGAAGAAGATGCCGTACAAATTATTGAAAATATGGCATCCAACAATGAGCGGTGGTGTGACGAGAGAGCCACACCTAGATCTGGGGGCATCCACAGGGTCGAGGATGTCGACAAATTATCCAGTAAATTTGACTTGCTGTCGACCCAGATCTCCGTGTTGATGGTAGGCGTCGGTGGCGCCGGTACACAACAAATTGCTGCGGTGGAATCTGAAGTTTTTGGAGAATTCGACGGTGGTGACATCTCACCACCGTTGGATCAGGCGAGCGCATTATTTTACAATCCTACAGGGAATGCACCTTTTCCACCACGAACCAACTCCAACCCGGCTTACTCTCCAAACAACCAGAATCATCCCAAACTTAGTTACCGGGTGCCATATCAGCAGCCGACTCAGCAGCAACAACAACAGATATATCAGCCGGCTAAGCCCCAATAGCAGTTTCAGCATCAGTAATTTCAGCAGCAACCACCTCCACAATAGTATCAGCAGTATGCTCCTAGGAATCAGCAGCCCATCTAGCAGTAATATGGCCAGCAGAGGGCCATCTCTCCGGTTGAGTCCCTCCTGACTCAATACATCGCCAACTAGGAGAAGATAAATCTGAACGTGAGAAGGTCCCAAAAACGTGGAGGCGAAGCGTGAGAAGGTCCGCTCAGACTTGAAGCTACAAAGCTGCAAGTCCGATAAGCGTCAATCACTTTTAAACTGCAGGTCCTTGCAACGCGAAACGAAACAAAGATAATAATAACGAAAAGAGACAAAAGAAACATCTCAGAATATCCATAATAATAAATCTCAACATCGCAGAAAAAGCCACCAGGCTGAAATAAAAGAGTCTAAAAGAGGCCCAGCATGGCCGACAAAAGTACAAAGCACGAAAACAAAGCAATGGTGCAAGCACCGACAACTAACAGCAACCTAAAGCAAAAGCAAGTAAAATCAGTCTCTAAGACTGGTCTCCGGTGTCCTCGAACTCCTCGACGAACGTAGGCTCGGGCTCAGCGTCAGCAAACACCTCGTCCACAGCAACTGTCTCTGGCTCAGGGTCTAACATGTGACACCCAAAAGAGCAAGGGGCACATGTCAGCAAGTCTGGAAGACTTGTGCAGGGAAACTGAAAGTAGGTGAAAGTAAAGCAACCTAGCAGTTCTAGCATGATGCAATGACATGGCAGTTTAAAGTAATGAGTGCAACAGGTAAAGAAGTAAAGTAAAGTACGAGCATGGCATGACATTCACAAGACAAGTACAGGACAAGTAAAGTAAGCACCTCGTGCACAGAGATTCCGTCTTTTGGCTAGAGTGGCTGCGCGGGCCAACTCCTAAGCTCAAGTGACCGTTTATCCCTACCCCTCCACGTGTATTGGGCATTGGTTTTTAGCCAACACATGAGGCCCGCTTCTGGACCATGAGCCAGGAAGTGTTTTAAACAAGTATGGCATAGGGGTGCACCTAGCTGGACAAGTAGTACAAGTAGTGTAGCGTGTGCTACGAATGCGACATTCAATGCATGGATGACATGACATGGCAAGTAGTAAAGCGTACAAGTAAGGAAGGTAAACGTGACAGTTTAGAATGCATGAACAACAAGTTTAAAGGTTGGATCTAGCTTCGTTGTCAAGCTAGATCAATTAGGTGACGGATCTAGTTTCGTTGTCAAACTAGATCAAGTAGGCGTCTAGCCAGCTATCATTTCACTGACTAGTCTCTTTTACGCTAAAAACAAGTGAGTGGCCTAAAAACATGGCCCTAAACAAGATTTGGCAAGCTTCACTTGCCTGCAATTATCACGTCAGCGAAACACCGTCCAACGAGTCCAAAGTCACAATTCCTACGTGCACAAGTCCACCGGCCTACATCCGTTTTATTAATCTTGATTAGTGAATTCTAAAACATTTAAAATACTTTAAAATACTGATTTTTAGTCTTGATTAGCATGCAATTTGGTTGGGGGTCCTAGGGGTGCAAAACGTTACCTCAACACGACGCGAAAGCTACACCGGCGTCGGGTAGCGACGCCGGGGGTGGGAATAAAAGATCGCGCTCCAAGTCCAGATTCCAATTAGATTCCTCGCTGGAAATTTCAGAGCAATCAACCCGGGCGACGATTCCAGATTCCAAAGCTCGCACGTGCGACGACGGGCTACGACGTGCGACGACGTCGTAAGCGGCAAGTCGTCGAAGAGAACGCACCTAGGTGGGGCCCACAGTAGTCCTAGGGACCTTTGGGGGACCCACAATACCTCTGGAGAACTTAGGGGGCCCACTGAGGCAAGTGGTGCGACGGATGCGGGGTTGCGACGAATGACTCTCGGTCGTACAGCCTCGGTGCGGGGAGATCTCTCGGTCGCTGCGGGGGAACGGGGCTGTGCGGCGCTTGGGGGTGTGCAGCAGTGCGGGTGCGAGGGATTCCTTCGGTCAGATCGGTAGGGAGGGTCGGTCATGCGCTTGGGATGCGAGGCTGCGACGTTTGCAACGTTGCAGCGTTGCAAGCATTGGTCGGTGCGGGCGGGTCGATCGGTCAGGCGCTGTACGGAGCGGGGCGACAAGGCGGGGTCGGTGCGGAGCGCTGTGCGGAGCGGATGCGAGCCAAGCCTTCGGTCAGACCGAGGGCTTCTCTCGGTCGAAGCTGGAAACGGGGCGGGGCGGCTGTGCTGCGATGCGGAGCGGCTTGGATGCGGTGGCGGCTAGCGGTCGGAGCGGGGGAACGGGCGAGATTTCTTCGGTCGGTGCGGGGGCTGAACGTCGCAACGTTGCGACGAATCGTCGCAACGTCCAATTTGGGTTTTGGAAGAGGCTAGGGCTAATTTCTTGCGAAAATAGGTCTTCCTAGGGGTTGTTTATATAGTATAGATGGGTTGACTTGGTCTAGGGCTAAATCTAATAGGATTAGAAGTTTAAAATAATTTAAAATTTGAAATTCAACTTCTCCAACTCACCCAAAGATTTGACTTGGTCCAAATGAGCTGGAAATTTTCTCAAAAATTCTTTAAAACGTTTAAAACTCAAATAAATTTTATTTGGCCGAAAATAATTTATAAATTAATTATTAAAAATAATATAAAACTTGTTAAAAATATAAAAGTGGTCAAATAAACTCCAAAAATTATAAAATAAATATCGTGGTGATCGTGATGACGAATGTGAGCTAACTAAGAAGACGGATCTCAAATTCGACGTCGGACGACGAAACTAAAAATAGAAACGTCTCCCGTCAAGAGTGAGAATCGTCACGTCTCATCGAGTAAGTTTAAATTGTGGAAAAACGACTCGAGAAGTGTCGTTCCAAGATAGTGCCACTATTTAATACTCTCAGAGACGTTCACAACGGCATATCACACAAAAGTGTTCTCAATCAAATAAAATCTAAAATAAACACGTGCACGGCCAAAAGCACGTGCACGAACAAAGTACAACGAAAACGTACCGTTACAAATCAGCAGCCCATCCAGCAGTAATATGGCCAGCAGAGGGCCATCTCTCCGGTTGAGTCCCTCCTGACTCAATACATCGCCAACCTGGAGAAGATAAATCTGAAGCTGGAGATGGGACAGAGAGTCCTCACTGATCAGGTGACCCAGCTGGGGTTACAGGTGGCGAACCTTTAGAGACCGCAGAATCTATTATCGCCATAGCCTGAGGTGAACCCGAGGGGGGTAAATCGGACCTTGGCGCTCACGCATGAGCCTAAGAACGTGTCCGCCATCGTCTTGAGGAGCGGAACGCAAATACCCACGAGAGTGCCCCCAAAGGATCGGAAGCACCGTTGGTCGTGGAACGACCAATTGAGAAATTAAATGACGACGGTGCTTTGTCGCCAAGGCCAACCACTCCGGAGGGAGTTCATGGAGAGGAGAAGAAAAAGGATGAGGAAGGGAACCTCAGAGTGTTCAAGCCCGTTGTGCCTTTTCCACAACGGCTTGCCCAAGCCAAGATTGATGAGAAGTATGGCAAATTCTTTGCCATGGTAAAAGATCTGAGCTTACAAATCCCCTTCCTCGAAGCCATCGAGACAATTCCCTCATACACCAAATTTCTAAAGGACTTGGTGACACGAGGATCCAGAAAGGAGAAGGTCGTATTAACGGCGGAGTGTAGCGCCCTCATTCAACGTGCAAATTCGCCCAAGCTCAAAGACCCAGGAAGTTTCTCCATCCCTTGCTCTATTGGGGAAGTGAAAATCCAGAGGGCGCTCGTCGATCTAGGAGCGAGCGTCAGTCTAATGCCTCTGTCGCTATACAAGAGAATAGGGATAGGAGACTTGGAGCCCACTGGCATGACATTACAACTTGTTGACCGTTCGGTCAAGTACCCGATGGGAGTAGTATACGACCTCCCTGTTGATGTGAGAGGAGTACAAGTACCGGTTGATTTTGTGGTGGTGGACATGCCGGAAGACAAGCACACCCCTATTATCCTTGGACGGCCCTTTATGGCAACCGCCGGTGTGCTAATTGACGTGAAGAATGGGAAGCTTTCCCTCAACGTCGGCCAAGAAAGAGTCGAATTTGACTTGGGGTTGTCGGTGAAGTACCCCGATCCTCCAGATGACCCTAGTATCAATGCGCTGGAGCTGGAAGTTGAGAGAGCTGTAGAAGCAAGCTCCTGGGAAATTCTCCCAAGAAATCCCCCCGACCACTTGGGAGACCATGGAGTGCAATTTGGCTCACCAAAGAAAGAAGTTGCTGATGAGGCGGTCGTGCGACATGTGATCCCTCCTAGATTCCCAAAAGCTCCTCCCACGAGGAGAAAAGGCAAAGAGCCCATGGGGCTCACCGGAGGAGAGATCCGGATCCTTAAACGAGTGGGGGAGGACGCCAATATGAAGGAGAAGCACCCGGACCCCCTCGATAGAGGGAGAGTGGTCGAGCAAGTTTTCTTATCACCACCGACTGCAACAAAGGGAGAAGCTGAAGCGATGCCAGACTTTGGGCATCACCCGTATCAGCCACCTTGAACATCATCAACGAGCATCAAGCTAACGACGTTAAACAAAAGCGCTTCATGGGAGGCAACCCATGCTCTAAACCCTTTGTTTCCATTTTTGAATTATTTTTAACTTTGTTTTATCTATTTTTAATAAATAAATCTAGCCGCAAGAACTTACGTTGAGGGACTAAGGCCGTTTGTGCACTTTTGCAGAAAACAAGGCCCCAACCGATCGGTTGATAACTCAACCGATCGGTTGGGATGTATCAGCTGCCAGCCGTATCAGTCACTCAACGAACCGATCGGGTGAAGGCATGTGAGATCCGGTGACAGACCGGGTGAACTGGGCTGAATTCTCGGGAATTTTTGGGAAATGATCAACCAATCGGTTGATACACAAAGCGATCGGGTGACAGACCGGGTGAGCTGTACCAAACTTTCGGAAAAATTTGTGGAGCGGCCAACCGATCGGGTGAGTTATCAACTGACCGGTTCGCCTGTAGCGTTTCTTCAGCTGAAAATCTAGACCTAAAAGTCAACCGCTCGGGTGACAACTCACCCGATCGGTTCAACTTAAACCCTATAAATACCCCACGACCCACCCGTTCGTTTCTCTCGCCCGATCTCGCCGTTTTCGCTGTCATTTCGTCTCCCCCAACTTCCCAACGGCCAGAAAACTCCTCCCACGACCTCCACTGCCCCTCTAGCCTCTCTCTTAACCTACCCCTTCCATCTCTCCATCGTTCTCTCTCCCTCTCTTTCCCCCATTTCGATTTCTCAAACCATAATCCCACATTTTTGTATTTTTCGCTGAAGAGAAGTGTCGTGTCTCCACACTCCGTCCGATTGCACGGTATTGGGGTCAATTTCAAGCACGGAACTACTACCTCTGCTGGGTAACTTCGCTCCATTGCTCAAGTTTACTTTTTACCCTAACATTTCTAACCGCTTGATTGTTAGTGTGTGCGTGAATTTTTCGTGCTCTACACTCATTTGCATCACGCTCACACACTCACTATGGCCCGGGATTGTGATAAGGGGAAGGGTATCATGCGGGAGGAGGAACCGTCTCGAAAGAGGTGCAAACAAACACGTCCTCCTCCCAATACACCACGTGCACTATCACTGGCCCCTCCCCCACCTGCTATCCCCCTGAGGACCCAATGTTGGGCCCGCATGGGTATCAATTTAGGAACCATGAGCACAAGGACTTCTACCATAGGCTGGATGCTCGGGGGCATCTGTCAACCAAATTCGCCCACACCCAATCACTTATCGATCTCGGTATCTTCACCGAGGTCGAGACTCTTTTTGCGAACTTAGGTTGGCTAGCCTTCCTGAACACCACCATGGTGTCCTACCCGTCCCTCACACTTGAATTTCTTTCCTCACTCGTTTGTGAGTCGGGTTCGACCGTCATTTTTCGGGTGCGTAACAAAACCATCCGCACTCACTTAAACACGATTAATGATATATTTGGTTTCTCCATCCTTGGGGACAACACTATCCGACACTACGGATACCCACCCGAATTTGACGTCGATAACTTTTGGTTCCGCCTCACCATACTCCCTCGCTATCCTCGAGGTAAGGCCAAGGCCTCCTCAATCATCCATCCTATATTCCGTCTGGACCATCGGATCATATCCTCCGCTTTTTTCCCCAGGGATGAGTCAGGCACCGTGACCATCGCTGATCTTTTCATTCTATGGGCCATGACTTTCCCCTTCATTCGTGATGATGATGGGATTAGCTTTAGGGCCCATACTGTTCCTGTCCATGCTGGCGACTGGCTTATTTATAAGCTCCTAGAGATTAGTCGAGCCGGGAAGGGCAAGATTTGCTGTGGGGGAATTATCACTGTCATTGCTTCTTATCCCCAATTTAATATCAACATCCCCCGAGGTCTTCCCGTCGCCGCAGGACCCTCACGTCTAGATCTTGATGTCCTGCGGCATATTCATATGATTAAGCCCCTTCCTGATCGTCGTTTCGAATTCAACTACGGCCACCCCCCTCGCCCCTACACCATTCGCCCCAACCCCGCTTGCATGACTATTGCTGTAGTGGCGGATTGGACTTTTCCGCCCGATCCCGAGTTTCTAGCGGGGTTGCACCTTCCTTTCTTTCCCCCAGACGCACGCAGACCACCTTCCCCTGCCGCCCGCTTAGGTGAGCAGGATATTCTCGCGTCCCGGGGAGATATCGGGGCTGGCCCGAGTCACACCACTCGTGCTCCTGGCCCTATCACTGCTGAGGATCTTTCTGCGGCCATCTCCGTCCTTGTGTCCTGTGCCGGCATGACTACTACCGCCGGCAATTCTTTCACATCACTTCCCAGAACCGCTACCGCTTCACGTCAGTCCACTTCTTTTGGTCGCTGCTAGGCCTCAGCTCGCCTTGCTCTCGAGGCCGAGGTCGTTGCTCTCTGTGATCTTGCCAGGTCCTCTGTCCCCTCAGAACCATCACCATCCTCCTTTCTCACTCACCCACATTTCCTCGCACTTTAGAGGAATGTGGCCGCCATCCTCCGCCTTCTCACTTACCTACACGGACCACCACCACCTACACTACACCCCTCCCCACCTTCTTCACCACCTTGACGATCGTCACCTCCCCCGTCACATTATTCTCCTCCACCATCCCACCCATCCCCACCTCCTTCACCCCCACCTATTCGATCATCTCCCCCTCCCACATCTATTCCCATCCACATTTCCACGACTCCTCTCTCGACCACTTCTGTCGCCCCCACACCACCTCCTCCCTCCTCCACCGTCACTGCATATGTGCGCCACAAGAAATTGCAGGTGCACTCCAGATCTCTACCACCGCCACCCACTACCGTCACCATCACACCTTCTCTCCCCCCCATTTCTATCCCTTTTACCTTCGCCTTGATCGTCGTACTTCCACCACCACCCACCTCCACCGACACTGCACCCATCATTCACACCCCCACTGCACCTATTCCTCCAACTATTTCCCCACTTCTCCGCACACCCCCTGCCTCCCCCGACCACCCATCCACACCCTCTTCCGAGGAGGGCGAGGACTCCCCATCTCTTGCTTTTTGATTTCATTTTCTTTTTTGACCTACCCCTTGCATATCTCTGCATTTTTACGATCACATCATCTTGCTAGCACTGTCGCGTCTAGCTTGGGGGAAGTCAAATTTTTTCTGTGTGCTGTCGTGTTTTGTTTTTCCTTGTGTGTTTGCTTTTATGTCGTGTCGTGTGATTTTATTTCTTTTATTTATCTTTATTTTCTGTTTCGTTTGTGTGACTTTCTAGTTTTTTTCGTGTCTTTTTGTGTCTATGCGTATTTCCCCCCTTTTTTATTGCCCTCCCATATTTAATTCTATTGCATTGAGGGTAATGCAACTTCAGCTTGGGGGAGTCGCACTTTGTGCGTCATTTGAGTCTTTCTTTTTCGTTTTGAGTCGTTTTTCTCCATCTTTTTCTTTTCTTCTTTTTTATCTCTTTCTCCTAGAGATGAACCCTATGATTAATTGCCACAAAATCACACACACTTAGCATGGCATCGATAATCTCATTAACTAGCCCTAGGATATCGAGTCCTCTTGCATTTCATGCATCGTGGATCCACTTAGCTTTTTGTGAGTCGTGCGTCGTGCCTAGCTGTGTAGTGTGCTTCTACTTTGTGATTTTACTTTATATACCTGTCCAGGAATGACCCCTAGATTATCATGCTTCGATTTGAATATGCGGTATTTATTTCTCCCGTCTGCTTCTGCATGCTTTATATATATCGTGTACTTCATTTCGCATGTGTCGGGATTCCACAATTAAGTACTAGGATAACCCATTTAGCCCATGCTCTAATTAGCGAGTAGAGTTTCCTTTGCCCAAGTGTTTAGAATCCGATTTCTTTTTTGTTTTACTTGGTGCAAATCCCCTCGTCGTGTACCATTCTCCCACTTGGGAGAGTACACATGTGTATAGCCAAAAACCCAAAAATCCAAAAAAAGAGAAAAGACAAGAAAAACCCAAAAAGAAGAGAAAGGAAAAGAAAAAATATATATAGCCAAAAAGCAAAAAGAAAAAGAAAAAAATACAAATAACCAAAACCCAAAAAAAATTCCCGTGTGAATATTTTTTTTCCTACTTACCGAGAATAAAGGGAAGGCGAGAATTTGTACCGAGTGTTCTACTCCACATCATCTCAACCCCCATCGGTTTCGAAAACACTTGGCTTAGGAACTTTTTAGCTATTATCTAGGCTATAGTGTGGTGATTTCCTTAACCCTAGTTGTGGAGTCCATGACGCATGATATGTTTCGATTCTCTCTCTATTCAAATGCATGCTTGAAGTACTTATATTCGCCGCTTTATTGAATTCGAATCGATATTTGTGTCATTTCCTAGATTTGTGTATATCGAGCTTTATCGCACATCGTAGATAATGACACCGTCTGCTAGCACACGATCACACTCACTCGTGCTTCACCGCATGGGCCCACGGCACTTGTCTGGACTCGTATTCCTTGGTTTAGTGATGCGATTTGGCGTTTGCTTGCTTGGTGTGTCGATTTTGATTTTGTTGGCCCTGACGGGCGATCTAGGATATAAAGTTTTCTTTTTATCTCTTTCTCTTTATTTTCTCTCTCCGAGTTCCTACTCTCACTCGTCTTCCTCGAGGACAAGGAAGAGTTCAGCTTGGGGGATTTTGACGTGCGTTTATATTTCATATATTTGCGCATGTTTTCTTCCGTGTTTTTCCGTATTTTACCGCCGTCTTATATTCGTTTTATTATGTTTTCTTGTTTTCTTTCACTTTTCCGTGTTTTTCGTATTTTGCAGGAGTTTACTGGCATAGGGAACATAAAACGACGATATCATGAGTCCCCGGAGCAATGGGAGGAGTCACGCATGATCCAGGGGGTCAAACAACGAAGATCGTTTTTTTCAGCCCCTCACCCGACCGGTTGGTCATTTCCAACCGATCGGGTGATGCACGCGTGCACCACCCGGACACAAGTTGGAGCGGCCAAGAAGTCACCCAGTCGGTTCAGTAACTGGTTCAAACGCCCCAACTCTCTGGAATTTTGACGCTGAATGCCAACCGATCGGGTGACTTTCACCCGATCGGTTCACATGTAGCTGATTCTCCGAAGCCACGACACGGAGAGATCAACCGACTGGTTCACCCAACGGCACGAAGATCCAACCGATCAACTTCAACCTTCAACCGACCGTGCCATGGTGACTGATCACTCCTTATTTTACACCTTTTTCCCGCATTTTTGCATGCCATTTAGATCGCCCAAATCATGTTTTTCACGATATATCGACGATATTGCGATGCTTTTCACGATTTGTCGTTTTTGTCGCATTTCAGGTGATTTGACGCGATTTGGAGTGATCTCGAGATGCGCTTACTCCAAAGGTTCACCGACGACCTCCCCGAGGGGTATTTTGCTGTTGGAGAGGAGCGGATGAAGAACGGACGTCGTAGGAGCGACGAGGAGGCCAAAATAAGCAGATTGGGCATGTTTAGTGTCCCACTCGGCCGAGTGGAGGACCCACTCGGCCGACCAGCGAGACACCGCTCGGTCGACTAGATCAGACACGATTCCTATGTGCACTCGGCCGAGCGACAGAGACCACATCAGCCGAGTGAAGAAACCACGTCCGCCCGAGTGGCGCCGAGACGAAGCCCTTCAAAAATCACCAAGTTACTGTTTTTCGGCTGCCTGAGCTTCAGAAGACCCACTCGGCCGAGTGGTTAATCCCGTCCGCCCGAGTACCATGAAGCCATCGGCCGAGTGACGACAACTCACTCGGCCGAGCCGCCCCCGAAGTAGAGACCCCTGAAGGCCCCGACTTACTGGAAAATTACAGGGTTTCTCACTCGACCGAGCGACTTTTTTCACTCGGCCGAGTGCGACGCGCTGCCTGTAGCGAAAATTGCGGAAAACAGGCTGCGCAGGGGTATTTTGGTCACAGTTTTTGGACGATTTTGGGGGGTATTTAACCCCTGTTTTTAGATTTTTTGCGGAAAACAGGCTGCGCAGAGCTTCTCCTTAGATTTTTTGCAGCTTTTTAGATTAGCCTTTTAGTTTTATTCTTGAGATTGGAGAGGAGGCAAAGTTTGATTTTTGTTGGATTAATTGAAGAACTCCATTGGTTTGTCTTTCTCTTCCCCAAAAATTCTATTTTTATTGCATATCTCAATATTGTGATGAATTCTATTGCTTATTTCATTGATTATTTTTGTGATCTTGCTATGAATTGTGAGTAGTCGCCACGTCTTGGGGCGTGGGGATGAATCCTACAAGCCCAACTTCTTATTTGTGATGAATTAGTAGAAATTTTGTTAGAATTGATATCTAGGGATTAGATTGGGATCAATTTACTACGGTTAGCTAGGAGTTCATACCGATCGGGATTTGCAAGAGATTGGATCCCGATTCGATAGGAAACCCTAGAAATCCGAATTGGGTTGGAATCGAATTTCCGTAGTATCGGTTTGCAAGAGATTGGACCGATACTAGGGTTTCCGGTTGCAATTCCGTGCCAATACCCGTTTGCAAGAGATTGGACGGGTAAGAACTATCCCAATCTAGATCGCGAGCCGAGTTTGCAAGAGATTGGGCTCGGTGCGCGATTGGACGATGATGTTGATCCTAATGCTAGCTTTCCTAGGCTAGGGTTTGCAAGAGATTGGACCCAAACCTAGGATAGCTATAGACCGGCAACAGCGCGAGAGCGTGAGCTTGGTTCTACATTCAGTTGCAACTAGTCCATCCAAAATCTCAATCTAGCAATTTTGATACCGACGACCCACATTTATGAGATACGGTGAGTAGCGGGGATTCCCCATTCCCTAGACGTTCTTTATTTGATTTGATATTTCCGCACTTTGTCTGACGATTGTGACAGGATCGCCAAAGGCAAATCTTTCTTTTTGAATAGCCAGGTTGATTGGAACAAGCACGGTCATTCGTCCTCCCTGTGTTCGATATCCAGCTCGCCGCTACACCGTGCGCTTGCGGTAAAACTACAACCGTTCTTTAGGGTTACGTCCCGGAGCGATCAAGTTTTTGGCGCTGTTGCCGGGGAGGCGATTGCGTTTGAGCTTACCACCCCTAGCTACTTCCTTTTTATTTTTTATTATTATCATTATTATTTCCATTTTTTTATTTTTACCTAACCCTTCCACGGTACTAATCATCTCTTTGAAACTCTGTTTTCTCTGTGCATGTACACGAGATCTACAGCGGACCCTGAAGCTATATTATTTGATCCCGAGATCGAACGTACCGCGCGGAGACTTAGAGCGGAAGGGAGACAAAATCCGGAAGGGAGGTTTATGACCAACCCGGAAAATGCGGACCAACTAGCGGCAAGGATGGCGAGGATAATTTCTATTCGAGATAGGCTTCGGCCTAAGACCTCTTCTACTACCTCATCCATTGCCATGCCGGAGTTGGCGGCTGACAAGAACTTCGAGCTAAAGACTGGACTAGTGGTTCTGATGCAGCAAGATCCATTTCATGGGAATGCCCATGAAAATCCCCACTACCACATCCAATTGTTCTTGTCGAAGTGCGCCACATTCCAGATGCCGAGGGTCTCCATCGATGCCATCAGACTGCGTCTCTTCCCTTTCACGCTAAAGGACAATGCACTATACTGGTTGAGGACGCAAGCTGAGGGTGTCTTCACCACTTGGGACGAGTTGGCGAGTGCATTCATTGACAAGTTCTATCCGCCCTCCAAGACGGTGAAGATTCGGAGCGCTCTTATGTCCTTCAAGCAAGGACCCCAAGAGACGCTCTATGAGGCCTGGGAGCGTTTTAAGGATCTGCAGCATCAATGCCCGCACCATAGTATAGAAGATTGGGAGCTAGTGCATAGCTTCTACAATGGTCTCCAACCGGGGACCAAACAAATTATTGATGCCGCGGCGAATGGTGCCATCTTGTCAAAGACTCCCGAGGAAGCTACGGCCCTAATTGAGGAGATGGCCTCAAACAATCAACAATGGGGCGATGAGCGAGGACACTCTACGTCCTCCTTAAAGCCGACTAGTATCTATGAAGCGAAGGCCGTAGCGGAGCTTACAAGCAAGTTTGATTCTCTCCACAAGGTAGTGGAGAGATTGGAGAAGTTTATCACGGAGCCCCAAGGAGCCCCTTCCACCTCCGCACCGACCAACCAAATGTGTGATTGGCAAGACCAATCTCAAGCCATGTATGTGGGAGGAGAGCAAGGAGAAGGAGCCTTGGAGCAAGTACAATATTTCGCGGGGAACCAAGGATATTGGGCCAATCCAGCCGCAAGAAATCATCCCGGATTCTCTTACGCCAACAATGAAGGAGCTTTGAACCCGCCACAACCGCCACCTCAACAAGCTCGACCACCACTACCACCCCAACAACAACACTATCCACCGAGGGGGCCTACTTAACCAAATTTTCAACCGAAGCAACAAGTTCCACCATATAGGCCGCCCAGATACAATCAAGGGTGGAGGAATCAAAATCAAAACCCTCCACAAGCGCAACAACGATCCGACTTCGAAGCTAGAGTGTAGGCGTTTATGGTCGAGCAAAATAAGGTCAATGCTAGCTTGAAGGCGGGGCAAGACTCTCTTAATACCGTTGTGGCTCAAATATCGGAGCAATTGGCGTTGCTCAATCGGAACACTCAACGATTGCCGGCGCAACCCGAGCAAAACCCACGGGGCAACACCGGCCACATCAATGCCGTAGTTGCCGTTACCACTAGAGGCGGAAAGGATACCACCCCCGCCATGATTCCTACCGAGGAGCCCGTGGAGGAAAGTTTGGAGCCAATTGAGCCGGTAGTTGAAGTTGATAAGGAGAAGGAGCCACAAGAAAAGGAGAAATCTAGAGCGGAGCAATTGATCGAGGAGAGGTGCTTCATGCCACCGGTCCCATTCCCCCAAAGGCTCGCTATAGTGAAAATGGAGAAAAGGCTAGCGAAGTTTCTCGAGTATCTAAGAGGAGTTAGCCTCAATATTCCCTTCCTCGACGCCATCGTGGAGATCCCCACATATGCTAAATTCTTAAAGGACTTGATTTCGGGGAGAAAGAGGAAGGAGAAGATCATGCTAGCCGAGGAGGGCTCTTGGTTCACCAAGAGAGAGAAGGAGCCGGCGAAATTTAAAGATCCGGGGAGTTTTCGGATTCCTTGCACCTTGGGCGGCGTTCCTCTTCAAAAGGCGTTGGTTGATCTAGGGGCTAGTGTGAGCCTCATGCCTCTCTCCATGTTCTTAAGGCTAAACACCGGGACAAAGTTGAAACCCACCGACATGCGCATTCAATTAGCCGATGGACGGATAACAAGGCCGGTGGGGATCGCCGAAGACATCCCGCTACAAGTCCCGGGGGGAATATGCTTGCCATGTGACTTCGTGATCATGGACGTTAAGGAGGAGGGAGATACTTCGTTGATACTTGGACGCCCATTCCTCGCCACCGCCGGAGTCATTGTCGACGTGCGCAAAGGTACACTAACTTTAAACGTCGGCAAAATCGAGGTGGAGCTTCACATTCCTAAGGCTATGAAGCACATGCCTTACCACGAGGTGATAGAAGAGGCGATCCCCCACTCTATTGGCGCTCTATTCGATGAAGGTTTCGAGGAAGGCCCGGATTTAGGCCAAAATGAGAAGAAAGATGATTCCCCCGACCTCTCCGCTTAAAATGATGAAGGCGACGCTGATGTCGCAAGGATTCGAGAGCTCTGTAAGCTCTCGAAATTAAAGTCTCCAAAGAAAGCTCCGCCGGTACGGAAATCGGCATCACCGGTGAAGCCGTTGACCGGAGCAAATGCTAGCTTGGGGGAGCCTCCCCCCAACACTATTCGAGATGGGAGACCACCGAGCGAGAACACGCCGCCACGTCCAAATCCAAGCGCGCTCCCCGGAAAGTTTGATGGGTGCATCTCATATGCACCAAACATCCCCAATTAATTGAAAATCATAGGGGGTCGAGCTCACGACCTTAAACGAGCGCTTGTCGGGAGGCAACCCGACAGTTTTTGCTTTATTTTTACTTTTTCTTTATTTTCGTTTTAGAAATTTTTAGTGTTTTGAGTCGTTCGCCCAAAAATTTTGTGATAACGGGTCCTATTTTTCTTGACAGGAGAGGAGATAGGTAGATCCATCATGAGGAGGAAGAACGCGACGACGAGGAGCGCCCCAAGAAGGCGCTCGATGCTTAGGAGGAAGATGGAATCGACTGGAGGAAGAAAGACGGAGTTTAGAGCCCAAACGAAGACAAACAGCAGAACACAAGGCTCACTCAGCCGAGCATACTAGTCACTCGGCCGAGTACACAAGTTCGTCCGGCCGAGCCGCTCACGAACGAGGGAAGTCTGCTGTACCCAACTCTCTGTTTATTTTCCTGATTACAATATAACTGCTACTCGGCCGAGTATATATTTCCACTCGGCCGAGTAAAACGGATACCCTCCTAGGGCGAGTCATGCCGAGTAGCTTGAGCCACTCGGCCGAATGGACTTACTCCACTCGGCCGAGGCTGGTAAGGCCACTCGACCGAAGCGTAGGCGAGGAGGAAATTTCCATTGACCTCGCTCGGCCGAGTGACCACGTCACTCGGCCGAGTCGTAACTTTTATTATATAAGGGCCGAGGGGGGGGCGCGATTTTCGAAACGCAAATCCCAATCGCGCCCCGACTCTTCAGGTCCCCTCGCCTGATTCCCCTCGCTCGCGCCCCCACTCGCCCGACCGGCCACCTCGCGCCGCCGCTCGGCCCGCCACTGCCGGCCGAGCACCCGCCGACGCCTCGCCCGAGTCGCCGCCGGCGGCCGCCGCTCCGATCGCCTCCGGTACCCCCTATTTCGCCTTTTTCGCCTCTTTTTGTGTATTTTTCGAGGATCCATGTGCTTAACGAACCCCTAACCCAAATCAATTTCTATATTTATCTGTTATACCCCTAATGCTCCATACGTTTTGAATATTACCCGCTGATATCTCCATTTCACGCGCAGGTTGTTTTTGGGAGCTTAGGCGAGCCCAGGGGAGCTTCTTGGGACTGATTCGGGCTTCGCGGAGGCGCTGTCTTCGCACGCTTCCATTGCTTAGCACTCGCGGCGTGTCGGGGTACACTCTTTCCTTTATTTTGCACACGCCGCACTTTTTACACTTTTTCGGCACGCGCTCGGGGCCGATATGCCGCCCCGGACACGGCCGCGGACGAGGAGGCCTTCCGCCAAGCGGAAGCGGTCGGATGATGCCGGCCCCTCCCACGAGGTGGAAGGCTCTCCTCCTCCTTCTCCCACACACGCCGTCCACACAGCACAGCCTGCAGGCCCCGCACACCCCGCACAGCCTGCAGCGCCCGCACAGCCCGCACAGCCTCTCCCTGCCGCTCCACAGCCACCACCACCGGCTCCACTGGTCGGGCCGCTTGGGATTGCGTTCTGAGACGACGCACACCGCGCCGTCTTCGAGCGTATCTCCCAACGCTCGATCGTACCCTCCAGGTTTGCACACCTTGCTGACCTAGGACGCCTGGGGGTACTAGAGGGGATGCTCACATTGTACGACAACGTGGGCTGGCGAGATTTCTTTCAGGTGTCGGCGGATACGTTTATCCGCCCGACACTTGAGGTTCTTAGTTCGATCGCCCGGACCGACGAGGGATGCTCGTTTCGGTTCATGGACCGGGAGTGCCAGGTCACTCTCGATATGATGAGAGCATTTTTCTCGTGGCCCGCTGTCCCCGGAGCCAATCGCGGTTACGGCCCCACCCATATCCCCCCACCTTCCTTCGACGCCGGTGCCTTCTGGGCCCGGATTACGGGTCTTCACGCTGCCTTTGACCCTAGTAGGGCCAAGGCCTCGGACATTGTCCATCCCTGCCTCCGTATTGCTCAGCGCCTTATGGCGACGACCATTTTGGCCAGATATGAGCCGGGCACGATGTCTACGCCAGAGCTCTTCATGATCTACGCGATGACACGTCCCAGAGCTCTATCTAGGTATGGCGATGAGCTTGTCCCCGCCGTCGTGATCGATATCACGGCATGGTTTTTAGACCGCATCATTGTATCGGTGGGCGCTCGCTCACCGATATGCTGCGGCGGCCTGATCACCTTGCTTGCTCTTATGACCGGCGAGGATTTCCCCGACGACCTGCGACAAGTATCGGGCCCCACTTCTTTGTCGATCGATGTTATGGCCCGGATGAAGATGCTTCGTCCACATGGTGAGCGTCACTGGGTCTGGTTGCACGGCCCTTACGGTGCCGATTACATGATTCTCCCGAGCCCTGCTCGGACTCAGATTGCACCAGCCCACGTTGACTATCTCCCTGTGATGGATGTTCTCATCCCTGCTGCTTACGTGCTCGAGGCCGAGGAGGCCGAGCAGGCCCACGCTGCCCCTGTAGACCCTGTTGCCCCTGCCGAGCCTGTCGCCGAGCCTGTTGACCCTGTGGCCCCTCAGCCCATACCTGATGTTTCTACTGCTCCTGACACCTCTGTCAGTGTCGGGAGTACCTTAGCTGAGACCACCCCCACTGCTTCCGAGGCTGTCACCACCACTCCCACCGCCACCACCGGCCCTCTGTCCGTCGAGCCTCTTTGCTTCGCACTCCCCGAGCGCCCACCGACCTTTGTTGAGAGTGGAGAGCCCTCGTTTGCCGCGGTCGTGGAGACCATGGCTAGCATGGTCTCCGCTGGGGTTGCACCTTTTGGACCACACACTTCCACCCCAGCGGTAGTCACCTCTGTCTCCATCTCTGCTGTATTTTCCGAGAGTGTCGTGGCGTCTGTCCACACTTCTGTGCCACCGACCTCTCTGGCCGCCTCGCTGCCACTTTTGCACTCTTCTTTCGCTGCTGCTGCCTCCACTTCTCACCAGTCTGTGCCCCGGCCTCGCACTGAGGCCATGCCCACATTTGCGAGTGCAGCACCTTTCGTTCCCTTCCCCGCTGAGCCAGTCACATACGCGACCCGAGTACGCCAGCCACGCCCTGCACAGCCCCGCCCGGTGCGTCCCTCTGCACCACCTCCCCCTGACACTATACTTCAGAGCATTCGTGCTCTAGAGGGGGCGGTGAGTGGTCTCAGAGGCGACCTTAGGACCCTGTCCTCCACCGTCTCTGCGATGGCTGGCCGCTTCGACCTGCTCCCGCAGATTCACTACTGTCTTACCCAGGTTCTGGAGCGTCTCCCGCGCGTACCCCCACCCACCCAGCAGGTTCCCACCCACACTTCCACACACACTCAGCCTACTACCACTTCCACACCCACCCCCGCTCAGCAGCCTGTCCAGCCACCACCACGACCTCCGCCTCAGGACGGAGACGGTTCAGCACCACCTTCTTAGGCACCCTTGATGCAATCGTTTCTTTTTGCCGTTGTGCTGCCCTTTTCTGCTGGGTCCTGATGCAGTTTTGTCCACCCTCCCTCCCCTCACTTATTTTAGACAGACTCATTTTGATCGTATCCTTATATATCTTTTTGGGAGAGAGGGAGAGTTTTGGTGCCACATATATATCTGTATCACTCCTACCTTTGCATGCATCATGTCCGCATCATATTTTTCATTTCTTTATTTTTATCTTTTTATTTTCTTTTTTTCATGTATGCATCCTCACTTGCCCCTCACATTTCTTGTCTCTCGGTGTGCCACACTTTGCACATTGAGGACACTGTGCCATTTAGCTTGGGGGAGTGAGTTCTCACGTTCTTTTTCGATTTGCCACCTTTATTTTTAGTTTTTCACACCATTTTTTCTCTTTTGCACTTATTTTTCATCATTTTTCTTTTATTTTGCCATGCATCACGTTTTTCTTATTTTTCTGTGTGCCGCATTGTAAATAGTTCTATTTTCCCTTTATCTTTATTTCTTTTTCATCTCATGCTAGAGATGACTTTTCTATGATGATGACGACGTTGGATTTAACTTACTCTATATGCATGCTATATTTGTCATGTCTTAGACTTTATTTCTGATATCATATGCTATGACTTGCCTTGCATCTAGAGATAGTAACCCACACTTTTGCCACATGAAAATGGATGAAATTTTATTATTAGCTGAGTCTGAATATTCATATGTATGCTATCACAGAAAACACACCAAGATTCACGCATTGAATGCTTATATCTGGAGTACTGATTTCTTTTCCTATATCACTTCTATATGCATGAATTGTACACTTCACTTCAGGATGATTGAATGATGTTAGCTATGATAAATCTGGATTAGTTAGCTTTTTTGTGATCGAAACTGAGTAGATTAGATTACCCTGCTGAAGTTGTCGTGCATGTCTTATAGAGTGAACCGAGGGATATATTTATTTCTTTCTCCACAAATCTTGAACATCATTTCTCTACTTTTAAAATCATTGGTGAATCTCCCCTTAGCGATTCTATTTTATGGCATTTCCCCGCCACTGATTCCTAGCTCCAAATCTCTTATTCTCTAAAAAAAATAAAAGAGAGAAAAATATTCTTGTATATCATTATCTCTCTTTGAGTTGGGATCGTTGTGTATATATGCTATATCAAAAAAAACAAAAAAAAAGATAAAAGAGGAAAAATCCTCAATTAAAGATCCCATCTCACTTTCTTTCTTTCTTCTTTCTTCTTATTACTTTTGGAGCTATATAAAAATGGGGATGTGAATATTTTTTTATGTCACCACGCTTATAGATAAGCTTGGGGGAGGGGATCCATTGATGTGTGAGAGAGTGACTACTTGACGTTGCACGACAACCTAGGCTAAGTAATATTCTATACTCGGTGAGATTATTTCTAGCTTTACGAAATCCAGAAATCTAAACCTAGCGTTCATTTCATGAAATCCATACTTTTCTATTCTCTCTATTCTATTGTGTGATACTCCTATACTCCTGATAGAAAGCATTCAATTGAAAAGTGTGTGATCTGTGATTTGTATACCGCTTTAAATGATTCAGACGATGTTAATTTTAAAATTATTCCGTTTTTCATGATTATATCGTTGTTCGTGGGTTTTCTATTTCTATTTGCACTAATATACTATGATATCAAAATAAAATCTTTTGACATGTGTTTTTCATTCGGTGCATGCTATATGAGTAAGTGAAACCCCCGTCCTGAGAAAATGATCTAGTAGCTTACCTCTTCGCTTCTTTCTCTCTTCTTTATTTTCATTTCGTTTTCCATTCTTCTCCGTTTTTCATTTTTCATTTTTCGCCGTTTTCGTTTTCCAATTCCACCGGGTTCGCCTTTTACTTATCTTCCTCGAGGACGAGTAAGAGGCAAGCTTGGGGGATTTTGATCACTCCTTATTTTACACCTTTTTCCCGCATTTTTTCATGCCATTTAGATCGCCCAAATCATGTTTTTCACGATATATCGACGATATTGCGATGCTTTTCATGATTTGTCGTTTTTGTCGCATTTTAGGTGATTTGGCGCGATTTGGAGTGATCTCGAGATGCGCTTACTCCAGAGGTTCACCGACGACCTCCCCGAGGGGTATTTTGCTGTTGGAGAGGAGCGGAAGAAGAACGGACGTCGCAGGAGCGACGAGGAGGCCAAAATAAGCAGATTGGGCATGTTTAGTGTCCCACTCGGCCGACCAGCGAGACACCGCTCGGCCGACCAGATCAGACACGATTCCTATGTGCACTCTGCCGAGCGACGGAGACCACATCGGCCGAGTGAAGAGACCACGTCCGCCCGAGTGGCGCCCAGACGAAGCCCTTCAAAAATCGCCAAGTTGCTGTTTTTCGGCTGCCTGAGCTTCAGAAGACCCACTCGGCCGAGTGGTTAATCCCGTCCGCCCGAGTACCATTAAGCCATCGGCCGAGTGACGACAACTCACTCGGCCGAGCCGCCCCCGAAGTAGAGACCCCTGAAGGCCCCGACTTACTGGAAAATTACAGGGTTTCTCACTCGGCCGAGCGACTTTTGTCACTCGGCCGAGTGCGACGCGCTGCCTGTAGCGAAAATTGCGGAAAACAGGCTGCGCAGGGGTATTTTGGTCACAGTTTTTGGACGATTTTGGGGGGTTTTTAACCCCTGTTTTTACCCTAGTTTTAGAGAGCTTCTCCTTAGATTTTTTGCAGCTTTTTAGATTAGCCTTTTAGTTTTATTCTTGAGATTGGAGAGGAGGCAAAGTTTGATTTTTGTTGGATTAATTGAAGAACTCCATTGGTTTGTCTTTCTCTTCCCCAAAAATTCTATTTTTATTGCATATCTCAATATTGTGATGAATTCTATTGCTTATTTCATTGATTATTTTTGTGATCTTGCTATGAATTGTGAGTAGTCGCCACGTCTTGGGGCGTGGGGATGAATCCTACAAGCCCAACTTCTTATTTGTGATGAATTAGTAGAAATTTTGCTAGAATTGATATCTAGGGATTAGATTGGGATCAATTTACTACGGTTAGCTAGGAGTTCATACCGATCGGGATTTGCAAGAGATTGGATCCCGATTCGATAGGAAACCCTAGAAATCCGAATTGGGTTGGAATCGAATTTCCGTAGTATCGGTTTGCAAGAGATTGGACCGATACTAGGGTTTCCGGTTGCAATTCCGTGCCAATACCCGTTTGCAAGAGATTGGACGGGTAAGAACTATCCCAATCTAGATCGCTAGCCGAGTTTGCAAGAGATTGGGCTCGGTGCGCGATTGGACGATGATGTTGATCCTAATGCTAGCTTTCCTAGGCTAGGGTTTGCAAGAGATTGGACCCAAACCTAGGATAGCTATAGACCGGCAACAGTGCGAGAGCGTGAGCTTGGTTCTACATTCAGTTGCAACTAGTCCATCCAAAATCTCAATCTAGCAATTTTGATACCGACGACCCACATTTATGAGATACGGTGAGTAGCGGGGATTCCCCATTCCCTAGACGTTCTTTATTTGATTTGATATTTCCGCACTTTGTCTGACGATTGTGACAGGATCGCCAAAGGCAAATCTTTCTTTTTGAATAGCCAGGTTGATTGGAACAAGCACGGTCATTCGTCCTCCCTGTGTTCGATATCCCGCTCGCCGCTACACCGTGCGCTTGCGGTAAAACTACAACAGTTCTTTAGGGTTACGTCCCGGAGCGATCAGTGACTGGGTGGAATCCTATTCTGTGCTGTCGAAGAAACGAAGCAGGTCACCCGATCGGGTGACTTTTCACCCGATCGAGTGATTTCGTATTCTATATATAGGACCCCTAGGTTTTCCAGAAACGAGAGTTGTTAATTTTTGCTGTTTTTTCTCTCTCTTGACGGTTGTATTTTTTTAGATACTTGTAAGTTTTCCGATCTTTGTCAAACTTTAATATAGTGTTATTAGCATTGCTCTTACTGCTTTTCAATCGCCCAATCATGTTTCTAACGGTCGATTTCTATTTAGATTGCTTTTTACTAAATATGTGTGAGTAGTTCCCAAATCTGGGATTTTGGTAGAAACCCCTTCGTGGGTTCCTCCCGATGCGTCGATAGGACTAGGAAATCGATAAGGATTAGATATCTAACGATTACACTGGGTGTTTTATTGTCATCTGCGGGAAAAATACCGCCTTTGACCGTTGGGCCAAGGGGGAATAAACTTGGCGATTGACTCCCTAGCCATAGCTCACGCCCTTAGCATAGACGTCGAATCCTAGCGTGCGGGAGCGGCAGGATAAGACGTTAGGAGTCATCGTTGCGAGCTTAGTGCTCCCGGAGTCGGTCAGTGTTAATGGACATGGGAGTGCCCACTGACCAAACCCGGGAAGTCCGGTGTATCATCCTGGGCACCGACCGGAATATCGGGCCCATGGGACGCTGGTACCACTCTTAGAGGCAACGTCTCACCATTAGACCCTAATTCCGATCGTTATCCTACCCGTAGGCCGTATCGGCGAGAATCGCACGATAGGGTGGAAACCAAAGTCCCGGGTTTTTCCTTTATATTGTCTATACCTTGCATTCCATTTACCGTGACAACCCATCATTTGATTCGAGCTAACTCGCCCATGGGGTGAATTTGATCCTCTTTGACACAAGCACATCCACGCCTCCCTGAGTTCGACCCCCAAGCCACACTACAACACCGTACGCTTGCGGTTACAAATATTTAAATCTCACGCCCCCAATCATATCATTGCACACATCAAAAACGCACAAAGCGGAGGGGGGGCATCAGTTATACCCGAGGTAGAGGCATCAATATGCCCCTTCTTCATTTCTGCAAGGTAAACCTTGCAGTTTCTCTTCCAATGGCCCATCTTACGGCAGTGGAAGTACTCAGATTTTGACAGGGCCCCTTTCGTCTTTTTCTTCCCCTTCTTCGCATTGGCAGGTTGTGGGACCTGCCTCTTCTTACCCTTGCCTTTCGGCTGGTCTGAAGAAGCAGAGCCAACAACCAATGTAGCCGGTTTCTTTTCAATTTCCTCAAACTGCCTAAGCATGTTGAGGAGACCAGGAAGATCTGTTTCAATATTGTTCATTATGAAACCAGTAATGAAAGGCTTGAAGGCTGTGGTCAAAGACTTAAGGATGATATCTATGGACATCTCATTGTCCAGGACAAAATCCAACTGGACAGCGTATTCCACGTACCCGATCATCTTAATGACATGATCTTGTACGGACCCTGTCTCCATCTTAGTACCCCAGTGATTGCTCGTGTCTTCAAACTTGGCAGCTCTGGACCGCTTGCCATATAACTCTTGTGCATTCAGAAGCATGCTTTGAACATCCAAATGTTCATGCTTCCTCTGTAGTTCGTTATTCATTGAAGCCAGAGTAAGGCACCTGGCCTTCTCTGCATCCCTCTGGTATAGCTTATAGGCTTCCTTTTCCTTGTAGGTCGCATCGTCGTCAGGCTTCTCCGGAGTATCCTCGAATAGCACGTATCCAATCCCGGCTAGAGAAAGGACTAACTTAATGTTTCTAAACCAATCCTTATAGTTTGTTCCATCAAGCACATTCTTCTCTATCATATACTTAAGACCCGAATCCATTCTGTAATTTAGTAGACACTTAGTCAGTATATGTTCGTTGTATAATTTCAATGGTTTTTAATAAAACTATATTCTCCTACTAAATTTATTAAAGCCATAATAATAAACAGTTTATAAAATAACATTTATGAGAAAGGGATCCGACTTCCCTGAGTCTGATAACCTTGAGTGTGTCTCAACAAGTTATCCGACTCTGCAGTCGGTAGACGAACTCATCGTTAATCATATTAAATATGATTCCCTTTCGATTTTTACCCCTAGTCATTTGTGATCATGAGTGTGCTCATCCAAATCACAATGGCTAGCCTAGTCGGACCCTTGTTTTTGTGTCTAGCCTGACTTGTCCCGGTGCTCGGTGTATGCACGACACGTCGGTTTGGGTCAGGTCTTAGACTACATCTTTGGTTAGACTTACGCCGGCGCTCCGCGTATGCACGAGACGACGGTTTGGGTCAAGTCAAGATGTTACCAAGAAATCGGTTTCTATAATATTACCATGTCACAGCTTGAGTGTAGCTCAACAACCGTAACACAGGTCTTACAGTTGACAACTCCTAAAACAAGGAGGGCTACGATTTATCTTGAACAAGATTATTATCGTATTTGACTTAGGTATAGTCGATGAACTTACACAGTCATGATTCGACTCCTTGCGGTCCAGCGGACGCGGCCAGGGAATTGACTAAGCCAGGACCACTCCGCCCCTAGACTAGCTAGGGTGGTCCAGCAAACTTAGCCAAGCACATTGACCAACATCATGATCCATTGAAGGAGGTTCATCAATTCTATGTTCATCCATTAACTAAATGGCTTTTAATTAATACTAGTTAATCCTTATCAACTAGTGGATCCTAAAATTCGAAATTTTTATGGATTTGTTGAACAATTTTTATTAGATCCTTATCAATTATAAGGTTCATATGGTCATCGTGCTACCCCAATCCAATTAGGATTTTAATAAGACAATAACAACATTTTTCAAAAATAGCCTTTAAATGATAATCATCATTTAAACAATTTATTATAATGATTGTCAATCAAAAGGGACTACCCTAATCTGGTATTAGGTTTCGGTGTTGTTTTTGTTTATTTAAAACTTAGCATGTCACTAGTCATTAAAATTTTATCTTATAAAGTTGTAATCAGTTAATGGCTAACCTAAAGGGTTCATGAATACTTTATTCATCATGTCCATTAAAACATAAACCAACTAATTTAATCACATAAATTAAAGGTTCAATTAAAGTGACATACAATGAGAACCCGCAAGTTAAAATTATCTACATAATTAAATAACATGCAAATCTAAAATTTAACATTTAAATTTAAAGAACTAAAATTTTAAAGCTTGAAACATTTTTATCACAAAAAACTAGGTTTCATAAAATTATCAAATAATTTTAAATTCAAACCTAAGCTTTAAAAATTTTAACGATACATTTCTAAGATTAAAATATCGCATAAAATATTCTTGAAGCCTATATGTAATTAAAAGAAACAAATATATTATTTCATCTCATGAGAATAAAATTTTCTTTATGTTACATATACTTTAAAAACAGTTTTAAAACATTTTTAAAATCATTTGAAATTATTTTTAAAGCTTTCATATAACGTTTTTAAAAATTTCAACCTTTATGCAACTAAAACAAATTTAAATATCATGTCATAAAACCAAAAAATTTTCTTAATGTGACATAAACTTTAAAAAATTTTAAATGCTTGCAAAAATTATTTTATCTCTTAAAATAAAATTTTAAAATGCATTTAAACATAGAAGACCTATTAAAATTTATCTCATAAAATTTAAATCGTCCCAAATTTTTTTCATGTTACAAAACAATTTTAAAACACAAAAAAAATATCAAACAAATTTTAACATAAATTTAAAATGTCTGTATGTTCAAAACAAGCAATTTAAAGAATTTAAAATCGTCGCAAATATAGATCTACAAGCATAACGAGGCTCTGATACAATTGTAGGGGTTTGCGGACCCTCAGAGCTCGGATCTATGTCCGTCCTGAGTCGAACGGACCATAGAGGCATAAAGCGCAGCGGAAAATAAAAACTATCTAGCTAAACAATTTAGCTAGGCCCTTAAAGAGCCAGAACCTAGCCTGATCTATGCCAACTTGGGGTGGATCTGACCACCCCAAGAGGGATCTATTCTACTGCGACGAAATTAAACTACACTAAAATTACTTAGAGAACTACCCGAAATCTCGACCCTGGGGCGGGCAAGATGTACCGCACCGTCTTCTGACGCTCATTGTAGCCGAACCGCCTTGACTCGATCCACCCGAGCCGCCTCGCACCTTCGAACCGATCCGCTCGAGCCGACTCCCGCCTCCAAGCCGATCACACGCGGTAGAAGGTTTCACTTGAGTAGACTCGCGTCTTAGACATCTGGAACAGAATCCAAACCTCTCTTAGTCTTGCTAGGACTAGTCGGGAGAATGGGAAGAAGAAAGAGAGAGAATAGTTTAGTCGTAGATCCAGCTTGCTCTAAAATCCGGAGCTACTCAATCGAGGACTTGGTGCATTTTTCAACGAAGAGAGTGCACCCCTATTTATATCGGGAGTCGGCACTTCTACTTTCATTGTGAGCAATGTGGGACAAAACAAATAGAATAGAAAATTAATTAAGCTAATTTAGCTTAATTGAAGTTTTAGTAAGCCTTTCATAAAGACTAAATTCAACGAATTAATTCTCTTTATCCCTTAAACTTTAGACACCAAACAAGCTATCAATTCGAAGGGCTTCGAATGGTGAACGTGTAGGAACGAACGGTGACGAATTTCGACTTCGTTTGACCCCTCAAACAATTGCCCAAAGATGGGTAAAAAATCAATTTTCGTAGCCGTCATTAGGGGTTTCCAAAAAACCCTACAACTTAAGTTGCGGGCGCGCCCACCCAAGGCAAGGAGGGCGGGCGTGCGCCCGCTGCAGCAGCGGGACATGCCCGCTGCTGCAGCAGGCGCTGGCCCGCTGTAAACAGCAGGCGGTGCCTGCTCAATAGCAGGCGGGCGCCCGTTTACCCCTCGCGGATGGGCCCATAAGCCCAAGTGGGTCTAACCCACTTTGCCTCGGACTGTTTTTACGTTTCTGGGCTCGTTTGACCTCCGATTTGGATGCGGTTTGAACGTGTGTTTAGACCGGGACGATCCCGTCAACCAGGTAACCCTTTCCAGTGCATTTTTTCCTAAAATTATTTTCGTAACCAATTTACTACATGTTTAATCTTTGTTTGCATCAAATGCAACACTGTCCATATTGCTTCTATGACTTAGTCTCACAACTGGCATGTGAACATTTAACTATTCCATTTCATCATATGAATTTCTCTTATTAATCTTCATATTACCAAGACACGAACGATACTCGGTGTGAGACCCTACAGCCTGACCTTACTACTGGTTGGGGCTCAGAACCCCTAGACGACGGTCACCACGAGTAATAGTTGTCGTCCCTGTTTCAGAATCATCATAACGTGATCGACCCATTGACAAAGTATCGTTGGGTTCACTTTGGCTATGGCAGTGATGAATACCGTTGGCTATAGTCCCTTCGTCAAGACTGTATATCTGTTGGCCGAAGGTATGGTTTACTGTCAACCCTATTAGACAACATTGGTCAGTATACATCGATCTTAGTGTGTTCACGTTGTATATCTTACAAAGTACCACTGTCGAGTATTAGCAAAAAGACCGTACTGAGCCTGTGACACTAACTTTCCTTTAACGGAAGAGACGAATCCAATCTTAGTCATCTACTCGCCTCGAGAGCTTCAGGTGCAACCCAACCTAAGATCTTTCAGCAGGCCTAGCCTCGAAGCTAGATCATAGGTCCAAGCGACACCGTTCGCTCACAGGTTCCTACAATTGACTTCAGGTCTTAAGGACCGGCTTACATATCATCACCCTAGAGTTATTATAGATAGTTTAGTTAAAGTTTAACCATATAATAACTCTATGTTGGTCGTTCAGTGAACTCATTCTCCAATGAGCACCTGCGTCTCGTCTCCGACTTCACCAAGTCGAATGACTATGAGATCATCATTACCCTAATGTAAGACAAAGACACATTGGTCTGTCCGATGTGCTGATATCCAGTTCTCGACACATCTATGACCAATAACCGTTTAAGACTTAAGTTTCTATTCAGTCACTTACTACTCATAATCGAGATCTTATCCGGATTCGTAAGGACCTAACTATAAGTCTTTGGACATTATCTAAGTATTTTATTCAAACGATTTCATACTTAGGATAATAGACACCATATATTATATTAACAAGACGTATACTTAGGATAAATCACCTTATGGGCATATATCATCCTACAAAGGATACGTGCATTACGCGTGACATGATTTCCGTATCACAATCCATATCCATTCTCATGGTCGACAGTTGGGGTACTACACCATGATCGATTATAGCAATCAGGCAACTCTCGTAGTCACCGACTAGTGGATTAGAGGTTAGTAATGACCCATAGTCTGCGTCTCACTCTCGTGATCATGAACCCTGAAAGGCGACTACTAAACCCTAATCAGATTCTTGAGGAATTTCCCTAGCCTTGGAGTCGTTCTCACGGTCCTCCAATTCTAGAGCTAATCCTCCAAAATCTGGTTTCAAACGACCATAGTGCAACCCAAGATTCATTCAACTAAGAGCAACATAATATTCAATCATTAGGATCCTATGGTTCATCCCTAAACCCTAGAATGGAACTAGTCAGTCATGGCAATAGCAATAAAAATAATAACGATTTAAAGATTCATCGCAGACATTACAAACTTACTGAAAATTATATTCAAAGACAGAGAATGCAGCAAATAATAAAATATAAAAATGTAATAACAATCGAACCGTTCACAAGAGATCAAAACCTGTAGTAAAGACGACAAGAATCCGTCCTCCTAAGTGACGGCTCACAAAACTCCGGCAAAAACATAGCCTCATTAAAACCTAAATTTTGTTCACTTATATACAAATCCGCTAAATTTCGCGGAAATCCAAAAATTTCACCCAAAAACACAACAAGAAACCTAATATAATAGTCTGGTGGGCTTGGGTTTGTGCTCGGTCGAGCGCTCTAGCGCTCGGCTGAGCACTCTCTTCGGTGCTTTGCTTCTCAAATCCGGCAGGGGGTAGCTCGGCCGAGCAAGCCCTAGCGCTCGTCCGAGCACCATCTTGATGCTCCAACTCTTCTAACCTGGTGAAAGGGATGGCTTCGCCTATCAATTTGACTGCTCGGTCGAGCTAATTTGACAGATATTTGGCTCTTTTTGAGCTTGTCAGGAGGAATGGTCGCTCACTGAGCTAATTCAACATAGGTATTCTAGGCAAAATCTTAGGGGTCGCTCGGTCGAGCACACTGGGTCGCTCGACCAAGCGACATCCTACCTACAACTCATTCTTGCCTTCAAAGTTCCTTCCTCTCACATGATGTTAGCTTTGTCGAGCGTGTCATCTGCTCGGCCGAGCAATATGGAAATCCAACTAGGCCAGCTCCTTTTGAGTCTTCTTTTCTTTCTTTCTTCCTCTCCATTCTTTCTTTCTTTCTCTTGATTCTTCTCCAGCATCTTAAACACGTTAAATATGACGCCCTTGTAGGAGGATATATGCCCATAAGGCAATTTATCCTTAGTATACATCTTATTAAGATATACTATGGTATCCATTATCCTAAGTATAAATATGAATGAATAATATACTTAGATAATGTCCATAGACTTATAGTTAGGTCCTTACGTATCCAGATAAGATCTCGATTATGAGTAGTAAGTGACCAAATAGAAATGTAACGACCCACTCCCCAGGATACCCGGGAAGTACGAATCCGTCCCAAGTATTCCTAGATCAACGAGTGTTACGTAGAAAGAGAGAAAGGAAGAGAACAAAAGAATGCTGCAGGTACTACGCACGTGCTGGGAAGTACAAGTAAAACTCCATCACAGATAAAAACACTGAGAAAAAAAACAAAAGTACAATATTCCATTTTATTGATACATTGATACATCTTATACATACACCAACATCTTCATTTTCACGACTCTACGTACAAAGGTCCACCCGAAAAGAAACACCAAAAATACAAGTCTCTCATCATACCCCTCACCACCCAATACTACAACTGATCACCAACTCCGAAGGTCCAGCCGCTATCTCCAACCTCCAACTCACATGACCTGAAAGTCAACGGGGACACGTCAACGCGTGACCCAGTAGAAACTCTTAATCACCCTAGTAGAACCCAGTTTAGAACTGGTCTACCTATCTAGGGAGGGTGGTCTAACAAGTAATGGTCTTAGGGTATAAAAGTAATCACAATACAATGTGTAAGCATCAAGGAAGAACTTGTGAACATGCTTAAGTAACCATGTTATAACATGCAAGTGCTGGAGGTAAGTAGGAGAACAAATTAACATGCAAGTACTGAACATTTATAATAAACAATGGAATGGATCGGCATGAGTTAACAATATTAACTTAACAGAGAAACAAGTGAGCATGGGATAATAATATTTATAATTAAAAGACAATTACTTTAAGTTATTGATTCTCATGTTTGGAAACCCGTGTAAACCGTAGGACGCTAAGGAGGCGGACTTCACCCAGGGTGGGTGAAAAAGTGGTTCCACAACCAGCGACACGAGCACTAGAGGGGCCTCTCGTAACTCTCCGTACCTGAACGAAACAAGGTATGGGAGTGAGACAAACTCGGTTTTTCTGTCGGATAAATGGAGCAAACCATCAATTACCGTCATGATGCATCACGAGTACATCAGCGACCTCTCCAACCCTTTCAACTCGTCCTTCTAGGAGTGATACAGCGGGTGAGAATTCATATCATATGTCCGCTCCTTAACTCCTAAAGTTTACCCGTTTTCCCCCAAACCCGTGTCACCCTCCTTTAGGAGGACTGATACATTCCTCATTCTCGCTCTCAGTTTTCAAGATATTACTTCGTTTGTCAACGAATCATCTAGCGGACTTGAATACCGCTTTAACAAACTTTTAACAAATATCATCAGCATCATCATCATCATCATCATCATCTCAATTAAAGAATTGCATGGAATATCATCACAAACTCATCGTTATGAACATACTAATGTGAGCACAAAAGCATAAACAAATTGAACTTAAAACATTATTAACATAACGAATATTTCATGAACCATCTGCATAATTACATGTATCGAGAGCATGTCATTGAGAACATGATTAGCACAAACAAACTTAACTTCAAACAAAACTACACCATGATAAGTACTAAGCAAAATTAGCATATGAATCAGTCAAAAACTGTTACAGCAGAAAGAATATCACTTTTAGCCTATCTACAGTCAGAATTGGTGTCTGGTCCCTTCACAAAAGTTGTAGATATGGGTGTTTTCCTTTCACTGACCAATTTTCATAAGCTCAGTTGACATATGTAATTTATGGTGGATTTTCTCCTAACAGGAATAATTTCAGCATTCTGAACCAGAAACTGAGTTCAGTTCAAGTCCATTTTTCTACAAGTTACATACAGAATAAAACTCTAAAAAAATCACAGGGTGAACATCTTGAAGTCAGCTTTCCAACGGCATCAAGATCATAATATTTTATAAAGTGTTCATGGAGTTCTACTCGTTTTACTGAAAGGTGTCAAAACTGTCTAAAAACAGACCAGTTTTAGAAACTGAATTTTTACCCCAATTTTCAGTACGCATTTGCAAAACTTGTAAAAATGAAAGTTGTTAAGAACTTCAATATGAGAAACATATATTTTTTTTCAGGCAATTCCATGTAGCCAATTAGGTGCAGCAAGCTACCGAAGTTTCGGTCAATTCTGTGTAAATTTCAGCATGAAGTTCAAAACTTATTTTCTACACAAAATCTAAAGAACTTGCTAATTAATTAAACCCTTAATTCTAAAACTAAACCCTACTAAGGTGATAAGAATTTCTACCTTAACAAGTCCTCCAAAATTTTCTCTTGCCCTTCTTAATCCTTGATGAATCTTGGGCTCATAGTCTCCTTCTCCCACTTTGGCCTCCAAAAGATGGATTTTGAGGAATTTAGGTGTTAGAATGATAAAGAAAAGCCATGATTTCTTGGTGGAGGAGTGGGTGGTGATTTAGGAGGAGGTAGGTGGTGGGATGGTGGAGAAATGGGGATGAAAGGGGGAGAATTTTCAGCCATAGCTGAAAATGAGATGGAGAGAGAGAGATTTTGGTTTTTGTTTCATGCCTTGAAAATTGTATTTCCCTAAAATCCTCTCCTTCACAGATCTTAGTCAAAATTAAGCCATGTGTACTCTTATTAGCTCATAAGATGCCACCTAATGTGTTGTGTTGTCATGGTAAAGAAAATTGTGATTCTGTATTTTTAAGAAAATAGAAATACATGAAGAAATACTACATACACTTCAAATACAAGTATTCCTCCAAATACTCTCATTTACTAAATTCAATTAATGAGTTTAAAACCATTTAAAAATAATTACTACACCAAATAATTAAAGGAAAAATACTATCATATTCCCGAAAAATATACGTACATATTTGACCGGCGCCCCGTTTACGGTATGGGCGCGGTGTCGTTTTACCGCAAGTGCACGGTTAGTGTAGGGTGCGGGTTTATCGAACTCAGGGAGGTGGATGGCTTGAGTGGCTACTAGCCTTGCCTAGGTTGTGTGCTAACTACGCGGATGATATGGGTGAAGTGTAGAAATATAGAGAAAGAAATGAAAAGACACGAAATGAATCCCCGCTAACACGGGCTAGAGCACTCATGACACTTGGCATTTGACTTGACCCAGGGTGAGACATTGCCCCAAAAGGTGGTACCTAGCGTCCATGGCCCGATATTCCGGTCGGTGCCAAGCACGCTAGGCCTACCCGGTTCCGGACGGTGGGCATTCCCATGTCCATTAACACCTTCCGCAACCGGGAGCATTAAGGCCACAATGATATCTCCCAACACTTCGTCCAAGCCGCTCCCGCGCGCGAGGACTCGATGTCAACGCTCGGGGCATGAGCTATGGCTAGGGAGTCAACCGCCAAGTTTATTCCCCCTTGGCCCGACGGTCAGAGGCGGTCTTTCTCCCGCCAATGACAATGAAACACCCCCGCGTAACCCTAATGGCCAAATAGGTCAAATGTGATTTCTAGCAATACATAGAAGCGGATCTTGACAGGACAAGCACCGGACCCCAATCCCCAACACATCTAGTGTGTTGCCATACGAATTGGACCCAGATTGCTAGAAATCCCCATTGACGTATTTCATCGAACACATGCCATGCAACCAAGTCAAATGAAACAACCAAGCATCAATCCTACCCTAACCCGTATTAGGGTTCATCAATACTACTCCATGATGAAAAACATATAAACAAACAACATAAAAGACATACAAACATTCATTATGAAGCAAAAGAAATACAACACAAAAAATGGAGAACAAGAGAAAGAAATACTTATCTTGATTTTGAACCTCCAATCCAATACAAGACTTATTACAAGAGAAAACCTAACCTAAACTAATCTAAACTCACAAGAGAAAGGGGCAAAAAGCCCTAAAAACTGAGAAGAACAAGAAGAAGATGCCCTAAAAGTCGGCCAGCATTGGGTATTTATAGCCCCCATTCCGAGCCCTAACGGATCGGGTCCAAAACCACAGGAAAAACGCCACCCGATCGGTTGACTAGTCAACCGATCGGGTGATCTGTTACAAATAATAAACAGAAAATGGCGGAGCTTCACCCGGTCAGATGAATCGGTCGGTTGAGTTCTTGGGGTGACCGGTTGGATCATGGCACCATCGGGTGAAGAGGTCGGTTGGATGCACGTGTCTTGGCTCCTCAGAATCAGCTACAGATGAACCGATCGGGTGAGAGTCACCCGATCGGTTGGCATTTGGCTCGAAAAGACAGAGAAACAGTCGCAATGAACCGGCCTGAGAACCGGTCAGGTGACATCCGCTTGAGCTCTAGCTGAGACCGGGTGGTGCACGCGTGCAGCACCCGATCGGTTGACTTTGTTCAACCGATCGGGTGAGGGGCTGAATGATGCAATCATCGTCGTTTGACCCCCTGGGTCACGCGTGACTCCTCCCGTTGCACCGGGGACTTGTGATATCGTCGTTTTTATGTCCAAAATGCTAGAAATTCCTGCAAAATACCAAAAACACGGAAAAGTGAAAGAAAACAAGAAAATACAAGAAAACAAATAAAAGACGGCGGAAAATACGGAGAAACACGGAAGAAAACGCGCGCAAATATATGAAATATAAACGCACGTCAAAATCCCCCAAGCTGAACTCTTCCTCGTCCTCGAGGAAGACGAGTGAGAGTAGGAGCTCGGAGGGAGAAAATAGAGAGAAGGAGAGAAAAAGAGAACTTTATATCCTAGATCGCCCATAAGGGCCAACAAAATCAAACACGCCACACGAAGCAAGCATACGACAAAACACAACACTAAACCAAGGAATGTGAGTCCAAACAAGTGCCGTGGGCCCACGCGGTGAAGCGTGAGTGAGCATGGTCGTGTGCTAGCAAACGGTATCACTATCTACATTGTGGAATAAAGCTCCATATACACATACCCAAAGAAAGACCCAAATATCGATTCAATTTGAAATTGCGGTGAGTATTAGTTCAAGCATGCATGAGAAGAGTATAAGAATAGAAGCGTATCATGCATCGGGGACTCCACAACTAGGGTTATGGAAATCACACCACTATAGCCTAGATACTAGCTAAAAAGTTCCTAAGCCAAGTGTTTTCGAAAACGATGGGGGTTGAGATGATGTGGAGTAGAACACTCGGTGCAAATTCTCGCCTTCCCTTTATTCTCGGTAAGTAGGAAAAAATATTCACACGGGAATTTTTTTGGGTTTTGGGCATTTGTATTTCTTTTGGCTATACACATGTGTACTCTCCCAAGTGGGAGAACGGTACACGACGAGGGGATTTGCACCAAGTAAAACAAAAAAGAAGTCGGAATCTAAACACTTGGGCAAAGGAAACTATTCTCGCTAAATAGAGCATGGGCTAAATGGGTTATCCTAGTCCTTAATTGTGGAATCCCGACACATGCGAAATGAAGTACACGATATATATATATATAGCATGCAGAAGCAGACAGGGAAAATAAATTCCGCATATTCAAATCGAAGCATGATAATCTAGGGGTCATTCCTGGACAAGTATATAAAGTAAAATCACAAAGTAGAAGCACACCAAACAGCTAGGCATGACGCACGACTCACAAAAAGCTAAGTGGACCCACGATGCGTGAAATGCAAGAGAACTCGAAATCCTAGGGTTAGTGAATGTGATTATCGATGCCATGCTAGGTGTGTGTGATTTTGTGGTGATTCATCATAGGGTTCATCTCTAGGAGAAAGAGATAAAAAGAAGAGAAGAGAAAAAAGAAAAAATAAAAAACACTATGAAAACGACACAAAAACGAAAAAGAAAGACTCAAATGGCGCACACAGTGCAACCCCCCCAAGCTGAAGCTTGCATTGCCCTCAATGCAATATGAGTGAGTACGGGAGGGCAATGAAGATGGGGGGAATACGCACCGACACAAAAAGAAATGAGAACGAGGAAAACACAGAGATGAAACTGAAAATAAATCAAAATCAAAATCAAACCACACGACACGAAAATAGAAATAAAACCACACGACACGACACTCAAAAGGGGAGAAACAAGCACACACATAAAAATGAGAAAAAACAAGACACGACAACACACCAAAATAGACGTCCCCCAAGCTAGACATGACAGTGCCAGCGAAACGATATGATCAATGTGATGCAGAAATATGCAAGGGGAAGATCGGAAAAGAAAAGAAAGAAATCAAAATGCAGGAGAGACGGTGTGCTCATTCTCCTCGGAAGAGGATGAGGGTGAAATAATAGAAGGGCACGACATGAAGGGTTATTAAGATGCAAAAGCAAACCCTAGATACGCTCCCCTCGCTAATGAGAGGAGACGAGATTATTCAAACCTAAACTAGAAAGCGGTAAATTTTTACACTACTGGATTAGGATACACCTGAGCATAGGTGGATCCAAGATCTGGAGCGGGGCAGGTAGCTGCTCTAACTGCTCCTTCTGTGGCTCCGCCAGAAGCGTTGTGCCATGTGTGCCAATGGACCCAAGCAATGCACCTCCAAGCATCCCTCATAGGTGTCCACCTGTGACCTGCAAAGGACGAGGTGCATTAGTCCATGGCAATAAATTATTTCCCAAAATAAATGTATCCCAGAGATAGTCGCCGGTAAATGATGGTAAAATATATGAAATGTGGCGAACACTCCCTGGAAATGGTATGCTATCCTCTATGCTAGCGACGATCAAATCCCCACTCTCGATGTGAAGTTGCTTTCCAGGTGGTGACACACCGTAGCATACCTCAAGGGAAGTCGATCCTGTGTCCTGTGAGAGATATGGTGTGTCAAATATATATGAGTCTAAAGAAATAGGACGTGAAATGCGAGACTCAAATGTGGAGTGAGAGTGAGTATGAAAATCTCCATGAATAGGGGCAATATGCTCAAGTAGATGCTCAGCTGCAGAAGAAGTGGAGCGTGACGGTAGAGGTAGATGTGGCTCGGGCTCCATGAAGTGGACGATCGTATCCAAGCCCTCATGCACATCCTCCTCGATGATATGCTCATGCTCCTCCATCTGCTCGATGTCCTGAATGACATCCTCATGGTTGACCACCGACCAAGGAGGAAGCTGTGACAGAGATGGCTGTGGAGGTGGATGTGGAGCGGACCACTCGTATGTGGTCGTGGTGTCATCGTCCTCACGCACATCCTCCTCGCAGGTATGCATAAGCTCTGTGGTCTCCTCGGTGCTCTCATAGGACTCATATGGGGTATCCAGATAAAGATGAAAAGTCTCTCCCACAGATCCTAGAGAAATCTCCCCATCCTCACTATCATCATCAAAAAATGCTTCGTCATCCAAGTGGTAGTGTGGGAAAATTGGGGCATCGGCATGAGATGTGTCTATGGTGGCCGATGGCATGGTGGTCTCAACCATGAAGGTGGGTATATCCTCTCCTTCATCCCCTCTCCTCGGTGTCGGCTCGGTGATTGGTACCATCAAGTTTTGTAATATTTGGCCTTGGTTAAACATGGCACTTTCAAGGAGAGACACGAGGCTTGATTCTTCTTGTGTTTGTGGAGGGGTATAAGGTTGAGGAAATGGATGGGAGGTGTTTGGGCTAAGGTTGTGGGAAAATATTTGGCCTTGGAGCGGGGGGAGGCTCTCAAGCGTAAATGGGCAATCGTAATACACGTGCCCCGCCATCCCACAAGTATCACAAACCACAACTGGATAAGGATCGTATCCTCCCATCCGAGCATCGAAATTTGATCTCCACATGGTAATATCAAAGATACCTGGACAACAAAAATAAGAAAACTAGAGAGGAGCGTCAATAGTACAAGAGAATAACAAAAAGATAATATAATGGTGGGGGAAAATTTTCTTGGTTATTGAATATATTTTTTAGAAAAAAATAAAAAAAAGAAAAAGAAATTTTTTTTTGTGTTTTTATGCGTAGTCTAACGAACCCAAGCTAAGCTAATATCAAACCAAACGCCTCCCCGGCAACGGCGCCAAAAACTTGACAGGCGCCCCGTTTACGGTATGGGCGCTGTGACGTTTTACCGCAAGTGCACGGCTAGTGTAGGGTGCGGGTTTATCGAACTCAGGGAGGTGGATGGCTTGAGTGGCAACTAGCCTCGCCTAGGTTGTGTGCTAGCTACGCGGATGATATGGGTGAAGTGTAGAAATATAGAGAAATAAATGAAAAGACACGAAATGAATCCCCGCTAACACTGGCTAGAGCACTCATGACACTTGGCATTTGACTTGACCCAGGGTGAGACATTGCCCCAAAAGGTGGTACCTAGCGTCCATGGCCCGATATTCCGGTCGGTGCCAAGCACGCTAGGCCTACCCGGTTCCGGACGGTGGGCATTCCCATGTCCATTAACACCTTCCGCAACCGGGAGCATTAAGGCCACAATGATATCTCCCAACACTTTGTCCAAGCCGCTCCCGCGCACGAGGACTCGATGTCAACGCTCGGGGCGTGAGCTATGGCTAGGGAGTCAACCGCCAAGTTTATTCCCCCTTGGCCCGACGGTCAGAGGCGGTCTTTCTCCCGCTAATGACAATGAAAGACCCCCGCATAACCCTATTGGCCAAATAGGTCAAATGTGATTTCTAGCAATACATCGAAGCAGATCTTGACAGGACAAGCACCGGACCCCAATCCCCAACACATCTAGTGTGTTGCCATACAAATTGGACCCAGATTGTAAGAAATCCCCATTGACGCATTTCATCGAACACATGCCATGCAACCAAGTCAAATGAAACAACCAAGCATCAATCCTACCCTAACCCGTATTAGGGTTCATCAATACTACTCCATGATTAAAAACATATAAACAAACAACACAAAAGACATACAAACATTCATCATGAATCAAAAGAAATACAACACAAAAAATGGAGAACAAGAGAAAGAAATACTTATCTTGATTTTGAACCTCCAATCCAATACAAGACTTATTACAAGAGAAAACCTAATCTAAACTAATCTAAACTCACAAGAGAAAGGGGGCAAAAAGCCCTAAAAAACTGAGAAGAACAAGAAGAAGATGCCCTAAAAGTCGGCCAGCATTGGGTATTTATAGCCCCCATTCCGAGCCCTAACGGATCGGGTCCAAAACCACAGGAAAAACGCCACCCGATCGGTTGACAAGTTAACCGATTGGGTGATCTGTTACAAATAATAAACAGAAAACGGCGGAGCTTCACCCGGTCAGATGAACCAGTCGGTTGAGTTCTTGGGGTGACCGGTTGGATCATGGCGCCATCGGGTGAAGAGGTCGGTTGGATGCCCGTGTCTTGGCTCCTCAGAATCAGCTACAGATGAACCGATCGGGTGAGAGTCACCCGATCGGTTGGCATTTGGCTCGAAAAGACAGAGAAACGGCCGCAATGAACCGGCCTGAGAACCGGTCGGGTGACATCCGCTTGAGCTCTAGCTGAGACCGGGTGGTGCACGCGTGCATCACCCGATCGATTGACTTTGTTCAACCGATCGGGTGAGGGGCTGAATGATGCAATCATCGTCGTTTGACCCCCTGGGTCACGCGTGACTCCTCCCGTTGCGCCGGGGACTTGTGATATCGTCGTTTTTATTTCCAAAATGCTAGAAATTCTTGCAAAATACCAAAAACACGGAAAAGTGAAGGAAAACAAGAAAATACAAGAAAACAAATAAAAGACGCCGGAAAATACGGAGAAACACGGAAGAAAACGCGCGCAAATATATGAAATATAAACGCACGTCAATATTTACTCCCAAAAATACGTAGATATATACGTATATATGGATATGGGGTATTACATTCTACCCACCTTAAAAACAAAGTCCGCCCTCGGACTTTATATGCTAAGGGTCTGACCGGAGATTAAAAATAGTCCAAGGGTCTCTCTACCCACGAAATACATACCACGCTGTATGGATATACTACATATTCATATATACATACACTATACCATAAATCACACACATATACATACCCATTCTTATCCAAAGATACATGTATAAAAACAAATCATCACAACTCATACATAGTATTATACATTCCACGTCCTTCCATGTGCTCACAAATATATCTATATTGCATGAGAAAACTCATATATATGTATGTATGTATGTATGTATGTATGTATGTATGTATGTATGTATGTATGTATACAGACTAATATGTACACACATACTAGTACACCTATACACATGGACACATGTATCAATGTCGTACATAGCAACAAGTAGAAATATGTATAGATACACCCAAGGCATTAATATATATACACCAATATTTATTCACTTATTCACTCAACATATATGTACTTACATAAAGATTCACACAAGAACATGATCACAGACGTATACTATTTCATGGATACGTATAGAAATATCTAAATACATACACCTTTATATGTAATCACACACTCCTTGTATTTTTTTTTGCAGAGTAAGTTAGAATCTTATAAGTAATGTACAAAAATTACAAAGTGGGTTAGCACGGAATACTGGTTTAAATGACTATGGGAGCGGACACAAGCGTCGTCACCATAGATCATTTAGCCTAGTATCAATGCTAATACCACGATTCAATACAACACCAAAGAACTTAATTAAATTAGGCATTTGCATCCGAGTATCTTTCCAAAGTACCCCCATGCAGCAGAATGAGGAAGCATGCCTTCTCTTCCACTCCCGCACATAAAAGTCCTGTGAACCAATCAAAATTAGCAGCAACATATCCGCACTAATCCTCCAGCCATCATCCATTGTCAAATAATCCCCAGTTGTCAAAAACATCCCCACTTGAACACACTCCTTGTATTTATATATCTACTTACATACATGTTCGCATGATATTTAAACACACCCTACTCATAAGTCACAAAGCTAGCATACTTATACATACACATACCTATGGGTATACCTAAATACATCCGAGTATAGTTCAAGTGTACATCCATTTATAGATACACATACTACTATATACATCACATCCAATATGCATACAACCTCACTAACATACATATGCAAATAGGTATATCCAAATATCGATACAATTATAGTAGGTAGTCACACACCAATACTTTACACACCGATATGATGCACCACATATCCAGTGGGTAACCATACACAAACATATTACTTAAGCACGTAAGGATAAACACCTTCTACTATATTGACAATTATATATAATAGTTTGCATTCAAGTATGCACACAGTACATATCACTATAGTAAATAGTCCTGACAGTATGTATGTATAGTATATCAACCTTCTAGTACACACTCACTTTATATATGCAAGTATACATTCATATGTATTCATATCCAATATTCACTCATGTAAGTCTATATTTATTCACCTATATACAGTACAAATATACTTACATACAAGCCGTCATCGTAACATATATTCAATGTAGTATATATATACACACAATACTATGTATAAATAATAGTACAAGAATTATATCAATACGGTATATGTATATATATACACACAATTTAGTAAGCCAATATATTTCACACACTACTTATGATACACCTCCAATAGTAACTATACTCAAATATACATATCTCACTATATCAATTTACACAACCACATTTCTACACGTCATTACATAGAGTCTCATACAATAATACCAACACACACAAATATTCACATAATGACATATCCATCCAACACAGGTGTTAGCGTATCATCTTACAGTCAGACAGGCAACCATATACATCTTTCATATATGTATCGAACACACAACTCTAGTACATCTAGGGCATGCTCACTCATGCTTGAGTGGAGCACAAAAATCCGCGCATGGACTTACACAATCAGTATGTACATATACAACACATATTACCAATACATACGGTATATCGTATCTATACATCGCCTAGAGCTCAATCAACTATATAGGTCCATGATACACACTTCTTGTAGGTTACCATATGTACACATATATACACATGCACCTCTATACTCAGACATACAATCATGTATGTCTCCTAGTACCCATCCAACATTCATAGATATATCATTGCACAAGATCTACCATATCAATATCAATACACAAAGATAACCATACAAAGTTATATTCATCTATACACAGGCGTAAGCGTACCAGCTTACAGCCATACATGCATTATATACTCATCACATACATCAACTCATAATACTAATACTCTTAAGACATATCCACACATACATGGATGGAACTCAAGGATCCACACATGCATGCTATATATATCACACTATAAATATATATACATACTTACTACTTACATCTCAATCAATACAATCACTCTATTGCACCTACATCTGATAGTGCAACCACATACTAACACATATACTTATAATATCACATACTAACGTATAGTCACACAAGTAGCTAAGGTAGTAGTATATACATGTATGTATAGCTACAGATACACACATAAGTATAGCACACAGATACATTCGACAACGGACATACAATACTTGTATATTCATACAAACATATAACCGCAGACACATATAGTTATTCCATGTATACCGTCATACACTCTTATACATCCAAATGTACATTCACCCAGACGTACAAGCAACATTCATATACCCACACATACATCACGAATTTAGTTATACACTAATATTTATACACACAAATACTCCATATATATAAACATCCCTCAGATATCCATATACAAATTATCTCCTTTCACCCCTTAAATATATAATTCAGTATCTATACGTACAACTATACATAAAATCACATAGTCATCCATATACACTTAATGCAGATAAAACGTATATTAACAAATCTTTATATACGACACACAATACTTCATAACACAGATAGTATTCATTACACTTAGATTTACACATCATATATTATCTACTCCTCAATTCATATAAACAACATTTCTATACATACACCTCATAGTTCGTCCATATACGAACGCTTACAATATGGCTTATAAGGATACACACAAATAGTCATACGAGTATCTTTAATGTAGCGTACATCCAGGTATAGTTATAGATACATGCCTATAAGAATATATGCCAATATACATGTAATACTTATATATCTAAGTGAACACATAACCGCCTACACATACTAATATATTCTACCTAAGAACACATACTATTGTACTTTACTAGCTCTCTTACTAATGCTTCCATATTAGAGTTATATATATACCTTACACATGAGTACATTCTAACTACACATATAAATGTCGAGGTACAACCCAAAGGTGACAATCTGTCCACTCTGGACTAAGTCCATTCTTAGCCTTCTAAAACTAGTCTCTATACTACTAATGGCTCACTTGAGATTCTAAGGCTACTACCCACCTTAAGATACGACTACTCTTATGGAGCATTACCCGCACTATCCTTACGCACGCCGCAGTGCGGAGACCTGCATGGGCCACCAACTGTAACGACCCGCTCCCCAGGATACCCGGAAAGTACGAATCCGTCCCAAGTATTCCTAGATAAACGAGTATTACGTAGAAAGAGAGAAAGGAAGAGAACAAAAGAATGTTGCAGGTACTACGCACGTGCTGGGAAGTACAAGTAAAACTCCATCACAGATAAAAACACTGAGAAAAAAAAACAAAAGTACAATATTCCATTTTATTGATACATTGATACATCTTATACATACACCAACATCTTCATTTTCACGACTCTACGTACAAAGGTCCACCCGAAAAGAAACACCAAAAATACAAGCCTCTCATCATACCCCTCACCACCCAATACTACAACTGATCACCAACTCCGAAGCTCCAGCCGCTATCTCCAACCTCCAACTCACATGACCTGAAAGTCAACGGGGACATGTCAACGCGTGACCCAGTAGAAACTCCTAATCACCCTAGTAGAACCCAGTTTAGAACTGGTCTACCTATCTAGGGAGGGTGGTCTAACAAGTAATGGTCTTAGGGTATAAAAGTAATCACAATACAATGTGTAAGCATCAAGGAAGAACTTGTGAACATGCATAAGTAACCATGTTATAACATGCAAGTTCTGGAGGTAAGTAGGAGAACATATTAACATGCAAGTACTGAACATTTATAATAAACAATGGAATGGATCGGCATGAGTTAACAATATTAACTTAACAGAGAAACAAGTGAGCATGGGATAATAATATTTATAATTAAAAGACAATTACTTTAAGTCATTGATTCTCATGTTTGGAAACCCATGTAAACCGTAGGACGCTAAGGAGGCGGACTTCACCCAGGGTGGGTGAAAAAGTGGTACCACAACCAGCGACACGAGCACTGGAGGGGCCTCTCGTAACTCTCCGTACCCGAACGGAACAAGGTATGGGAGTGAGACAAACTCGGTTTTTCTGTCGGACAAACGGAGAAAACCATCAATTACCGTCATGATGCATCACGAGTACACCAGCGGCCTCTCCAACCCTTTCAACTCGCCCTTCTGGGAGTGATACAGCGGGTGAGAATTCATATCATAGTCCGCTCCTTAACTCCTAAAGTATACCCGTTTTCCCCCAAACCCGTGTCACCCTCCTTTAGGAGGACTGATACATTCCTCATTCTCACTCGCAGTTTTCAAGATATTACTTCGTTTGTCAACGAATCATCTAGCGGACTTGAATACCGCTTTAACAAACTTTTAACAAATATAATAATAATAATCATCATCATCATCTCAATTAAAGAATTGCATGGAATATCATCACAAACTCATCGTTATGAACATACTAATGTGAGCACAAAAGCATAAAAAAATTGAACTTAAAACATTATTAACATAACGAATATTTCATGAACCATCAGCATAATTACATGTATCAAGAGCATGTCATTGAGAACATGATTAGCACAAACAAACTTAACTTCAAACAAAACTACACCATGATAAGTACTAAGCAAAATTAGCATATGAATCTGTCAAAAACTGTTACAGCAGAAAGAATATCACTTTTAGCCTATCTACAGTCAGAATTGGTGTCTGGTCCCTTCACGAAAGTTGTAGATATGCGTGTTTTCCTTTCACTGACCAATTATCATAAGCTCAGTTGACATATGTGATTTATGGTGGATTTTCTCCTAACAGGTATAATTTCAGCATTCTGAACCAGAAACTGAGTTCAGTTCAAGTCCATTTTTCTACAAGTTACAAACAGATTAAAAATCTAGAAAAATCACAGGTTGAAGATCTTGAAGTCAGCTTTCCAACGGCATCAAGATCATATTATTTTATAAAGTGTTCATGGAGTTCTACTCGTTTTACTGAAAGGTGTCAAAACTGTCTAAAAACAGACCAGTTTTAGAAACTGAATTTTTACCCCAATTTTCAGTACGCATTTGCAAAACTTGTAAAAATGAAAGTTGTTAAGAACATCAATATGAGAAACATATATTTTTTTTCAGGCAATTCCATGTAGCCAATTAGGTGCAGCAAGCTACCGAAGTTTCGGTCAATTCTGTGTAAATTTCAGCATGAAGTTCAAAACTTATTTTCTACACAAAATCTAAAGAACTTGCTAATTAATTAAACCCTTAATTCTAAAACTAAACCCTACTAAGGTGATAAGAATTTCTACCTTAACAAGTCCTCCAAAATTTTCTCTTGCCCTTCTTAATCCTTGATGAATCTTGGGCTCATAGTCTCCTTCTCCCACTTTGGCCTCCAAAAGATGGATTTTGAGGAATTTAGGTGTTAGAATGATAAAGAAAAGCCATGATTTCTTGGTGGAGGAGTGGGTGGTGATTTAGGAGGAGGTAGGTGGTGGGATGGTGGAGAAATGGGGATGAAAGGGGGAGAATTTTCAGCCATAGCTGAAAATGAGATGGAGAGAGAGAGATTTTGGTTTTTGTTTCATGCCTTGAAAATTGTATTTCCCTAAAATCCTATCCTCCACAAATCTTAGTCAAAATTAAGCCATGTGTACTCTTATTAGCTCATAAGATGCCACCTAATGTGTTGTGTTGTCATGGTAAAGAAAATTGGGATTTTGTATTTTTAAGAAAATAGAAATACATGAAGAAATACTACATACACTTCAAATACAAGTATTCCTCCAAATACTCTCATTTACTAAATTCAATTAATGAGTTTAAAACCATTTAAAAATAATTACTACACCAAATAATTAAAGGAAAAATACAATCATATTCCCGAAAAATATACGTACATAATTACTCCCAAAAATACGTACATATATACGTATATAGGGATATGGGGTATTACAAGAAACATAAGTCATAAACGGTTCGTGGTCATAGATGTGTCGAGAACGGGATTTCGGCACATCGGACAGACCACTGTGACTTTGTCTTACCTTAGGGTAATGATGATCTCATAGTCATTCGACTTAGTGAAGTCGGAGACGAGACATAGGTGCTCATTGGAGAATGAGTTCACTGAACGACCTACTTAGAGTTATTAAATGGTTAAATTTAACTAAACTGTCTATAATAACTCTAGGGTGATGATAGGTAAGCTGGTCCTTAAGACCTAAAGTCATTTGTACGAACCTGTGAGTGAACAGTGTCGCTTAGACCTATGATCTAGCTTCGAGGCTAGGCCTGCTGAAAGATCTTAGGTTGGGTTACACTTGAAGCTCTCGAGGCGAGTAGATGACTAAGATGGGATTCGTCTCTTCTGTTAAAGGGAAGTTAGTGGCACATGCTCAGTACGGGGTATACTGACCAATGTTGTCTAATGGGGTTGACAGTAAACCGTACCCTAGGCCAACAGGGTCACAGTCTTGACGAAGGGACTATAGCTAACGGTATTCATCACTGACACAGCCAAGTAAACCCAACGATACTTTTGTCAATGGGTCGATCACGTTATGATGATTCTGAGATATGGACGACAACTGTTGCTCGTGGTAACCGTCGTCTACGGGTTTCGAGCCCCAACCTGTTGTAAGGTCAGGCTGTAGGGTCTCACACTGAGTAGTATTCGTGTCTTAGTAATAGGAAGATATATAAGAGGAATTCATTTGATGAAATGGAATAGTTAAGTTCACAAGCTAGTTGTGAGACTAAGTCGTAGATGGGAACAATGTTGCATTCGATGCAAACAAGATTAAACATGTCGTAAATTGGTTACGACAATATCTGTAGGAAAAAAGCATTGGAAAAGTTTACCTGGTTGACGGGATCGTTCCGGTCTAAAAACAGGTTCAAACCGCGTCCAAAACGGAGCTCAAACGAGCCCGAAAACGCAAAAACAGTCGAAGGCAAAAGTGGTTAGACCCACTTGGGCAAACGGGTCAAATCGCTAAGCTTAGCGGGCGCGCCCGCAACTTAAGTTAATTAGGGTTTTTTGAAACCTTTTTGACGGCTACGAAAATTGACTTTTTGCCCATCTTTGGGCAATTGTTTGAGGTGTCAAACGAAGTCGGAATTCGTCGACGTTCGTTCCTACGCGTTCACCATTCGAAGCCCTTCGAAATGATAGTTTGTTTGGTGTCTAAAGTTTAATGGATGAATAGATTTACTTCGTTGAAGTTAGCCTTTGTGGAAGGCTTACTAAACTTCAATTAGCCAAATTTAATCCCTCTTCTTTAATCTTTGTCCCACATTGCTCGCAACGAAAAGAGAGAGGTGACGACTCCCTATATAAAGAGGGGTGCACTCTCTTCGTTGAAAAATACACCAAGTCTTCGATCGAGTAGCTCCGAATTTTGAGCAAGCTCGATCCACGACTTAAACTATTCTTCCACTCTTCTTCCTATTCTCTCGACGAGTCCTAGCAAGACTATGAAGGGGGTTTGGATTCGGATCCAGACGTCTAAGACACGGGCCAGCTTAAGTGAAACCTTCTCCCGCAAGTGATCGGCTCGGAGGCGGGTGTCGGCTTGGGTGGATCAGTTCCAAGGTGCGAGGCGGCTTGGGTAGATCGAGTCAAGGCGGTTCGGCTACGAGGAGCGTAAGAAGCCAGTGCAGTACATCTTGCCCGCCCCAGGGTTGAGATTCTGGGAATGTTCTTTAAAGTTTTTTAGTGTAATTTAATTTCGTCGCAGTAGGATAGATCCCTCTTGGGGTGGTCAGATCCACCCCAAGTTGGCATAGATCGGGCTAGGTTCGGGCTCTCTCAGGGCCTAGCTAAATCGTTTATCTAGCATGTTTTTATTTTCTGCTACGCTTTATGCCTCTGTGGCCCGTCCGACTAAGGACGGGCACAGATCTGAGTTCTGAGGGTCCGCCAAAACCATTCAGCCATTGATGCTTTGGCATCAATACTCGTGTCCATTGTCAAATATTGCTCCAAATCGTGTCAATGTTCCTGAAAATCCACAAAACACTACGAGAATCAAATATATCATGAAATACGCGATAAATTTTTAATGACAAGTGACATGCTACGTTTTAAATGAACAAATACAACATCAAAACCTAATTCCCGATTAGGGTAGTCCCTTTTTTTGACAATCATTATCATAAAATGTTTAAATAATGATTATCATTAAATGACTAATTTTGTACAATGTTGTAATTGTTTTATTAAAATCCTAATAAAAAATTGGGGTAGCATGATGAACAAAACAAATCTTATAGTTGATAAGGATCTAATAAAAGTCATCAAAACAAATCCATAAAAAAATTCGAATTTTAAGGATCAACTAGTTGATAAGGATTAACTAGTATTAATTAAAATCTATTTAGTTGATGGACCTCCTTCATTGGATCATGATGTTGGTCAATGTGCTTGGCTAAGTTTGCTAGACCGCCCTAGCTAGACTAGGGGTTAAGTGGTCCTGGCTTAGTCAATTCCCTGGCCGCGTCCGCTGGACCGCAAGGAGTCGAATCATGACTGTGTAAGTCCATCGACTATACCTAAGTCAAATACGATAATAATCTTGTTCAAGATAAATCGTAGCCCTCCTTGTTTTTGGAGTTGGCAACTGTAAGACCCGTTTTACGGTTGTTGAGCTACACTCAAGCTGTGACATGGAAACCTTATAGAAATCGATTTCTTGATAATATCTTGACTTGACGCAAACCGTCATGTCATGCATACACCAAGCGACGACGTAAGTTTAACCAAATATGTAGCCTAAGACCTGACCCAAACTGACGTGTCGTGCATACACCGAGCGTCGGGTCAAGTCAGGCTAGACACGAAAACAAGGGTCCGACTAGGCTAGCCATTGTGATTTGGATGAGCACACTCATGATCACAAATGACTAGGGGTAAAAATCGAAAGGGAATAATATTTAATATGATTGACGATGAGTTCGTCTACCGACTGCTGAGTCGGACAACTTGTTGAGACACACTCAAGGTTGTCAGACTCAGGGTAGTCGGATCCCTCTCCGACTAATGTTATTGTATAATAAACTGTTTATTATTATGGCTTTAATAAATTTAGTGGGAGAATATAGTTTTATTAAAAACCATTGAAACTATACTACGAACATATACTGAATAAGTATCTACTAAATTGCAGAATGGATTCGGGTCTAAAGTATATGATAGAGAAGAATGTGCTTGATGGGACCAACTATAAGGATTGGCTTAGAAACATTAAGTTAGTCCTTTCTCTAGCTGGGATTGGATACGTGCTGTTCGAGGACCCTCTGGAAAAGCCGGACGAAGATGCGATTCCCGAGGAAAAGAAAGCCTACAAGGAGTACCAGAAGGATGCCGAGAAGGCCCGGTACCTTACTCTGGTTTCAAAGAATAATGACCTGCAAAGGAAGCACGAACATTTGGATGTTCAAAGCATTCTTCTGAATGCAGAGGAGTTATACGGCAAGCGGTCTAGACCTGCCAAGTTTGAAGCCACGAGCAACCTCTTGGGCCCTAAGATGGAGACAGGGCACATACAAGATCATGTCATTAAGATGATCGAGTACGTGGAAGACGCCACCCAGTTGGGTTTTGTCCTGGACAATGAGATGTCCATGGACATCATCCTTAAGTCTTTGACCCCAGACTTCAAACCTTTCATTACTAGTTTCATTATGAACAGTATTGAAATGGATCTTCCTGGCATCCTCAACAAGCTTAGGCAGTTTGAGGAGATCGAAAAGAAACCGACTGTGTTGGTTGTTGGCTCTGCTTCTTCAGACCAGCCGAAAGGCAAGAGTAAGAAGAGGCAGGTCCCACAACCAGCCAAGGTGAAGAAGGGGAAAAAGAAGGTAAAGGGGGCTCCATCCAAATACGAATGCTTTCACTGCCATAAGATAGGCCATTGGAAGAGGAACTGCAAGGTTTATCTTGCAGAAAAGAAGAAGGGGCATACTAATGCCTCTACCTCGGTACAACAAATTCAATTTAATAAAGCATAGTTATTTCCATAAATACTTTATCACATAGTATGAGGTACTAAGACATCTGTGTAATGTATACAGGTGGCTGATATAAGACAGAGGATGTAAGAAGTTCCGAGGATGGTCGGCATCTAAGCAATCGTTGCTGCTGGGGCCGTGCGAGGAATTCAAGAGACGTGAAGAAGAAGGAACTGATACTTATTTCATTTTATGAATAAAATGTATCGTTCCTTAAGTTAAAACAATGATTGAGGGTTTAACGCTCAAGGTTTATTATGATAAACATATTATGATTCATATTTATGAATCCATTGCTTTAATAAAATGTCTCGGGGAATGTGATTCCTTTTGAAATTGTGATTTGTTGCGAGTGGCTTAAATTTATGTGAATGTGGCTGTCTGAGCTAGTTGCATTAATTCTCTAGCTGATAAGCAGAGCATCTGAATAATTTGATTGTTTGGAGCTGACTTAATTTTATAGCCAGTCTATAGTTAAATATAAGTTCCAGGAGCGTATAAATTGTGTATGATCACAATTATACGCATGTTAAGATTGATTCTTAATTCAAACTACATTTGATTCTTAAGAGTTATTATTAAATGTAGTTAAGGAAAAAAGTACTAAGTAGGATGTTTGACTGAGCAAGTCAATATCAAGATTCCTTAAACCGATCTTGATGTGACTCATTCGTCAAACCCAACCTGACACTGGTACGTTCCATCTAGGCACTTCTCAATTGGTTATTCTTATAACATATATTCTAAATATGATTTAGATATATAATAGAATTATTTGACCAGCTAATTCTTAAAGTCAATGGGAGCTAGCTCATATACTTAGTTCCGGTTTCTCGGACTAAGTAAAAAGGTTTCCAACTTATTGGAATCAACTATATAAGACATTGAATCAAAATAGTTTTGATTTAATCGACTATATAGAGACTTAAGGTGTCACTTATGTACTTGACATATTGACACAAAATAATTGGAATGAGCTAAGACTGACTTATAGAAATGTTAGACCTTACATCAAGATTGTATGAGCTAATTGTTAGCTATACAAAGAAAAGAAAATTGATCCTGTTGCGGGGTGGAACTCGCGTACAATGAATTTGTATTAATGGGAACCAAGGGCACGGTGGTTATATTGACAAGAGGATTGGGGATGGGCTATTTAACAAGTGGTTAGTGGGGTGAATGGGATAAGCTTGCCACCGAGGAAGACCACAGGGCCAAGTCTTGCCGGACGCGGCGGAGGATCAGGCGGCAGAAGCTGGGGGCTGATGTCGACGAAGGGGCGAGCTTTCCTGCACCACGAGCAACTCGTCAGAAGGGCGGGGTTGGGGTCCAACTCGTAGCCCCTCCGATGCCTAAGTTAGTAACTGGGCTTCAAGCGGGGGCTAGGCACATAGGTCGGACTGAGGGTGTGTCCACCGTACGGGCCGGGCTATAGGTGGGAGAACAAAGATATGGACGACCTTTGCCCTCGTGTGTGAATAATGAATTCCGAGAGAATTTACCAACCCCCTCACCATAAGAAGTGAGGGGTATTTATACCTGACGGGGGATGATCAGGTGGGGCTGACCTGGCAAGCTGACTCGTCGCGCTGAGCTGGCTCGGCTGTCAGCGGAAGCTTCGGATGAGGACGTCAGGAACAGGAGTATCTGCCCCGCTTTTGTCAGACGGCACAACAGCCTGGGGCACTTTTGTCAGGGTGTCAGGGCCGAAAGCATTAGGTGTCAGGGGGCTCAGCGGCCAGGGGTGCTTTGTCAGATGGTCGGGCGGCGTTAGTGTCAGTCGTGTCCTTATACTAGGTTGTTTGTCATACGTGATGAACTAAAGATCTGGCTATGCTATCCCTGGCACCGTGGTTCATGGGGACCAGCCGGGTCGACCTGCTCGGGGGTTGTCCGGCCCGGCCGTGCCCCTTTCCGGTCGCGGGTCGTGGGTCGCTGGCAAGGAGGGATATGCACATACCTACGTCAGCATCTCCGGCGGCACTGTCTGGGTGCTCCCCAAGAGCACTGCCCCTGGCGGGCCGAGCAACTGTTGTTGTACGCCTCGCCCTGGAGGGGGGAGTGCTGCGAGGTGCGCCCATTCCTGTGTAGCCTCGGACTACCGGGATGGCGGCCCCTTCGCGAATGGGTGAATTAATGGGGTATGTGAAATCAAAAGATGTATGAATAAAAATCCATTAAAATGCATTATAGATACTCGTTAGTAAATCCACTCTTAGGTTTAACATATGATGATCTGATGTGACTGATATGCTATAACGGTATGAGATACCGAGTTAAATAGCCTAAGTGCAAGTATGAGATGCAGGAGGATATATGCCCATAAGGCAATTTATCCTTAGTATACGTCTTGTTAAGATATAATATTGTATACATTATCCTAAGTATAAATTCGAATGAATAATATACTTAGATAATGTCCATAGACTTATAGTTAGGTCCTTACATATCCAGATAAGATCTCGATTATAAGTAGTAAGTGACCGAATAGAAACATAAGTCTTAAACGGTTCGTGGTCATAGATGTGTCGAGAACTAGATATCGGTACATCAGACAGACCACTGTGACTTTGTCTTACCATAGGGTAATGATGATATCATAGTCATTCGACTTGGTGAAGTCGGAGACGAGACACAGGTGCTCATTAGAGAATGAGTTCACTGAACGACCTACTTAGAGTTATTAAATGGTTAACTTAAACTAAACTGTCTATAATAACTCTAGGGTGATGATAGGTAAGATGGTCCGTAAGACCTGAAGTCATTTGTACGAACCTGTGAGTGAACAGTGTTGCTTAGACCTATGATCTAGCTTCGAGGCTAGGCCTGCTGAAAGATCTTAGGTTGGGTTGCACCTGAAGCTCTCGAGGCGAGTAGATGACTAAGATGGGATTCGTCTCTTCTGTTAAAGGGAAGTTAGTGTCATAGGCTCAGTACGATATTTGTGTTAATCCTCGGCTGGGGTACGTTGTAAGATGTACAACGTGAATACAACAAAGACCGTTGTATACTGACCAATGTTGTCTAATGGGGTTGATAGTAAACTGTACCCTAGGCCAACAGAGACAGAGTCTTGACGAAAGGACTATAGCTAACGATTTTCATCACTGACACAGCGAAAGTGAACCCAACGATACTTTTGTCAATGGGTCGATCCCGTTATAATGATTCTGAAACAGGGACGACAACTACTGCTCGTGGCAACCGTCATCTAGGGGATTCGAGCCCCAACCTGTAGTAAGGTCAGGCTGTAGGGTCTCACACCGAGTAGTATTCGTGTCTTAGTAATAGGAAGATATATAAGAGGAATTCATTCCATGAAATGGAATAGTTAAGTTCACAAGCTAGTTGTAAGACTAATTCATAGATGGGGACAATGTTGCATTCGATGCAAACAAGATTAAACATGTCGTAAATTGGTTATGACAATATTTGTAGGAACAAAAGCATTGGAAAGGATTACCTGGTTGACGGGATCGTCCCGGTCTAAACACGGGTTAAAAACGCGTCCATAACGGAGCTCAAACGAGCCCGGAAACACAAAAACAGTCGAAGGCAAAAGTGGGTTAGACCCACATGGGCAAACGGGGCAACTCGCTAAGCTTTTAGCGGGCGCGCCCGTAACTTAAGTTAATTCGGGTTTTTTGAAACCCTTTTGACGACTACAAAAATTGACTTTTTGTCCATCTTTCGGTAATTGTTTGAGGTGTCAAACGAAGTCGAAATTCGTCGATGTTCGTTCCAACGAGTTCACCATTTGAAGCCCTTCGAAATGATAGCTTGTTTGGTGTCTAAAGTTTAATGGATGAAGATATTTAATTCGTTGAAGTTAGCCTTTGGGAAAGGCTTACTAAACTTCAATTAGCCAAATTAAATCCATCTTCTTTAATCTTTGTCCCACATTGCTCGCAACAAAAAGAGAGGTGCCGACTCCCTATATAAATAGGGGTGCACTCTCTTCGTTGAAAAATACACCAAGTCTTCGATCGAGTTGCTCCAAATTTTGAGCAAGCTTGATCCATGACTTAAACTATTCTTCCTCTCTTCTTCATATTCTCTCGACGAGTCCTAGCAAGACTATGAAGGGGGTTTGTATTCGGATCCAGACGTCTAAGACGCGGGTCTGCTCAAGTGAAACCTTCTACCGCAAGTGATTGGCTCGGAGGCGGGTATCGGCTTGGGTGGATCAGTTACAAGGTGCGAGGTGGCTCGGATGGATAGAGTCAAGGCGTTTCGGCTACGATGAGCGTAAGAAGCCGGTGCGGTACATCTTGCCCGCCCCAGGGTTGAGATTCTGGGTATGTTCTTTAAAGCTTTTTAGTGTAATTTTATTTCGTCGCAGTAGGATAGATTCCTCTTGGGGTGGTCAGATCCACCCCAAGTTGGCATAGATCGGGCTAGGTTTGGGCTCTCTCAGGGCCTAGCTAAAGTGTTTAGCAAACATGTTTTTATTTTCCGCTGCGCTTTATGCCTCTGTGGCCCGTCCGACTTAGGACGGGCACAAATCTGAGCTCTGAGGATCCGCCAAAACCATTCAGCTATTGATGCCCTGACATCAATACTCGTGTCCATTGTCAAATATTGCTCCAAATCGCGCCAAAGTTCCTGAAAATCCACAAAACACTACGAGAATCAAATATATCCTGAAATACACGATAAAATATCGAACAGTGAACTTTGGGCGATCAAAATATTATGCAAACATGTAGTAAAAACATGAAAAATATGGACACATCAAAATCCCCCAAGCTTACATCTTACTCGTCCTCGAGGAAGACGAATAGGCGGATCACCGGGAAGCAAAAATAACGAAACAAAAAATAAAGCGAAGTTGAGGGGGTGCTAGGTGACGTCCACCGCTTATGCGTGTTTGATGTGTGCAATAATATGATTGGGGGCGTGAGATTTAAATATTTGTAACCGCAAGCACACAGTGTTGTAGTGTGGCTTGGGGGTCGAACTCAGGGAGGCGTGGATGTGCTTGTGTCAAGGAGGATCAAATTCGCCCCATGGGCGATCTAGACCGAATCGGATGATGGGTTGTCACGAAAAATAGAATGCAAGGGATAAAAAATATAAAGGAAAAACCCGGGACTTTGGTTTCCACCCTATCGTGCGATTATCGACGATACGGCCTACGGGTAGGATAGCATTCTGAATTAGGGTCTAATGGTGAGACGTTGCCTCTGAAAGTGGTACCAGCATCCCATGGGCCCGATATTCCGGTCGGTGCCCAGGATGATACGTCGGACTTCCCAGGTTCGGGCAATGGGAACTCCCGTGTCCATTAACACTGACCGACTCTGGGAGCACTAAGCTCGTAACGATAACTCCCAACGTCTCATCCTGCCGCTCCCGCGCGCAAGGATTCGACGTCTACGCTAAGGGCGTGAGCTATGGCTAGGGAGTCAACCACCAAGTTTATTCCCACTTGACCCAACGGTCAAAGGCAGTCTTTTTTCCGCCGATGACAGTAAAACACCCCGCGTAACTGGTAGATTCCTAATCCCTATCGATTTCCTAGCCCTATGGATGCATCGGGGAGAACCCACGAAGGGGTTTCCACCAAAATCCCAGATTTGGGAACTACTCACAAATATTTAGTAAAAAGCGATCTAAAACAAAATCGACCGTAAAAATCATGATCAGGCGATTGAAAAGCAGTAAGAGCAATGCTAATAACACTATATTAAAGTTTGACAAAGATTGGAAAACTTACAAATATCTGAAAAATTACAGCCGTCAAGAGAGAGAAAAAACAGCAAAAATTAACAACTCCCGTTTCTGGAAAACCTATGGGTCCTATATATAGAATACGAAATAACCCGATCGGGTGAAAAGTCACCTGATCGGGTGACCTGCTTCATTTCTTCGGCAGCGCAGAATAGGACTTCACCCGGTCACCACGGCACGGTCAGTTGAGGGTTGAAGTTGATCGGTCACTGAACCGACCGGGTGACTTTTTGACCGCTCCAACTTGTGTCCGGGTGGTGCACGCGTGCATCACCCGATCGGTTGGAAACGACCAACCGGTCGGGTGAGGGGCTGAAAGATGCGATCTTCATCGTTTGACCCCTGGATCATGCGTGACTCCTCTCGTTGCTCAGAGAACTCATGATATCGTCGTTTTATGTCCCCTATGTCAGTAAACTCCTGCAAAATACGAAAACACGGAAAAGTGAAAGAGAACAACAAAACACGAGAAAACAAATACAATACGGTGGTAAATAACGGGAAAACACGGAAGAAAACGTGCGCAAATATATGAAATATAAACGCACGTCAAAATCCCCCAAGCTGAACTCTTCCTCGTCCTCGAGGAAGACGAGTGAGAGTAGGAGCTCGGAGGGAGAAAATAGAGAGAAAGAGAGAAAAAGAAAACTCTATATCCTAGATCGCCCGTCAGGGCCAACAAAATCAAAAACGACACACCAAGCAAGCAAATGCCAAATCACATCACTAAACCAAGGAATACGAATCCAGACAAGTGCCGTGGGCCCATGCGGTGAAGCGCGAGTGAGTGTGGTCGTTAGCAGCGGTGTCACTATCTACGATGTGGGATAAAGCTCGATATACACAAATCCAAGAAATGACCCAAATATCGATTCGATTTGAATTAAGCGGTGAATATATAGTTCAAGCATGCATGAGAATAGAGAGAGAATCGAAACATATCATGCGTCAGGGACTCCACAACTAGGGTTACGGAAATCACCACACTATACCCTAGATAATAGCTAAAAAGTTCCTAAGCCAAGTGTTTTCGAAAACGATGGGGGTTGAGATGATGTGGAGTAGAACACTCGGTGCAAGTTCTCCCCTTCCCATTAGTCTCGGCAAGTAGGAAAATATTCACACGGGAATTTTTTTTGGGTTTTGGGTATTTGTATTTTTTTGGATTTTTGGCTATACAATTTTTTTCTTTTCTTTTCGAGGTTTTCTTTTCTTTTCTCTCTTTTTTTGGATTTTTGGGTTTTCGACTATACACATGTGTACTCTCCCAAGTGGGAGAACGATACACGACGAGGGGATTTGCACCAAGTAAAACAATTAAAGAAATCGAAATCTAAACACTTGGGCAAGTGAAACTATTCTCGCTAGTTAGAGCATGGGTTAATGGGTTATCCTAGTCCTTAATTGTGGAATCCCGATGGTGGGCTCCGAAAGGTGCTCTCTCTCAAGTGCAAGAGTCCGTACAAGTAGTAAAATCTGGGAGTCCAGATGTCGAATCCACGAGAAGAAATCTGTTGCAACCACAATTCAAATCAAATAGAAATCTATCGGAAAGAAACTAAACACTTTTAATGGTGGTGATGGTGGTGTGAATGGGGATACGTGAATGATACGAACAAGGAAAATACGTGTATGAAAATACTTATAAAGAGTTTGCACATGGTATGGGTTCGCTAGGGTCAACGATTCGTATTAATTTGGTTGATAGGTATAACGCAATGGATTCTCCTTTTGGGAGCAATTCACCGAAAAATACCCAATATAACTCAATGAATTCTCCTTTTGGGAGCAACTCATCGGAAGATGCCCTTTTGGGGGTTCAAGCAAAATATTCAAAAAGATCGTCGCTAAAGCTATAATACGATATGAAACTCTCTTTTGGAGAGATCAAAACTACGGTATGAAACTCCCTTTTGGGGAGATCAAAACTCACCCTTTTGGGGCGATCATCAACTAAATCAATTCTTTTGGAATCTGAAAAAGTCGATTTACGATCAAAGATTACAATTTTAACGACGTTTAACGATTAAGCACATGGAATACAACCAAACTAACACAAATCATAGCACCTAACTACTCCATACCATGCACAACAGAGATTTAGCTACTCATCATGCAATAATAAACAACTTTCATAGCAAAATACATCAAGGTTATAGCAAAATACGGTAGAAAAGCATCAAAAAATGAGTTTATGTTAAGAATTCATCACCAAATATCCTTGAAAAGACATCAAAACTCTCTGGAAATAAGAAAATAGCCTCTGGAATTTTACAGAATTTTTCAGGGGGAGAATACGGCTCCTAGAGCCTCCAATACGCCCAAAATACGCCTCAATCTGCTTGAATACGCTCAAAAAACCCTAAATACCTTATATATAAATCATTGCGGGTTTACTGTGCTATCGGGTTCAAAACCCGCATCAAAACCGCACCCGAATAGATCTAAACCGCTGATCTAAAGCGAAGTAAATGTGGTCCGTTGATCAAAAGCGGGATCGATCCACACAGCGACACGTGGCCCCTATTATCGGATCCATCCGCTACCGCGCCCGCATCCGTGTTGATTCTTCGAATTCAGCTGCGGGTCGATTCCGGACCGTCGGATTGGCAGATCGTGTGGTTCGAAATGTTGCCACGTCGCCCCGTGAGATCGCTGCTTCGAATTCAAATTGCGGAGTCAATCGGCACCGTTCGATGGAAAATCATCGGCTTAGATGAAGCCACGTAGCCAGAGAATTCACGCGCTCCGCATTCGTTCGCAGCTCGACGCTCCACCGTTGGATCGTGATCAGGCGGTCGAGGAGCAGCCACGTCGCTTGCACTCTGATTCAAAATGCAGGAGTCAGCTCGTCCGTTAGATGATGAATGGACGTGCCAGATGAAGCCACGTCGACTTTCAATTCGATTTCGAAAGCCTCGGTTGTGGACCGTTGGATTGAGATCCAACGGTCGATATCACGCCGTTCGCTTCCTGTCGCTGGGCCGCTGGATCGCGCGGGAAGCGTTGGATCTCCGCCACGTGTCGCTATGTGATTGGCCGGCGACCGTATATTTCGTATTTTGAGTGTATTTCCCCATTTAATTGGTATTCTGCATTCAAAAATACACAGTAATTAGCACAGATCTCAGAAAAATACAAATAAATAGTCGTTGGAATCGTGAGATCGAGACGGTGCTAGGAAAAATATAAAAAGTGCAGAATTACGTCGTTAAATGCTGTTTTGTGCTCAAATAGTGTGTTTTCTCTAATAAATAAATATGTAGAAAATACGTATGAATTAGAGAAAATTATAGCATCACATGAGCACAAAATAGGGCTAAATGGGGGGTTAAATATGTAATATTGAACCCGAATCACACCCCCCAACTAGCGATTTGCTAGTCTCTAGCAAAAATAGCGATAAATACGGATGAGTAATAAAACAATAAGTTCTTTCGAATTGCTTATGGCCTGGCTCAATAATACGCATTCCAACATGGTCTTGGCCATCAATATACACATCCATGAACAAAATCAATCACACGATATTTTCTCTAATTTAATTTGAATAAAAATCATACAAGCATCGTTTTGCGCAAGCGAAAGTATAACACGTCGTTTTATTCTAGTTATCTTGTTTCCATGGAATTGGCCTATCAAAACATTCATTCAAGTCATGGGAATTGAAGTTGCTTAGTATATTCACCATTTCTTTTCTTTTATTCGTTCCGCGTAACGCGCATCAAGCAACATTCGCAGAAAAAGGTATAACTGGGATCGCTCCATCAAATGAGTGAGTTTCCGGTCAATGGCTCCCAAATCAGACGATCATAGGGCATTAGGCCAAGAAGGACCCCTCGGACTGTACTACTCGAGCCAACCAAGTTATTTATTAGTGACATACTTATTCATTCATTTTTAGTCATTCATTTTTCATTCATTTTCTTTTCTTTTCTTTCTTTCTTTGTAAGCAACTCAACACCCATTATTCGAATCAAAACATTAATACCAAAGGCCAAATTCCACTTCAACTAGAAGACTATTCTTATAAATCGTGTATACTTAAGCTTTTTCATCACATTAGCATGCATGAAATAAATTCAAACTATTTCGAGATATTAATCATGGAAATTGAAAATTTTCATGAATAGCATATTAACGGCAATTCCATGAAGGAAAAATAATTAATCAAGCCATAAACAATATTTAGAACACAATTAATGTATAATCATCCGCATTTGAGGCATATGAAGGAGTTTTAAAAGATGAGATTTGGTGATTTATTCTTCTCAAAAAAAAAATCCTAAGGTCTCATACACACCCCCCAACTAAAGATGGACATTGTCCTCAATGTCGGAAGAGGTACGAGTTTATTCAAGCAAGCAACCTAGAAAGCATATAAAAACTACACTACTGGAAAGAACACACCGTGATCAAATGGCGGATCCCGAATCTTTGATGGTGGAGGAAGTTGTTCAATTTGCTCCTTGCGCTCCTCGGCGATTATTCTTCCTCCAAAAACTAATTTGGACCCCAGCAACACAACTCCAAGCATCTCTATAACTTGTCTACCAATGTCCTGCAAGAGATGAGTCGTGTCAGTCCATTTTAGTTTAAAATTCTTCGAAATAAAATTATTCCAAATGTAGTCGTCAAAATAAGTGAAAGAAATTAAAGCAAGTTGACGACTACTCCCTGAAAGATTTGCACTACTCTCTGTACAATGCTCGATCAATGGAGAGAGGGATAAATAATTTTGGGACAAAACTGGAGGAGGGCATGGTTCTGACTCCATGGCGATAACCTCAAAACCTTTTTCCCTAGCTGTCTCCTCCTCTCGTTCATCCAAAATTGCTAGTTCGTCCTCTCTTTCGCACACACTTTTTGCCATGTATATATTTATATTCGTGTCCTCGCTCGGTATTCCTGCAATAGAAGATGAACTCGTATGAGATTCTTTAAATTGAGTTTCAAAAGCATTACCTTCTTCTAAGCAGGAGGCAATCAAATTAAGATCTTCAATGGATTTCTGAATCTGCCGACTCCGAGCAAGGAAATTCTCTTGGAATTGAAGGGATGTGGCCTCCTGTGTCTGAATAGTCTGGTAAGCTTCCTCTTTCAAGGATTGCAAAGGTACGTCTACGCTTTGCTCTTCTTGATCGAGGCACGAAGGCTCCGTTGAATTGCTCTCTGAAGTCTCTTCCACGGTTTCTTCGTTTTCTTGCAGAGACTCCATGTATTCCCACGCCACTGTCGGTGTCATGCTTCCCAGTAATTCCTGCAGCTGAGGTTGTAGTCCTTCTAGGAAGAACTCCATAAGCTCTTCATTTGTGAAACCATGCTGCGGATAGCTCGATACGATATTTGTGAACCTTCTCCAGGCCTGAAAGAAAGTTTCACAATCAGTTTGATTAAAATTTACAATCTTGAGCTTTTCCATCCTATGTTTGTGTGCATTAGCATATCGTGCATCATAAAGATTGTTTGTGCAATAGAAGATCATAAATTCCATTTTGAAATAAAATAAAAATAAAAATAAATAAAAAAAAGTTTATATACAGTAAAGTGGAAAGATCTCACCGAAGGTCCTCTAAATGAAATAAACCGTAGTCACAAACCATTCCTCCCCGGCAACGGCGCCAAAAACTTAGTGGGCTCCGAAAGGTGCTCTCTCTCAAGTGCAAGAGTCCGTACAAGTAGTAAAATCTGGGAGTCCAGATGTCGAATCCACGGGAAGAAATCTGTTGCAACCACAATTCAAATCAAATAGAAATCTATCGGAAAGAAACTAAACACTTTTAATGGTGGTGATGGTGGTGTGAAGGGGATACGTGAATGATACGAACAAGGAAAATACGTGTATGAAAATACTTATAAAGAGTTTGCACATGGTATGGGTTCGCTAGGGTCAACGATTCGTATTAATTTGGTTGATAGGTATAACGCAATGGATTCTCCTTTTGGGAGCAATTCACCGAAAAATACCCAATATAACTCAATGAATTCTCCTTTTGGGAGCAACTCATCGGAAGATGCCCTTTTGGGGGTTCAAGCAAAATATTCAAAAAGATCGTCGCTAAAGCTATAATACGATATGAAACTCTCTTTTGGAGAGATCAAAACTACGGTATGAAACTCCCTTTTGGGGAGATCAAAACTCACCCTTTTGGGGCGATCATCAACTAAATCAATTCTTTTGGATTCTGAAAAAGTCGATTTACGATCAAAGATTACAATTTTAACGACGTTTAACGATTAAGCACATGGAATACAACCAAACTAACACAAATCATAGCACCTAACTACTCCATACCATGCACAACAGAGATTTAGCTACTCATCATGCAATAATAAACAACTTTCATAGCAAAATACATCAAGGTTATAGCAAAATACGGTAGAAAAGCATCAAAAAATGAGTTTATGTTAAGAATTCATCACCAAATATCCTTGAAAAGACATCAAAACGCTCTGGAAATAAGAAAATAGCCTCTGGAATTTTACAGAATTTTTCAGGGGGAGAATACGGCTCCTAGAGCCTCCAATACGCCCAAAATACGCCTCAATCTGCTTGAATACGCTCAAAAAACCCTAAATACCTTATATATAAATCATTGCGGTTTTACTGTGCTATCTGGTTCAAAACCCGCATCAAAACCGCACCCGAATAGATCTAAACCGCTGATCTAAAGCAAAGTAAATGTGGTCCGTTGATCAAAAGCGGGATCGATCCACACAGCGACACGTGGCCCCTATTATCGGATCCATCCGCTACCGCGCCCGCATCCGTGTTGATTCTTCGAATTCAGCTGCGGGTCGATTCCGGACCGTCGGATTGGCAGATCGTGTGGCTCGAAATGTTGCCACGTCGCCCCGTGAGATCGCCGCTTCGAATTCAAATTACGGAGTCAATCGGCACCGTTCGATGGAAAATCATCGGCTTAGATGAAGCCACGTAGCCAGAGAATTCACGCGCTCCGCATTCGTTCGCAGCTCGACGCTCCACCGTTGGATTGTGATCAGGCGATCGAGGCGCAGCCACGTCGCTTGCACTCTGATTCAAAATGCGGGAGTCAGCTCGTCCGTTAGATGATGAATGGACGTGCCAGATGAAGCCACGTCGACTTTTAATTCGATTTCGAAAGCCTCGGTTGTGGACCGTTGGATTGAGATCCAACGGTCGATATCACGCCGTTCGCTTCTTGTCGCTGGGCCGCTGGATCGCGCGGGAAGCGTTGGATCTCTGCAACGTGTCGCTATGTGATTGGCCGGCGACCGTATATTTCGTATTTTGAGTGTATTTCCCCATTTAATTGGTATTCTGCATTCAAAAATACACGGTAATTAGCACAGATCTCAGAAAAATACAAATAAATAGTCGTTGGAATCGTGAGATCGAGACGGTGCTAGGAAAAATATAAAAAGTGCAGAATTACGTCGTTAAATGCTGTTTTGTGCTCAAATAGTGTGTTTTCTCTAATAAATAAATATGTAGAAAATACGTAATAGATCTAAACCGCTGATCTAAAGCGGAGTAAATGTGGTCCATTGATCAAAAGCGGGATTGATCCACACAGCGACACGTGGCCCCTATTATCGGATCCATCCGCTACCGCGCCCGCATCCGCGTTGATTCTTCGAATTCAGCTGCGGGTCGATTCCGGACCGTCGGATTGTCAGATCGTGTGGCTCGAAATGTTGCCACGTCACCCCGTGAGATCGCCGCTTCGAATTCAAATTGCAGAGTCAATCGGCACCGTTCGATGGAAAATCATCGGCTTAGATGAAGCCACGTAGCCAGAGAATGCACGCGCTCCGCATTCGTTCGCAGCTCGACGCTCCACCGTTGGATCGTGATCAGGCGGTCGAGGCGCAGCCACGTCGCTTGCACTCTGATTCAAAATGCGGGAGTCAGCTCGTCCGTTAGATGATGAATGGACGTGCCAGATGAAGCCACGTCGACTTTTAATTCGATTTTGAAAGCCTCGGTTGTGGACCGTTGGATTGAGATCCAACGGTCGATATCACGCCGTTCGCTTCTTGTCGCTGGGCCGCTGGATCGCGCGGGAAGCGTTGGATCTCCGCCACGTGTCGCTATGTGATTGGCCGGCGACCGTATATTTCGTATTTTGAGTTTATTTCCCCATTTAATTGGTATTCTGCATTCAAAAATACACAGTAATTAGCACAGATCTCAGAAAAATACAAATAAATAGTCGTTGGAATCGTGAGATCGAGACGGTGCTAGGAAAAATATAAAAAGTGCAGAATTACGTCGTTAAATGCTGTTTTGTGCTCAAATAGTGTGTTTTCTCTAATAAATAAATATGTAGAAAATACGTATGAATTAGAGAACATTATAGCATCACATGAGCACAAAATAGGGCTAAATGGGGGGTTAAATATGTAATATTGAAACCGGATCACCCGACACATGCGAAATGAGGTATACGACATATAAACAGCATGCAGAAGCAGACAGGAGAAACGAATACCGCATATTCAAATCGAAGCATGATAATCTAGGGGTCATTCCTGGACAGGTATATAAAGAAAAATCACAAAGTAGAAGCACACCAAACAGCTAGGCACGACGCACGACTCACAAAAAGCTAAGTGGACCCACGATGCATGAAATGCAAGAGGACTCGATATCCTATGGTTAGTGAATGTGATTATCGATGCCATGCTAGGTGTGTGTGATTTTGTGGCAATTCATCATAGGGTTCATCTCTAGGAGAAAGAGATAAAAAGGAGGAAAGAAAAAGAAAAAGAAAAAGGCGGAGAAAAACGACTCAAATAACGAAGAAAAAGAGACAAATGACGCACAGAGTGCGACTCCACCAAGCTGAAACTTGCATTGCCCTCAATGCAATAGAATTAAATACGTGAGGGCAATGAATATGGGGGGGAATATGCACAGACACAAAAAGACACGAAAGATAAGAAAATCACACAAACGAGACTGAAAATAGGAATAAAAATAAAAAGCACACCACACGACATATAAACAGAAAAGAAAATAAAATAAAAAGGCAAAATCACACGACACGACAAATAAACAAACACACAAGGAAAAACGAAACACGACAGCACACCCAAAAATTTGACTTCCCCAGGCTAAACGAGATAGTGCTAGCGATATGATGTGAACGTGAATACGCAGAGATATGCATGGGGGGTCAATCGGAGTCGCTAGCGGTAGAATGGTAAGGAAACGGCGAAGAAGGTGGTGAATAATGGTAGAAGGAATCCTCCGAGGACGAAGGAGAGGGTGTGCAAATAGGAGAAGGAGGAGAAACAGGCAAGACTACCGGAGGATCGGGATGCATCGGTGGATCGTGGTGAACGATGGTGGGACGGGGTGGACCGACACACGGGTGCCAATCGGGAGGATCTATGGGTGGGAAGTGAACGAGTGAAGCGTACCAAGGATCCGGGTAGAACTCCCAGGGTAGGTGTGTAAGTCGTAAGGTGAAACGCTCCGGAGATTAGGGTGGGAGGATGGTAAAAGGAGTGTAGGCAGGACTATATAGGTAGGCTGCACGATCCTCCCCAAAAGGAGTAAGCATGCCGATTGAGATCAAGTAATCGTGATCGATACGGCTACGTCCCGGGATAATAGGGATGTCAGGCGGCATCCTCAAGACACAACTGACAATAAGAGTGACCATCCCCCCACAGCAGATAGAGCCGAAAGCTGCGCGGCTAATGGATAGGATCTCGTGGATGATCCAATGAGCGGTGTTTAAGGGTAAAGGGATGTTGCCATGAATCCGGTCATGGGACATGGCATAGAGAAAGAGCAACTCATTCCTAGACACCATCGATACATCTACGCGAGCGAAAATGGTGTTGGCAAGGAAGCAATGGGCGAAACGGTAGAATGGATGTATGATGTAGGAGGCGAGGGCTACCGCAGGAAAGGTGGTATATCGGGTGAATCTTTACCAATCGCCATCGGCCCGAAAGCGAGAAAAGATGTCAGATCGATCAAGAGTGGAGCATTCAACATGGCGATCGGGGTGAGGAAAGTATGGAATGTCATTAAGTGTGTTGAAGCTCATGGAAAAATCACAATTGAAGGCTCGGAAGGTGAAACCATGATCGGACACTTCGAGAGAACTGAGGAACTCAAGTGTGAGATTCCTGTGTGTATTGGCGTGGGTCCACAGAAGATAATCGCAACCTATGAAGCGAAAAAGTGCACAGACGCCCCTAAATAGTCCAAGAGATTGTAGGGTGGGGAAGTCGGCGAAAAGAGTAGGTCGCATTGGGCGATGAAGGAGGGCTTGCAAGCGATCGGATTGCTCTTCGGACGAAGGGTTTATGCTGAGGAAAGATGGGGAGAAAGGACCGTAAAGGGGATGTCTGCGTGACGACGAGGCTTTTTCCTTTCCCTTCTCAGACATGGTGATGACGAGGGAAAGATGATGGAGCGGGATATGGAGTCTATGAAGATGAAGAAGCAGATAAAGTGTGCAAAAATCAAATTCAAGACATTACATAAAATCAAATAAATGTGAAGAGTGGAAAGAGGTTACCCATCGACGTTGTGAGATCAAGCACCCGAAAGACCCCACGCAATATAAGGAAGCAAATTTGGAAGCCGCCGCTCACTGATCCGACAAGAATAGAAATTTTCGAAAATTTGGGGGTTAAGGTTAGGGTTTGGATGTTTGATGAGAGAATGTTGATGATGGCGAGGTGGCGAGGGTGGGGGAGTATGGAAATAAGTGGGGGTGAAGATCTAGGGGCAGTGGGGTGGATGGAGGAGGTCGATTTGGCGGTTGGAGGGAGGGAGATCGCGTGAAGGAGAGTTTGGGGGTCGGGTGGAGGATGTCGTGCGACAGGGGTAATTATAGGGGCGAAAATGAAACGATCGGGTGGATAAGTCTCGAAAATTTTCCGTCGGCCAACATCTACAGGTGAACCGATCGGGTGAGTTTTCACCCGATCGGTTGATCGCTTCTCAATTCTTCCCACGAGTCTGTAACTTTTCACCCGGTCAGCCACACGACATCGGTTTCACTCAACCGATCGGTTGGTATATCTCCTAAATTTCCCGAGAGTTCTGTCCTTCTCGCACGGTCTGCCACCCGGTCACGTGATGCTTCACCCGACCGGTTCGCAAGGAGAGTAGATACGGCTATCGTCTGATACGTCTCACCCGATCGGTTGAGAAGTCACCCGATCGGTTGAGGGCTTGTTTCCTGCAGAAATTCATGATTGGCCTAAGTTTCTCGACGGATGATCTCGCGGCTGAATTCAATTATTAAAATAGATAAAATAAAGTTAAAAAACTGAGTCCAAAAACAAGGGTGAGAGCGTAGAACATGGGTTGCCTCCCATGAAGCGCTTTTGTTTAACGGCGTTTGCTCGACGCCTCATAAGGTGGTTAATTAGGGTCCGGAGGGTTTGAGGAAGAGTCGTCGATCGCTGAGAATCCGACCGGTGATAATTCTGGTTCTCCTACCGCATAGTGTTTGAGGCACTGACCATTGACTTTAAATGGCTCATCCCTTCCCATTTTCTCAATAGCCCCATGTGGGAAGACCTTGGTGACGCGGAATGGTCCCGACCACCTTGACTTTAGCTTTCCAGGAAAGAGCTTCAGCTTTGAGTTGAATAGGAGAACTAAGTCCCCTTCCTTGAATTCCCTCTTCAAGATGCACTTATCGTGCCACCGCTTCAGCTTCTCCTTGTAAATCCTGGCATTTTCATAAACATTGAGCCGGATCTCGTCGAGCTCGTTAAGTTGTAACTGCTGATGCCCTCCTACCTCTTTGGCGTCGAAGTTTAAATTCTTGATTGCCCAAAATGCCTTATGTTCCAATTCCACAGGCAGATGGCATGCCTTCCCATAGACAAGCCGGTAGGGGGTTGTGCCGATCAGAGTTTTAAATGCCGTCCTGTAAGCCCAAAGCACATCAGGAAGCTTTGATGACCAATCCTTCCTAGAGTTGGCCACCGTCTTTTCTAGTATGCTTTTGATCTCTCGGTTAGAGACTTCCCCCTGGCCGCTAGTCTGCGGGTGGTAGGCACGCCCCACCTGGTGTTGTACCCCGTACTTTTTCAAGAGAGCCTCAAATTTCTTCTCTATAAAGTGGCTCCCTCCGTCACTGATCAGGACTCGAGGTACACCGAACCGCGGGAAGATGTTGTTTTTAAAGAACTTGGCGACCACTCTGGAATCATTGGTTGGACTGACTATCGCTTCAACCCACTTCGATACGTAGTCCACAACTACCAAGATATATTGGTTCCCTGAAGAGGAAGGGAACGGTCCCATGAAGTCCACTCCCCACACATCGAAGATTTTTACCTCTAGGATGTAGTATTGAGGCATCTCATTTCGCTTGGAGATATTCCCCGTCCCTTGGCATTTGTCGCAGGCCTGGACATAAGCATGGGTGTCTTTGAAGAGGGTTGGCCAGTAGAATCCGCTTTGGAGAATCTTCGCAGTCGTCTTATAGGTGCTCGCATGCCCTCCACATTGCTGACCATGGCAATGGGAAATTATAGAGGTCGTTTCAGTTTCTGGGATGCATCTCCATATCACCCCATCATTGCAGGTTTTGTACAAATGGGGGTTGTCCCAATAAAATTTGCGGACCTCATGGAAGAATTTCTTCTTCTGCTGGTAGCTCACATTGTGGGGGATGATGGCACAAGCCAGATAATTTGCGATGTTGGCGTACCAAGGGGTCCAGGCGGAAGAGACGGAGAAAAGATGCTCGTCAGGGAGCGAATCATCAATCGGGGTAGCGTTCAAATCGAGTGTAGACATCCTGGATAGGTGATCGGCAACTCATTCTCCGCCCCCTTCTTGTCTCTGATTTCCAGGTCGAATTCCTGGAGGAGGAGAATCCATCTAATGAGCCGCGGCTTAGCCTCCTTATTGCTCAATAGGTATTTGAGAGCCGTGTGATCAGTGTGCACGATCACCTTAGCACCAACGAGATATTGCCGGAACTTTTCCATGGTGTAGATGACCGCTAGCAATTCTTTTTCCATTGTAGTATTGTAACGACCACTTTTCGTTGTACTTGGTTCGTGCACGTGCTTTTGACCGTGCACGTGTTTATTTTAGACTTTGTTTGTTTGTGAACACTTTCGTGTGATATGCCGTTGCGAACGTCTCTGAGAGTATTAAATAGTGGCACTATTTTGGAACGACGTTTCTCGAGTCGTTTTCCCACAATTTAATCTTATTCGATGAGACGTGGCGATTTTCACTTTTGACGGGAGACGTTTCTATTTTTAGTTTCGTCGTCCGACGTCGAAATTGAGATACGTCTTCTTAGTTTGCTCACTTTCGTCATCACGATCACCCTGATATTTATTTTATAATTTTTGGAGTTTATTTGACCACTTTTATATTTTTAACAAGGTTTATAACATTTTAAATAATTATGTTTTAAATTAATTTCGGCCAAATAAAATTTATTTGAGTTTAAAACGTTTTAAAGAATTTTTGAGCCAATTTCCAGCTCATTTGGACCGCATCAAATCCTTGTGTGAGTTGGAGAAGTTGAGATTCAAATTTTAAATTATTTTAAACTCCTAATCTCATTAGGATTAGCCCTAGACCTAGTCAACCCATCTACACTATATAAACAACCTCTAGGAAGACCTATTTTCGCAAGAAAATAACCCTAGCCGCTTCCAAAACCCAAATTTGACGTTGCGACGAATCGTCGCAACGTTGCGACAAGCATCTGCCGCACGACCGGAGAAACGAGCTCCGTTCTCCCGCCCTGACCGACGCCCAAGCCCGCACCAAGCTTGCACAGTCGCTCCACATCGCCTCCGCTTGCACCCCCGTGTCCGACCGAGAGAATCTCTCGGTCAGACCGAGAGATTCCCCCGCCTCCGCCAGCGCTCCGTAACGTTGCAACTGCAACGTTGCAATCCCGCACCGACCCCCGCTTCCGCCGCACCGACCGAAGGGATTCCCCGCATCGCCTGCCCGCCGCAACGTTGCAGCGGCTGCAATGTTGCATCGCCCGAACTCCCGCATCCAAGGCGCCCGACCGAGACCATCCCCCGCACCGAGGCTGTACGACCGAGAGCCAAACGTCGCAACCCCGCACCCGTCGCACCACTTGCCATAGTAGGCCCCCCAAGTTCTCCAGAGGTATTTTGGGTCCCCCATAGGTCCCTAGGACTACTGTGGGCCCCACCTAGGTGCTTTCTCTCCGACGATTTGCCGTGTACGATGTTGCGACACGTCGTAGCCCGTCGTCGCACGTGCTAGCTTTGGAATCTGGAACCGTTGCTCCGGTTGATGCTCTGAACTTTCCAGCGAGGAAACTAATTTGGAATCAGGAATTGGAGCACGTTCTCTTATTCCAACCCCTGGCGTCGCTACCCGACGCCAGTGTAGCTTTCGCGTCGTGTTGAGGTAACGCTTTGCACCCCTGGGACCCCCAACCCAATTGCATGCTAATCAAGACTAAAATTGATGTTTTTAAAATGTTTTAAATGTTTTAAATTCACTAATCAAGATTAATAATATGGACTTTAGGCCGGTGGACTTGTGCACGTAGGATAATTGTGATTTTGGACTCGTTGGACAGTGTGCTCAGACGTGATACTTGCAGGCAAGTGAAACTTGCCAACTCTGGTGTAGGGCCATGTTTTTAGGCCACTTCCTCGTTTTTAGTGTAAAAGAGACTAGTCAGTGAAATGATAGCTGGCTAGACGCCTACTTGATCTAGTTTGACAACGAAACTAGATCCGTCACCTAAATGATCTAGCTTGACAACGAAGCTAGATCCAATCTTTAAACTTGTTGATCATGCTTACTAAACTGTCATGTTTACTTTCCTTCCCTGTATGCTTTACTACTTGCCATGTCATGTCATCCATGCATTGAATGTCGCATTCGTAGCACACGCTACAATACTTGTACTTGTACTCCCTTGTCTGGCTAGGTGCACCCCTAGGCCAACAAGATAAAACACTTCCTGGCTTGTGTTCCAGAAGCGAGCATTCCCGTTCGAGGGTAAGGCCCTGGCTCGATACACGTGGAGGGGTAGGGATAAACGATCACCTGAGCTTAGGAGTGGCCCGATCAGCCACTCTAGCCAGAAGGCGGAATCTCTGTGCACGAGGTGCTTACTTTACTTGTCTTGTACTAGTGAGTGTTACTTGTATAACTTGTCATCCATGCCATGTTTAAATGCCATGCTCGTACTTTACTTTACTTTACTTTACTTTACCTTACTTGTTGCACTCATACTTTAATTGCTATGTCATTGCATTCATGCTAGAACTGCTAGGTTGCCTTACTTGTACCTACTTTCAGTTTCCTTGCACAAGTCTATTGTAGACTTGCTGACATGTGTCCCTTGCTCTTTTGGGTGTCACATGTTAGACCCTGAGCCAGAGACCGTTGCCGAGTACGTGATGTTTTGCTGACGCTGAGTCTGAGTCCATGATTGCCCAGGAGGAGTTTTATGGACACTGGAGACCTTTCTTGGTGACTTTGCTGAGTTCCTTTTGTTTTAGGCTTTGTTATTAGTTGTCGGTGCGTTGCACCTTTGTTTTGTACGTTGTACTTTTGTTGGCCATGTTTGGGCCTTTAGACTCTCTTTTATTTCAGCCTGGTGGCTTTTTCTGTGATGTTGAAACTTATTTTATGGATATTCTGAGATATCTCTTTTGTCTCATTTCATTATTATTATCTTTGTTTCGTTCGCGTTGCAAGGACCTGCAGTTTTAAATTTGATTGACGCTTATCGGACTTGCAGCTTTGCAGCTTCAAGTCTGAGCGGACCTTCTCACGCTTCGCCTCCATATTTTTGGGAAGCGGAGCGTGACAGGTTTTGTTGGTGGCCCATGCAGGTCCGTCTTACAATTGCGAATTAACGGAACAACGATAATAACAGAATGTCCATTAAATAAATTGCAACATCCGAGTCAGAAGCCCTAAGTCTAGTCGTTTTCTTATGACATTAGGTGGTAAGAAGACTTAGTTAGACGTCTGTGCTTGCTATTTAGAGGCCCCTGATTGATAGTTAGACCCCCTTCTAGCAATTGATTTAATCGTCGTAGGAGTTACCTTAGTGGTTCTTGTCTGACTCTGACCATATTAGACTTCTAGAATTTCCTTCCGTCGTTCGTTTGGGTTCATCGATTTCGGACCAAGCTGAACGCATTTCATTACCGTCTAGCTCCTTAGAAGGTCTTAACGCTTCGTTCCTTAATCTTTAGTTGTTCGACCGTAGGAGTTTCCCCGTAGATTCCCCTGATTCATATCCTAGGCGTATGTGTGTATGATCACCCGACCAATTTCCTTGCCTCGATTCACGAGATTGCCTTATGACGATCGTCGCCAATTTTCGAACCTCTCCATTACAAACCTTGAATCTTCTGAAAGTATTTTTCGATTTCCTCTTTTCCTACGTTTAAATTTGTTCAATTTTTTTAATATATATATCTTATATTTCATACTCCTTCGTTGACTTGAACTCTTAAAACCTTTTCGAAATTTTGAATACTAGCTTATGGTATTTTCCCAGCCTACACTTTTGTACCTATGAAAATACACTTTCCCTTTCATATATTAATTTTAATTCTGAACCGTACATTTATATTGCCCAAGTCGATTTATAATTTTCCTTCCTAATTTATGCCATTCATGTACTTTTCAAGTCACTTGGGATTTCAGCTTCCCGCAAGTCAATGTTATGCTCATCATTTTCCTTATTTCAGATTTTGTAAAATTACTATTTCATAACCATTTCCTAATCTGGACCTTCCATAGTTTGGTTTTAAATCTTTGCTATCGATTTCGATAATTCTACTACTAAGTTAATATTATTTTTCTGTGCACCATACATACTTTCAATTATTTTTATATCCGTACCAGACTTGTTGTGCTCGTATATTAAGAACCTTGTGTAAATCAGTTTCTCATTTTTGGCAAACCCGGGTTCTCTAAAAGTAGTTTCAAAATTGATTATTTTAATGAGTATACCCCCATAGTATATTAATGCTTGCCTAATGTGTGATATATATATATATATATATATATATATATATATATATATATATATATATATATATATATATATATATATATATATATATATATATATATATATATATATATACATACATCCTATGATGCTGGCGGCGGCGACTAGGGTTCCCGATCCTGGCGGCCAAGCTGATAATGGAGGCGGCACAAGTGGCCCTGTTTTAGGGAGCAGCGGCAACTTGGATTTGGAAGAGGGAGATGGCCGTTCGGGGGTTGGTGAACCTCCGTCTACTAAGAATCTGGAAAAGGGGCCTGGTGGCGATTTAGGGCAAAATGTAGATGCGGAGGAAGGTGGGTGGCACCTTGTTCGAAGGAAGGGGCTTGGTAGAAGGGACGCTCGATCTTGCAATCACAGGGAAAGATTTCGGGCTAATATGTTTCCGGGAAGATTTGTCGATCATCAGCGACTAGGACCTAATCTTCCAAGACCTGGTGTTCCCAAAATCTCTAAACTAAATCATCCGAAATCAAAAACTGGAACTGCAGCACAGGTGCTCGATATAATGCCTAAGAGAGCAAATACTCCAATTGTTATTAATCCGATGGCTGAAAAGCTTACCTGGTCAGACATCTGCTCGAATAGACGCACTTACAGTGAATCTGTGAGTATGTCTTGGGTGAAGCCTAATATACGGGATGATGGATCCTGTGTTGCTCGTGTATCCAACGCGCTTCTGGAGAAGGGAGGAGAACGGTGGCAATTCACCCTTGTCGGCTATGTCTTAGGGGAAATACCATATTATGGACAGATTCAGGCATGGACGGAGCGGCTATGGAGGCCAAGGAAGAGACTACAAATTTACAGTAAGGAAAATGGCTTCTTTTACTTTAGATTTGAAGCTAAGGAAGATTGTGAGAGGATCCTCAATGGGGGGCCATGGCTATTTGATGGGCGCCTTGTAGTATTAAAGTTGTGGAGTCCGACGCTACGTCAAGACCGTGATATTCTAACATCAGTGCCAGTATGGGTTCAACTTCACGGGGTTCCTCTCAATATGTGGAATTTGCCTGTTTTAAACATAATTGCATCAGTTATAGGTACACCTCTGTGCCTGGATAGAGCAACGGCAAGACTTGAAAGAATTACCTATGCAAGATGTTTGGTAGAAGTGGATGCTAAGGCTACTTTGCCAAGATTTGTGGAGGTTGAATTAGAAGATGGGTCCATGTTGAAAATTGATGCTAAATATGAAGGTGAACCACCTCGGTGCAGCCGTTGCGTTTGTTTTGGGCACTCAGATACCCAATGCCCGCTGCAGGAAAAGCAACCAATTTTATTCAGTAAGGGGAAATCAGTAATGATGCATGATAAAGAAGTACACGTCCCTCTACGATCAGGTTCTCTGGAACTTGGTCAGAGTTCCAATTCTGTGGGTACAAGTGCAGGGCCAGAAATTCATTCTGAAGTTCAAAAAAAGAGAGCAGGCAATATCCCTAATACTCCTCCACATGTTGCTACCTGCGGGGGCCAGGCAAAGAACTCTACCAGTTTCTTTAAACTCCAAAAAATAGTAGGATGCCTAAGGATTCTACAGTGCTTCAAATCTGCTGCCCCTAGAGATCAACTGCCACAAGATGCACCGGCCATCAATATTGTGCAAATGGAGACAGCTGGTGGTTCTCCAATTAAGGAATATGAAGCTATGATCCCATCAGAAGCAGATATTATCCCAGACGATACTATAATCTCAGAAGATAATAGTAGGCTCCCTGGCGCTACATCTTGTTTGTCAGACTCGGACGACTCTTATAGTTCAGAGACTGAAGGAATGGATATACCTGCGGAGCCAACTTTTGAAAATCCGGAATGGGAAGTAGAACGGCAGGAGCTTCTCTCGAAGGCAGCTTCAGCTAAACCCCAAAGGAAAGCGGCCTCAAATTTGGGAGCTGGGACTCGGAAAAGTGTCAGGATCAAGGAGGGGAGTCTGCTGCGGCAACCACAACCAAATACTCAATGACGGTGTTAATATGGAATACTAGAGGGCTCAACAATGCGGTAAGGTGTCGGGACCTCAAAGATATAATAAGGAAGATCAAGCCATCAGCTATTGTCCTGCTAGAGACAAAACTTAAGGCAGAAAGTATCATCTCTAAATCTATCTTCCCTAAGACTTGGAACTCATCTGATAATTTTAAAGAGCACAAGGGTGGGCGAATTTTAATGGGTTTTGATCCACAAGTTTGGCAGATAAATGTTAGGTCCTTGTCAAAGCAACATATTACCGTGAAATGTTCCAATATGGGAGGCTTCCAATGCTATGTTACTGGTGTTTATGGATGTAACTCTGCTTTGGAAAGGAGAGAGTTGTGGAGTCAGCTGGTCTGTGATGCTAGCCAGATTAAAGATGAGGCATGGATGGTCGGAGGTGACTTTAATTGTGTTCTGTCAGCTAAAGACAAGATTGGTGGGCGTAGGCTTGATGAAAATATGATACAAGACTTCAGCACCTGTGTTACGGACTGCCGCTTACAGTGCATCAAGTCCGTTGGAACTCGTCTAAGCTGGTGCAATCAGCGGGTGGGCAAGGGGCGTATTGTGGCCCAATTGGATCGGGTTCTGTGCAATGGCGCTTGGGTGGACTTGCTTCCTGATTCTTTCGTATCTTACTTGGACCCCCATTCCAGCGACCACTCTCCTATGCTTTTTAGTCTTCACTCCCAGGTACAATCTGATCCCAAGCCTAATAAATTCTTTAATCACTGGGTTTCTTTGCCTGGATTTCATGATCTTTTGGAAGCTACTTGGGAACATTCGGTGGAAGGAACACGTATGTTCAGGCTGGCTCACAAATTAAAGCTATTAAGGCATAATCTGTGCTCTTGGAACCGTGCACAACAAGTGTCAGATAAAATCCATGGGTGCCGTTCTATGCTTGTGGGTCTTAGAAAACAGGAAGAGGTTCATTATGATTGGGATTTGCAAAAAAGAGAGCATGAGTTATCTAAGGAACTGGCTAAGCTTCTGGACCTTGAAGAAGAGATGTACAGACAGAAAAGCAGACAAGATTGGTTAAAACTGGGGGACAGAAACACTAAATTTTTCTACACTGCAATGCGGGCCAGGCAATGCCATAATAATTTACTACATTTGGTGGATGCACAGGGGGTTCACATCAAATCCTATGATGAGCTGAAAACTGAGGCTGTTAAATTCTATGAGGATTTGTACTCTCAATCCCATTATTGGAGAATCTTCCCAAAACTTGTGCCTAAAAGGAAAATCAAACTGGAAACAGCAAAATGGTTAGAAAGAAGAATATCCGCAGAGGAGATTAAAGAGGCTGTGTTCCAAATTGATGCTTCTAAAGCCCCGGGTCCGGACGGGTTTAATGGGTTTTTCTTTCAACACAACTGGAATACTGTTGCTAAAGATGTTATTGGCGCTGTTCAATCTTTCTTCTCCTCAGGTAAGCTGCTACGTCAGGTGAATCACACATTCTTGACTCTGGTCCCGAAAAATTCAAATGCTTCTACCTTGGGAGATTACAGACCAATTGCCTGTTGTAATGTTATTTATAAAATTATCAGCAAAACCATCTGCAATAGGCTAAAAAGGGTTATTCATGATTTAGTATCCCCTAATCAGGCAGCGTTCCTCCAGGGCAGATTGATATCTGATTGCGCTTTACTGGCACATGAACAGATCCGTGATTTTAGCAATCCCATGGGATCAAGATCTTGCATAAAACTTGATCTTAGAAAGGCGTTTGACACTGTAAATAGGGAGTTTGTCTATTACATATTGCACCGGCTTGGGTTTGGTCACATTTTCATTGGATGGATCAAGGAATGCATCTCATCAGCGACATACTCCGTGATGATTAATGGATCACCCGCAGGGTACTTCGAAGGAAACAGAGGGCTTAGGCAAGGTGATCCCCTATCACCTTATTTATTTGTTCTGGTGATGGAGGCATTCACACTCTTATTGGAGAAAGCGCTCACTACGGGGAGTATCCAATCTATGAGACGTACGGGTTCTATCTCCCATCTCCTCTTTGCGGATGATTTGCTTGTTTTCTGTCGGGCTAGCCGCAAATCTTTCGAGGGCCTCACATCGCTACTGGCAACATTCAGGAATCTCACAGGGCTTGATGTTAATTGGGAGAAGAGTGCGGTAATGTTTAGCAAGGGGACTAAACATTCTGGAGCACTTGCTGATTATTTGGGTGCTAAGCGTACAAATATTATCGCCACCTATTTGGGTCTGCCCCTGTCTTCAAAATATCCCAAAGCTCAGATGTACAACCGGCTGCTCGACAAATGCAGGAAGCGAATGGGAGGGTGGACCTCTTCAAAATTATCCATTTCAGGACGAATGGAGCTAGTAAGGACGGTGATTTATGGTATGATTTCTTTCTGGTCACAAGCCTACAGAATTCCATCTTCAATCCTCAAAACGTTGACATCTATGTGTAGAAGATTCATATGGGGAAGTTCAAGATCATGGGCCTGGATTGACTCTTGCAAGCCTAAAGCAGAAGGAGGTGTTGGCCTGAGACTTCTTTCGGATCTAAATCTAGCTTCGGGAATCAGGCTTACATGGAGGATGTTGAATTCTAAGAGTCTTTGGGCTGAATATATGAGGAAGCATTACAAGGACTCTGAGGCTTTCTATGAGGCGAAGAGTGTATCGGTGCAATCCGGAACCTGGAAATTTCTCCTACATTGCAGGCATGAGTCTCAGAAGCTAATAGCGCGGAGAGTAAAAGACGGACGAGACACTCTATTCTGGCACGATAACTGGCTTCCCTGTGGGCCCCTCAAAAACCAATTTGACATTCCAATTGGGGCTAGCCAAAAACGGGTGAGTGATTATTGGGGAGGTGCGGACTGGATTGATGAGGCTGCTCTTCCACATATCAAAACACTCCTTCAACATGTCAAACTAATTCCTGGTGCTGACACATGGAATTGGAAGATAGGAAATGAACCAAAGCTTAAAGATATCTGGAACAATGTGAGAACCAAGGCGCCCCAATTTCCCTTCTTCAAGCTAATCTGGTATAAGAACCATGTGCCTAAGATGGCTCTTACTTTGCTACGTGCTCTCAAAGGCAAACTCCTAACGAAGGACAGACTTGAAGCCTGGGGCATTCAAAGTTCGGCTGAATGTGTGCTGTGCGAAGAAGGTATGCCGGAGACTATCAATCACGTTTTCTTCGAATGCAGGTATTCCCAATACATCCTGCGGCGGGCTTTGCTAAAACTGAATGCATGCGGCCAGCACACCCAGGTGCTCTTACTCCCGGAAATCTGTGAAATGCTCAAGGCAAAATTCAGCAAGCTAGACTTTCTCGGCCGGCTCGCGCGGACGGTGCTTGCATCAATAGTCTGGCACCTATGGAGAGAGCGTAACAAAAGACTTTTTGAGAAAATCAGCAAGCCAAAAACAGCGTTGTTTGACGACATTTCATACTCGGTTAGAATTGTTCACCGATCGGATTCAGAGGCTCAAGAAGAAGCAAGTCAAGATGAGAGGATGGTATTGGAAAATTGGGAAGTTATTGATAATGGCTAGCCAAGTTTTTTCTTTTTCTCCATTTGGGGAATGATGTATTGTTGGGGTGCGATTTTAGGATTTGGAATTGATAGTGGGGAGTGACGACGCTTGTGTCCTCTCCTCTCCCTATTAATAACATCTCCCTTTATCCACCACCTTGTGTTATTTTGTATCATATTATAATAGAAGCAAGCTTATCTTTCAAAAAAAAAAAAAAAATATATATATATATATATATATATATATATATATACTCGGAGTTATTTGTGATATTATGAAGTTGTTTGTGTGTTAGTATTTATAGATTTGTGTGTGGTTAGCTATACCATACTAGGGGTGCATGTGGATATAAGAATTAGTGTGGGGATATCTGATGGAGTGTATGTAGTTAGAGATACTTGTAATGGTTGAAATAAAATGATTGGTAAAGCTATGTGTATGCTAGGTGTGATGATAATAGGTGTACGTATAGATAAGAAAGTAGGCCTATTGAGTGACCCATATATTAGTACGTATGAGTATGTGCTCGTAGGTAGATATGTATTGTGCTTAGACGTAAGTAGTTATGTTTGGTTGCCTGAGTATATAGGTGATATGCATATGATAGTAGAATTATAATTTTGATTGGTATTGCTTGCTCTTGCGGGATGTTGCATGCGTGCATACCGTGAGGTATACACGACTATTGCACATCTTAATTGTGTACGTATAGATGTGTTAGTATACTAATTATAGGTAGTAGGCTATGGTGTGAATATATATGCTACATGTGTGTGACTATACGATGAATGCGTATGTATTAAGGAGTGTATTATAATTATACGTGTGCTGATGTCTGTATTATTATTATGGTATATAGAGTGATTGAACTATGTGAATATTACCTGACTAATATTAAGCGTGATTGACTTATGGTATGTATATGGTTGTATTGGTAGACATATATATATATATATTGGAGTGGTATCGGTATAGGTATAAATGCCGTGTTACGTATATAGAATATTCTGATATGTGTATTGAGTCTCACTCAAGCTTGAGTGGGTATACTCTAAGTATATTGAATGTATGTCTGAAGTTTGAATATAGCGATGTTTGATGTATGTATAGTGATAGGAGTGTTTGTGCCTGGTTGCGTTACGCACATGATTGTGGGTCGCTATACCAGTATATAGTTATAGGTGTTGGTCTTGTGGTATAGTTATTTACTAAGGACTTGCCTGTGTGAACGTATGTGTGCTAGCTAAACTAGGTGTGTAGATGTACTAGTAACATAATGGTATGATTGTTGTATGTAAATGAAATGTTAGCATATATGGGTGTGCACCATGCACGGGTAAGTATGTACTTAGTTATAGGCATTGAATGACTATATATATTGTGAAACTATAGTAGTGGTGAATGTATATTATATATAGTGAAACTGGATTTAATTATGGTATGGTGTGACTACCTATGTTGATGTGTTTAGTATTGAATGTATACTAGGAAATATTAGAGGGTAGTATACCCTTGATGTTTGTGCATAGGTAGCTATTTATATGTAGAGCAATGATTGTATTTGCTAAGTGTGAGATCATACTTATATGAGTATCTGAAATATTGTTTTGTGATTAGGTAAGTAGTAGTTATATAGGGGATGAATGCTTATATATATGATTGAAATACATGTATGAAATCGACTGACTATAATAGGTATAAGTGTATGACGTACGTGAATATATATATATACGTGTTGGTAGTGTTAATGTTTGACTACCTAGTGCGTATATGAGCACCTGTAATGACTATACCTGGTTTGAATTATAATGTGACTTGATTGGGGTAGTTACTAGAGTGACAAGCTATGTTAGAAAGTCCGAGGACGGACTTTATTCTAAGGTGGGGATGATGTAACGACAACTTTTCGTTGTACTTGGTTCGTGCACGTGCTTTTGACCGTGCACGTGTTTATTTTAGACTCTGTTTGTTTGTGAACACTTTCGTGTGATATGCAGTTGCGAACGTCTCTGAGAGTATTAAATAGTGGCACTATTTTGGAACGACGTTTCTCGAGTCGTTTTCCCACAATTTAATCTTATTCGATGAGACGTGGCGATTTTCACTTTTGACGGGAGACGTTTCTATTTTTAGTTTCATCGTCCGACGTCGAAATTGAGATCCGTCTTCTTAGTTAGTTCACTTTCGTCATCAAGATCACCCCGATATTTATTTTATAATTTTTGGAGTTTATTTGACCACTTTTATATTTTTAACAAGGTTTATAACATTTTTAATAATTACGTTTTAAATTAATTTCAGCCAAATAAAATTTATTTGAGTTTAAAACGTTTTAAAGAATTTTTGAGCCAATTTCCAGCTCATTTGGACCGCATCAAATCCTTGTGTGAGTTGGAGAAGTTGAGATTCAAATTTTAAATTATTTTAAACTCCTAATCTCATTAGGATTAGCCCTAGACCTAGTCAACCCATCTACACTATATAAACAACCTCTAGGAAGACCTATTTTCGGAAGAAAATAACCTTAGCCGCTTCCAAAACCCAAATTTGACGTTGCGACGAATCGTCGCAACGTTGCGACAAGCATCTGCCGCACGACCGGAGAAACGAGCTCCGTTCTCCCGCCCTGACCGACACCCAAGCCCGCACCAAGCTTGCACAGCCGCTCCGCATCGCCTTCGCTTGCACCCCCGTGTCCGACCGAGAGAATCTCTCGGTCAGACAGAGAGATTCCCCCGCCTCCGCCAGCGCTCTGCAACGTTGCAACTGCAACGTTGCAATCCCGCACCGACCCCCGCTTCCGCCGCACCGACCGAAGGGATTCCCCGCATCGCCCGCCCTCCGCAACGTTGCAACGGCTGTAACGTTGCAGCGCCCGAACTCCCGCATCCAAGGCGCCCGACCGAGACCATCCCCCGCACCGAGGCTGTACGACCGAGAGCCAAACGTCGCAACCCCGCACCCGTCGCACCACTTGCCATCGTGGGCCCCCCAAGTTCTCCAGAGGTATTTTGGGTCCCCCATAGGTCCCTAGGACTACTGTGGGCCCCACCTAGGTGCTTTCTCTCCGACGATTTGCCGTGTATGACGTTGCGAAACGTCGTAGCCCGTCGTCGTACGTGCTAGCTTTGGAATCTGGAACCGTTGCTCCGGTTGATGCTCTGAACTTTCCAGCGAGGAAACTAATTTGGAATCAGGAATTGGAGCACGTTCTCTTATTCCAACCCCTGGCGTCGCTACCCGACGCCAGTGTAGCTTTCGCGTCGTGTTGAGGTAACGCTTTGCACCGCTAGGACCCCCAACCCAATTGCATGCTGATCAAGACTAAAATTTATGTTTTTAAAATGTTTTAAATGTTTTAAATTCACTAATCAAGATTAATAATATGGACTTTAGGCCGGTGGACTTGTGCACGTAGGATAATTGTGATTTTGGACTCGTTGGACGGTGTGCTCAGACGTGATACTTGCAGGCAAGTGAAACTTGCCAACTCTGGTGTAGGGCCAAGTTTTAGGCCACTTCCTCGTTTTTAGCGTAAAAGAGACTAGTCAGTGAAATGATAGCTGGCTAGATGCCTACTTGATCTAGTTTGACAACGAAACTAGATCCGTCACCTAAATGATCTAGCTTGACAACGAAGCTAGATCCAATCTTTAAACTTGTTGATCATGCATACTAAACTGTCATGTTTACTTTCCTTCCCTGTACGCTTTACTACTTGCCATGTCATGTCATCCATGCATTGAATGTCGCATTTGTAGCACACGCTACAATACTTGTACTTGTACTCCCTTGTCTGGCTAGGTGCACCCCTAGGCCAACAAGATAAAACACTTCCTGGCTCGTGTTCCAGAAGCGAGCATTCCTGTTCTGGGGTAAGGCCTTGGCTCGATACACGTGGAGGGGTAGGGATAAACGATCACCTGAGCTTAGGAGTGGCCCGATCAGCCACTCTAGCCAGAAGGCGGAATCTCTGTGCACGAGGTGCTTACTTTACTTGTCTTGTACTAGTGAGTGTTACTAGTATAACTTGTCATCCATGCCATGTTTAAATGCCATGCTCGTACTTTACTTTACTTTACTTTACCTTACCTTACTTGTTGCACTCATACTTTAACTGCCATGTCATTGCATTCATGCTAGAACTGCTAGGTTGCCTTACTTGTACCTACTTTCAGTTTCCTTGCACAAGTCTATGGTAGACTTGCTGACATGTGTCCCTTGCTCTTTTGGGTGTCACATGTTAGACCCTGAGCCAGAGACCGTTGCTGAGTACGTGATGTTTTGCTGATGCTGAGTCTGAGTCCATGATTGCCCAGGAGGAGTTTTGTGGACACCGGAGACCTTTCTTGGTGACTTTGCTGAGTTCCTTTTGTTTTAGGCTTTGTTGTTAGTTGTCGGTGCGTGTCACCTTTGTTTTGTACGTTGTACTTTTGTTGGCCATGTTTGGGCCTTTAGACTCTCTTTTATTTCAGCCTGGTGGCTTTTTCTGTGATGTTGAAACTTATTTTATGGATATTGTGAGATATCTCTTTTGTCTCATTTCATTATTATTATCTTTGTTTCGTTTGCGTTGCAAGGACCTGTAGTTTTAAATTTGATTGACGCTTATCGGACTTGCAGCTTTGCAGCTTCAAGTCTGAGTGGAACTTCTCATGCTTCGCCTCCATATTTTTGGGAAGCGGAGCATGACAAGTATAATTTCTTTGGGCGGCGTCAAGGGTCTTGCTCGTATAATATATGACATGCAGATTTTTATCCTTCTTCTACCCCAAGACGACACCAACGACATAATCACTAGCGTCGCACATTAGCTCGAAGGGTAGATTCCAGTCCGGTGGCTGTATTATGGGCGCGGAAATCAAAGCTTGCTTCAGATGGCAGAAGTCTTCCATACACTCCTCTTCGAAGACGAAAGGCCCGTCCTTCACGAGGAGTTGGGTCAGCGGCCTGGAAATCTTCGACAAGTCTTTTATGAAGCGGCGATAAAATCCCGCATGTCCTAAAAAACCATGGACTCCTCGAAGATTGGGCGGTGGCGGAAGCTTTTCAATCACCTCGACCTTTCCCTTATCAACCTCAATTCCCCTCGAAGAGATGACGTGCCCAAGCACAACCCCTTCTTGGACCATGAAGTGGCATTTCTCCCAGTTTAGGACTAGTCCCTTTTCTTGACACCTCTCCAGGACTTTAGTTAGATTGCTGAGGCATGAGTCAAACTCAGTTCCAAAGACGGAAAAATCGACCAGGAAAACCTCCATGATATCCTGGGAGTAGTCGGAGAAGATAGCGGACATGAGTCTTTGGAATGTAGCTGGGGCGTTACAAAGTCCGAACGGCATTCTTCTATAGGCATATGTCCCAAATGGGCAAGTGAAAGTCGTCTTCACCTGGTCATAGTTATGAATATGGATTTGAAGGAATCCGGAGTATCCGTCCATGAAACAGAAGTAGTTGTGCTTCGCCAGCCTCTCGAGCATCTGATCAATGAAAGGGAGAGGGTAGTGGTCCTTCCTCGTGGCTTTGTTCAGCTTTCTATAGTCGATGCACATCCGGTACCCTATGACGGTCCTCGAAGGTATTAGCTCGTTCTTCTCGTTGCGAACCACTGTCATTCCTCCTTTCTTGGGTACGACGTGCACCGGGCTAACCCAGCGACTATCGGAGATATGGTATATGATACCGGCATGTAGAAGCCTAACAATCTCCTTTTCACCACCTCCATCATTATGGGATTTAGCCTCCGCTACGGCTCAATTGAGGAGGCTTGCTCATCCTCAAGCAATATTCTGTGTGAGCAGAGGCCTAAGCTAACCCCTTTTAAATCTTCAATTGCATATCCAAAAATGCCCTTAAACCTTTTTAAAACATTAAGAAGTTTGGTCATCTGGTCTTCAGGCAGCGAAGAGTTCACTATGACCGGCAGGGTCGAGTTCGTCCCCAAATATTCATACTTTAGTCCCGGGGGTAACTCTTTCATCTCAACTTCATGAGGCCCCGACGCATACTTCTCAAGCTGAGCATCCTCTAGCGAAAGGATTTCTTCGTGGATCTCTCAAAAGCCAACGTTCGGAACTTCACTCCCAACCGTGGTTCCACGTGGTAAACCCTCGTAAGGTATCGCGGGGGCAACCGATGAAGGCACCGGGTCTTTCTCAAGCTTATAGTAATTCTCGGGGAAGAAAGCTTCGACGTGAAAACAGGTTTCAATGGTCGAAGATTCCCCACCATTGATCCCAGCTTCCTCATTGCCCCAAGATCCGGGATGCTCGATAAAAGTCTGTAAGGTATAGATCGGCCCCTGTCCAACGCAACCGACAGACTCTGCCTGGTGGTTCTCCCGACCGGGCTCTGTGAACAATTCTTCTCCCTCGAGTCTGGAACTGGGCATGTCGATACACGCCACATCATCAGGGGGAAGGAGAGTTGTCGTGACTGGATCCTGCTGCATATCAAGATACCATCTCTGATTTTCCACAGCGGTAGACAGAAGGGTTAGAATATTCGAAGCATTTAGGGATTCCGCCAAGGTTTGTGCCAAGCAGTGGATGTAGTGCGAATGATCCCAGATATCACCCGAAATGGCATACAACATCCTCGTCATGGGGCAGAGAACCTATAAGAAAGGAGAGATAGAACTGCACAAATAGCAAACACGTCAAAAGAACGGGTTGCATAAACGGGAGGCGAATGTAGCGACAGCAGCACGGCGACTCAGTCAATCAGTTCTATATAACTACTATTTACAATATGTACAAGTGAAATCAAAAAGTGTAGAGTGCGAAAATTATCGTGAGATAGGGATTAGAGCTAGACACAAGGGTTCATGAAATCTTAAAATAACTAGCATGTTGCTTCCCCGCTTATGCTTGACGTCCCCCGCTTATGCGTGTTTGATGTGTGCAATAATATGATTGGGGGCGTGAGATTTAAATATTTGTAACCGCAAGCGCACGGTGTTGTAGTGTGGCTTGGGGGTCGAACTCAGGGAGGCGTGGATGTGCTTGTGTCAAGGAGGATCAAATTCACCCCATGGGCGAGCTAGCCCGAATCGGATGATGGGTTGTCACGAAAAATAGAATGCAAGGGATAAACAATATAAAGGAAAAACCCAGGATTTTGGTTTCCACCCTATCATGCGATTCTCGCCGATACGGCCTACGGGTATGATAGTGATCGGAATTAGGGTCTAATGGTGAGACATTGCCTCTGAAAGTGGTACCAGCGTCCCATGGGCCCGATATTCCGGTCGGTGCCCAGGATGATACGCCGGACTTCCCGGGTTCGGTCAGTGGGCACTCCCGTGTCCATTAACACTGACCGACTCCGGGAGCACTAAGCTCGCAATGATAACTCCCAACGTCTCACCCTGCCGCTCCCGCGCGCAAGGATTCGACGTCTATGCTAAGGGCGTGAGCTATGGCTAGGGAGTCAACCGACAAGTTTATTCCCTCTTGGCCCAATGGTCAAAGGCGGTCTTTTTCCCGCCGATGACAGTAAAACACCCCGCGTAACCGGTAGATTCCTAATCCCTATCGATTTCCTAGCCCTATGGATGCATCGGGGAGAAACCACGAAGGGGTTTCCACCAAAATCCCAGATTTGGGAACTACTCACACATATTTAGTAAAAATCGATCTAAAGCAAAATCAACCGTAAAAATCATGATCAGGCGATTGAAAAGCAGTAAGAGCAATGCTAATAACACTATATTAAAGTTTGACAAAGATCGGAAAACTTACAAATATCAGAAAAATTACAGCCGTCAAGAGAGAGAAAAAACAGCAAAAAATAACAACTCCCGTTTCTGGAAAACCTAGGGGTCATATATATAGAATACGAAATCACCTGATCGGGTGAAAAGTCACCCGATCGGGGGACCTGCTTCGTTTCTTCGGCAGCGCAGAATAGGACTTCACCCGGTCACCACGGCACGGTCGGTTGAGGGTTGAAGTTGATCGGTTCGATCTTCGTGTCGTCGGGTGAACCGGTCGGTTGATCTCTCCGTGGCGTGGCTTCGGAGAATCGGCTACAGGTGAACCGATCGGGTGAAAGTCACCCGATCGGTTGGCATTCATCATCAGAATTCCAGAGAGTTGGGGCGTTTGAACCGGTCACTGAACCGACCGGGTGACTTCTTGGCCGCTCCAACTTGTGTCCAGGTGGTGCACGCGTGCATCACCCGATCGGTTGGAAATGACCAACCGGTCGGGTGAGGGGCTAAAAGATGCGATCTTCATCGTTTGACCCCCTGGATCACTCGTGACTCCCCCCGTTGCTCCGGGGACTCATGATATCATTGTTTTATGTCCCCTATGCCAGTAAACTCCTGCAAAATACAAAAAACACAGAAAAGTTAAATAAAACAAGAAAACACGAGAAAACGAATACAAGACGACGGTAAATAACGGGAAAACACGGAAGAAAACGTGCGCAAATATATGAAATATAAACGCACGTCACTTGGTTGTCATCTCAGATTTCATGTCAATCATCACATGCCACAATGACTTAGAAAGTAAATCACATGCAATCACAGAGATTTCATATTCTTACATAAAAACGAAGTACTTAAGTTTTAGAGATGAATAATACGGATCTCTCTAGCGCTCATGCAATCCATCTATATCCCCTTTATATACTTCATAGTGTCATAATATACAGGACAATGGACACACACTTTTCAATCAAAAGCTTATAAATGAAGCATAGAAATTCTCATCCAAGGCAAGCAATATAGAATAGAATAGTGCCTAGAAACACACGTGCTCATATCAAGTCATTGGAAGTCCTCGCATCCCAGTTTATCGTCAAGTTTCTAGATTATCGAACCTGTCCGTTCATGCACAATATCCACTCTAATACGTTAAACTCACTCTTTTGATTAATGGATATCCCCCAAGATTGTTTGTAGCTCGGTATACTAAATCTTTGATATGATTTTTGAAGTAGGAATTTTTTTTGGCTTTGATTTTCCAAAATAGTTTGTATGCTCCAAGAAGTTGAACTTTGACAATTTTGGAATTGAAATTTGACTTCGTTTTTGTAGTAGCTTTTTAATCTTTGCACTTTGCAATCCTTTGGATTTTTGGCTCATTGGCTCTTTTGCTTTTAAGTCATTCACTTTTAAATTTGATTTTCTTTTGAATTTTGGAACAAATCATAAGGTGTAAGGAATTTTGGAAATTTGTTATAGTAAAAACAATATCAAGGAAAATCCAAAGACATGGTAGAGAATAAAAGATTTAGTGGAGAAAGAATGTTTGAATATCACTCGGTTCACTCATATTTTCATATATGTGCACGAACGGTTCAGAAAGATAATTCTTCAACTATACTCTATCATGAGACAGATTATTCATAATCATATGAATAAGCCATATAGTCAAGCTATCGAGTTTCACAACAAGCATGCAATAAGAGAAATGAATAAGATATCAAAGCATGGCTTCAGTTATGCTAATGATGCGTCAATCTTGGTGTGTTTCCTTTGAAAGGATACTATGCACTAATCCATATAGTCAGATTCAACAAATTTGAATAATTCAAACTATAGAGATATCAAAAGAATGTTACTTAATCACTTATAACAGATTAAGAATATGAGATTTCTATAATAGTATGGCATGGAGAAAGTGTTGTGACAGCAGTGAAAGTATAAGATATATCATCACAGAGTATTCACCTAGAAGAAGAAAGAAAAGAAAATGGAGAAATAGAATAAAAATGACATGCAAGCACACAAAAATGAGAAAAGCATGATGATTCTAAAAAAGAAAAAAATTGGGTGAAAAATGGGAGTAAAAGGTGAAATAAAACGAAATATAATGCTATAGAGCTCGTCCCCCAAGATAAACACAGCAATATCCTCACTGCTGAGAACACGCGCGTAGAGGTGGAGAATGATGCTAAGGGTGGGCGGTGTGGGATAAAGTAATATAAAAGAAAATCCTAGAAATAAGAAAAGAGAGTGCAAATGCATGAGCCTAATGTATCTAAATGCAATCATGCAAATGATGATGATGATGATGTGACACATCAAAATGCGTCTCCCCCAAGTTATACGAAACTGGGCCCCATGAGGACAGTTGTGCACCAAAAATAACAGGGTGAGAGTGGATACGGCGAGACGAGAGATCAAGCAGCACCACTAGTTATGAGGTTGGGTAAGATAAAACATATGAAGAGATGGAGCGAGAGTACCAAATTGGTGATGTCATGTGGAAGAGCATATGGTGAGAGTGTGAGTCTCTTACACGCCAATCGGCTCGCCTGCCGTGTAGGACTTCAATCTTTGCACATTAACGTTGAACGGCCCATACTTTTCCCCTTCAATCTCCACAGATCCACTTGGGAATACCGGAAGGACTTTAAACGGGCCGTACCATCGAGATTTCAACTTACCTGGAAAGAGTCGCAGTCTGGAGTTAAAGAGGAGTACTTGATCTACTACATCGAAACGCTTTACAGTGATCAGTTTTTCGTGATAAATTTTAGTCTTCTCCTTATATATCCTGGCGTTTTCATAGGCATTCCTCCTAAGCTCTTCTAATTCATTGATATCCAGGAGGCAAAGCAATCCTACACTTTTATAATCGTAGTTGAGCTTTTTGATGGTCCAAAAAGCTCTGTGCTCCAGTTCTATTGGTAGGTGGCATGATTTTCCATTAATTGATGTGTCCATATTTTACATACATTTATCGCATCATTTCATGCCATTTTAGTCGCTCAAAACTCATATTTGTCGCCTATTTGATTGTGTATCGTATTATATCACTTTCGGAGCTTTATTCTCATTTTCAGGAGTTTTGAAGCGATTTGGAGCAAATTGGTGTTATGGACACATCCGAGATCGCCAGAGCATCCATAGTGTCGTACACTAGGTGTTTGGTGAGGTGAAGAAGGAGATTGGAGGAGAGGAGGAGAAGAGAAGGAGAAGAGAGCTCAAATGAACAATAGCCTGTTTTTCCCAGACTGCTCGGTCGAGCTGCTTAGCATAAGACCGAGCAGACACGCAGAATCAAGAAGCTGAACAGATACGCTCTACTCGACCGAGTAGAGCAGCAACTCAATCGGGCCAACTCGGCCATCAACGAATTATTTCCACACTTAGCCAAATTTCGAGAGCCCAATGCCACTCGATCGATTTGATCTACTGCTCGACCAAGCAGAGCTGCTACTCGACTGAGCTCAAACCAAATAGAACGATGATTTTGAATACTTTTCAAACCTACTGTAGCTTGATCGAGCATGAAGGCTACTCGACCGAGCGTAACCGCACTCAGTCGTGTAAGGCAAGCACCTAGATTTTCAGACAGCCTCTCACTGTTTTTAGATCTTTTATCATTCTACTAGGCAAAGTATTTTTCTCATATTTTTTCTGGATCGTAGAGTTCATGATGGCTCCAACACTGCCAATAACGTGTCAGTCGGAGGTTAGATAAATTCTACAGAAATTCTTCAAGATGGTAATGCAGTGCTGAAATCTGCACTCGACCAAGTGCAGTTTCTACTCGGTCCGAGTTAGCTGGGGTCCACCAATAAGTTGCGGCCAGAGACAGATTTGGGCCGAATTTCAAAGGGGCATTGCTGGGGTTTTCTAGGGTTATTTGCTAGGCTCATGGGACTATATATATGTACTGTTGCTGTCATTTAGATGAACAAACCCCCCTTTGGGGATCCATTTTATTTTTTCTTTGGAGCTTCGTGGAGACTCTTTTAGGAGTTAGGCCATGCCATAGGTTCCTCCCTTGTATCAAGCTAAGTATTTTTGTTTCTTAATTTTATTTTGATGTTTTCTTCGATGCTAGCAAAGAATTCTATTGATATCATATTATTTGGTATGATTGAGTAGTTATGTTGCTAGGGCTAGGTTGATTCCTATTGCTAGGGCATTATATTTGTTGGGGATGGTGATCCAAGATATTGGCACCAAATCCATCTTGATATGGGAATTCTTTGATTGTTTGGACTTAGCTTATGGAATGGATTCTACCACGATTAGTTCTAGGAATTGACAACCCTAGAATCCTTGAATTGACAACTGTTGGTGGTCGATGAACTCACCCAAGGATAAACCCAATAATCAAGGGTATTCCGTAGCAAGATGATCCACGATGGTGGCATCGATGCGATCCAAGATATTGGCGCCACTACCACGTAGCTAGGAATCGAGGGAGCCGTAGAGTTATGTTGTGGTTTGCTATCATCGGGAGTGATGGGAATTCGATGGACGCGGTGATCCACGATAGTGGCACTCGTCCTTAGAAGTCCCCTCACGTCCGAATATGGCTGTAACGTCGTCAATCTAGGTGTGGTAATCCACGATAGTGTCACTAACCTTAGTCTTCGTTACACCCCTATATTGCTTACTAGGTGATCCACGATAGTGGCACCGAAGTATAGAGCCTGCACAACATATTATCGATTCGTCGGACGATTCAATCCCTAGACACATATGAGCTTCATTCCTTGCCCGAAGCAGTAGTGAGGATACTGAACCCCTAGTGAAATTTCTCGCATCTATTTTCTCTTTGTTTTTTTTTATTTATTTCTTTGTTGAGTCATTTGTTTGTGACATCGATTGACACGACATTCGCATCTATCACCATCATGACACTCCATAATCAATAACCACCAATAAAACTCGCTGTCTAACCAACCTAGGAGTATATAGGTAGTATCGCACCACCTCCCCATGTTCGATACCCGCTCACCGCTATAACGTGTGCTTGCGGTAAAATGACATCGTTTTCGGAGCTTAATTCCAAGTCGATCAAGTTTTTGGCGCCGTTGCCAGGGAAGGCGTTCCACCATATTATCTATTTATCACAATTAGGTTGATTAGATTGCAAAAAAAACAAATAAACAAACAAAAGAAGAAAGAGAGATTTTTCCCGCAACATGCTTTATCATTATTTCTATCTTCTTGTACCACTGATATCTTTTCCAGTTTGTTTGATTTTGACTATTCAGGGACAAGGGAGCAATTTTGGCATTATTCAGGCAATGATTATTACGCACAGTATGAGGCTCCAATGGAAGAATGCGAACATTATTCACATGACCCATACTATCAGATGGAAGGATATTATTACTATTCAGAGTGCTATGCCTACTGCGAGTCTTGTGACAAGGAGGGACACATGCCCTACGAAAGCCACGTCTGTTTCTTGAGTCCTGACCATCCCCTCAAATTGGCGCTCGCATGGTTTGAGGAGAGCAAGGCAGCTATTCTACTTTAAAGTAAGGAACTATGAGCTAAGTTGAAAGATATCAACAAGAATCTTAGAGACATTGCTGCTTACACCTCTAGGAGATAACGACACCAGGCACCGATGAGAGAACTATGATAAGACACTCGGAAGGTGTTACTGCAGAGCCGGGTTGCACTGTCGTCGCTCCCCCACCCACCGATATAGCTAGTTCATACGATGAGTGGATGGACGAAGAGGATTCAGATGGAGAAGACATTGATGTTATTTACCTCGTGCCGGATGACATATACGACACATCCAAGGGTGACACATCTACTTCCATACCTAGAGAGCCTAAGGATACTTTAGCATCCCACTTGTCCCCCTACCAAACACCTGAGCCCACAGTGCCACATGCACCTATTATTGAGAAGACCAAGCAACGCCATCGGGTGCCTCAAGTTCCATGACGGAAACGAAGAAGGACGCATAAAAGGAGAAGATTAAGTTTACATTGCCATCTATACCTGAGCAACCTGAGGAGGATATCCACGTTCAGCTTGAGGGAGGTATTATGCGCTTTGATATTGCCACCTCTGACAAGACAACGTCACCTAGCACTGTGGAGTCAGCTTGTGCCATCGTCACTCCCCCTTGCCATCCACATTAGTCAGAGCAGCCTATACCATCAGAGGATATTATTAAGGAGGTTGTGCCTACATTGTCGGAGCATGCTTTTGAGGAGGCCTTACACACGGAGCCAGAGCTTGTCACTGAGAATGTCATGCATTGGGACGAGGACACAGCAATTCATAAGGATCCCAAGCATCACCCTCCACTATTAGATCTTCCGCAGCCACCCCACCCATCCACTATTAAATCTTATGGCTCCCATTATGGGAGATCTCGTTATCCCCTCATTTCTTATGTTTGATTCCCCTCCCGTGTATGATGTTTACTATGTTCATATTCTGATAACTCATTTTGCCTTTTGCAGGATACACATACATATGATCAAGAGGCACGATGGGACGTATACGAGGAGGAGAGCGAGGAGTTAGCACCCATGGACACATATGAATATGATCAGGAGGTGCGTTGGGACAAGTCTGACGATGATGGGGAGTTACCTGATGAGACCCATGCTTATATGCCAGAGTTACCTGAAGAATTTGAGGCGAACAATTAGGAGTTGGTCGACGTGGTGCACGAGAGTAGAGATTTATTTCCAGGGAAGTGTTGTCAACCATTCTTAATTTTAAATATTTTCTTTGATGACCTTCTTTGGAATACATTTATTTTGGGAAAAAATTATCCACATCAGCTTGATGCAGCTTATCCCGTGTAGGGTACAGGTGGAATCCTTGGAAAGATGCTAGGAGCCGCATTGATGGAATCTGATGGAGTCCGTGGACACACGCACCTGGCGAAACCACGGAAGGAGCAGTTGGAGCAGTTGCATGCAACAAAGATACTGGATCCGCTTTTGAAACATGTGATATCAATCCAGGTGTAGTATTTTTATGCTTTCAATAAACACAAATCCTCTCGACAACGAGATGACCGTATAGGTTTATTGCTTTCTTAGTTTAGATATCTTGAATAAAAACCTCATATGTCATCAACACAAATATTTTACACCCCAAACCCATTATATTATTTGACTGCCATCTTCACATTTTGATATGTCCCACCATTTTGCTCACCACCATCGAGCATTTCCTTCAAGTGAAATCTTACTTTCTTATTCGTTTGACTTGATCTTGCTTAGCAAAGCCGTGACATGTTTGATCGAGTCATTTGAATAGGATTTTTTGGTTTAAGCTTGGGAGAAAGAGCTCCTATGCATCATTGCATATGCATGTAGTTGCATTAGGATTTCATGTTATTCATATCATCATTTTTTCATTCACACCCCTCACATTTATCGTTGCTCATCATAATTACTTTTTATGATCACATTGAGGACAATGTGAAGTTTAAGCTTGGGGAAGTGCATTTCCATGCCATTTAGATGCATTAGTTCCATTTTTACTCTATTTTAGATTTTGCATCATTTTTTCGTTTTTCCCATCTTATTTTCCTTTTATGTGAGTTCATACATCATATTGTGTGCTTTCTTTCTTTTCTTTCTATTCTTTTATTATTATTTCTCTATTTTCTTTTGTTTCTTTTGCTAGTTGAATTCTTTGTGTTGTTATTTCTTATGTTTTCACCGCTCTCATAACGCTTATTTTTCATGACATGCTACTTAGAAAATTTCATAATCTTAATCCTGATAAGTACTTGAAAATATTCTTTTGATGATCTCTCTAATGCGAATTCATGAAAATTTTTGAAATTTAATGTGTAGTATAGTATTTAGTATGCTTTATTGGATGCACCAAGATTCACACATCATTAGCATATCTGAAGCACATCTTTTACATTCTTATTCGCATTCTTGTTGCATGCCTGATATGATTGAAAACTTTACTGCTTGACTTTACTACTCGTTGAAATGATTAAGAATATCCATGCTTATACATGAGTTTAGTTGATGTATTATCTTACTAAAATGTTTGTGCACACTTTTGAGTGAACCGAGTGCTATATATATTCCTTCTCCCCATATATATTTTATTCTCTACATGTCACTTGAGTTCACCTCTTAAGGCTACTTACACCGCATCCATTCCCAAAAATCCTATACAAAAGAAAATCTTGCTCCAAAAAGTACAAAAAGCCAAAAAAAGGAGCCAAAAATCAAAAAATACAAGTCCTATTGTTCCTACAAAAGTCCAAAAAGAAAAATGAGAAACAAAGTTTCAAAAGTTCAAAAATAAAAGAGATAAAAATTCTTAGTTTCATTATCTGGAGCCACAAAATAGTTGGGAAACCCAAAACAAATTCCACAATTATTTCCTTTGATGTGATGCCTCAAGTTAAGCTTAGGGGGGTGAATTCTTTTGACCAAATGAGTGAGCATGACATTAGAGTGGAGTTGTGCAACGAATGGGGAAGTTTGATAATACTAAAACGTAGCGAAATAAACTAGCTATGGAGATTTCTTATGATTTAATATGAGTGCATGAACGTCTTGACTCTTATTCTATTCTTTATTGCATGCCTAGTATGAATTTCCATGCTTCAGTTATAGCTTTTGATTGAAAAGTGTGTAACCAATGCTGTGTATATTTGATGCTTGAAACGTATGATGTGGATATAGGATGATTGTATGGAATCTCGAGGGATCCCTTTTATTCATCTTAAACTCTCAAGTACTTCATTTATATAAGATATGAAATCTCTATGGTAGTGTGTGATTCACTTTCTTAGTCGTTGTGTTATGTGGTGAACGGTGTGAGATCTGAGAGAATAATCTTACAGCCCTCTCTTCTTTGTGTTCTTTTTCGTTTCCTTATTTTTACCTCCTGATGAGCTTCGTATTCGTCTTCCTTGAGGATGAGTAAGAGGTAAGCTTGGGGGATTTTGATGTGTCCATATTTTACATACATTTATCGCATCATTTCACGCCATTTTAGTTGCTCAAAACTCATATTTGTCGCTCATTTCACTATTTATCGTATTATATCACTTTCGGAGCTTTATTCTCGTTTTTAGGAGTTTTGAAGCAATTTGGAGCAAATTGGAGTTATGGACACATCTGAGATCGCCAGAGCATCCATGGTGCTGCCTGCTAGGCATTTGATGAGGTGAAGAAGGAGATTGGAGGAGAGGTGGAGAAGAGAAGGAGAAGAGAGCTCAAATGAACAATAGCCTGTTTTTCCCAGACTGCTCGGTCGAGCTGCTCTGCACTCGACAGAGCAGACACACAGAATCAAGAAGATGAACAGATATGCTCTACTTGACTGAGTAGAGCAGCAACTCAGTCGGACCAACTAGGCCAGCGACGAATTATTTCCACACTTAGCCGAATTTCGAGAGCCCAAGGCCACTCGATCGAGTTGATCATCTGCTCGACCGAGCATAGCTGCTACTCAACAGAGCTCGAACCATACAGAACGATGATTTTGAAGACTTTTCAAACCTACTGTAGCTCGACTGAGCACAAAGGCTACTCGACCGAGCGCAACCGCACTCGGTCGAGTATGGCAAGCGCCTAGATTTTCAAATAGCCTCTCACTCCTTTTAGATCTTCTATCATTCCAGTCGACAAAGCATTATTCTCATATTTTTCCTGAATAATAGAGTTCATGACGGTTCCAACACCACTAAGAACGTGTCAATCGGAGGTCAGATGAATTCTACAGAAATTCTGTAAGATGGCATTGCAGTGCTGAAATCTACACTGGACCGAGTGCAGTTTCTTATCGGTCCTGGTCAGCTGGGGTCCACCAATAAGTTGTGGCCAGCGTCAGATTTGGGCCGAATGTCAGAGGGGTTTTGCTGGGGCTTTCTAGGGTTATTTTATAGGGTTCATATGGACTATATATATGTACTGTTGCCGTCATTGAGAGGAACCAACCCCCCTTTAGGGATCCATCTTATTTTTTCTTTGGAGCTTTATGGTGTCTCTTTTAAGAGTTAGGCTATGCCATAGGCCCCTCCCTTGTATCAAGCTACTTATTTTTGTTTCTTATTTGTATGTTGATGTTTTCTTTGATGCTAGCAATGAATTCTATTGATCTCATGTTATTTGCTATGCTTGAGTAGTTGTGTTGCTAGTGCTAGGTTGAATCCTATTGCTAGGGCATTATATTTGTTCGGGATGGTGATCCAAGATATTGGCACCAAATCCAATTTGATTTGGGAATTATTTGATTGTTTGGACTTAGCTTAGGGAATGGATTCTACCATGATTTGTTCTAGGATTTGACAACCCTAGAATCATTGAATTGACAACTCTTGGTGGTCGATGAACTCACCCCAAGGATAAACCCAATAATCAAAGGTATTTTATAGCGAGATGATCCATGACGGTGGCATCGGTGCGGTCCAAGATATTGGCACCGCTACCACGTAGCTAGGAATCGAGGGAGCCGTAAAGTTATGTTGTGCTTTGCTATCATCGGTAGTGATGGGAATTTGATGGACGTGGTGATCCTCGATAGTGGCACTCGTCCAGAGAAGTCCCATCATGTCTGAATAGGGTTGTAATGTCGTCAATCTAGGTGCGATGATCCACGATAGTGGCACCAACCTTAGTCTTCGTTACACCCCTATATTGCTTACTAGGTGATCCAACATAGTGGCACCGAAATATAGAGCCTGTACAACATATTATCGACTCGTCGGACGATTCAATCCCTAGACACGTATGAGCTTCATTTCATGCCCGAAGCAGTAGTGAGGATACCGAACCCCTAGTGACATTTCTCTCATCTGTTTATTCTTTGTTTAATTTATTTCTTTCTTCGTTGAGTCATTTGTTTGCGACATCGAGTGTCACGACCTTCGCATCCATCACCATCACGACACTCTGTAATCCATATCCACCAATAAAACTCGCAGTCTAACCAACCAAGGAGTAGATATGTAGTATAGCACTGCATCCCCGTGTTCGATACCCCCTCGTCGCTATACCGTTTGCTTGCGGTAAAACGACATCGTTTTCGGAGTTTAATTCCATGCTGATCACTAATCTGTAAAGGGTGGTACCGATGAGGGTCTTGAAAGCTGTGCGGTATGCCCTTATCGCATCTATCAGCTTCCGGGGAGCAGTCCTTCCTTGACGAGCTCACTGTCTTTTCAAGAATCATCTTTATCTCCATGTTGGAGATCTCTACTTGCCCGCTCGTCTACGGGTGATAGGCAAGCCCAACCTTATGATACACTGTATATTTCTTGAGTAAGGCTTCAAACTTCTTTTCAATAAAGTGACTGTCGTCGTCACTTATGACTGTCCTTGGCAGTTCGAAACGGGGGAAGATGATTTGTTAGAAAAATTTCGCTACGATCCTCACATCATTCGTCGGGGTAGCGATGGCCTCCATACATTTGGATACGTAGTCCACTGCTACCAGGATGTATTTGTTTCCATAGCTCGTGAGGAAGGGACCCATGAAATCGATCCCCCAACAGTCAAATAATTCGATCTCCAAACTGCCTTTAAGGGGCTTCGCATCCCTCCGTGTGATGTTTCCGGTCCTCTAGCACTTATCGCATCCTTTAATATAATCATTGATGTCCTTGAAAAGTGTTGGCCGGTACAACCTGCATTGGAGAATCTTTGCTATGGTTTTCGTTACTGCTGCATGGCCACTGTAAGGCTGATCATGGCAGTAAGAGATAACATAGGTGGCCTCTTCCTTGGGGACGTCTGATGATCCCGTCTGGGCATGATTTATAGAGAGAAGGTTCGTCCCAAAAGTAATGCTCGGCATCGCTTAAAAACATCCTCCGCTGGTAAGTGACTAATCCATGGGGCAAGATCCTACTCACCAGAAAATTGACTATGTCTGCGTACCATGGCATGTTGGCAGAATCGACTGCAAGAAACTACTCTCCAGCGAAGGAGCCATCAATAGGCAAACTGTCATCCTTGTCCGCACTAAGGAGCCATGAAAAATGGTCTACTACCACATACTCGGCACCCTTCTTGTCTTCGATTTTGACGTCAAATTCCTGAAGGAGGAGAACCCATCGTATCTATCAAGGTTTAGCATCCTTCTTGCTCAGCAGATATTTCAAGGCAGCATGATCTTTGTGGATTATGACTTTTGACCCCAAAAGATATTGTCAGAATTTCTCAATGGAATACACCACTGCTAGTAGTTCCTTCTCAGTGGTGGTGTGATTACTCTGGGCCTCATCCAGTGTCTTCCAGCATAGTAAATAGCATGCAACTTCCTTTCTTTCCTCTGGCCTAATACGACACCGACCACATGATCACTTGCGTCACACATTAATTCAAATGGCAAATTCAAGTCCGGTGGTTGGATGACTGGAGCAGAAATGAGAGCTTCTTTCAACCTGTTAAAAGCTTCAAAACATGCATCAGAAAAATTAAATGGCGTGCCTTTTGCAAGTAGCTCAGTTAGAGAACGCGCGATTTTCGAGAAATCCTTAATAAAACGGCGGTAAAAAATTGCATGACTGAGACAGCCTCGAATTCCCTTAAGGAATTTCCTTAATAACCTTGATTTTTGCCTTATTGACATGTATCCCCTTAGATGGAATGACATCACCAAGGATAACTCCCTCGGTTACCGTAAAATGTCATTTCTCCTTGTTCAGAGCAAGGCTGTGCTCACGGCATTGACCTAGGACCTTGGTTAGGTTTGCTAAGCAGGAATCGAACTCGGTGACATACACGGAGAAGTCGTCCATGAAGACCTCCATGATATCTTCGATAAAATCGGAGAAGATAGAAGTTATGCAGCTTTGAAAGGTAGCGGGTCCATTACATAACCCGAATATCATCCTTCGGTATGCAAATGTCCCATAAGGGCATGTGAAAGTGTAACGACTGGTTTTTCATGTGTTTGGGTTTTCGATGTTATATATGAGTATTATATGAGTCTTGGTGGATTTTCTCTTTACATGTGATTTTCCATCTCCGTAGCTTTCGATTTCGTTCGTATCGTCGTGACTTTCTAGCTTCCTTCCTTAGATCGTCGAGCTTGAGGTGAGTCACTCATGACGAGATTCTTATCGCTCATATCTTAGAGTATAAATCGATCCTAGAAGCCATAGAAATCTTCCCGAAGCTTCGTGCTTCGAATCGACACTTTTCGTGCACGTTAGTTGGTTCAAGAAGGAGAACCAACCGACTAGATCTCAATCTAGTCGGTCGGCAATCCTTAATGGACCGACTAGTGGGCTTTGATTATAATTCAAGAGTTACTGTTTATCTTTAGTCGGTCTAAGAACATCTTTCGACCGACTAGATTACAAACTAGTCGGTCAGCCATTGTTCTTCAACCGACTAGTTCATTGATCATTTTCCAAGCCGAGTTACTGTTTACTCTTAGTCGGTCTAAGAACACTCACCGACCGACTAGTTCTCAAACTAGTCGGTTGACAAGCCTTCACAGACCGACTAATTCAAAGTTCATTTTTCCTTCAGGAGTTACTGTTTTTTCTTAGTCGGTTACAGTTGAACGACCGACCGACTAGTTCCCAAACTAGTCGGCCAGCCACCCTTCTTTGACCGACTAATTCACCCAGAAACCCTCGGTTTGCCCTAGCTGCCACACGATTTTCTATATAAACCCCCAATCGTTTTCTTCTCTTCCCTTCTCCTGAACCTCATCCTTCCCCAAATCATCCCCCTTCATCCTCAAACCCTTCCTCCTTCATCCCAAGCCATTCCTTCATCCTCCCGAACCCCTCTCACCCTCATATTGCGCCAGCTATCTCCCCTCTAGCCGTCGGCCGACCTCAAACCCTCAAATCTCCCTTTCTCCAGTTTTCCCCGTCGTTCCAGATCTGAGTGGTAGTTCTCCCGGATCGTTCCCCTGTTGCCGTGGCGCCTTTCTTCCGCTACGCTTTCGGTTTGTGTTCTTCCTTTAATATTCTCATAACCCCCCATTATGATTTGTGAAACCCTAATAATAACGGATGTTGTTTGATGATTGTTTCTCCATGACAGCGATTCCCTTCCCCGTAGATTAGCGTTCGTGAGACGAACCTTCGTGATCGTCTGCCTCGGTGCTAGGCAAGTGAAACTTTCCACTTAGGGTTTTAGGCCATGCCTTAGGCCAATTGCTTGTAGTAGCGTAAAAGAGACTAGACAGTGAAATGATAGCTGCCTAGACGCCTATTTGATCTAGTTTGACAACGAAACTAGATCCGTCACCTCAAATGATCTAGCTTGACAACGAAGCGAGATCCAACCCTGTTAACTTGTTGTTCATGCAAATTAAACGGTCGTGTGTGATTCTTTAACTGTACGCCTTACTACATGCCATGTCATCCATGCATCTTTAACTGCCATGTTTAATTCAATTAACGGTACCCGAATATCTGTTCATGTCATTGCATTTTGCCTGTCACGTTTAATTCAATTAACGTTACGCGAATATGTGTTCATGTCATTGCATTTCGTCTGCCATGTCTAAATTCAATTAACGGTACGTGAATATCTGCTCATGTCATTGCATGTTGAACACTCATCATGATTGCGTAGCATCGCTACATATTAGTTTTACTTGTTACCGGCTAGGCACCCACCTTGCGTGGGCACAATCCTATGCCAAATACACTTTCTGGCTCGTGTTCCAGAAGACGATCTCAACACAGCCAGCGGGCAATAGGGCACTCGTTGAGTGATCCCTTGTACTTGATACTTGAACACAGCCTGCGGGCAATAGGGCACTCGTTGAGTGGTCCCTTGTACTTGATACTTGAACACAGCCTGCGGGCAATAGGGCACTCTTTGAGTGATCCCTTGTACTTGATACTTGAACACAGCCTGCGGGCAATAGGGCACTCGTTGAGTGATCCCTTGTACTTGATGCGTGAACACAGCCTGCGGGCAATAGGGCACTCATTGAGTGATCCCTTGTACTTGTTACTTGACATTACATGTCACAACTACCACTTGTTACTTGCTACTTGTACTTCACTTGTTACTTCCATACGATACTTACCATGCTATGCATCATACTTTAACTGCTAGGATGTTAGTTACCTTTCTTTCAGTTTCCTTGCACAAGTCTTTTTAGACTTGCTGACATGTGCCCCTCTCTCTTTTGGGTGTCACATGTTAGACTCAGAGCCAGAGCTTGTTGCAGAGGACGTTGTGTTTGCTGTGGAGGAGTCTTGTGGACACCGGTGACTTTGTTGAGTTTCCTTTATGTTTTAGGATTCCTGTTAGTTGTCGGTGAGTGGCACCTTTGTTTTGTATGTTGTACTTTGTTGTCATGTTGGGCCTTAGACTCTTTTCCCTTTAGCCTGGTGGCTTTTCTGTGATATTGTAATTCATTCAATGGATATTCAGAGATTTATCTTTTGTCTCTTTCCTTTATTGTTATTGTTGTTTCGTTTGCGTTGCAAGGACCTGCCATATGATAAATTTATACGCTTATCAGACTTGGAGTTTCACAGCTTCTAGTCTGAGCGGACCTTCTCACGTCTCGCCTCCACATTTTTGGGAAGCGGGGCGTGACAGGTTTTGTTGGTGGCCCATGTAGGTCCATTTGCAAATGTGAACTATCGGAACAACGATAATAATTAAAGAATGTCCATTAAATGAATTAGAACATCCAAATTATAAGCCTGGAATCTAGGATTTAGCGTTCCTATGACTTAGGTGGCTGGTAGACGTGTTAGAGCATCTGTCTCAGCTTAGTATGAAATCCATTAGATTCGGACCATAGTGAGACTTTGTTAGACATTTATGCTGGTTAGTTGGGGATCCTTGATTGTTAACTAGACTCCATGTTAGTGATTGATTTGATAGTCTTAGGAGTTACCCTAGTGGTTCCTGACTAGCTTTGACCATGATAGACTCCTAGAATTCTTTGGTTGTTCGCTTGGGTTAATCGATTTCGGACCAAGCTGAACTCATTACATTGCTGTCCAACTCCTTAGAGAGTCTTAGCGCTTAGTTCTCCAAATCTTTAGTTGGTTGACCGTAGGAGTTCCCCGTAGATTTTCCTGATTCATGTCCTAGAGAGTCTTAGCGCTTAGTTCTCCAATTCTTTATACCAACCCGTCCTTTTGGCAAATCCTTATTTTCCCCAAAAATATCTTCGATTTTCCTCCTTCGTTAAGTTTAAATTTGTTCGAAAACCTTCAATATATGTGTATTAGATTTCAGGCTCTTTCACTGATTTAAAATTTATTTGCTTTTTTAAACATCGGAACTCTTGTCGAGATTTTGATTAGTAGTTTATAATAATTTCCAGCCTATACTTAAGTATCGATATAAATGTCTTATCCCTTGTTCATATGCCAATATTATTCTGGACCATACTTCTATTTTTCCTAACTCGATTTATAATTTCCCTTCTTACTTATGCCATTAAAATGTTATTCAAAAAAAATCTCATCGTGCTTACTTTTAATATAGCTTTCGAGTCCCTTGGGATTTCAGCTTTCAGCAAGTCGTTTTTATGATCAACGCTTTCCATATTTCAATTTTTGTAAAAATTACTATTTCGTAACCATTCCCTGAACTAGACCCTTCATAAATCGACTTTAAAGTTTTAATACCAACTTGGTGAGTTTAAATATCCTTTTCTCTTCCCATACATACTTTCAAGATAATTTCTAAAATAGGACTTCGATTATATATATATATATATATATATATATATATATATATATATATATATATATATATATATATATATATATATATATATATCAGTACTACGTTCGTTTTGCTCGTACTTTAAGATCCTTGCATAAATCAGTTTCTATTGGCAAATCCGGATTCCTCTAGTCGATAAGGGTTATTTGGAATTTCTCTCCAGTTTTAAGACTTTGAAAAACTTTCAGCATGAGCTTAAAATTCTCTACAGTATATTTGATCTGATTTCATTCCTTGAATCTCGAAACTTTTTCCCAAAATTTTTAAAACTACTGCCGCATAACATTTTCTAACATATGCCCTATATGTTCGTGTAAATGATTTGCTTTTACTCGTGATAGCTTTTTATAAGCTAAATAAACCATTCCTCTTATTATATATACTCGACTCAAACTTATTTCGAACAACTCATTTTATCGACCGGTTTCGTACTCTTCATTTTAACTTATATCTTTTACGCACTGTTTTCCATGTATCATAATGGAGCATCATTACGTCATTACACGGCCGTTCTCATGCTTTTCGATCTTTCTATTCGTTACACTTTTGATTGCAGTTTCTTTCCTTTTGTCTAGCCAATAGAGCTTGTCGTCGCCCGTGTCAACCTTAGTATAGTTTGGTGGGCTCCATTAGTGTAATTTGTTGTGTTGTCGTAGTGTATTAAATTTCATGATGTATATGAAGTTGTTTGTGGTTGGTATTGGTATATTGTGTGTAGGTAGTTATGTATTAGTTGCATGAGTGTAAGTGTGATATACATATGATAGTAGGATTATAATGTTTGATTGGTATTACTCGTTTTTATGAGATGTCGTATGCGTGTATACCATGAGGTATACCCGACTACAGCATATCTTAACTAATGAATGAAGTAAGTGTATTGATGTGCCAATTATAGATGGATGGATATGGTATGAATATATGATACATGTATGTGACCATACGATGACATCATTTATTAGGGAGAGTATTGAAATTATTAGTGTGCTGATATCTGTATTATTATTATGGTATATAAGGTGATTGAACTATGTGGTATTACCTGATTAAATATTATGGGTGTTTGACCTTATGATATGTATATGGCCACGTTGGTAGATGTGTATGTATTGGAGTAGTATTGGTATATGTATGGATATTGTGTTATGTATATAGAATACTCTGCTATGATTTGAGTCTCACTCAAGCTTGAGTGGGTATACTCTATGTGCATTGGTGTATTGTATGTGGTTGGTGTATAGTGATGGATGATGTATGTATAATGTTTGGATTGTTTGGGCCTGGTTGTGTTACGCACACGATTGTGGGTGGATATACCAATATATAGTTATATGAGTTGGTCTTGTGGGTCTTGTGGTATAGTTATTCACTAAGGACTTGGTTGCGTGAATATATGCGTGCTAGCTAAAGCTAAGTGTGTATATGTGCTGAGTATATAGTGGTATATATGAATGTTACATTAGCGTGCGTGGATGTGCACCATGCACGGGTAAGTATGTGATAGTTATAGGAATTGGTGACTATGGTATGTGTGGTGTGTCGTGATTATAGTTATAGGACTATATATGAAGTGATAATATGGTGAATGTGTGCATGCATTTGACTGACAAAAAAAATTGTTGTGAAATTATAATGATGGTGAATGTATATTAGATATAGTGAACTTGTTTTAATAATGGTGTGGTGTGATTGCCCATGTTGATTGTTTGGTACTGGATGTATACTAGGAGATATAGGGATTAGTGTAATCTTATTGCCTCGATTATAGGTAGCTACCTAACGTAGAGTGTTACGATGGTATTTACTAAGTGTGAACTACTTAATTGGTTGTGAGTATATGGGCTAATGTTTGGTGCTAGGTAAGTAATAGCTATATAAGGGATGTATGTGTATATGTGTGTATGATGGAAATACGTGTATGCTTTTGACTGACTATGATAGGAATAAGTGTATGATATGCGTGAATATATATATGTTTACCTGTTGGTAGTGTTAATGTTTGATTACCTAGTGCGAATATAAGCACTTGTAATAACTATACCTGATTGAATGTGATATGATTGGGGTAGTTACTAGAGCGACTAGATATGTTAGAAAGTCCGAGGACGTACTTTATTTTAAGTTGGGGAGGATGTAACGACTGGTTTTTGATGTGTTTGGGTTTTCGATGTTATATATGAGTATTATATGAGTCTTGGTGGATTTTCTCTTTACATGTGATTTTCCATCTCCGTAGCTTTCGATTTCGTTCGTATCATCGTGACTTTCTAGCTTCCTTCCTTAGATCGTCGAGCTTGAGGTGAGTCACTCATGACGAGCTTCTTATCGCTTATATCTTAGAGTATAAATCGATCCTAGAAGCCATAGAAATCTTCCCGAAGCTTCGCACTTCGAATCAAAACTTTTCGTGCACGTTAGTTGGTTCAAGAAGGAGAACCAACCGACTAGATCTCAATCTAGTCAGTCGGCAATCCTTAATGGACCGACTAGTGGGCTTTGATTATAATTCAGGAGTTACTGTTTATCTTTAGTCGGTCTAAGAACATCTTTTGACCGACTAGATTACAAACTAGTCGGTCAGCCATTGTTCTTCAACCGACTAGTTCATTGATCATTTTCCCAGTCGAGTTACTGTTTACTCTTAGTCGGTCTATGAACACTCACCGACCGACTAGTTCTCAAACTAGTCGGTTGACAAGCCTTCACAGACCGACTAATTCAAAGTTCATTTTTCCATCACGAGTTACTGTTTTCTCTTAGTCGGTTACAGTTGAACGACCGACCGACTAGTTCCCAAACTAGTCGGTCAGCCACCCTTCTTTGACCGACTAATTCACCCAGAAACCCTAGGTTTGCCCTAGCCGCCACACGATTTTCTATATAAACCCCCAATCGTTTTCTTCTCTTCCCTCTCTTCTCCCGAACCTCCTCCTTCCCCAAATCATCCCCCTTCATCCTCAAACCCTTCCTCCTTCATCCCAAGCCATTCCTTCATCCTCCCGAACCCCTCTCACCCTCATATTACGCCGGCTATCTCCCCTCTAGCCGCTGACCAACCTCAAACCCTCAAATCTCCCTTTCTCCAGTTTTCCCCGTCGTTCCAGATCTGAGTGGTAGTTCTCCCGGATCATTTCCCCGTTGCCGTGGCGCTTTTCTTCCGCTACGCTTTCGGTTTGTGTTCTTCCTTTAATATTCTTATAACCCCCCATTATGATTTGTGAAACCCTAATAATAATGGATGTTGTTTGATGATTGTTTCTTCATGACAGCGATTCCCTTCCCCGTAGATTAGCGTTCGTGAGACGAACCTTCGTGATCGTCTGCCTCGGTGCTAGGCAAGTGAAACTTTCCACTTAGGGTTTTAGGCCATGCCTTAGGCCAATTGCTTGTAGTAGCGTAAAAGAGACTAGACAGTGAAATGATAGCTGCCTAGACGCCTATTTGATCTAGTTTGACAACGAAACTAGATCCGTCACCTCAAATGATCTAGCTTGACAACGAAGCGAGATCCAACCCTGTTAACTTGTTGTTCATGCAAATTAAACTGCCGTGTGTGATTCTTTAACTGTACACCTTACTACATGCCATGTCATCCATGCATCTTTAACTGCCATGTTTAATTCAATTAACGGTACGCGAATATCTGTTCATGTCATTGCATTTTGCATGTCACGTTTAATTCAATTAACGGTACGCGAATATCTGTTCATGTCATTGCATTTTGCCTGCCATGTCTAAATTCAATTAACGGTACGTGAATATCTGCTCATGTCATTGCATGTTGAACACTCATCGTGATTGCGTAGCATCGCTACATATTAGTGTTACTTGTTACCGGCTAGGCACCCACCTTGCGTGGGCACAATCCTATGCCAAATACACTTTCTGGCTCGTGTTCCAGAAGACGATCTCAACACAGCCTACGGGCAATAGGGCACTCGTTGAGTGATCCCTTGTACTTGATACTTGAACACAGCCTGCGGGCAATAGGGCACTCGTTGAGTGATCCCTTGTACTTGATACTTGAACACAGCCTGCGGGCAATAGGGCACTCGTTGAGTGATCCCTTGTACTTGATACTTGAACACAGCCTGCGGGCAATAGGGCACTCGTTAAGTGATCCCTTGTACTTGATGCGTGAACACAGCCTGCGGGTAATAGGGCACTCGTTGAGTGATCCCTTGTACTTGTTACTTGACATTACATGTCACAACTACCACTTGTTACTTGCTACTTGTACTTCACTTGTTACTTCCATACGATACTTGCCATGCTATGCATCATACTATAACTGCTAGGATGTTAGTTACCTTTCTTTCAGTTTCCTTGCACAAGTCTTTTTAGACTTGCTGACATGTGCCCTTCTCTCTTTTGGGTGTCACATGTTAGACTCAGAGCCAGAGCTTGTTGCAGAGGACGTTGTGTTTGCTGTGGAGGAGTCTTGTGGACACCGGTGACTTTGTTGAGTTTCCTTTATGTTTTAGGATTCCTGTTAGTTGTCGGTGCGCGGCACCTTTGTTTTGTATGTTGTACTTTGTTGGCCATGTTGGGCCTTAGACTCTTTTCCCTTTAGCCTGGTGGCTTTTCTGTGATATTGTAATTCATTCAATGGATATTCAGAGATTTATCTTTTGTCTCTTTCCTTTATTATTATTGTTGTTTCGTTTGCGTTGCAAGGACCTGCCATATGATAAATTTATACGCTTATCAGACTTGGAGTTTCACAGCTTCAAGTCTGAGCGGACCTTCTCACGTCTCGCCTCCACATTTTTGGGAAGCGGGGCGTGATAGAAAGTCATCTTCTCTTGGTCTTCTCTATGTAACGGTATTTGGAAAAACTCCGAATATCTGTCAAGGTAGCAAAAATAGTTATGCTTGGAAAGTCCATCAAGCATATGGTCGATGAATGGGAGAGGGAAGTGGTATTTTCCTGTGGCTTTGTTGAGTTTTCTATAGTTTATGCATAGCCGCCAGCCGGTAACGGTCCTAGTTGGTATCAACTCATTTTTTTCGTTTCTTATGACAGTCATGCACCCTTCTTAGGCACGACTTGGACAGGACTGACCCACTTGCTGTCTGAGATAGGATAAATAATATCTTCTTCGAGCAGTTTTAGAACCTCTTTTTAACACCCTATTTCAAGTTTGGGTTTACGCGTCTTTGGTGTTCTATGGAGATTAAACTATTATCTGTTTGATCCTGTAGATAGCAAACAACACTAGAAGGGGGGTTGAATAGTGTTGTATGAATTATAAAACTTTTTCGTTGATTAGTGACGTGTGTTTATATTTTATATATTCATGCATGTCTTCTCCGTAATTTTCCGTCGGTTTTCGTTATTTAGATTCCGTTCCTTTGTGTTTTTTAGTTCCTTTTTACTTTCGTTGTGTTTGTGTGCTTTTGCAGGATATTGCTAGTGCATGGGACATACAAGGCCAGCATCATGAGTCCCCGGAGTAACGGAAGGTGTCGCACGAGATCCTGAGAGCCAATCGTCAAGATAAACCATGTATCAACTCTCAACCGATCGGGTGGACAGATCCACCCGATCGGTTGAATCGGAGTGAAAAGTGTATATTTATACCCCCAAACTACCCCCATTTTGTGCTAAGAAGTATACTTAATCCTACCCTTTTGTGTGAATTTTCACCTTATGTTTCATTTTAGGGCTTACTCTCATTCTTGGCACACAATATGGATTTTATCGTCTTTATTGGCTTCCTAATATTTTTCATGTGCTCCTGGTATTGTTGTGATCTTATTGACAATTTTTGAGAATTATTTGAGCAATAGATTATTTTATATGATTATTGGGGGTCAATATTGCTTTATAATAGTCATTATATTAATTTTATAATCATATGGACTAATTTCTCCTTCTCATTTTTTTCAGGTACTCTTGGGAGTCTTGGGGATTTTTCAGAATTTTTTGGGAATTTTCTGAATCTCCTAGTTATTTTTCAGCAATTTTTGAAGGTGAGAGCTGTTTTAAAAACCAGAAAAACAAAAATTTCTTTGGGCGCCACGTGGCATGGACCGATGCCATTGTCTTATTGCGGCCCGCATCTGAGCGGGCCGCCGCTGTGTGAATTTTTTTTTAAAAAAATAAAACTTTTTTGTGGGCCGGCCCGCCTGGCCGGCCCACAAGCGCGCGCAGAAGCGAGAAGAGGGGCACGCGCTATGCGCGTGCCCCCAAAATTATTTTTCAACAGCGGCCGCTGCTTACGGGCACTGGGAGTTCGAGCGTGCCGAGTTTCGACCCGGCACCGCTCCTTTTAATTGCCCAGGCGCGCTCTAAATGGATTTGGCGGGTCGGGGAGCCTTAGACCCGACCCGCAATCACTTATTTGATGGCATGTGCGATTTTTTTTGAAGGCAGCTCGTTTTTTTGTGATTTTTTCAGCCAGCTTCTTCTCTATTGGGTTTTTGGGGCTTAGGTGACGAAGGAGGCCAGTAGACTTGGGGAGCTTGGAGGAGGTACCCAAGTGAGAGGGAAGCCTCATTTCTTGAGAGATTAGTGATCTCTTCCCTCTTTTCTTGTGTAATTTTTGATATCTCACTTTTGGATTGAACTTGGATGAATCTTTTGTGAATGAAATTTCCATCTTGTTTGCTATGATTGTGTAGTGTTGATTTGATGTGGGTTGTGAATCATGATGATGGGTTGTTAATTCATGCTTTAATTTCCTCTTGCCAATTTCATTGTTGATGTTGGATGTATTATTAGGGCACATTTTCATTGGTAAAGACCCGAAAGGGCACAATTCAAGATGAATCCATGTTCCTAATTTGATTAGTGCCATGATAATACATCCATCCCTATTGCTAATTGTTGTGTTCTTTAAAGCTAAATTTTCCGATTGAGTGTCCTTAGTCGGATAATCAATTGAGTTATTTGCGGTAATTAGAGCTTGATTAACACCAACCTTAGTGAGCCCACAACCAATACTCCGTGCCTTGCTACCCTAAATCCCCATTTGGTTCTCTAACCCTACCCAATTAGGATAGGATTGTAGATTCCTCACAGTTTCACCACACGTTTTCCCACTCATCCACAGTTAGTTGAGGTGGTTGTTTCACGCTATTTCCTTTCTTTATCGATCAAGTTTATGAATATAGAACGACTTGACCCTGTGAGCCGACCCGATACTCATTGGTTATTTTTATTGCATTGACACTCTTACGCTTGGGAGTGGAAGGCGTGCTCCGTGCGCGTCCTTCCAGTTCAACCAATTGGCGCCGTTGCCGGGGACAACGGTTTCTATTATTTGCATTTTTTTATTGATTTTGAAAGTTTAGTGTGATACTTCTATCTCTTAGTGTTGTGTCTTTCCATTTTATTTATTTTCCACTTATTGAGTCGTTTAGTTGTTTATTTTCATTTTCTTGAGAAATTTTTTATACAAAAAAATGGCATCATCTTCAGATTTTTCGGACATTGATTTAGAGGATATCCCACTTCCACCATACTTTCATGGTTCGGAGTGGGAGAACCCTCATTTACATATTAAAAAATTTGAAGAATGGATGTATTCATGTCTTGTTAGGAATATCTATGATGATTGCATATACTTTAGATTTTTTTCCCTCTACTTTGCAAGATGATGCTAGATTGTGGTATGATTCATTGTCTCTAGACTCACATTTTACTTGCTTGTCATTTCAGGCTGAATTTCTCCGAGTGTTTTTGCCTATTTTCTTGGAGCAGGTACAGGGGCGGCAGGCCATGGAGCAGTACATAGAGAACTTTATCCAAGCTGAGTGGGAGGCCTACAATCAGGCTTGGCAGAGGTTCACTGATTTGGTGCTTGCGTGCCCACACCAGAGCTTTCACGAGGATCATCTCCTGCAGATATTTTATACAGGATTATCGCCATCTGGGCGAGATTTCGTGCAGATGAGCTGCGGTGGGCAGTTCTGTGATTATTCGACCGAGGATTCATGGTGTTACCTGAGGGACCTTGTAGAGTATGAGGAGACAATCCAGCAGGTCCAAGACCACCTTGAGGAGCCAGCTGAGGGCTCATTTCAATGTGACCCTATGGAATACCAAGAGAAACATGTGAAGAGGGTGCATTGGGGCCAAGTGTAGGAATTTAAGCACATATATTTTGAGGAGTCAGAGGAGATGGATGATGGTGTGCGTGTCGACCACGATGGTGACACGATGCATTTTCACTGTGAGGTTGAGGATGAAGCGGATGTGCATGATGCCCAAGAGCAGATTGAGGACACCATGGAGCCTGAGCCATAGTCTACTTCAGAGTTAGCTTTGCAGGTCGAGTCAGTTGAGTACTTAGGGAGGACGACTGAGATGACCTATTTCTGGGATGACGAGGATGATGCTGCTTGGATATGCCCGAGACGAGTCTACCTCCAGTCCTGTCACAGATGTCACTTCCCTCGCCTCAGGATGCGCACTTGCCAGTCATCGAGGAGGTTTGTTAGGAGCAGTTACAAGTTATGGGGAGTGCCGCAGAGATTGTTGATGCTGATATTGATGTCGAGGAAGTGGATAGCGACGGAGATTGCGACATGGTATATATTGAGCCTGAGCTCACTCCTACTCCAGTTTTCTCTCTGCAGCCACTTCCACCTCCTCCTGAGGCCACGCATCATCCCGAGCCTAGCATCACATTTCAGGGAAGTTCCCATCTTTCTTTTCCCTCCACCTCCGAATCAAATTATTTAATTCCATATCGTAATGATTAGGATTGTCGTCATTTGATCGTGAATTCATTTATTCATTTTGACGACACATTTTGGCAAGCTTTTCACTTGGATGGGCGCTCTCGCCCAATTATTTTTGAGACGACCTATCTCCCTCATTTGGCAGGAACCCATCATAAGGAGATGCTTGGGGTTGTGTTGCTTGCCACTAATACCTGTAATGGGGGTAGGTCATTGGACGTGGCGATGCTCGCGGAGGAGCATAAGGATATGATCGAGCAGTTGCCACCACCGTTATACATTCGAGATCCGCCGTTTGCTAAGGCGTATTCTTTCCAATAGTGTAAATAAATAAATATTTTACTTTAGTGCTTTCGTGTGCTTTTCTTTTCTTTTCTAGGATCTTTTGCCGAGATCTAATACTCTCCCAACATTGAGGACAGTGTTTATTTTAAGTTGGGGGAGAGTGTTAGAATCTTTAGATTTATTAGGGTTTTGATGTTAGCGTAAAATTTTTTTTGAGATACCTCCATTTTGTTGTCACTCTTTATTGCATATCATATTTGGCGTCCTTGTCCATACGACGTTTGCTTTGTGCTTAGTCCCTACATGCTTAATGACATGCAAGTTTTCGGATTATCATTTTGGTATCAAATTCATAAATGTTTGATTAGCATGGTTTAATTCTTTTCCAATTTGGATTCATATGCAAATATGCCATGTATGGAACTACATTATATGTCGTGATATCTCTTTGAAATAATTTTGGAATAGTTTGGTGTAAGTGATTGCATGATTTGGGATGAATGGTGTAGTTTTTAATTGGATTGGATGTGGCCATATGGTGCATGTTTTGTTTTCCTCTTAAGGAGTGGTTGGATGAGTTGATAATTCATGTTTAGAATGAGAAAGAGAGTATATAAGTGAATGGTTTTCCTAATCAAATTGAGTAGCCGGTGCCCCACGAAACATTGGGAAGGACGCCAAAAATGAGATTTAGGGGATCATTCCATCCCTTTGCCTATATAGCGTTATCGCGTGTAGTCAAAAGGTGGCCGTGTTTGCATTTCATAGCGTTATCGCGTGAATGAAAAACATAAATATCAAAAAAGGAAGGAAAAAATGAATGAATAAATGAAATAATAAGCAACATGAGTGATGTAATCTCATCTCCCACAACTTAGAGGAATTTCTTTTGTATTGGTCATTTCCATGAAAATTGGAAATTTTGTCATTTGCGATATATCCTAATGAATGTGATACGGGCTTATTACCTTACTTTTCTTTAAATTTGATTGATGAAAATGTCATTTGTTGTTTACTTTCATACATTGGGTATATTGTCTTTGAAATCAATTGGAAATACCATTTTGGGGTATGCCATTAGGATATTGTGAGTTGGTGCATGTTTTTCCCTTTAATCCGAATTTATTCCATATTTTGCTAGGGACTAGCAAAAAGCTAGTTGGGGGTGTGATTCGGAGTGAAAAGTGTATATTTATACCCCCTAACTACCCCCATTTTGTGCTAAGAATTATACTTAATTTTGCCCTTTTGTGTGAATTTTCACCTTATGTTTCATTTTAGGGCTTACTCTCATTCTTGGCACACAATATGGATTTTATCGTCTTTATTGGCTTCCTAATATTTTTCATATGCTCCTGGTATTGTTGTGATCTTATTGACAATTTTTAAGAGTTATTTGAGGAATAGATTATTTTATATGGTTATTGGGGGTCAATATTGCTTTATAATAGTCATTATATTAATTTTATAATCATATGGACTAATTTCTCCTTCTCATATTTTTCGGCCACTGTTGGGAGTCTTAGGGATTTTCCAGATTTTTTGGGAATTTTCTGAACCTCCTAGTTATTTTTCAGCAATTTTTGAAGGTGAGAGCTGTTTTAAAAACCAGAAAAACAAAAATTTCTTTGGGCGCCACGTGGCATGGACCGACTCCATTGTTTTATTGCGGCCCACATCTGAGCGGGCCGCCGCTGTGTGTAATGTTTTTTTTAAAAATAAAACTTTTTTGTGGGCCGGCCCGCCTGGCCGGCCCACAAGCGCGCGCAGAAGCGAGAAGAGGGGCACGCGCTATGCGCGTGCCCCCAAAATTATTTTTCAGCAGCGCCCGCTGCTTGCGGGCTCTGGGAGTTCGAGCGGGCCGGGTTTCAACCCGACCCCGCTCCTTTTAATTGCCCAGGCACGCGCTAAATGGATTTGGCGGGTCGGGGAGCCCTAGACCCGACCCGCAATCACTTATTTGATGGCATGTGCGTTTTTTTGAAGGCAGCTCGTTTTTTTTGTTATTTTTTCGGCCAGCTTCTTCTCTATTGGGTTTTTAGGGCTTGGGTGAGGAAGGAGGCCATTGGAGCTTGGGGAGCTTGGAGGAGGTGCCCAAGTGAGAGGGAAGCCTCATTTCTTAAGAGATTGGTGATCTCTTTCCTCTTTTCTTGTGTAATTTTTGATATCTCACTTTTGGATTGAACTTGGATGAATCTTTTGAATGAAATTTCCATCTTATTTGCTATGATTGTTTAGTGTTGATTTGATGTGGGTTGTGATTCATGATGAGGGGTTGTTAATTCTTGCCTTAATTTCCTCTTGTCCAATTTCATTGTTGATGTTGGATGTATAATTAGGGCACATTTTCATTGGTAAAGAACTGAAAGGGCACAATTCGAGATGAATCCATGTTCCTAATTTGATTAGTGTCATTATAATACATCCATCCCTATGGCTAATTGTAGTGTTCTTTAAAGCTAAATTTTCCGATTGAGTGTCCTTAGCCGGATAATCAATTGAGTTATTTGCGGTAATTAGAGCTTGATTAACACCAATCTTAGTGAACCCACAACCCATACTCCTTGCCTTGCTACCCTAAATCCCCATTTGGTTCTCTAACCCTACCCACTTAGGATAGGATTGTAGATTCCTCACAGTTTCACCACACGTTTTCCCACTCATTCACCGTTAGTTGAGGTGGTTGTTTCATGCTATTTCCTTTCTTTATCGATCAATTTTGTGAATATATAACGACTTGTGCCTGTGATCCGACCCGGTACTCACCGGTTATTTTTATTGCATTGGCACTCCTACGCTTGGGAGTGGAAGGCGTGCTCCGTGCGCGTCCTTCCCATTTGACCATCGGTTCATGTGTCCGTATCAGTCCCGAGGAAGAGGCAGATCCACCCGATCGGTTCAGTGATCGGGTGGATGTGACACAGAACGTTATTTTGAGAGCCAAAGTTCACCCGGTCGGTTGACTTGTCAACTGATCGGGTCACTTGTAGCTGATGCTTCGCATGCTCAAGAAGTCGAGACCTCACCCGATCGGTTCAGTGATCAGGTGAGATTTATCAGAAGCTGAAGACCAAATTTCCCGTCGTTTCACCCGATCGGGTTAAGTCTCATCCGATCGGGTAGACGTCTATTTTTGTCTTTTTGTGGGAATATTCCTTGGCATCTTGCCAAATTGCATAAATAGAGCTAGGTTTTCCCAGAAACGTAATCCCCATTTAAAGCTGTTTTTAGGGATTTTTTGCTGCTCTGAATTAAACTCTATTTGTAAGTTCGTTGATCGTTCTTATATTTTAATATTGCGTTTATACTTCTATTTGTTAGGGTAATCTATTGCATGATTTACATTCTTATGGCTATAATCTGTTTTATTGCATCTCATACCATGAATAGTGAGTAGTTCTTCAATCTGGGAAATTGGTGGAAGCCCCTTCGTGGGTTCTCCCTAGAACAGCCATAGGATTAGGGATCCGATAAGATATATGGATTTTGATGGTTACGCAGGGGCGTTTCATTGTCATCGGCGGGAGAAAGACCGCATTTGACCGTCGGGCCAAGGGGAAATAAAACGGGAGTTTGATTCTCTAGCCACAGCTCACCCCCTAGCATAGACATTGCTTCCTTGTGCGTGGGAACGGCCGAGATGAAATGTCGGGAGAAATCGTTGCGAGCTTAGTGCTCCCAGAGTCGGGCGATGTTGGACATGGGAATGCCCACCCTCCGAACCCGGGTAGACCCAGCGTATCATCATGGACATCGACCGGAATATCGGGCCCATGGGACGCTTAGTACCACTATTAGAGGCAACGTCTCACCGCTAAACCCTAGAATCCGATCACATTCCTATCCTTCGGTCGTAATAGTGATAACTCATGATAGGGCAAAAGCCAAAGTCCTAGGTTACCTTTTTATCTCTTACATCTTTTTCATTAGTTTACTATCGTGACATCCAACCAGAGAATAGGCTAGCTCACCCACCGGGGTGATCCGGTTACAGAATGTTTCCAAGCACAACACACGCCTCCCCGTGATCGACCCTCAAGCCACACTTCGACACCGTGCGCTTGTGGTTTACAAATTCTAATCCTACTATCCCCATCCCGATTTGAGTGCCAAACGGGTGTGCGGTCAAGATTTATGGCGCCGTTGCCGGGGAGGCAACGTGCTTGTTACATTTAGTACCCCGTTATCATTAAGACTAGCTCACATCCTTACCCCGTGATCATTTTCACATTCTTTTTGTTTTTGTTTTTTTTGTTTTTATTTCATATCATACAGTACGTGCTTTATGGTATATCTTGATTTTTCATGCGCAGGAACTCGAGGAGTCTTGACGACTTAGTTCCTTTGGATCCCGAGATCAATGCCACCATGAGGCGTTTGAACGCAGAAAGAAGAAGAAGAGAAGAATGTGCCGCCATGGTAGGAAATATCACTCCTCCAAAGTCTTTGCTTGAATATTCGATGCCTTCTATTAGGTCTACATCCAACATTCAACCTCCGGCCCTTACGACCGGAAACTTTGAGTTGAAGCCATCACGTATGGCCTGGATCCAACAAGACCAATTTTATGGAGCTCCCATAGAGAATCCCATCGAGCACTTGGACTCTTTTTTGGAGAAGTGCGAGACATTCAAGATCAATGGTGTATCAACCGAGGCTATTCGGTTAAGATTATACTCGTTCTCTCTATAGGATAAAGCGAAGCAATGGCTGAGGGGGAAGGACCCCAACACGTTAACAACCTGGGAGCAGCTTTCGAACGCATTCCTGAACAAGTTCTTTCCTCCGGGGAAGACGATGAAGCTAAGAAGAGAAATCTCCTCTTTCTCCCAGGCTAGCCATGAGTCGCTACATGAAGCGTGGGTGAGGTACAAAGAAATACAAAGGAAGTGTCCTCACCACGAGCTCCTCCGTTAGAAAATCATCAACCTATTTTATAATGGACTGAGGGACGATTTGAAGTCCTCTATGGATGCCGAAGCGGGTGGATCTTTCATGTCAAGAAATGAAGTGGATGCCGGAACTATCTTGGAGAACATGGCATCCAACAACGAGAGGTGGAGTGATGACCATGCTACACCAAAAGCTGGTGGAATGCATCGGGTTGAGGAAGTGGACACGCAGTCAAGAAAATTCGATTTGCTTTCCACTCAAATTTCAGCGTTTATGGTTGGAGCTAGTGTCGCTAACCCACAGCAAGTAGCGGCAGTGGAAACTGAAGTGATGGGAGACTTCGATGTTGGAGAGATTTCGGCGCCCGTGGATCAAGCAAGTGCCCTATTTTATAATCCTACGGGAAATGCGCCCTATCCGCCGAGAACAAGTTCTAATCCTGGATATTTCCCCAACAATCGGAATCATCCAAATTTTAGCTACAAGGCACCCTACCAACAGTTTCAGCAACCTCATCAGCAACAACAATATCAGCCTCCTCCGCCTCAACAAATGTATCAACAGTTTCCTCCCCGACAGCATCAACCTCCGCCCCAACAACAATAGTACAATCAACAACAACGAGTGGTCTCTCCGATTGAGAACCTCATGACTCAGTGCATTTCGAATCAGGAGAAGATCACTCAACAACTACAGCTTGGGCAGAAATCCTTGGCCGACCAAGTGACCCAATTGGGGTTGCAAGTAGCCAACCTCCAGAAGGCGCAAGGACAACTGTCCGGTTAACCGGAGGTGAACCCTAGGGGACCAAGCCAAACCTTAGCCTTGACATACGGTCCAACGAATGTCTCTGCTATTGTTCTGAGGAGTGAAAGAAGATTCCGGCACGGGAGGTCGGGAGAGATAACGAAGAACCTATTGTCAATGTGCAACCGAACATGGAGATTAACAACAACGGAGCTTCAACATCGAGTTCCGTAACTCCGAAGGGAGATTCTGAGAAGACGAAGAAGAATGAGGGCGACAACTTGAGGGTTTTCAAGCCTTCAATACCATTTCTGCAGTGGCTTGCCAAGGCCAAAATCGATGAAAATTATGGCAGGTTCATTAAGATGGTGAAGGATCTAAGTCTTCATATCCCGTTCCTAGAAGCAATTGAGACTATTCCATCGTACGCGAAATTTCTTAAGGACATAGTGACGAAGGAGAAAAGAAAAGAGAAGGTGGTCCTTACGGCGGAATGTAGCGCCTTGATTCAACGAGCAAATCTGCCGAAGCTTAAAGACCCAGGAAGTTTTTCGATTCCGTGCTCTATAAGGGAAGTATCTATAAATAGAGCGCTTGTTGATTTGGGAGCAAGTGTAAGTTTGATGCCCCTATCGCTCTACAGAAAGATCAATATGGGTGAACTGGAACCTACAGGGATGAACCTACAGCTCGCAGATAGATCCCTCAAGTACCCCGTGGGAGTCGTCGTCGACTTACCAGTTAATGTCTGCAGTATACGTGTGCAGGTGGATTTTGTGGTGACGGATATGCCTGAGGATAATCACACTCCGATTATTCTCGGATGACCTTTTATGGCAACCGCCGGTGTGCTGATCGACGTAAAGAAGGGAAAATTGTCCTTAAACATCTGTAATCAAATGGTGGAATTTGACTTGGCACTGTCCATGAAGCTACCACCCGAGGAATCCAATTGCAACCTTCTGGAAATTGAAGAAAAGAGAGTTAATGAAGCAGGAGCTTTGGAAGTTCTTTCTAGGAACCCCCCTGAAGACTTGGATGGAATAGAGGAGAACACTGTGCTAGAAAGAGAGGAAATTATTGAGCCAGTATGTGTCTCCCAGTCGACTCCCTTGGACTTGGAAAGAATGCTCAGATGAAGAGCAAGTGGAAAGAGCCTTTGATGCTCACCACTGATGAAGTTCAAATTTTGAAGAGAGTGGCGTGTGTCGCCAACACAAAGGAGAAGCCCCCAGATATCACTAGTGGGGGAGTAATTGAGACCATCTATTTGTCGCCGCTGTCAACAACTAGAATTTTTGTCCCAACCGCTGAGAGGACGCAAACCATTGAGCGTCACCCGTTCAAGCCACCCTAAATATCATATCGGGAGTAGAGCGAACGACTATAAAAAATAGCGCTTCATGGGAGGCAACCCATACCCTAAACTTCTGTTGGTTTTTAATAAGATTAGTTTAACAATTTTTGTAAATAAATGCTGTTGTGGGGATTTTTTGTGGGACACTTAGAGGATTTATACTTTTTGTACAGGAATTGCCCCACCCAATCGGGTCATACATCAACTGATCGGGTGGATCTTTTTAGTAAGTGGCCAGCTTCAGTCGAAGAGTGAACCGATCGGGTGATAAATTCGGCAATCGGATCGGTGATCGGGTGATGAAAACAGAGGCTTGGGAAGTTTTTCAGAGAGCGGTCAATCGATCGGGTGAGATCTCATCCGCTCGGGTGACCTGTAGCTGCTGATCCAAGGGATTTTTTGTGAAAATTGATCGGGTGATTTTCACTGATCGGTTCACCCAAACCCTGTATATATCAACCCCCCACCCGACTTCCATTTCACCCGACCTCCGAAAAATCCATTCGAGCGGTTCGTTTCGCCTTCTTCCAAAACGATCTTCCCCATCACTCCTACTGCTCCTAATCGTACTCCCCCACTTCCTCCACTACTTCCCCACCATCAAGGCCCATCCATCGACCATGTTCAAACCGCAAACCCCTCAAAACCTTAGCCCTAATCTTCCTAATTTTCAAAAATTTTGTTTTCTTTGGATTAGCGCGTGACGGCTCCCCGGATCACTCCCTCGTGCATTGTGGGTTCTTTTGGGATCTAGGAGTCGCATCATTGCTGGGTAAACTCGCTCCATAACTTGATTATTATATTGCCCAGGAATTTTTATTTTGTCACTTTGTCATTTGTTGCATGCACTCATATATTATCCTGCATATCACATCCAATCGCCACAACATTATGGAAAAAGACAAAGATAAGGGTAAGCGACCCCATGGTGGATGAGGAGTCGTCTCGCGAGAGACAGTGACCCACATGTCCTACTCGTGGATGCGCTCCTCAACCACCCCCTACCCAACAACTACCCCAACCTGTCGTACCTGTGGTAGACCCACTTCTTGGACCGCCGGGAGTTCGTTTTATGAGCCAAGCCCGCAAAGATTTCTATTCTCGCCTCATCCAACGTCCTCACCTAGCCACCAAGTTTGCACATGACCAAACCCTATTTGATCTCGGAGTTTTCTCCGAAGTCGAATCCTTATTCGCGAATTTAGGTTGGCTTAGTTTCCTGCACGCATATGCCCAATCCTACCACATGCTCAAACTAGAATTTCTCTCCACGATCAAAATTGAGACGGGGTCAAATATCACTTTTCGCCTTCGGAACCGAAATTTTTGTGCCCCATTGACTACTATCAACGATATTTTCGGTTTCCCCAACCTTGAAGGCAGCTCCCTCCCCAATGAATTGCACGTCGACTTTGGCGTCGGCTTCTTTTGAGGAAGCCTCACATTACACGATCATTATCCTAGGGGCAAGGCCAAGGCCCCTTCGATTATTCACCTGATCTTCCGTCTCGCCCATCACATTATCTCAAGCACTTTCTTTCCATGGGATGAGTCCGGCACCGTGACCATCCCAGATCTTTTCATATTTTGGGCGATTCCTTTTCCTTTCATTCCCGGTGTTAACATGATTACTTTCGAGGCACCACGCGTTCGCGTAAATGCCGATGCGTGGCTAATTCAAAAGCTTATTGATATTATCCGTGCAAACAAAGGAAAATATTTCTGCGATGGCCTCATCACTATCATTGCCATACATCCTCCCTTCAACATCGAGTTTCCCCCCGATTTGCCGTGTGCCCCAGGATCTACCTATCTTGACATCGATGTCCTGAGGCACACTCATATGATCAAGCCGCTAGGCGATGATCGGTTTGCTTTCCACTATGGCCATCCCCATGCACCTTATACCATTCTGCCGAACCCTGACCATGTCACCATTGAGCTTCCGACTGATTGGTCATTTCCAACCGATCCTGAATTTATGGGGGGGCTACACCTTCAGTTTGTTCTTCCTGACGCTCCTAGATCACCTTTCCCTGCCATCCACGTGGACGAGCAGGATATTCCTGAGTTCAGAGAAGACCCCGGGGCTGGACCAAGTATCACCACCCCGGCTGTTATAGCTGTTTCTTCCGAGGCTCTGACTACGACCCTGCTTGGCCTAGCCTCTGGTGTCGGTACGACCACTACTGCCAGCACCCCTTCTGCTGTGCATCGCGCCACTTCTGCTCGTGATCACACACCGGATACACACCCGGGACGAGACTCGCTAGTCTTACCGCAAGCGCACGGTGAATCGGTGAGCGGGTATCGAACATGATGAGGGCAAATGACAGTGTCTTCTTCAATTCACCTGGCTATAAGAACAGTCGAGAAATGTTCGCAATAAAGCGGTCACAGTTGTTCAATTGTATAAAGGAAATATCAAATTAATAAAGACGCCTAGGGGTAGGGAATCCCCGCTACAAACCGTATCTCGTCATTGTGATTCGTAGGTTTCGTAATTGCTAGACTTGAAACTCAGGTGAACTAGTTGCAACTAAATGTTGAACCAAGCTCACGCTCTCGCGCTATTCCCGGTCTATAGCAAACCTAGGGTAGGGTCCAATCTCTTGCAAACCCTAACCTAGGCAAGCTAGTGTGAAGAACAACATCATCGTTCAATCGTATCTCGAGCCCACTCTCGTGCAAACTCGAGCTACGACTTAGGTTGGGATAGTTCCTACCCGTCCAATCTCTTGCAAACGGGTATTGATATAGAATTGCAATCGAAACCCCTAGTTTCAGTCCAATCTCTTGCAAACCGATTCTGGAAAAATCCAATTGTAACCCAATTCGAATTTCTAGGGCTTCCTATCAAGTTAGGATCCAATCTCTTGCAAATCCCAATCGGTATGAATCCCTAGCCATTCATATTAAATCAATCCCAAACTAACCCTAATCAATTCTAGCAATAATTTCACCAATTCATCACAAATTAGAAATAGGGTTCGTAGGGTTCATCCATACGCCCTAAGACGATAAAACTACTCACAATTCATCATGCAATTCAATGGAAATTCAATAATAAAAACAATAGAATTCATTGCAATATTCAATATATAAATAAAAATGAGGTTTTTGATAGAGAGAGAGAGAGACAAACCAATGAAGTTTCAATAGCATCCAACAAAATAGCACTTTTATCTCTCCCCTAAAAGCTCAATCTAATATCCTAAAAAGTAATATAAAAAAGGCTGCAAAAAGTTTTGAAAAATCTCCCTAAACTAGGTTAAAAACTGGGGTTAAATACATCCCAAAATCGCCCAAAAAACTGTGACAAAATTGCCCCTGCGCAGCCTGAAAATCGCAATTTACGCTACAGGCAGTACGGCTCACTCGGCCGAGTGTCAAATGTCATTCGGCCGAGTGACAAACCCTGACAAATTCCAGTAACTTCAGACTTTTGGGGGTCGGCTCCTCGGGAGTCACTCGGCCGAGTGACTTTCTTTGCTTCGGCCGAGTCAGAACTCGGGACGGTACTGACAGATTACAGTAAGTTGGGACTTTTCGTTTGCCTTCGTCTTGATGCCACTCGGGCGAGTGGTGTCTCCGTGGTTCGGCCGAGTGGGCTGGCGACGGTCAGCCGAGTGCACGTTGATACTCAGTCCGTTGCGTGTCAGATCTGGTCGGCCGAGCGGGCTTTCGATGGTCGGCCGAGTGACTCCTTCACTCGGCCGAGTGACATGCAGAAAATGCCCAATCTTCGTATATTTTCTCCCTCGTCGCTCCTACAACGTTCTTTCTTCTTTCACTCCTCTCCAATAGCAACATTCCCCTCGAAAGAGTCACGGGTGACACTCCGTAGTGGGTGCATCTTAGAATCACTCCAAATCGCTCCAAATCTCCTGAAATTCGACAAAAACAAGAAATCGTGAAAAGCATCGCAATATTGTCGAATAATCGTGAAAAACACGATTCGAGCTATCAAAATGGCATGCAAACATGCAGAAAAAAGGTGTAAAATATGGACTGATCAAAATCCCCCAAGCTTACCTCTTACTCGTCCTCGAGGAACATGAGTAAAAAGCGAACCCTGTGGATAAAGAAAATAGAAACGATGGAAAGGTGGAAAATGAAAAACGAAAAACAAAATAGAAAACGAAGAGGGAAGTTGCTAGATCATTTTTCTCAGGACGTGTTTACTTACTTATATAGCACGCATCGAATGTAAAACACATGTCAAAGACTTTTATCTCGAAATCATAGTATAATGGTGCATTTGAAATAGAAAACCCAAGAATATCAATATAGCATGAAAAATGGAATAATTCTAGAATTAACATCGTCTGAAGCATCTAAAGCGGTATACAAATCGTAGATCACACACTTTTCAATTGAATGCTTTCTATAAGGAGTATAGAGATATCACACAATAGAGTAGTAAGAATAGAAAAGTGTTGTTTTCATGAAATGAATGCTAAGCGTAGATTTCTGGATTTCGTGAAACTTTAGCGATCTCACCGAGTATAAAATATTACTTAGCCTAGGTTGTCATGCGCCGTCAAGAAGTCACTCTCTCACACATCATAGGATCCTCTCCCCCAAGCTTATCTATAAGCGTGGTGGCATAAACAAAACTATATTTACATCCCCGTTTCTTTTGAAGCTCCAAAAGTCAAAGAAAATAAAAATAAAAAGCAAAAGAGGGAAGAAAGAGAGAAAGGGTATGAGATGGGATCGTTTTCGAACTTCTTTTCTCTTTTCTTTTCTTTTTCTCAAATCTTTTTCTTTTTCTATTTTCTCTCTCTTTTTTTTATCAATAAAAATGAGACATATATACACAAATGATCCCAAATCAAAGAGAAGGATATACGAGTATTTTTTCTTTGGGTTTTGGGGAATTTGGAGCATGTGATATAATAACAGGGAGATGCCAATAATAGAATTGCTAAGGGGAGATTCACCAATGAATTTAAAATAGAGAAATAATATTCAAGATATGTGGAGAAAGAAATAAATGTATCTATTGGTTCACTCTATATGACGTGAATGACAACTTCAGCAGGGTAATTTAATCTACTCAGTTTGATCTCAAAAAGTAAACTAATCCAGATTTATCAATTCTAGAAAACATTCAATCAACCTGAAGTGAAGCGTACAAATCATGCAATAAGAAGTGATATGAGAAAAGAAAGCAGTACTCCAGATATAAGCATCAATGCGTGAATCTTGGTGTATTTTCTACGATAGCATACATATGAATCATCAGACATCAGCTAATAATAGAATTTCATCCATTTTCATACGGAAAAAGAAGTGGGTTCCTATTTCTAAATGCAAAGCAGAACGTAGCATATGATATCAGAAACAAAAGCTATGACATGACAAATTTAGCATGCATATAGAGAAAAGCTAACACCATGTCATCGTCATCACAGAAAAATCATCTCTAGCAAAAGATGAAAGAAATAAAGATAAAGGAAAACAAAAATATTTACAATGCAGCACACAAAGAAAATAAGAAAAACGTGATGCATGGTAAAAAAAAGAAAAAGTGATGAAAAATAGGTGCAAAAGCGGAAAAACATGGAAAAAAAACTTAAAAAAATAAAGGTGATGAAAGCAAAAAGTGTGAGAACTCACTCCCCCAAGCTAAAGTGCACAGTGTTCTCAATGTGCAAAGTGTGGCACACCGAGAGACATGAAATGGGTGGGGTGGGTGAGGATGCGCATGATATAAAAAAGGAAAAATAAACAAAAAGAAATATGATGCAGATATGAATGATGCATGCAAAGATCAGAGTGATGCAGGTAATGTGTCACCAAAAATAACTATCCCTCTCTCCCAAAAAGGATATAAAATGATGTAATCGGAACATGTACCAAAATAGTGAGAGGAGGAGGGGGGCCAAAAATATATCGACAGGACCAGCAGAGAATGGTCAGCATAACGACAAAAAAGATCAATGGCATCAAGGGGGTGCCTAAGCTGGTGGTGCTGCACCATCTCCGTCCTGTGGCGGAGGTGGTGGGGGTGGTAGGGGGTGGTGGTGGACGTGTCTGCTGGGTGGGTGGGTGTACCGGAGGTAGTCACGCCAGGATCTGATTCAGGCAAGCCTGAATATCGAGAAGCATGGCGACGCGAGACTGTACGGTGCTGACCGTGGCAGAGAACGCCCTAAAATCACGCCTGAGTCCGCTCACCGCCGCCTCAAGAGCACGGATGCTCTGAAGTAGAGCATCATGGGGTGGTGGAGCAGAGGGACGAACAGGTCTAGGCTGTGAAGGACGGGGCTGCCGCACACGGGTGGAGTAGGTAATCGGGCCAGCAGGAAAGTGCGGGAAGGGTGCTGTGCTCACTAGTGTATGCCCAGCCTCAGTGTGAGGCTGGGACGCAGGCTGGGACGAGGAGGCATCAGCAGTGGTGGTGGAAGACAAAATCGGCAACGAGGCAGCAAGAGAGGTCGGTGACACAGGTGTAAGGACAGACGTCACAACACTCTCGGATAGGACAGCTACGATGGAGACAGAAGGGTCGGCCACTGGGGAGGAAGTGTAAGGACCAAAAGGTGACGCCCCAGCAGACAGCAAGCTAGATAGGGACCGAACAATAGCAGGGAAGGAAGACTAACCGCTCTTAAGGATAGTGGGTGGACGCTCGGGAAGAAGTGAGGAAATAGGCTCAACTGAGATAGGCACAGCAGTGGTGGGGGTGGTGGTGGACGACTCAGCAAGGGAACTCCCGACACTGACAGAAGTGGGGACAGAAGTGTTGGGAGGTGCAGAAAGTGCAGGCTCGGGCTGAAGGATCACGGGGTCAGCAGGAGGTGCAGGGGGTGCAGGGGGTGCCTGCTCAGTGCCCTCAGCCTCAAGTACGTAGGCAGCTGGGATGAGGAGATCCATCGCTGGGATCCAATCCTCGTGGGCCGGTCCTATATGTGTCCTAGTGGGGCTCGGGAGGATCATGTAATCGGCACTAAAAGGACCGTGCAACCACACCGAGTGCCACTGGCCGTGGGGACGAAGCATCTTCATCCGAGCCATGACGTCTATCGAGAGTGAAGTGGGGCCCGGGGCTCGTCGCAGGTCCGCAGGCAGGTCCATGCCGGTCATCAGGGCTAGCAGAGTAATCAGACCGCCGCAGTAAATCGGTGAGCAAGCACCCACCGAAATGATGATGCGGTCTAAAAACCAGCTAGCAATATCAATCTCTATGGCGGGGACCAGGTCATCGCTACCCCTATCCAGAACTCTGGGGCGAGTCATCGCGTAGAGCATATAGAGCTCAGGCGCAGACATCGTCCCAGGCTCGTACCTCGCCAAGAAAGTGGTCACCATGAGGCGCCGTGCTATGCGGAGGCAGGGGTGCAGGATGGCTGAGGCCTTGGCCCTACTAGGGTCAAAGCCATGGTGGGAGCCCATGATCCGTGTCCAGAACGTGGAAGTGTCAAACGACGACAGTGGGATGTGAATGGGTGCGTAGGCTCGGTCGGGGACAGGGACATCGGGCCACTGGAACAACGCACGAATCATGGCAATAGTGACCTCGCACACTCGATCCATCAGGCGGAATGTGCATCCTCCAGGGGTCCGGGCTATCGAGCTAAGAACCTCAAGTGTCAGATGGATGTAGGTGTCCGCCGACACAGACAAGATGTCGCGCCAACCCACGTTGTCGTACAACGTGAGCATCCCCTCTAGTACCCCTAGGCGATCAAGGTCTGCTAAGTGTGCGAACCTAGAGGGCACTATCGAGTGCTGGGCGATACGCTCAAATCGGACGCGCTGTGCATCGTCTCTGAACGTGATCCCCAGCGGCCCAACAGCGGGAGCCGGTGGTGGGACAGGATCTACGGGGATAGGCTGTGCGTGGATGGGATCGGCAGGAAGCGGCTGTGTGGGTGGAGGTGGATGTGGCGGGCTAGGTGGAGGGGAGTCCTCCCTAGCATGAGAGGGACCGGCATCATCGGTCCTCTTCCACTTGGAAGAGGCTCCTCGCGTGCGTGGCCTAGTACGGGACAACATGTGTGCCGCGAGTGCTCACCCAAAAAAATATATATATATAATGCGGCATGCTCAATAAAAGAAACGAGTGAACCTGAACACGCCGCGAGAGTAAATCAGCAAGTGCGCGCGAAGGGTGCCACCTCCGTGGAGCTGAAAACGTGTCCTGAAGCTCCCCAAAGCTCCCCCAAGATAGCATGCAAATCAAACAACAATATTAGCAGATAATATTCAAAATACTTGGGGGAGATGGGGTATAATAGATAGATAAACAAATTAATTTGATTTTTGGGCTCAACGGGACTACGGATCGAGCAAAATAGGAGAAAAATGGAGTTTGGGGGAAAACCGAGGTGATAGGGGGTCGGCCGGCGGCGAGGGTACTCGCCGGAGGTCGGGGCGTCAGCGGTCGGTGCTCGTCGGCGGTCAGACGAATGGGGCAGGTGGCGAGGTGATTCGGTGGTCGGACGAGTGGGGCCGGTGGCGAGGTGATTCGGGCGAGGGGGGTGCGGTCACGGGCGAGGGGAGATGAACAGGCGAGGCTCGAGCGGAAATTGGGAATTAGGCGTTTCGAAAATCGCGCCGAGCCCCGCTCGATAAATATAGGGGTAGTTACGACTCGGCCGAGTGACTATGTTGTCGGCCGAGTGACGTAACGTAAAAAAAAATTTAAATTTCTCCCCGCCACTTTCGACTCAGCCGAGTGGCTTCTGTTCACTCGGTCGAAGGGAGAAAATCCTTCGGTCGAGTGGCACGAGCTACTTGGCAATTTTTAGGCTAGGAGGGTATCCGTTTCCCTCGGCCGAGTGACTAAACGTACTCGGCCGAGTGGCAATTAATAAGAAATGCACAAAAAAGACAGAGAGTTGGTTCTGCAGACTTCCCTGGTAGGTGCCCCACTCGGCCGAATGGGGTCCTTTGCTCGGCCGAGTCGCATATGATACTCGGCCGAGTGACATGCTGTTTTCTGCTTCGGGGCTCCGTTTTCGCTCTACTCTCTGTTTTTCTTCCTCCAGATGGTTTCTTCCTCCTCCCAAGGCCTGAGCGCATTCCTGGAGCGCTTTTCCTTGCCTCTATCTTCCTCCATATGAGAGATCTCCTTTTCTCCTCTCCTGTCATAGAAATTAAGACCCGTTGTCACGATTTTTATGGGCAAAAAGACTCAAAGCACTAATAAAGTCTAAAATAAAAATAAAAACCAAATAAAAATAATGCAAAAACTGTCGGGTTGCCTCCCCACAAGCGCTCGTTTAAGGTCTTGAGCTCGACCCCTTTGGATTTTTCAATTAACACGTGATGTTGGGTGCATATGAGATGCACCCGTCGAACTTGCCAGGAAGACTGCTCGGATTTGGATCATGGTGGTGTGTGGCCTTCCTCAGCGCCCCTTTCTCTTGGGCAATGTTGGGGGATGGCTCCCCCAACCTTGAGCTTGTTTCGATCCTTAACTTCGCCAGTGACACCGATCTTCGAATCGGTGGAGCTTTCTTCGGATTCTTCAATGTCGAGAGCTTGCAAAGCTCTCGTATTCTCGCGACATCAGCATCGCCATCATCATTCGCCGTGGAGCTATTGGGGGAATCCTACATCTTCTCTTCTTCGCTCAAATCTTGGCCTTCTTCAAAGCCGTCATCATGGAGCACACCAATGGAGTAGGGGATAGCCTCTTCTATAACCTTGTCAAGGAGGTCCAAATAATCTAGCTCCTCATGGTACGGCATGTGCTTCATAGCCTTTGGTATATGGAGCTCTATTTCAATGTTGCCGACGTTCAAGGTAAGATTCCCTTCCCGCACGTCGACGATTACATCGGCAGTGGCGAGGAATGGGCGTCCAAGTATGAGCGATGTGTCACCCTCTTCCTTGATGTCCATGATCACAAAATTACAAGGCAAGCATATTCCTCCCAGAACTTGGAGTGGGATATTCTCCGCGATCCCAACCGGCCTTGTAATCTGACCGTCCGCGAGTTGAATCCTCATGTCGGTTGGCTTTAAATCCGTGCCGGTGTTCAACTTCCGGAACATGGTGACAGGCTTGAGGCTCACACTAGCGCCCAAATCAACCAATGCTTTTTGTAAGGGGACGCCTCCGAGTGTGCAAGGAATCCGAAAACTCCCGGGATCTTTAAATTTGGCGGGCTCCTTTTCCTTCCTAGTGAACCACATTCCTTGTTCCGTGAGCATGATCTTCTCCTTCCTTTTCCTTCCCGTAATCAAGTTCTTTAAGAACTTCGCGTAGGACGGGATTTCCACTATGGCATCAAGAAAAGGAACTTGGCTAGCCTCTTCTCGATCTTTGCTCTAGCTAGCCGTTGAGGGAAAGGCACTGGTGGCATGAATCAGCGCTCATCAATAGGTTCCTCCACTCTAGATTTTGCTCCTTCTTGCGGCTCCTTCTCTTTTTCCACCTCAATTACCGGCTCGCTCTCTTCTAGAATCTCCACCACGGGTTCCTTGATTTGGGTCATGGGGGGAGTGGTATCCTTCCCACCTCTTGTTGTAACCGCAACAACCACGTTGATATGGCCGGTGTTGCCCCGTGGATTTGGCTCGGGTTGAGCCGGTAATTGTTGGTTATTTCTATTGAGCAACGCAAGTTTCTCCTTAATTTGAGCGACGACGGTGGTGAGAGAATCTTGTCCCGCCTTCAATGTGGCGTTAATCTTCCTCTGCTCTGCCATAAACTCCTCCACCTTAGCTTCAAAATCCGAACGTGGTTGAGCTTGCAAAGGGTTGGGGTTTCTCCAACCTTGATTATACCCGGGTGGCCTATAAGGTCCCAGTTGTTGCCTTTGTGGGAAGTTTTGTTGCGGTGGCCCCCTTGGTTGATAATTCGGTTGTGGTGGTGGAGCCCGAGCTTGAGAAGGTTGTTGAGGCGGGGGGGTTCAAGGCACCATCATTATTAGCATAGGAAAAACCCGGATGGTTTCTAGCGGCCGGGTTGGCACAATATCCGGAATTCCCCGCAATATACTGAATTTTCTCCAAAGCTCCTTCTCCATGCTCTCCTCCTACATACATGGCTTGGGATTGGTCTTGCCAATCACTCATATGGTTCGTCGGTGCGGATGTAGTAGGGGCTGCTTGCGGCTCGGTAATGAATTTCTCCAACCTCTCCACTACCTTGTGGAGAGAGTCAAATTTGCTAGCAAGCTCCGCCACGGCCTTGGCCTCATAAATACTTATGGGCTTCAAGGAGGACGAAGAATGTCCTCGCTCGTCTCCCCACTATTGGTTGTTGGAGGCCATCTCCTCTAGCAAGGCCGTAGCTTCATCGGGGGTCTTTGACAAAATGGCTCCATTGGCGGTAGCATCAATAATCTGTTTGTGCCCGATTGGAGTCCATTGTAGAAACTGTGGACAAGCTCCCAATCTTCAATGCTGTGATGGGGGCATTGATGTTGCAAGTCCTTGAAGCGCTCACATGCCTCATAGAGAGTCTCCTGCGGTCCTTGCTTGAAGGACATGAGAGCACTTCTTATCTTCACCGTCTTGGAGGGAGGGTAAAATTTGTCGACGAAGGCACTCGCCAATTCATCCCAAGTGGTGAAGATTCCTTCAGCTTGCGTCCTCAACCAATATAAGGCCTTGTCCTTGAGTGTGAAGGGGAAGAGGCGCAGTCAGATAGCATCTATAGAGATGCCCGGCATTTGGAAGGTGGCACATTTTGATAGGAAGAGCTGGATGTGGTAGTGAGGGTTCTCATGGGAATTCCCATGAAAATGGTCTTGCTACATCAGAACTACCAATCCGGTCTTCAATTCGAAATTTTTGTCGGCTACCAACTCCGGCATAGCTATGGACGAGGTCGTGGAAGAAGTATTAGGCCGAAGCCTATCTCTAATGGAAATGATCCTCGCCATTCGCTCCGCCAATTCTTCGGGTGTCTCAGGATGGGTCATAAAATTCCCTTCCGTATCGAGTCTCCTCTCTGCTCTGATCCTCCTCAATGTACGTTCGATCTCCGGATCGTATAGTATTTCTTCGGGGTCCGCCATGGATCTCGTGTACATGCAAGGGGAAACAGAGTTTCAAAGAAATAGTTAGCACAAAGGAAGGGTAAAATAAAAATAGATATAACAAAACAAAAAGAAAAATAGCTAGGTAGGTAGAATCAAACACTATCGCCTCCCCGGCAACGGCGCCAAAAACTTGATCGCGCCCCGGATACACACCTGGGACGAGACTTGCTAGTCTTACCACAAGCGCACGGTGTAGCGGCGAGCGGGTATCGAGCACGAGGAGGGCAAATGACAGTGTCTTCTTCAATTCACCTGGCTATAAGAACAGTCGAGAAATGTTCGCAATAAAGCGGTCACAGTCGTTCAATTGTATAAAGGAAATATCAAATTAATAAAAATGCCTAGGGGTAGGGAATCCCCGCTACAAACCGTATCTCGTCATTGTGATTCGTAGGTGTCGCAATTGCTAGACTTGAAACTCAGGTGAACTAGTTGCAACTAAATGTGGAACCAAGCTCACGCTCTCGCGCTATTCTCGGTCTATAGTAACCTAGGGTAGGGTCCAATCTCTTGCAAACCCTAACCTAGGCAAGCTAGTGTGAAGAAGAACATCATCGTTCAATCGTATCTCGAGCCCACTCTCGTGCAAACTCGAGCTACGACCTAGGTTGGGATAGTTCCTACCCGTCCAATCTCTTGCAAACGGGTATTGGTATAGAATTGCAATCGAAACCCCTAGTTTCGGTCCAATCTCTTGCAAACCGATTCCGGAAAAATCCAATTGTAACCCAATTCGAATTTCTAGGGCTTCCTATCGAGTTGGGATCCAATCTCTTGCAAATCCCAATCGGTATGAATCCCTAGCCATTCGTATTAAATCAATCCCAAACTAACCCTAATCAATTCTAGCAATAATTTCACCAATTCATCACAAATTAGAAATAGGGTTCGTAGGGTTCATCCCTATGCCCTAAGACGATAAAACTACTCACAATTCATCATGCAATTCAATGGAAATTCAATAATAAAAACAATAGAATTCATTGCAATATTCAATATATCAATAAAAATGAGTTTTTTGATAGAGAGAGAGAGACAAACCAATGAAGTTTCAATAGCATCCAACAAAATAGCACTTTTATCTCTCCCCTAAAAGCTCAATCTAATATCCTAAAAAGTAATCTAAAAAGGCTGCAAAAAGTTCTGAAAAAGCTCCCTAAACTAGGTTAAAAACTGAGGTTAAATACCCCCCAAAATCGCCCAAAAAATTGTGACAAACTTGCACCTGCGCAGCCTGAAAATCGCAATTTACGCTACAGGCAGCGCGGCTCACTCGGCGGAGTGACAAATGTCATTCGGCCGAGTGACAAACCCTGACAAATTCCAGTAACTTGGGAATTTTGGGGGTCGGCTCCTCGGGAGTCGCTCGGCCGAGTGACTTTCTTTGCTTCGGCCAAGGGGACTTCTTCACTCGGCCGAGTCGGAACTCGGGACTGTACTGACAGATTACAGTAAGTTGGGACTTTTCGTTTGCCGTCGTCTTGATGCCACTCGGGCGAGTTGTGTCTCCGTGGTTCGGCCGAGTGGGCTGGCGACGGTCGGCCGAGTGCACGCTGATACTCAGGCTGTTGCGTGTCAGATCTGGTCGGCCGAGCGGGCTTTCGATGGTCGGCCGAGTGACTCCTTCACTCGGCCGAGTGACATGCAGAAAATGCCCAATCTTCATATTTTTGCTCCCTCGTCGCTCCTACGATGTTCTTTCTTCTTCCACTCCTCTCCAATAGAAAAATTCCCCTCGAAAGAGTCACGGGTGACACTCCGGAGTGGGTGCATCTCAGAATCACTCCAAATCACTCCAAATGTCCTGAAATTCGACAAAAACAAGAAATCGTGAAAAGCATCGCAATATTGTCGAATAATCGTGAAAAACGCGATTCGAGCGATCAAAATGGCATGCAAACATGTAGAAAAAAGGTGTAAAATATGGAGTGATCAGCTCGCCTCGCTCTCGAGGCTGAGATGGCTGCTCTGTGTGTTGTCGCATCCTCCTCCACCTCCTCGGATCCATCTACTTCTTTTCTATCCCATCCTCATTTCCTTTCTCTCGAGCGAAACGTAGCCGCCATTCTCTGTCTTCTGACCCATGTCCACAGTCCTCCCCTGCCATCTCCACCCCCATCACCTCCTCCATCGCCCCCCTAGACGATCTTCCCCTCTCACCACCACTGTCTCCCTTCCCACCACTTCATTACTTCCCACCACCACCGTTGACCCTCTGCTTCCACCACCTTTCCCCTCTATCACCACCGCCTACTCGCGTCGCACGAAACAGGTCGTTGTGCACGCAAGATCATTACCCACACCCTCCTCATCAGTCGTTGTATCCCTACCACCCTCAGTTCTCACCGATACCCCACCCATCATTCACATCCCCACCGAGCCCACTATTGCACGACCTCCATCTCTTTCTCCACTTATTCGCATACCCTTCACCTCTCCCGACCACACCTCTCCACTCACTTCCAAGGAGGATGAGGAGCCTTCCGCTCTTGCACCTTGATTTCCCTTTTTCATGGTTTTTCCCTAGCCAATTTTTCTGATTCACCATGATCATATCTTTTTTCACACATTGTTGAGATCATCTTGGGGGAGATCTATATTTTGTGATTGTTGTCGTGTCACTTGTTTGATGTGTGCTTGTCTTTTGTGTTCATGTGTATGTCTTTTGTATAGTTGGTTTCGGTATCTATTTTCTTTATTTTGCTACGTCTCGTTTGGTGTGTTTTTCATGTTTTTCACGTTTCTTTGTCGGTGCGTACTTCCCTCCCATCTTTCGTTGCCCTCCCGCATTGATCCTATTGCATTGAGGGCAATGCAACGTTCAGCTTGGGGGAATCGCACTATGTGCGTCAGTCGTGCCTTTTTCACCATTTTTGAGTCGTTTTCGTTGTGTTTTTCTTTTTCTTTCCTTCTTTTTATTCTCCCTCTCCTAGAGATACCCCACATGATGAAACTGCCACTCAACCACACACACACACACATAGCTAAGCAACGATAACTATCCTCACTAACCCTAGGAAGCCGAGTTCTATTGTATTTTATGCTCAGTGGGTTCACTTTGCTTTTTGTGTTGAGTTGTGTGTTGTGACTAGCTAGTTGGTGTGCTTCTACGTTGTGATTTAGTTTTATATACCTATCTTTGGATGACCCCTAGACTATCATGCTTCAATTTCGAATATGCGGTATATTGCCTCTACTTTCTGCTTCATTAAGCATGAATCATCTATATATTTACGCTTCAAATCGCATGTGTCGGGACTCTACCAATATGACTGGGATAACCCATGTTGCTTACGCTCTGATCCGCGAAAAATTTCCTTTTGCCAAGTGTTTAGAATTCGAATTCCATTTTTGTTTTACTTGGTGCAAATCCCCTCGTCGTGTACTTTACTTCCACTTGAGAGAGTACACAATTTTGCAACTTACATGCGCATCGTTCTCCCACTTTTGGAGAATGCGCATTATCCCACTTCTACAAAAAAAGAGATGGAAAAAGAAAATTCAAAAAGAAAGAAAAAAAGGGGGGAAAGAAAGAATATTAATCTCTCCCGGATATACACCCGAAAAACAATTGTAGTTTTACCGCAAGCGCACGGTGTAGTGGCGAGCGGGTATCGAACACATGGAGGACAATTGACAGTACTCTACCTCGATTACCTAGCTATAGATGGTATGATGGAATGGCTTGGATAATAATGGTGTCACAGTCGTTCGAATAACAAATAGAATTCAAATAATGAAAGCGTCTAGGGATAGGGAGTCCCCACTACGGATCGTCACTTATCCTTGTGGATCATGAATCTCAATGTTGCAAGGCTTGAATGTAGGTGAACTAGTTGTAAATGAATATAGAACAAAGCTCACGCTCTCGCGCTATTGCCGGTCTATAGCAACCTAGATTAGGGCACACGCTCGTGCAAACCCTAACCTAAGCCACTAGCATGAAGATCGACATCATCGTCCAATCGCACCTCAAGCCCACTATCATGCAAACTCAACCTACGATCTAGGTTATGATAGTTCGTATTCGTCCAATCTCTTGAAAACAAATATGGGTATAGATTTATAATAAAAAATCCTAGCTTTGGCCCAAATCTCTTGCAAACCAAATCTAGAGAATTTTAATTATAGACCTAAATCGAATATCTAGGCCTTCCCATCAATTGGAATCCAATCTCTTACAAACCCCAATCGATGAAAATTCCAAGATATTCGTAATAAATCAATCACAACCTAACCTTTTATCAATTCTAGCAACTATTCAATTCATTCATCACAATTCAAAGATCGAATCCATATGGTTCATCCCCATGCCCTAGAACGACGGAACTACTCACAATTCATCATAGAAATCTCAGAAATAAAGAATAAGATCATAGCACAATTCATAGTTAAGAGAGAACAATTCATAAAAATAAGAATTTTAGACAAAAAAGAACAAACCAAATTGCGCGTCTTTGATCTCCAGCTGAGAATTACAATAGAATAGCCGTCAAAATTATGTTCTAGTCTCCCCAAAACTAGGAATAAAACTAGGTTTAAATACAAGTCAAAATCGTCCAGAAATTCCTGACAGAATTGCCCCTGGCGCAGCCAAAAAACCTAATTCGCGACACAGTCGGACTGCGCTACTCGGCCGAGTGAAATATGTCACTCGGCCGAGTGACAACCCCAAAGAAAAACATAGAATCTTGGTAAATTGGTGGTCTGTCACCCTGTCAGACTCGGGCGAGTGGGCTTCTTCATTCGGCCGAGTGAGCTTTCTTGCTTGGCCGAGTGGGTCTTCTCCAAATTCCAGTAAGTCGGATGATTTTTGGGAGAAAATCCCTGCCAGACTCGGGCGAGTGGACTTCTCCATTCGGCTGAGTGGATTTTCTTGGTCGGCCGAGTGAACTTTGAATTTAGTCGATCTCGTATCCGTTCACTCGGCCGAACGAAGTACTTCACTCGGCCGAGTGAACTGTCTGTTCGGGTGAGTGAGCTGCTTCTGTGGCTTTTCCTTCTCCTCCTCGCTTCCTCGTCGATCCTATCTCACTTCTTCCTCTTTCGCTCATCCTCTATAGCTGCTAGCTCCTCAATAAAGCCGTGGGTGATGCTCCGGTGTGCGTGAAAGTCTCTCGATCTCATTTTTACTCCAGATGGCTCCATATTTCCTGAAATCCGACAAAAACAAGAAATCGTGAAAAGCAACGCGATATCGTCGAATAATCGTGAAAAACACAGTATGGGCGATAAAAATGACATGAAAACATGCAGAAAAAAGGTGTAAAATAAGGAGCGATCAAATATGTATAGCCAAAATCCAAAAAAATATCCAAATATCCAAAACCCCAAAAATCATCTGTTGTGAATATTACTCCTACCGCCGTGAATAAAGGTAAGGCGAGAATTTGCACCAAGTGCTCTCCTCCAAACCTACTCAACCCCTTTCGTTTTCGAGCACACTTGGCATATGAGCTTTCTAGCAATCATCTTGGCAATCGTGCGACGATTTCCTAGTTTCTAGCAGTAGAGTCCCTGTCATATGACATGCTTCTATTCTTACTATATTATCATGCATGCTTGAACTATTATTCACCGCTAACTCGAATTGATTCGATATTTGGGTCATTCCATAGATATGTGTATATGGAGCTTGATTGCACGATTTAGATAGTTACACCGTTGGCTAGCTCACAACCACACTCACTCGCGCTTCACCCGTGGACCCACGACACTAGTAGGAACTCGTATTCCTGGGCTTAGTGTTATGCTTCTCGCGTGCTTGCTTAGTGTATTTTGTTTGTTTCCGTTGGCTCTGACGGGTAATCTAGGATTTCCTTTTCTTTTTCTGTTTCTTTCTTTCTATTTTCACCTCCGAGTTTCTATTCTCACGCGTCTTCCTTGAGGACGAGGAAGGGTTCAGCCTAGGGGATTTTGACGTGCGTTTATATTTTATATATTCACGCATGTCTTCTCCGTAATTTCCCGTCGTTTTTCGTTGTTTTGAATCCGTTGCTGTGTGTTTTTTAATTCCTTTTTACTTTCGTTGTGTTTGTGTGCTTTTGCAGGATATTGCTAGCGCAGGGGACATACAAGGCCAACATCATGAGTCCCCGGAGCAACGGGAGGTTTCGCACGAGATCCTGAGAGCCAATCGTCAAGATAAACCATGTATCAGCTCTCAACCGATCGGGTGGACAAATCCACCCGATCGATTAAAGCGGCCGTATCAGTCCCAAGGAAGAGGCAGATCCACCCGATCGGTTCAGTGATCGGGTGGATGTGACAGAGAACGCTGTTTTGAGAGCCAAAGTTCACTCGGTCGGTTGACTTGTCAACCGATCGGGTCACCTGTAGCTGATGCTTCCCATGCTCGAGAATTCGAAGACTCACCCGATTGGTTCAGCGATCAGGTGAGATTTATCAAAAGCTGAAGGCCAAATTTCACGTCGTTTCTGTCACGCCTCGCTTCCCAAAAATATGGAGGCGAGATTTGAGTAGGTCCGCTCAGACTTGAAGCTACAAAGCTGCAAGTCCGATAAGGGTCAATCAACTTTAAATAGCAAGTCCTTGCAACACGAAACGAAATAAAGATAATAATAAGGAAATGAGAAAAAAGAGAAATCTCAGAATATCCATAATAATAAACTCCAACATCGCAGAAAAGCCACCAGGCTAAAAGAAAAGAGTCTAAAAAGAGGCCCCAACATGGCCAACGAAAGTACAACGTACAGAAAACAAAGTATTGGTGCTACGCACCGACAACGAACAGCAACCTATAGCAAAGCAACTCAAAACAGTCTCTAAGACTGGTCACCGGTGTCCACCAACTCCTCGTCAAATGTAGGCTCTGGCTCAGCGTCAGCAAACACCACATCCTCAGCTACGGTCTCTGGCTCAGGGTCTAACATGTGACACCCAAAAGAGCAAGGGGCACATGTCAGCAAGTCTACAAGAGACTTGTGCAAGGAAACTGAAAGTGAAAGTAAAGCAACCTAGCAGTTCTAGCATGATGCAATGACATGATAGATTTAGCATGATGCAACAAGTAAAGTAAAGTACGAGCATGACATTTAAATCATGGCATGGATATCAAGTTTTGCATGAACAATCACAAGGTCAAGTACAAGTCTAGTAAGCACGTCGTGCACAGAGATTACGCCTTTTGGCCAGAGTGGCTGCGCGGGTCAACTCCTAAGCTCAAGTGATCGCTTATCCCTACCGCTCCACGTGTATATGGACTGGCGCCCATCTTCTGGATCACGAGCCAGGAAGTGTTTTTCATGATGGCATAGGGGTGCACCTAGCCGGGACAAGGAAGTACAAGTATTGTAGCGTGTGCTACGAATGCAACATTCAACTTGTATGACATGTAAGATACAATGCATGGCAGATAACAGTTTAAGTGCGTATAGATAAGGAAAATTAAACGTGGCAGATAACAATGCATGAATGACATGGCAGGGTGACAGATCTAGCTTCGTTGTCAAGCTAGATCTTAAAGTTGCGTCTAGACAGCTATCATTTCATTGTCTAGTCTCTTTTACGCTAAAAACAAGGAAGTGGCCTAAAACATGGCCTAAAGCAAAGGTTGGCAAGTTTCACTTGCCTGCAAGTCAAACGCCTGAATACACCATCCAAAGAGTCCAGAGTCACAAATAACCTATGTGCACAAGTCCACCGGCCTACATTCCCATTTTATTAATCTTGATTAGTGAATTCTAAAACATTTAAAACACTTTAAAAATATCAATTTTAGTCTTGATTATCAGGCTGTGGTTGGGGTCCTAAGGGTGCAAAGCGTTACCTCAACACGACGCGAAAGCTACACTGGCGTCGGGTAGCGATGCCAGGGGTTGGAATAAAAGAACGCGCTCCAAGTCCAGATTCCAGAATAGATTCCTCGCTCGAATGATCTGGGCAGCAACCAGAGCAACGAACCAAGATTCCAAAGCTAGAACGTGCAACGACGGGCTAAGACGTATCGCAACGTCGTAAACGGTAAATCCACGAAGATAAGACACCTGGGTGGGGCCCACAGTAGCGCTAGGGGCCAATGAGGGACCCACAACACCTCTGGAGAACTTGGGGGGCCCACGGTGGCAAGCGGTGCGAGAGTTACGACGTTACGACGAACGTCGCTCGGTCAGACACGGGCCGGTGCGAGGGATTGGCCCGGTCAGACACTACGGACGGGCTGTGCAGTGCTTGCGGAGATGCGGGGTCGGTCACAGCGGGCCGCTGCGGGGGAAGTATTCGGTCGGACACAGCAGGCGGGTCGGTCAGGCGCTTGGGGGCGGGGGCTACAACGTTGCAAGTTGCAACGGAGCGGGCGATGCGGGGGAATCCTTCGGTCGGTGCGGGGTCGGTGCGAGGCTTGCGAAGAGGGCGGCTGTGTGGGCGAGACGATGCGGGCGGGCGCTTCAGTCAGACCGATAGGAGTTCTCAGTCGGTGTGGGGATGTGAAGCGAGCGGCTGTGCGATGCGGAGCGGAGCGGGTGCGGGGGTTTGGCCTCGGTCAGACCGAGGGAACGGGGGCGAAAACGCCGGTCGGGCACTGGGCGGCTGAGCAGCGGTTGCGACGAACGTCGCAAGCGAGATTGGGGGTTTTTGTGACGGGTAGGGTTAATTTCTTGGAAAAATGAGTTAACCTAGGGGTTGTTTATATAGTATAGAGGGGTTGACTTGGTCTAGGGCTAAATCTAATAGGATTAGGAATTAAAAATATAAAAATCAAACTCTCTCTCTCTCTAACCCACGCATGGCTAGGGTGCGGCCAAGATGAGCTACGATTTGGCTCAAAAATAATTTGAAGTATTATAATCTAATAAAAATTTTATTTGGCTAAAAATAGTTTAAAACTTAGTTATTAAAAATATTATAAGCTTTGCTAAAAATGAAAAATAAGTCAAATAAACTCCAAAAATTGTAAAATAAATATTGAGGTGATCGGGACGACGAGAGAAGGAAAACTAAGAAGACGGATCTTAATTTCGACGTCGAACGACGAAACTAAAAATAGAAACGTCTTACATCAAAAGTGAAAATCACAACGTCTCTTCGAATAAGATCAAATCGTGGGAAAACGACCCAAAAAATGTCGTTCCACATTAGTGCCACAATTTAATACTCTTAGAGACGTTCACAACGACATATCACACCAAAGTGTTCACAAACAAACAAAGTCTAAAATATATACGTGCACGATCAAAAGCACGTGCACGAACAAAGTACAACGAAAACAGACCGTTACAGTTTCACTCGATCAGGTGAAGTCTCATCCGATCGGGTGAACGTCTATTTTTGTATTTTAGTGGGAATATTCCTTGGCATCTTGCCAAATTGTATAAATAGAGCTAGGTTTTCCCAGAAACGTAATCCCCATTTTAAGCTGTTATTAGGGATTTTGGCTACTCTGAATTAAACTCTATCTGTAAGTTCTTTGATCGTTCTTCTATTTTAATATTGTGTTTATACTTCTATTTGCTAGGGTTATCTATTGCATGATTTACATTCTTATGGCTATAATCGGTTTTATTGCATCTCATACCATGAATAGTGAGTAGTTCTTCAATCTGGGACATTGGTGGAAGCCCATTTATGGGTTCTCCCTAGAACGGCCATAGGAGTAGGGATCCGATAGGATATATTGATTTTGATGGTTACACGTGGGGTGTTTCATTGTCATCAGCGGGAGAAAGACCGCCTTTGACCGTCGGGTCAAGGGGAAATAAAAAGGGAGTTTGATTCTCTAGCCACAGCTTACCCCTCTAGCGTAGACATTGATTCCTTGCACGTGAGAACGGCCTGGATGAAATTTCGGGAGCAATTGTTGCGAGCTTAGTCCTCCCAGAGTCGGGCGGTGTTGGACATGGGAATGCCCACCGTTCGAACCCGGGTATACCTAGCGTATCATCCTGGGCATCGACCGGAATATCGGGCCCATGGGATGCTAGGTACCACTATAAAGGCAACGTCTCACCGCTAAACCCTAGAATCTGATCACATTCCTATCCTTAGGTCGTAATAGTGGGAACTCATGATAGGACGGAAGCCAAAGTCCTAGGTTACCTTTTTATCTCTTACATCTTTTTCATTAGTTTACTATCGTGACATCCAACCAGAGAATTGGCTAGCTCACCCACCGGGGTGATCCGGTTCCTGAATGTTTCCAACCACAACACACACCTCCCCGTGATTGACTCCCACGCCACACTTCGACACAGTGCGCTTGCGGTTTACAAATTCTAATCCTAGTATCCCGGTCCCGATTTGAGTGCCAAACGGGCGGGCGGTCAATTAGTACAACACAATAATTCCGTTCCAATGTTGCCTAAGAAACCAAGCAGAGTGATCTATGCTTGGTTCTTAATCAACAACATAAGATAGTGCAATTACAAGGAATAATTACAAACTGATGAATATTATAAACAAAGAGATATTAATACATCGGAATAAAGAAAAACAAATTTGCAATATATTAACAAATGATTACAAATATGATATATTAAAAACAAACAAATGTCTTGCACAAATAAATAAACAAACGCAGAAAGCACGCAGAGACAAGAGATTTTTATCCTGGTTCCCCACGACCTAGGTACGTCCAGTCCCCCACCAATCCGGTACAAGATTCAATCCACTATTCCCTTGGCAATACAATTACCTCGCTTCACTCGCTAGGATTTCCAACTACCTAGTATCCCTACCAGGATTTCCAACCACCTAGACTTGTATAGGATTTTCACAACCCTTATCACAAAGGGAATCCCAAATACAAACATAGATCCAATTCTCTACAATATTTGATGCAGATTGGGTTTATACCCAACAAGAATTCTATAGCCAAGATAATATTACAATTGTGCTTATGTGGCTTAAAGAATTCAAAGTGTTCTTAGATCACACTAAGAATATATTTTGATTCGATATGATCTAGATCATTTTGTTTTTCAAAAATCCTTCAAAGAATATTAAATCAAGAAAAAGGGATTTTGAAAAACGATTTTAATAGCCAAAATGAAATAGATCTCAAAAAGAATATCAAAAAATTATGAGATCAAAAATTTAAAATCAGAATTTGGCTATAATGATGAGAGCGATTGAGAGCAACTTGAGAATTTCAAAAATATAACTTCTAGCTCAAAAGATGATAATGAAATTAGTTCTTTGAAATGTTCTCAAGAGGGCTCTATTTATGGAGTTTCTAAGATGAATTTGAAATTCAAAATACATTTGACTTTGGCCCATAAATCAAGGAGATGAGAGAATTGAGGGAGCAAAGTCAAATGATAGAAATGCAGCTGTTAGTCGACTCCCATATGAGGTAGTTGACTCCCAGATAGATTTCAATGAAAATCTGCTCACAGCTGGTAGTCGACTCCCTCCTTTGGTAGTCGACTCCTAGAGCACTTTATTTTACTGAAACTCAGCTAGAATATGAATAATGAACTCCCGGGTGTTTGAGGTTGACACTGGCGACCACCCCACTCGTCGCCGGTGACCACCGGCCTCCCCTCTACTCCGTCCACCCTCTCCTCCTCCCTCTCCTCCTTCTCCCCTCTCAAAAATCCTCTAAAATCTCTTGGCCGCAACCCCTATGGACAACAGCACCATCGCCAGAAACATGGCCAGCCGCCGCCCCTCCGGGGATCTCCGGCAGCTGCCACCACCTCCCTCGGATCCCCCTCGACCTCCCCTAACACCTGCAACCTATCTCCTCTTATATCTCTCCATTGAAACCCCTCAAAACTCCATGCAAACACCAAGGAAACTGCCCAGTCCGAGATCTGTGTGCGCCCGCTGGAAAACGCCCGTTGCCGCCACTTCGGCGACACCCTCCGGTGAACTCCACCTCCCTCAGACTCCCCTCAAGTTCCCTTATCAACTGCAACTCCCCTTCGTCACTTCCATCATCTCCATCTCTCGCAAAACAATCTCAAAAACAACACTAACAGTAGTTTGGACAGATCTGTCCATCGTCGAAAAAACGCCGCGCCCGGCCACCTCCGGCCACCGCCGGAGACCACCTGACGTGCATTTATATTCTATATATTCATGCACGTCTTCTTTGTGATTTTCTGTTTTTTTCCATCGTTTCATATCTGTTTTCTCGTATTTTCTTGTTTTCTTTCACTTCTCCTTGTTCTTGTGTGTTTGCAGGAGATTGCCCACGTAGGGGACACATAACGAAGATATCATAAGTCCCCGGAGCAACGGGAGGAGTCACGCGTGATCCAGGGCGTCAAACGACCAAGATTGCCACTTTTCAGCCCCCACCCGATCGGTTGGACACATCCAACCTATCGGGTGATGCACGTGTGCATAACCCAGACACAAGCTGAAGCAAAGTCAGGATCAACCGCCCGGGTCGCCGACCAGTTCATCCAACAGAGTTCTCAGGAAAATGGAGCTGAACTCACCCAATCGGTTCAGTGATCGGGTGAGATCGACAGAGCTCTCTGTCTTTGTGGGCGTAATTCCAACCGATCGGGTGATTTATAACCCGATCGGTTCATCTGTAGCCGAATTTCTTAAATTGGCAAACCGACGGCACCACCTGCTCGCCTCAGCGCCCGGTTGAAGATCTTCAAAGCTCTCACCCGATCGGTTGACTCTTCAACCGATCGAGTGGCGATTTTTCTGTGGTTTTGGACCCGAACCATTAGGGTTTTGAAGGGGAACTATAAATACACGATGTTGGCCGACTTGATGACTCTCTCCCCCATTTTTTGAGCTGTTTTCCTCCCCTTTCCTCGGAGCTTTAGGTTAGGTTAGATTAGGTTTTTCTATTGCAATAAATCTTGTAAAGGATTGAAGATTCAAACGCGAGATAAGTATTTCTTTCTCTTGTTTTCCATTTTTTTGTATTGTGTTTATTTTGCTTGATGGTGAACGTTTGTATGTCTTTTCTGTTGATTGTTTTTATGTTCTTCACCATTGAGTAGTATTGATGAACCCTAATACGGGTTAGGATAGGATTGAAGCGTAGGATTTTCATTTGACTTGATTGCATGGTATGTGTTCGATGAAATGTGTCAATGGGGATTTCTAGCAATCTGAGTCCAATTCGTTTGGCAACACACTAGTTGTGTTGGGGATTGGGGTCCGGTGTCTTGTCCAGTCAAGATCCGCTTCGATGTATTGCTAGAAATCACATTCGACCTATTTGGCCATTAGGGTTATGCGGGGGTGTTTCATTGTCATTGGCGGGAGAAAGACCACCTCTGACCGTCGGGCTAAGGGGGAATAAACTTGGCGGTTGACTCCCTAGCCACAGCTCACGCCCCTAGCGTTGACATCGAGTCCTCGCGCGTGGAAAAGGATTGGATGAAATGTTTGGAGTTATCATTGTGGCCTTAATGCTCCCGGTTGCAGAGGGTGTTAATGTACATGGGAATGCCCACCGTCTGAAACCGGGTAGACCTAGCGTACTGGGCATCGACCGGAATATCGGGCCCATGGACGTTAGGTACCACCTTTAGGGGAAATGTCTCACCCTGGGTCAAGTCAAATGCCAAGTGTCATAAGTCCTCTAGCCCGTGTTAGCGGGGATTCATTTCTTGTCTTTTTTATTTCTTTCTTTTATTTCTACACTTCCACCCATATTATCCGCGTAGCTAGCACACAACCTAGGCGAGTCTAGTAGTCATTCAAGCCATCCACCTCCCTGAGTTCGATTAACCCGCACCCTACACTAACCGTGCACTTGTGGTAAAACGACACCGCGCCCAAACCATAAACAGGGCGCCGATCAAGTTTTTGGCGCCGTTGCCGGGGAGGCGTTCGGTTTGATATTAGCTTAGCTTGGGCTCGTTAGACTACGCATAAAAATACACAAAAAAATTTTAAAAAAATATTCAATAACCAAGAAATTTTCCCCCCACCATTATATTATCCTTTCATTATTCTCTTGTACTATTGACGCTTCTCTCTAGTTTTCTTATTTTTTTGTTGTCCGGGTATCTTTGCCATTGCCATGTGGAGATCAAATTTCGATGCTCAGATGGGAGGATATGCTCCTTATTCATTTGTGGTTTGTGAGACTTGTGGGATGGCAGGGCATGTGTATTATGATTGCCCATTCACGCTTGAGAGCCTCCCCCTAAACCAAGGCTAAACATTTTCCCACAACCTTAGCCCGAACACCTCCCATCCATTTCATCAACCTCATATCCCTTCACCAACACAAGAAGAATCAAGCCTCGTGTCTCTCCTTGAAAGTGCCATGTCTAACCAAGGCCAAATATTACAAAACATGATGATACCAATCACCGAGCCTACACCAAGGAGATGGGATGAAGGAGAGGATATATCCAGTTCCATGGTTGAGACCACCATACCATCAGCCACCATAGACACATCTCATGCCAACACCCCATTTTTCCAACACTACCACTTGGATGACGAAGCATTTTTTTGATGATGATAGTGAGGATGTGGAGATTTCTCTAGGATCTATGGGAGAGACTTCTCGTCTTGATTTGGACACCCCACATGAGTCCTATGAGAGCACCAAGGAGTTTACATAGCTTATGCCTACCGGCGAGGAGGATGTGCGTGAGGACGAGGACACCATAACCACATACGAGGGGTCCGCTCTACATCTACCTCCACAGCCATCTCTGTCGCAGCTTCTTCCTTGGTCTGTGGGCAACCACGAGGATGTCATTCAGGACATCGGGCAGATGGAGGAGCATGAGCATATCATCGAGGAGAATGTTCACGAGGCCTGGATACGATGGTCCACTTCATGGAGCCCGAGTCACATCCACCTCTACCGTCGCTCTCCATTTCTTCTGGGGCTGAGCATCTACTTGAGCATATTGCCCCTATTCAGGGAGATTTTCATACTCACTCTCACTCCACTTTTGAGTCTCGATTTTCACTTCCTATTTCTTTAAACTCGTATATTTTTGACACACCATATCTCTCGCAGGACACAGGATCTATTTCCCTTGAGGTATGCTGCGGTGTGTCACCACCTGGAGAGCCACTTCTCATGGAGAGCGAGGATTTGGTCGTCACTAGTAAAGAGGATAGTGACCCATTCCCAGGGAGTATTCGTCACCCGTTTATTATTTTTCCATCTTATGTTGATGATTATCTTTGGGATACATTTATTTTGGGAAAAGATTTCTTGCCATGGGCTAATGCACATCGTCCTTTGCAGGTCACAGGTGGATACCTACTAAGGATGCTTGGAGGTGCATTGCTTTGGTCCATTGCCACACGTGGCACAGCGCTTCTGGTGGAGCCACAGAAGGAGCAGTTAGAGCAGCTACCTGGCCCACTTCAGATCTTGGATCCGTCTATGCTCAGGTGTATCCTAATCCAGTAGTGTAAAAATTTACCGCTCTATAGTTTAGATTTGAATAATCTCGTCTCCTCTCATTAACGAGGGGAGTGTATCTAGGATTTGCTTTTGCATCATAATAACCCATCATGTCGTGCCCTTCTATCATTTCAACCGCCCACACCCCACATCCTCTTCCGAGGAGAATGAGCACACCGTCTCTCCTGCATTTTGATTTCTTTCTTTTCTTTTCCGATTTTCCCCTAGCATATTTCTGCATCACATTGATCATATCATTTCGCTAGCATTGTCATGTTCAGCTTGGGGGGAATCGATTTGTGTGCATGTTTTCGCGTGTCATTGTTGAGTGTCTGTGTCTATGTGTTCTTTTGTCGTGTTTTATATCTTTTATTTGAGTGTTTCTTTTTCTTTATTTTTTAGTTTCGTTCATGTGTTTTACATGTTTTTCACTTTTTGTGTCGGTGCGCACCCCCCCTTTTCTTTGCCCTCCCGTATAAACTATTATTGCATTGAGGGCAATGCAGGTTTCAGCTTGGGGGAGTCGCACTTCGTGTGTCATTTGTGTCATTTTTCTTCGTTTTTGAGTCGTTTTCCATTGTGTTTTTCTTTTTCTTCTCATCTTTTGTTCTCTCTCTCCTAGATATGACCTCATATGATGAATTGCCACTGAAACACACACACACTTAGCATAGCTACGATGATCACATTCACTAACCCTAGGAAGCCGAGTCCTATTGCATTTCATGCTTCGTGGGTTCACTATGCTTCTATGTGAGTCGTGTGTCGTGACTAGCTTATTGTGTGCTTCTACTTTGTGATGTTGATTTATATACCTGTCCTTGGTTGACCCCTAGATTATCATGCTTCGATTTGAATATGGGGTATTTGCTTCTACTGTGTGCTTCTATATGCATGTTATATGTTTATATCGTATGCTTCAATTCGCATGTGTCGGGATTCCACAAACAAGGACTAGGATAACCCATTTAGCCTAAGCTCTGATTAGCGAGAAATATCTCCTTTGACCGAGTGTTTAGAATCTGATTTCATTTTTATTTTACTTGGTGCAAATCCCCTCGTCGTGTACCGTTCTCCCACTTGGGAGAGTACACATGTATATATCCCAATATCCAAAAATCCAAAAAAAGAGAGAAAAGAAAAACCCAAAAAAGAAAAGAAAAGAAAAGAGAAAAGAAAAAAATACAAATACCCAAAACCCAAAAATTTCCAGTGTGAATATTTTTCCTATCTACCGAGAATAAAGGGAAGGCGAGAATTTGCACCGAGTGTTCTACTCCACATCTTCTCAACCTCCATCGTTTTCGAAAACACTTGCCATAAGGACCTTCTAGCGATTATCTAGGCTATAGTGTGGTGATTTTCTTGTCCCTAGCTGTGGAGTCCCCGATGCATGATACGCTTCTATTCTTATACTCTTCTCATGCATGCTTGAGCTAATATTCACCGCAATTTCAAATTGAATCGATATTTGGGTCTTTCTTTGGGTATGTATATATGGAGCATTATTGCACGATGTAGATAGTGACATGGTCTACTAGCACACGACCACACTCACTCGCGCTTTACCGCGGGGGCCCACGACACGTGTTGGACTCATATTCCTCCGTTTAGTGTTGTGTTTTGTCGCATGCTTGCATAAGTGTGGTGTGTTTGGTTTTGTTGGCTTTGATAGGAGATTTAGGATTTTGCTTTCTCTTTCCGTCTCTTTCTCTTTATTTTGCCATCCGAACTCCTACTCTCACTCGTCTTCCTCGAGGACGAGGAATGGTTCAGCTCGGGGGATTTTGACGTGTGTTTATATTCTATATATTCACGCACGTCTTCTTTGTGATTTTTATTTGTTTTCCATCATTTCATATCTGTTTTCTCGTATTTTCTTGTTTTCTTTCACTTCTCCTTGTTCTTGTGTTTTTGCAGGAGATTGCTCGCATAGGGGACACATAACAAAGATATCATAAGTACTCGGAGCAACGGGAGGAGTCACGCATGATCCAGGGGGTAAAACGACCAAGATTGCCACCTTTCAGCCCCCACCTGATCGGTTGGACACAGCCAACCGATCGGGTGATGCACATGTGCATAACCCGGACACAAGCTAAAGCGAAGTAAGGATCAACCGACTGGGTCGTCGACCGGTTCATCCAACAGAGTTCTCGGGAAAATGGAGCTGAACTCACTCGATCGGTTTAGTGATCGGGTGAGATCGACAGAGCTCTCTGTCTTTTTGGTCGTAATTCCAACCGATTGGATGAATTATCACCCGATCGGTTCATTTGTAGCCAGATTTCTTAAATTGGCGAACCGACGGCGCCACCCGCTCGCCTCAGCGCCCGGTTGAAGATCTTCAAAGCTCTCACCCGTTCGGTTGACTCTTCAACCGATCGGGTGGCAATTTTCCGCGGTTTTGGACCCGAACCATTAGGGTTTTGAAGGGGCACTATAAATACACGATGTTGGCCGACTTGATGACCCTCTCCCCCATTTTTTGAGCAGTTTTCGTCCCCTTTTCTGGGAGTTTTAGGTTAGGTTAGATTAGGTTTTTCTATTGCAATAAATCTTGTAAAGGATTGAAGATTCAAATGCGAGATAAGTATTTCTTTCTCTCATTTTCCATTGTTTTGTATTGTGTTTATTTTGCTTGATGGTGAACATTTGTATGTCTTTTCTGTTGCTTGTTTTTATGTTCTTCACTATTGAGTAGTATTGATGAACCCTAACACGGATAAGGGTAGGATTGATGCTTGTGATTTACATTTCAATTGATTGCATGGTATGTGTTCGATGAAATGTGTCAATGGGGATTTCTAGCAATCTGGGTCCAATTTGTTTGGCAACACACTAGTTGTGTTGGGAATTGGGGTCCAGTGTCTTGTCCAGTCAAGATCTGCTTCGATGTATTGCTAGAAATCACATTCTACCTATTTGGCCTTTAGGGTTACGCGGGGGTGTTTCATTGTCATTGGCGGGAGAAAGACCGCCTCTGACCGTCGGGCCAAGGGGGAATAAACTTGGCGGTTGACTCCCTAGCCACAGCTCACGCCCCTAGCATTGACATCGAGTCCTCGCACGTGGAACGGCTTGGATGAAATGTTGGGAGTTATCATTGTGGCCTTAATGCTCCCGGTTGCGGAGGGTGTTAATGGACATGGGAATGCCCATCGTCTGAAACCGGGTAGACCTAGCGTACTGGGCATAGACCGGAATATCCGGCCCATGGACGCTAGGTACCACCTTTAGGGGCTATGTCTCACCCTGGGTCAAGTCAAATGCCAAGTGTCATGAGTGCTCTAGCCCGTGTTAGCAGGGATTCATTTCTTGTCTTTTTTATTTCTTTCTTTTATTTCTACACTTCCACCCATATTATCCACGTAGCTAGCACACAACCTAGGCGAGGCTAGTAGCCATTCAAGCCATCCACCTCCCTGAGTTCGATTAACCTGCACCCTACACTAACCGTGCACTTGCGGTAAAACGACACCGTGCCCAAACCATAAACGGGGTACCGGTCACCGCCCTACCACCGTTGGACTCCTATTGAACCCCCCTATCATCTGCAATTCCCCTTACCCTCTTCCCTCACCTCTAGCTCCTCGAAAACACGTTGAAACCATGCCCTAGCTGTTGTTTTTGACAGATCTGTGCGCTGTTCTTCGACGCCGACGCACCGCCACCTCCGACCACTTCCGACGACCACTCAACCACCATTGGATACCTCTTGAACCTCTTTAGCTACTGCAACTTCCCTTTGACTCTTTTGATCGCTGTTATTTCGCTGAGATGCGCGACAACGACCGTTGCACGAATCTGTCCACTTCGTCATCTCACGGCCGCCCACCGCCGTGCGCTGATGACGTCGGCCACCCACCAGGCCGAGCAACTCCCACTGACCTCCTTCAATCTCCGACAGCTCTCTTGGATCCTTGGAGTTCATGCACGTCGGTGAACACACGTGTTTTTACCCGACGTTGCCGCCGTCGTGAAGATCCGTTGTGCTACCCGCAACAGGAGGGAGATCATCACTTACTCACTGTTCGTTCTACCACCTTGTTTTCTAGAGGTGTCTCACTATGCTACCTATGGTGGAGACATTGCAGACGACGCGGATCCATCGCCGTTCAGACCCGACATCTGCATTTTGATCGACGTCAAAAGGTTAGTCCTCTAATGCGTAGAAAGTGCTCCCACTGTAGAAAAACGAAAACCTAATCTAAAAATCGTCAACAAAAACTAAATTTCATTTTCGCACCTTTAAAACGTTGCAAAATATTAGACATCGACGAAGGACTAAATTTCTGTGCACATAGGATAGATTGTCGATTAGACTGAACCGAAACGAAAATGTGACTTTGACAGCTAGGAGAGCCCTGTTGAACCTAAAAATGAACTCTAATAGGAATGATGAATAACGTGTCCTGACACCGCCATTGACCCGTTTCAGACGGACCCTCGCTGACGCACCACTTCGACGGGACGCTCAGGGCAGACGACGCACTCACCACCGCAGGCAAGTGTTTACACTTGTACTCTTACGGCCACGTCTAGGCCATCTCCTTCTTAGAATGTTAGAGTACATTTAAAGAGAACTAGACGTGAAATGATAGGGTTCGGGACCCCCCTTGACAGCTTAGACTTGACGACAAAGTCTAAGCGCAACAAGAACAACAACTGACACCTTCGGGCTATTCTGTGTGTGAGTGCATGTGGACCCACTAGAAAGAACTATCCCTTACACTTGTTATGTCATGTCCTGTTACAAAAAACCTTCGGGAATTTCAGATGCTCTCCCTGCGAGAGTGATCTCCGTATTACAAAAAGCCTGCGGGCGTTTCAGGTGCTCTCCCTGCGAGAGTGATCTCCGTGTTACAAAAAGCCTTCGGACGTTTCAAGTGCTCTCCCCGCGAGAGTGATCTCCGTGTTATAAAAAGCCTTCGGGCGTTTCAGGTGCTCTTCCCCCGAGAGTGATCTCCGTGTTACAAAAAGCCTGCGGGCGTTTTAGGTAATCTCCATGCTAGAGTGATCTCTTGTTGTCTTGTCTTGAGCACTTGGGTTTGGGGTAGGGTTGAGCGGTCACACGGGGAGAGGGTCTGGCCACCCTCTGGCGTGCACCCCGGCTTGCTATCCGCAAATGGCCGGGGGACACGCGAGGGGTTTAGAAATTTGTAACCGCAAGCGCACGGTGTTGTAGTGTGGCTTGGGGGTCGAACACAGGGAGGCGAGGTTGTGCTTGAGTCAAGTAGGACCAAAATCACCCCGAGGGCGAGCTAGCCCGAATCTGTGGATGGTTGTCACGGAAAGAAATAAAGGGTATGAACAACAAGAAAGTAAACCCGGGACTTTGGTTTCCACTCCAACGAGAGACTCTCGCCGATACGGCCTACGGGTATGGATAGCGATCAGAATTAGGGTCTAATGGTGAGACGTTGCCTCTGAAAGCGGTACCGGCGTCCCATGGGCCCGATATTCCAGTCGGTGCCCAGGATGAGATGCCGGACTTCCCGGATTCGATTAGTGGGCACTCCGGTGTCCATTAACACTGATCGATTCCGGGAGCACTAAGCCCGCAACGATAACTCCCAACGTCTCATCCTGCCGCTCCCGCGTGCTAGGATTCGACGTCTACGCTATGGGTGTGAGCTATGGCTAGGGGGTCAACTGCCAAGTTTATTCCCCCTTGGCCCAACGGTCAAAGGCGGTCTTTTTCCCGCCGATGACAATGAAACACCCAGTGTAACCGTTAGATTCCTAATCCCTATCGATTTCCTAACCCTATGGACGCATCGGGAAGAGCCCCCGAAGGGGTTTCCACCAAAATCCCAGATTTGGGGACTACTCACAAAAATTCATTGAAAAGCGATCTAAATAAAAATTAACCGTTGGAATCATAATCAGACAATTGGAATACGGAAGTAATAGAGTAGATAAGACAATACTAAAATTTGAGAAAGATCTGAAAACTTACAAAAGTGTAACAATTACAGCCGTCACAATGTGAGAAAACAGTAAAAAACTAGCAGCTCCCCGTTTCTGGAACCCTAGGGGTTCTATTTATAGACTCTCGCATCACCCGATCGGTTGACAAGTCAACCGATCGGTTGATCCGTTACAAAATAATAACAGAAAACGGCGAGCTTTCACCCGGTCATATGAACCGGTCGGGTGAGTTCTTGAGTGACCGGTTGGATCTTGGTGCCGTCGGGTGAAGCGATCGGTTTGGTGCCCGTGTCTTCAGCTCCTCATCTTCAGCTACAGATGAACCGATCGGGTGAGAGTCACCCGATCGGTTGGCATTTTGCTCGAAAAGACAGAGAACAGGCCCCCGCTGAACCGGTCTGTGAACCGGTCGGGTGACTTCCATGTGAGCTCCGGCTGAGAACGGGTGGTGCACGCGTGCATCACCCGATCAATTGGAGATGACCAACCGACCGGGTGAGGGGCTGAAAGATGTATTCTTTGGCGTATGACCCCCTGGATCACACGTGACTCCTCCCGTTGCTCCGGGGACTTGAGATATCGTCTTTAAACGTCCCCTACACGGTCAATCCCCTACAATCATGGATAAACAAAGAAAAGTGAAAGAAAACGAGAAAATACAAGAAAACGAATAAAAGACGGCGGAAAAACACGGAGAAACACAAGAGAAAACGTGCGTGAATATATGAAATATAAACGCACATCAAAATCCCCCAAGCTGAACTCTTCCTCGTCCTCTAGGAAGACGAGTGAGAGTAGGAGCTCGGAGGGAAAAATAGAGAGGAAGAAAGAAAAAGAAAACTCTAAATCCTAGATCGTCCGCCAGAGCCAAGAAAATCAAAAACGACACACCAAGCAAGCAAACGTCAAATCACACCACTAAACCTAGGAAGACGAGTCCAAATAAGTGTCGTGGGTCCACGCGGTGAAGCGCAAGTGAGTGCGGTCGTGTGCTAGCAAATGGTGTCGCTTTCTACAATGTGCTATGAGCTCATATACGCAAATCCAGGAAATGACCCAAATACCGATTCGAATTTGAATTAAGCGGCGAATATATAGTTCAAGCATGCATGAGAAGAGTAAGAATAGAAGCGTATCATGCATCGGGGACTCCACAACTAGGGTTAAGGAAATCACACCACTATAGCCTAGATACTAGCTTAAAAGTTCCTAAGCCAAGTGTTTTTGAAAACGATGGGGGTTAAGATGATGTGGAGTAGAACACTCGGTGCAAATTCTCGCCTTCCCTTTATTCTCGGTAAGTAGGAAAAAATATTCACACGGAAATTTTTTTGGGTTTTGGGCATTTGTATTTTTTTTGGTTTTTTTGGCTATACAAAAATTTTCTTTTCTTCTCTTTTTGGGTTTTTCTTTTCCTTTTTTCTATTTTTTTTTTGGATTTTTGGGTTTTTGGCTATGCAAATGTGCACTCTCCCGAGTGGGAGAACGGTACACGACGAGGGGATTTGCACCAAGTAAAACAAAAAAGAAGTCGAAATCTAAACACTCGGGCAAAGGAAACTATTCTCGCTAAATAGAGCATAGGCTAAATGGGTTATCCTAGTCCTTAATTGTGGAATCCCGACGCATGCGAATTGAAATATACGATATAAATATAGAATGCATATAGTAGAAACAAATACCGCATATTCAAATCGAACCATGATAATCTAGGGGTCATTCCTGGACAGGTATATAAAATAAAATCACAAAGTAGAAGCACACCAAATAGATAGGCACGACGCACGACTCACAAAAAGGCTAAGTGGACCCACGATGCGTGAAATGCAAGAGGGCTCGAAATCCTAGGGTTAGTGAGTGTGATTATCGATGCAATGCTAGGTGTGTGTGATTTTGTGGCGATTCATCATAGGATTCATCTCTAGGAGAAAGAGCTAAAAAGAAGAAAAGAAAAAATAAAAACACGATGAAAACGACACAAAAAACGAAAAAGAAGGACTCAAACGACGCACACAGTGCGACTCCCCCAAGCTGAAGTTTGCATTGCCTCAATGCAATATGAGTGAGTACGGGAGGGCAATGAAGATGGGGGGAATACGCACCGACACAAAAAGAAATGAAAAAGAGGAAAACACATAGATGAAACTGAAAATAAAGAAAGATCAAAATCAAAAATCAAACGACACGAAAATAAAAATAAAAATAAAACATAAAAATACACGACACGACACTCAGAAAAAATGAAAAACATACACACACACAAAAAATGAGAAAAACAACCAAACACGACAGCACACCAAAAAGACGTCCCCCAAGCTAGACCTGACAGTGCTAGCGAAATGATATGATCAATGAAATGCAGAGATATGCAAGGGGGAGTCAAAAAGAAACAAGGAGAAATCAGAAAGCAGGAGAAGGTGAGTCCTCGTCCTCCTCGGAAGAGGGTGTGGATGGGTTGTCGGGGGAGGCTGGGGGTGTGCGGAGAAGTGGGGAACGAGGCGGAGGAATAGGGGCAGCGGTGGTGTGAACAATGGGAGGAGTGTCGGTAGTGGTGGGTGGTGGTGGTAGGAAGGCGATCAAGGCGGTGGTGAGAGGAATAGAAATGGAGGAAGAAGATGCGGTGGTGACGGTAGTGGGAGGTGGTGGGAGGGATCTGGAGCGCACCGGCAATTTCCTCCGGCGCACGTATGGAGTGACGGAGGAGGAGGGAGGAGGTAGCGTGGGTGCGATGGAAGTGGTCGGGAGGGGTGAAGTGGATGCCGGGATGGGATTAGAAGAGGGAGGAGAAGAATGTGGTGAGGGGGTGATGGATGTGGGGATGTGTGGGAGGGTGGAGGAGAAGATCGCCGAGGTGGTGAAGGTGGAGGTGGTCCGTGGATATGAGTGAGAAGGTGAAGAATGGCGGCCACGTTCCTCTCAAGCGTGAGGAAACGTGGGTGAGTAAGAAAAGAGGATGGTGATGGGTCCGAGGAGGCAGAGGACATGGCGAGCTCACGAAGGGCAGTGACCTCCCTCTCGAGGCCAAGACGGGCAGAGACCTGACAGCGACCAAAAGATGTGGACTGACGAGAAGCAGAAGTGGTGCTGGCAGGTAAGGTCGAAGTGGTGCCGGCGGCAGTGGTCATGCCGTCATAGGAGACAAGGCCAGAAATGGCCGCAAAGAGGTGCTCAGACGTGATCGGTCCCGGAGCAGAAACAGGACGACTCGGGCCAGCCCCTAAATCTCCCCCAGACGCAGGGATATCCTGCTCGCCTAAGTGGGCGACAGGGGACGGTGGTCTGCGTGCGTCTGCGGGAAGGAAAGGAAGGTTCAACCCCGCTAGGAAGTTGGGATCAGGTGGGAAGGTCCAATCTCCCACGAGAGCAATGGTCATGCGAGTAGGGTTGGGGAGAATGTTAGAGTACATTTAAAGAGAACTAGACGTGAAATGATAGGGTTCGGGACCCCCCTTTACAGCTTAGACTTGACGACGAAGTCTAAGCGCAACAAGAACAACAACTGACACCTTCGGGCTATTCTGTGTGTGAGTGCATGTGGACCCACTAGAAAGAACTATCCCTTACACTTGTTATGTCATGTCCTGTTACAAAAAACCTTCGGGAATTTCAGATGCTCTCCCTGCGAGAGTGATCTCCGTATTACAAAAAGCCTGCGGGCGTTTCAGGTGCTCTCCCTGCGAGAGTGATCTCCGTGTTACAAAAAGCCTTCGGACGTTTCAAGTGCTCTCCCCGCGAGAGTGATCTCCGTGTTATAAAAAGCCTTCGGGCGTTTCAGGTGCTCTTCCCCCGAGAGTGATCTCCGTGTTACAAAAAGCCTGCGGGCGTTTTAGGTAATCTCCATGCTAGAGTGATCTCTTGTTGTCTTGTCTTGAGCACTTGGGTTTGGGATAGGGTTGAGCGGTCACACGGGGAGAGGGTCTGGCCACCCTCTGGCGTGCACCCCGGCTTGCTATCCGCAAATGGCCGGGGGACACGCGAGGGGTTTAGAAATTTGTAACCGCAAGCGCACGGTTTTGTAGTGTGGCTTGGGGGTCGAACACAGGGAAGCGAGGTTGTGCTTGAGTCAAGTAGGACCAAAATCACCCCGAGGGCGAGCTAGCCCGAATCTGTGGATGGTTGTCACGGAAAGAAATAAAGGGTATGAACAACAAGAAAGTAAACCCGGGACTTTGGTTTCCACTCCAACGAGAGACTCTCGCCGATACGGCCTACGGGTATGGATAGCGATCAGAATTAGGGTCTAATGGTGAGACGTTGCCTCTGAAAGCGGTACCGGTGTCCCATGGGCCCGATATTCCATTCGGTGCCCAGGATGAGATGCCGGACTTCCCGGATTCGATCAGTGGGCACTCCGGTGTCCATTAACACTGATCGATTCCGGGAGCACTAAGCCCGCAACGATAACTCCCAACGTCTCATCCTGCCGCTCCCGTGTGCTAGGATTCGACGTCTACGCTATGGGTGTGAGCTATGGCTATGGGGTCAACTGCCAAGTTTATTCCCCCTTGGCCCAACGGTCAAAGGCGGTCTTTTTCCCGCCGATGACAATGAAACACCCAGTGTAACCGTTAGATTCCTAATCCCTATCGATTTCCTAACCCTATGGACGCATCGGGAAGAGCCCCCGAAGGGGTTTCCACCAAAATCCCAGATTTGGGGACTACTCACAAAAATTCATTGAAAAGCGATCTAAATAAAAATTAACCGTTGGAATCATAATCAGACAATTGGAATACGGAAGTAATAGAGTAGATAAGACAATACTAAAATTTGAGAAAGATCTGAAAACTTACAAAAGTGTAACAATTACAGCCGTCACAATGTGAAAAAACAGCAAAAAACTAGCAGCTCCCCGTTTCTGGAACCCTAGGGGTTCTATTTATAGACTCTCGCATCACCCGATCGGTTGAAAAGTCAACCGATCGGTTGATCCGTTACAAAATAATAACAGAAAACGGCGAGCTTTCACCCGGTCATATGAACCGGTCGGGTGAGTTCTTGAGTGACCGGTTGGATCTTGGTGCCGTCGGGTGAAGCGATCGGTTTGGTGCCCGTGTCTTCAGCTCCTCATCTTCAACTACAGATGAACCGATCGGGTGAGAGTCACCCGATCGGTTGGCATTTTGCTCGAAAAGACAGAGAACAGGCCCCCGCTGAACCGGTCTGTGAACCGGTCGGGTGACTTCCATGTGAGCTCCGGCTGAGAACGGGTGGTGCACGCGTGCATCACCCGATCGGTTGGAGATGACCAACCGACCGGGTGAGGGGCTGAAATATGTATTCTTTGGCGTATGACCCCCTGGATCACACGTGACTCCTCCCGTTGCTCCGGGGACTTGAGATATCGTCTTTAAACGTCCCCTACACGGTCAATCCCCTGCAATCATGGATAAGCAAAGAAAAGTGAAAGAAAACGAGAAAATACAAGAAAACGAATAAAAGACGGTGGAAAAACACGGAGAAACACAAGAGAAAACGTGCGTGAATATATGAAATATAAACGCACATCAAAATCCCCCAAGCTGAACTCTTCCTCGTCCTCTAGGAAGACGAGTGAGAGTAGGAGCTCGGAGGGAAAAATAGAGAGGAAGAAAGAAAAAGAAAACTCTAAATCCTAGATCGTCCGCCAGAGCCAACAAAATCAAAAACGACACACCAAGCAAGAAAACGTCAAATCACACCACTAAACCTAGGAAGACGAGTCCAAATAAGTGTCGTGGGTCCACGCGGTGAAGTGCGAGTGAGTGCGGTCGTGTGCTAGCAAATGGTGTCGCTTTCTACAATGTGCTATGAGCTCATATACGCAAATCCAGGAAATGACCCAAATACCGATTCGAAATTGAATTAAGCGGCGAATATATAGTTCAAGCATGCATGAGAAGAGTAAGAATAGAAGCGTATCATGCATCGGGGACTCCACAACTAGGGTTAAGGAAATCACACCACTATAGCCTAGATACTAGCTTAAAAGTTCCTAAGCCAAGTGTTTTCGAAAACGATGGGGGTTAAGATGATGTGGAGTAGAACACTCGGTGCAAATTCTCGCCTTCCCTTTATTCTCGGTAAGTAGGAAAAAATATTCACACGGAAATTTTTTTGGGTTTTGGGCATTTGTATTTTTTTTGGTTTTTTTGGCTATACAAAATTTTTCTTTTCTTCTCTTTTTGGGTTTTTCTTTTCCTTTTTTCTATTTTTTTTTTGGATTTTTGGGTTTTTGGCTATGCACATGTGCACTCTCCCGAGTGGGAGAACGGTACACGACGAGGGGATTTGCACCAAGTAAAACAAAAAAGAAGTCGAAATCTAAACACTCGGGCAAAGGAAACTATTCTCGCTAAATAGAGCATAGGCTAAATGGGTTATCCTAGTCCTTAATTGTGGAATCCCGACGCATGCGAATTGAAATATACGATATAAATATAGAATGCATATAGTAGAAACAAATACCGCATATTCAAATCGAACCATGATAATCTAGGGGTCATTCCTGGACAGGTATATAAAATAAAATCACAAAGTAGAAGCACACCAAATAGATAGGCACGACGCACGACTCACAAAAAGGCTAAGTGGACCCACGATGCGTGAAATGCAAGAGGGCTCGAAATCCTAGGGTTAGTGAGTGTGATTATCGATGCAATGCTAGGTGTGTGTGATTTTGTGGCGATTCATCATAGGATTCATCTCTAGGAGAAAGAGCTAAAAAGAAGAAAAGAAAAAATAAAAACACGATGAAAACGACACAAAAAACGAAAAAGAAGGACTCAAACGACGCACACAGTGCGACTCCCCCAAGCTGAAGTTTGCATTGCCCTTAATGCAATATGAGTGAGTACGGGAGGGCAATGAAGATGGGGGGGAATACGCATCGACACAAAAAGAAATGAAAAAGAGGAAAACACATAGATGAAACTGAAAATAAAGAAAGATCAAAATCAAAAATCAAACGACACGAAAATAAAAATAAAAATAAAACATAAAAATACACGACACGACACTCAAGAAACAATGAAAAACATACACACACACAAAAAATGAGAAAAACAACCAAACACGACAGCACACCAAAAAGACGTCCCCCAAGCTAGACCTGACAGTGCTAGCGAAATGATATGATCAATGAAATGCAGAGATATGCAAGGGGGAGTCAAAAAGAAACAAGGAGAAATCAGAAAGCAGGAGAAGGTGAGTCCTCGTCCTCCTCGGAAGAGGGTGTGGATGGGTTGTCGGGGGAGGCTGGGGGTGTGCGGAGAAGTGGGGAACGAGGCGGAGGAATAGGGGCAGCGGTGGTGTGAACAATGGGAGGAGTGTCGGTAGTGGTGGGTGGTGGTGGTAGGAAGGCGATCAAGGCGGTGGTGAGAGGAATAGAAATGGAGGAAGAAGATGCGGTGGTGACAGTAGTGGGAGGTGGTGGGAGGGATCTGGAGCGCACCGGCAATTTCCTCTGGCGCACGTATGGAGTGACGGAGGAGGAGGGAGGAGGTAGCGTGGGTGCGATGGAAGTGGTCGGGAGGGGTGAAGTGGATGCCGGGATGGGATTAGAAGAGGGAGGAGAAGAATGTGGTGAGGGGGTGATGGATGTGGGGATGTGTGGGAGGGTGGAGGAGAAGATCGCCGAGGTGGTGAAGGTGGAGGTGGTCCGTGGACATGAGTGAGAAGGCGAAGAATGGCGGCCACGTTCCTCTCAAGTGCGAGGAAACGTGGGTGAGTAAGAAAAGAGGATGGTGATGGGTCCGAGGAGGCAGAGGACATGGCGAGCTCACGAAGGGCAGCGACCTCCCTCTCGAGGCCAAGACGGGCAGAGACCTGACAGCGACCAAAAGATGTGGACTGACGAGAAGCAGAAGTGGTGCTGGCAGGTAAGGTCGAAGTGGTGCCGGCGGCAGTGGTCATGCCGTCACAGGAGACAAGGCCAGAAATGGCCGCAAAGAGGTGCTCAGACGTGATCGGTCCCGGAGCAGAAACAGGACGACTCGGGCCAGCCCCTAAATCTCCCCCAGACGCAGGGATATCCTGCTTGCCTAAGTGGGCGACAGGGGACGGTGGTCTGCGTGCGTCTGCGGGAAGGAAAGGAAGGTTCAACACCGCTAGGAAGTTGGGATCAGGTGGGAAGGTCCAATCTCCCACGAGAGCAATGGTCATGCGAGCAGGGTTGGGGAGAATGGTGTAAGGGGCTGGGGGTGGCCATAATTGAAGATGAAGCGGCCATCTGAGTGGGGTCTAATCATGTGGATGTGCCGCAGGACATCAATATCAAGCTGTGAGGGTCCTGCGGCAGCTGGAAGATTATTGGGGACGGCAATATTAAATTGGTGGTAAGATCAGATGATAGTTATGATGCCCCCACAACAAAACTTCCCCTTACCGGCCCGGCTGATCTCGAGTAGCTTGTAAACAAGCCAATCGCCGCCATGGATGGGGACGGTAGGGGCCCTGAAGCTAATTCCATCATCGTCCCGGACAAAAGGGAAAGTCATGGCCCAAAGGATAAAAAGGTCAGGGATAGTCACGGTGCCGGACTCATCCCTAGGAAAAAACGCAGATGAAATGATCCTGTGGGCCAAACGAAACACGGGATGAATGATCGAGGAGGCCTTGGCCCTTCCTCGGGGATAGTCATGGAACATTGTGAGGCGGAACCAGAATTGATCGACATCAAACTCGGGCGTGTACCCGTAGTGTCGGATGGAATCATCTCCAAGATTGGGGAAACCAAATATATCGTTAATCGTGTTCAGATTTGTGGTGACACTCCTGTTACGCACCCGAAATTTAATGATCGACCCGGACTCCCAAACAAGTGTAGAGAGAAATTCGAGGGTGAGTGCCGGGTAAGATACGGCAGATGCATTAAGAAAGGCCAACCATCCTAAGTTAGCGAAAAGAGATTCGACCTCGGTGTAAACACCGAGATCGACAAGTGTTTGTGTGTGCTGGAACTTAGTAGATAGATGCCCTCGAGCATCGAGCCTACGGTAAAAATCCTTGTGCTCCTGGTTCCTAAAGATATACCCATGCGGGCCCAACATTGGGTCCACAGGGGGGATAACAGGCGGGGGAGGGCCAAGTGTAAGTGCTCGTGTACGAGAAGGGGGACGTGTTTGTTTTCGTCTCTTTCGAGACGGTTCCTCCTCCCACATAATTTCCTTCCCCTTGTCCTTATCCTTAGCCATGCGTGAGTGTGCGTGTATGAATGAGTGCAAAAAGCAATGGATGCACACTAACACAAGAAAATCGAGCAAGCACAATTTATAGGGCAAATATAGAAATATGAGCTTAGGAGCGAGTGTACCCAAGCGAAATAGCGAAGCTTGCTCCTAGATTTCCCCACACTGTGCAACGAGAGTAGCGTGGAGCCACGGCGATCTCTTTCGGCAAGAATTTTCGAATGGGCGTGGTTTGGGGGGAAATTAGGTCAAAACTCGAGATGAAAGGGGGGAGAGGGTGAAGATGATGGAATGGTTGATGGAGGAGGGGGAGAGAAGGAGTATTGGAGGAGTGGAGGACGTGGGGGAGTGAGAATCGGCCGTTGGGGGGGAGGCAGGTGAAACGACGGTGATTTTGGCGATCGGGCGAGGATGAAAACGAGCGGGTGGTCGGGGGGTTTATATAGGGTTTTAAGTCGAACCGATCGGGTGACTTGTCACCCGATCGGTTGACGATTAGGTCAAGAACTCTTGCCGAAGAAATGCTACAGGCGAACCGGTCGGTTGACTTGTCAACCGATCGGTTGGCTGCTCCACTCATTTTCCCGAGAATTGTGGGCTGCTCACCCGGTCGCTTCAACCGATCGCTCTAGAACTCAACCGATCGGTTGATATTCCCCAAAATTTTCCGAGAGTTCTCCCCAGCTCACCCGGTCTGTCACCCGGTCTCCTCATTCTTCAACCGATCGGTTCATCTGGGGACAGATCTCGGCTTGTATCTGATACATCCCAACCGATCGGGTGAGTTATCAACCGATCGGTTGGGGCTTTGTTTCCTGCAAAAGCCAACAGATTGTCTAAGTCCCTGAACGGATGTTCTCGCGGCTGATTTTATTTATAAAAGTAGATAAAATAAAGTAAAAAATAACACTAAAAAGTGGGGAAAAAGTTTAGAACATGGTTTGCCTCCCATGAAGCGCACTTGTTTAACGTCGTTGGCTCGACGCCCGCAAGAGATGTTCACGATGGTTGATACGGGTGATGCCCGAAGTTCGGCATCTCTTCTTCATTGGAGCTGAAGGCCTTTGGGGTAGTCAGCGGCTGGAGAAATATTTGCTCAACTACCCCCGCTGTTCTTGGGATCCGGGGGCTTCTCTTTCAGGTTGGCGCTTCCCGCCATCTTCTTTAGGATCCGGACCTCGTCTTTAGTGAGGTCCATGGGCTCTTTCCCCGTTCTCTTCGCAGGAGGAGTCTTGGGGAACCCGGGAGGGGTCGTTCTTGTTGCACTCGCTTTCCCAGCAGCTTTTTTGTTCTTGGGGCCGTCTCCATCCTCTGAATCCCCCAAGTCATTGGGGGGGTTTCTTAAGAGAATCTCCCAGGAGCTCTCTTCAGCAGCTTTTTCTTCCTCTACCTCCAGCAAATTACACTGAGGGTCATCTGGGGGATCGGGGTACTTCATGGACAACCCCAGATCAAATTCAACTTTTTCTCCGCTGACGTTTAAAGAGAGTTTTCCTTTCTTTACATCAATCAAAACGCCAGCAGTGGCCATGAAAGGCCGTCCCAGGATGATGGGGGTGTGTGCGTCTTCAGGCATGTCCATGACTACAAATTCCACTGGTACATGCACCCCTTTTACATTAACCGGGAGGTCATCCACAATTCCCACTGGATATTTGACCGACCGGTCAGCTAATTGTAGGGTCATAACGGTGGGTTCCAAATCACCCATTCCTATCCTTCTATACATCGACAAGGGCACCAAACTTACACTCGCTCCGAGATCGACGAGTGCACGATGAATCTTTACTGCCCCGATCGTGCAAGGAATTGAGAAGCTCCCCGGGTCCTTGTGTTTCGGCGGATTTGCCCTCTGGATAAGAGCGCTACACTCCGCCGTCAACACTACTTTCTCCTTTCTAGACCCTCTAGTCACCAAATCTTTCAGGAATTTCGCATAGGAGGGGATTGTTTCGATTGCTTCTAGGAAGGGGATTTGCAGGCTCAGGTCCTTGACCATGGTGAAGAACTTGCCATATTTCTCATCAATTTTGGCCTGAGCTAACCGTTGTGGAAATGGCACAATGGGTTTGAACACTTTCGGGCTCCCTTCCTCCTTCTTCTTCTTCTCTTCTTCAGAGACTCCCTCCGGAGTCATAGGATTCGATGACGAAGCACCGGCGTCGTTTGATTTTTCGATCGGTCTCTCAACGACCAATGGTGCTTCCGGTTTGCTAGGGGGCACTCTAGTAGGGATTTGTGTCCCGCTTCTTAGAACGATAGCGGACACATTTGCGTGCTCGTGCACGAGTGCCGACGTCTGGGTTGCTCCCCTCAGTTTCACCTCCGGTTGTGGCGGAAATTGGTTTTGTGACCTTGAAAGGTTTGCCACTTGTAACCCCAGCTGGGTTACTTGGTCCGTGAGGGTCCGCTGACCCATTTCCAGCTTTTGGTTGATCTTCTCCCGGTTGGTTATATATTGAGTCAAGAGAGACTCAACCGGAGAGACGGCCCTCTGTTGACCATACTGCTGCTGCTGCTGGATTGGCTGCTGATTCCTGGGGGCATAAAATTGCTGCTGAAATGGTTGCTGCTGAACCTGACTCTGCTATGGCCTAGCCGGCTGATATGTTTGTTGCTGCGGCTGCTGAGGCGGTGAGGGCTGAAATGGTGGCCGGTAACTGAAGTTGGGGTGGTTCCGGTTGTTTGGAGAGTAGACCGGGTTGGAATTGGTCCTTGGCGGATACGGCGCATTTCCCGTGGGGTTGTAAAATAGTGCGCTCGCCTGATCCAACGGTGGTGAGATGTCACCACCGTCGAATTCCCCAAAGAATTCAGATTCTACCGCTGAAATTTGCTGTGTACCGGCCCCACCGGCTCCTACCATTAGTGCGGAGATCTGGGTCGAAAGCAAGTCGAACTTGCTTGAAAGTTTGTCGACATCCTTGACTCTGTGTATACCCCCCAGATTTTGGTGTGGCTCTCTCGTCACACCATCGCTCATAGTTGGATGCCATATTTTCCAGAATATGTCCGGCATCTTCCTCGCTCCTAGACATGAAGGAACCCCCAGCCGCGGCGTCCATAGAAGATTTCAGGTCATCCCTCAACCCATTGTAGAACAGATTAATAATCTGCCACTTCAGAAGCTCTGGTGAGGGCATCTTCTTTGCATCTCCTTGTATCTCGTCCAAGCTTCATGCAAGGACTCGTGGCTGGCCTGGGAGAAGGAGGAGATCTCACTCCTCAACTTCATGGTCTTACCCGGAGGAAAGAACTTCGTCAGAAAAGCATTGGAGAGCTTCTCCCAGGTGTTGAAAGTGTTGGGGTCCTTCCCCCTTAGCCATTGCTTGGCTTTGTCTCGCAACGAGAAGGGGAATAGCTTCAGACGGATAGCCTCAGTTGTGACACCATTAATCCGGAAGGTGTCACACTTCTCCAAGAAGGAGTCTAGGTGCTCGATCGGGCTCTCCATGGGTGCACCCGCAAACTGGTCCTGCTGGATCCATGTCACTAAAGACGGCTTTAGCTCGAAGCTTTGGGCCGCAATAGCTGGAGATCGGATGGCGGAAGTGGACTCGATGGATGGCATCAAGTACTCCAACAGGGACTTGTGCGGCGGGGTGTTCTCCTCCATGGATTCGGGATCCTCTCTTCTTCGCTTCTCGGCGGCCAAACGCCTAAGGGTGGCGTTAATCTCTGGATCGAGGGGAATCAAGTCGTCAAGACTTCTTGAACTCCTGCGCATGAAAAACAAGACACACCCGTGAAGCGACAAGTGGGAAAGAAACAGTTAAAATGACATATAAAAATAAGAAAAATAAAAAAGAAAAAGGAGAATGCGAAAATTATCGCGAGGTATGGATGAGAGCTAGACACGAGGGTTCAAGAGATCCTAAAATAACAAACACGTTGCCTCCCCGGCAACGGCGCCATAAACTTGGCGTGCACCCCGGCTTGCTATCCGCAAATGGCCGGGGGACCCACGAGGGGTTTAGAAATTTGTAACCGCAAGCGCACGGTGTTGTAGTGTGGCTTGGGGGTCGAACACAGGGAGGCGAGGTTGTGCTTGAGTCAAGTAGGACCAAAATCACCCCGAGGGCGAGCTAGCCCGAATCGGTGGATGGTTGTCACGGAAAGAAATAAAGGGTATGAACAACAAGAAAGTAAACCCGGGACTTTGGTTTCCACTCCAACGAGAGACACTCGCCGATACGGCCTACGGGTATGGATAGCGATCGGAATTAGGGTCTAATGGTGAGACGTTGCCTCTAAAAGTGGTACCGGCGTCCCATGGGCCCGATATTTCGGTCGGTGCCCAGGATGATATGCCGGACTTTCCGGATTCGATCAGTGGGCACTCCCGTGTCCATTAACACTGATCGATTCTGGGAGCACTAAGCCCGCAACGATAACTCCCAACGTCTCATCCTGCCGCTCCCGCGTGCTAGGATTCGACGTCTACGCTATGGGTGTGAGCTATGGCTAGGGGGTCAACCGCCAAGTTTATTCCCCCTTGGCCCAACGGTCAAAGGAGGTCTTTTTCCCGCCGATGACAATGAAACACCCCGCGTAACCGTTAGATTCCTAATCCCTATCGATTTCCTAACCCTATGGACGCATCGGGAAGAGCCCCCGAAGGGGTTTCCACCAAAATCCCAGATTTGGGGACTACTCACAAAAATTCATTGAAAAGCGATCTAAATAAAAATTAACCGTTGGAATCATAATCAGACAATTGGAATGCGGAAGTAATAGAGTAGATAAGACAATACTAAAATTTGAGAAAGATCTGAAAACTTACAAAAGAGTAACAATTACAGCCGTCACAATGTGAGAAAACAGTAAAAAAACTAGCAGCTCCCCGTTTCTGGAACCCTAGGGGTTCTATTTATAGACTCTCGCATCAACCGATCGGTTGACAAGTCAACCGATCGGTTGATCCGTTACAAAATAATAACAGAAAACGGCGAGCTTTCACCCGGTCATATGAACCGGTCGGGTGAGTTCTTGAGTGACCGGTTGGATCTTGGTGCCGTCGGGTGAATCGATCGGTTTGGTGCCCGTGTCTTCAGCTCCTCATCTTCAGCTACAGATGAACCGATCGGGTGAGAGTCACCCGATCGGTTGGCATTTTGCTCGAAAAGACAGAGAACATGCCCCCGCTGAACCGGTCTGTGAACCGGTCGGGTGACTTCCATGTGAGCTCCGGCTGAGACCGGGTGGTGCACGCGTGCATCACCCGATCGGTTGGAGATGACCAACCGACCGGGTGAGAGTCTGAAAGATGTATTCTTTGGCGTATGACCCCCTGGATCACGCGTGACTCCTCCCGTTGCTCCGGGGACTTGAGATATAGTCGTTAAACGTCCCCTACACGGTCAATCCCCTGCAATCATGGATAAACAAAGAAAAGTGAAAAAAAATGAGAAAATACAAGAAAACGAATAAAAGACGGCGGAAAAACATGGAGAAACACAAGAGAAAACGTGCGTGAATATATGAAATATAAACGCACGTCACCCTCAAACCGGTAGGCGTGAACCCTTCGAGTCACACGTGTATTGTCTTGTCTTGTCTTGTCTTGTCCCGTCTAGGTTAGTCCGGTAGTCGATAGCACACGCTACAACTACGGTCTGTCGTGTTTACTTTTTCTGCGCCGTGTTACTTTCTACTTAATATAACTGCCATGTCATAACCCATGCATGTTAATCAACCAGTAAAATGTTGCTCTTCATTACATTACACTTGCAGTAGAGTCTAACCCTTCTTTGTAGACTTTAACTGACGTACAGTTCCTTTTCTCTTGGGTGCTATACGTCAGGTGTTGAGCCGGAGTACGTGGACGAGCCGGACATACCAGAGTACGTGGAGCCAGAGGGCGTCGACCCGGAGTACGTGCCTGAGGAGGACCAGAGCTATAGTTTCCTCACGTTGCTGAGTCAGAGTTTTTACTGCTGGGTGCGTAGCACCATTTACTTTTCTGCCTAGGTTAGGTGCTTGCACCATTAGTTTACTTTCAGCTATTTGTAGCCATGTAGTGCATTTGTTTAGACTCTCCGTACTTTCTGGATATCTGTTTGAATAAAATGAATGCATTTCCTTTTTCGTACTTTTGTTGTTCCGTACTTTTCTGCAGGGACCTGTTTTATTGTCTTGGAGTGCCTCATAGACGCTTATTGGGTCCGAGCCACACAGCTCCGGCCCAAGTGGGCCTTAGTCATGATTCGCCTCCACAGTTTTGGGAAGCGGGGCGTGACAGGTTTTAGTGGTGACCCATGCAGGTCATGCAAAAGTTTGGAGTAATAAGAGTACCGCATTCATTTAATATCCATATACAATTCTAAATTAGGTTTTCATTGTCTTAGATGGTAGGAAGACGTAGATAGACCTCCAGGGTTGATACTCAGGCGCCTTGGTTAAGATTTAGTCATACTCGTCTTAGGATGCCCTAGTAGCCTCTCACCCGACTCAGACCATGTTAGATTTCTAGAGTCTTTCTTTTAGTCGTCCCCTCGGGTCCATCAACTTCGGGCCCAGCAGATCGTAACCTTAATTCTCTTAGGAACCTTTCCCTGAGATCCTGATTACATTATAGTTCATTAGGGAGTCTTAGTGCTGAGTTCTCCTGATCTTTAGACGGCCCGATAATTAGAACCACTGGTTTCTAGCATCATTACACTTCTGTGTTTTCGGCCGTAGAATTCCATCGTAGCTTTTTATGAATCATATCCTAGAAGTATTCATCGTGCGATCATATTCTTTGTCCTCGATTCACGTGATCGCTTCATGACAATTATCGATAATTCTTCGAATCTATCCATTGTAAATCCTGATTCCTTTAAAAATATTTTCGAAATTCATTATTAAATTCTTCACCCAGTTTAACTTCTTTGAAACCCCTTATTAAATATTTAAATTTCTTACTTTCGGTTGAGTTAAAATTCTTTCACTGATTTTGAAACCTTCTTGGTCGTAATTTTTAAGTTACTATCTCGTACTTATTTTCGAATCAGTATCTTTCATATTTCAGTTTTAAAACTTCGTTACCATTTTGAAAATTCAATATATCACTTTTTCTTAACTACGAAATTTATTTTAACCAATTACCGTACGTACTTTCAGAATATTTTTCTAAGCTAAAGAGAACTTCAATTTTTATATATATCAGTCCTATGTTCATCGTACTCATACTTCAAAAAAATATTTGTAAAAACTTATTTTCATTTGCAAAACAATCGCTACCTCACCCTACTCTTCATGCCTTCGTCTAACTCTTTTTCCGAGTTGTAATTTTCTACCATCTGCTCACTTTTTCTACATATTTTTATAAGTATAAAAGTATATGATACCATATTTTACACGTAATTCTTCTTTTATCTATTTAATTATTTTGAGTAATATTTTGTCCCTCCCAACCAGCTATCTCATTATCTCGCCTTATTTGAACTCGTTCTTTCCTATCTTGTTTCGTTCCAATTTTGGTTTCGGCTTCCTTTCTGTTGTGTAGAGCTTAGTGCTTGTAGTTACATGTGTCAACTCTAGTTTAGTAGTGGGCCCTTTGGTTTTTGTGATGTCGTCGTGGTGCATGTATATAGGTAGAGTGTGTGGACCTGTATTAGTGTGTACCTTTAGGATCTTCTCTTGTGTCATGTATGTATACTCAGTGTGGTCCTGATATAGGTATGGAGTTGTCTGAACGATGGTATTCATATAGGTGTGGATAGCATCATAGCACGCAATTCCTTAGACTTAGTCTTTCGTATTATAATAGAGCTTATCTTTGACTGCATGTGATTGTATCAAAACTTTTGTTTTCTTTTAAACCAAATCTTTAAAGTTTTGAAACTAGGCCACAAAGATCACAACCGCCCTATCTTCCGCAACCAATACCTCAACTCCACACGTTTTTCCCACATGTTTTTTAAACTTTCTTTTCTTTTTCTCTCTACGAAGTGTTTTTTTATTGTTATTATATTGTTAGTACTAGCTATTATTGATATATGGTTACGTTTGTGGGTAGGCTTAGAGTGAGATGAGATATGTTGTAGCGATGATTAATTGATTTTGGAACACAAGGATATTAGATTATATTTCCTTGGATGAAAAGAATGAGGTGTCCAAGACTTATTTATAATACCAATGTATGGCGGACCCAATGGAGAATTCTGGTTGGATGAAAGTATATGCAGGGAGATGAGAACTTATTAGACCTGAAACTTGGACGAGTAGTAGATAGGAGTAGCTAGGAAGGGATAGTATGATTTAGAGTGATCATGAAATGAGTAGAGCATTTAAAAGCATCAAGACTTGATTATTAAGTTGACGTGAGAAGACATTAGAAATGATGCGACATGTTGAGACGAATGGATGTTATGAAGATGGATTTTATATGAGTAGGAGATTAGATGATAGGGGTAAGGATAGATGCAGTTCGATGGTTCATTGAGTATGGAGGAAATTTACGAGTCGATATGATTGAGAATATATATTGAGGACGAGATGATTGTTGATTTGTAGACGATAATGTGGGTTTATAGTTAGGTGCTAGGAGGTGATACTAGTTGTGGCTTTATTCGGTGAATAGACGAGTTATGATGGATTATTTGAGGAGCACTGATTAAAAGTTATAGGATTAGCGATTATTATGTGTAGATGTTGGAGTTGTAGGCATAAGTGTATATAGTTATTATTATTATTATTATTATAAGTGATTCCGAGGGCGGAATAAATTCTAAGGTTGGTAGAATGCAACGGCCGCTTTCCGGCCGTTCGTATTTTCTACGCGTACGACTCTTTTCGAGTGCGTATTTATTTTTGCCTCTTCTTGGTTTCGGACGATATGATGTGATATGTCGTTGTGACCGTATGGAAGAGTAGTTATTTGTGGCATTTTTAGTGAACTTCATTTCACGGGTGATGCACCCGCAATCTACACCTAGGATCCACCTGACGGTGTCACGATCGCCAGGCGTGCTATGGCTCCTAGGCTAAGACTTCGGGCTCAATCCGCAAGCGGACTGTGTCGAGTTATAGTATAAAAGATAGTCGAATCCCACAGGGACGGTTATAGTGTCTGTGGTAATCTCAGTCTATTTCTAAATTTAGAAATAATGCAGCGATTGGAGGGAAAGGGTTGGTTTGATAGTTGTTGTTGTGTAATATAATAAAAGGAACTAGGGCCTTAGGGATCGCCGCTAGGATCGTTGGGGTTGATGTTGGATAGGTTCCTCACATCGCATTAGGGATAGGGAATTAATCCCCCAATTCGTACCAATCTCGTGGGTTAGAATTGCGGGGTATTTCGGTGGCTCTCGTCGATGCAATGGCAGTAGCCATCGACGTAGCGATATAGTTCGTCGATGGATACCCTCAAGGAACGAGCCGGGAATGGTCACGTGACTTAATTGGATCCACCGATTTTCTACTCGAATCCCTAGATACCCCTTAAGAACATCAATTCCACAGACCGTGGGCATGATCTCAGTACGGGTTATCTACGGATTCTGTAGGATCTATCGAAATACAATCCTAAATCCCTAATTCGATGTAAGGATCCAGATCTATATTTTCCCTTAAAATCCTTGGGTTCACCCATCAGCCCTAGAATGGATCTACTCACTCATGGTAATAGGAACACACAAAGATATCAATTTCACGTAGGAAAACATTTTTTGCAATAAAAGAAATTAGGGCTAAAAATTACTTACAACGAGAACGAACGAAGAACAAATCCAAAGAAGAATAAAAGGCACAAATCTTCAAAATAGATCCAAAAATTCACTCTAAGAATTAATCCAAAAATCCTTACAAAAAGAATTCGTTGTCGCTCTCCAAAAATTCTCCAAAACAAAAGCTCAGAATGAACTCCCCCCACGCTGAGCCCGCAGTCGCGAGCTTCAGTTGCCCCGAATCGCGCATATCGCGCATTCAAAAAATCTTCCAAAAATGCCCCAGGAAGTGTCGGCCGAGTAGGTGACTCGGCCCGAGTCGGAGCTGCTTGGCCAGTGGTTCGGCCTGAGTCAGTGAGTTTCTCGGCTCTGAAATGGACCTACCCGGGCCGAGTAGATCTGCTCGGCCCAAGTTGGATTGACTCGGTCGGTTACTCGGGCTGTGCTCTGGGGCCTACTCGGGGTGTGCAATATGCAGCTGCTCGACCGAGCAGATGAGCTGCTCGGCCCGAGTCTGTCGTATCCGCTGCTTCTCCAGCATGTCATGGCTCGGTCCGAGCGGCAAGCTGCTCGGTCCGAGTATTTTCTGGGAAACTGAAGTGTTGCAGCAGGGGCCTCTCTCTGCTCTCTCTTTCTTCTCTTTCTTCTCTCGTCCAACAGCTCCGAGAACCGGCGAACTCCTCCAGAGCCCTGCCAACAAGCTCATGAGCACGTCAGATGTGTCCATACCCAGGCGAGGGTCCAAATCGCTCCAAAATCCCTGAAAACTCAAAATATACTACGAAACTCAAAATATCATCAGAAATACCAAAATCGCAGTAAAAAGTGGGATTTGGACGCGAAAGTGACATGCAATGCAATGGGAACATGATATGAAAATGCTGTAAAATATGGCCGCATCAAAATCCCCCAAGCTTACCTCTTACTCGTCCTCGAGGAAGACGAATAATCGGTACGCCGGGAGGAAAACAAAATGAAAATAAGGAAATGAAAATAAAAAGAAGTGAAAAAAAGAGAGAAATAAGAGAGAAGTGCTAAGGATGATCGGTCAGATCTCAAGCCTAAAAAGTCAATCACGATGCTCTGAGTGCTAAACATGCATGTTATTGGTAATTTCAAGCTTTATATATCATATGTCATACATTGCAGGCAAAGAATAGGGATCTACTGAAATAACATCGTCAAATCCTATCAATCTAATGCAATCCCTAGAGTCTAATATAAAATAGTTGACAACGCCCTTTTAATCATAGATACACAAGGATCATAAAAGATTCACGCAACATGCAATAGAGAATAGAAAGATCATGCCATTCAGATATTCAAATTGATACGTGAAAAATCCCCAAAACTAAAGTAATTCGTAAAGTTTGGGTTTTATTAAATCTCCCCGACGTGCACCGTCTCCACTCTAATGTCAAGCTCACTCATATAATTAGTTGGTTTCCCCCCCCAAGCTTAGCTTGAGGAATCGCATCAATGAAAATGATATGGAATTTAATTTTTCTTCCCAGAATGAGATATAGCTTCTTAGTGAAATAACACAAAACGGTATTTATTCATTTTTCTTTTCTTCCCTTTTTTCTTTCTTCCCCTTTTTTTCTTCTTTGTTTTTCTTTTTTTTTGAATAAGAAGCTATACTTTTTATTTTTATACATGGGAAGTGAGATGCGGTAAGGTAGCTATATGGGTGTAACCAACTGATATGTAGAGAAAAAATTGATATGTGGAGAAGGAAGATAATGGGACACTCGGTTCACTCATAAGAGGGTGCACATCAGTTCGATAAAATAAAACTCTAACTAAATTCATATATAGCATGGGTATTTCACTTTTCTAATTGAATACTAAAAATAGCATGCGGTAATAAACACAATGTCAACAGGCATGCAAACAGAAGTGAATAAGATAATAAAAACGGGTGCTCCGAATGTTCTAGTGATGCGTGAATCTGGGTGCGTTTCCCAACATAAATCATACTAGATACCAATTCATGCAATTGATTTCAATTCATATCAGGTATTAAATCAGACAGATCATCAAAATAAATACATGCATATAGACAATAAAGCTGAAATTAATCCTAATAGCATGCCAAAGAGATAAGCATCGCTAAAAACTAATAAAGCCTAGAGAGATATCATCATTTAGACCATCGTCAGCAGAAATAAAAAGAAACAGAGAAAAAGGGGAAATAGATAAAAAGAAGATTCATGCATGGGGAAAAGCAGAAGATATGATGCAAAATGAGAAAAATAAAATGGGGGCGGTAAAGTGGCGAAAAAGTGAAATAAAAACTGAAAATAAGGGAGGAAAATGGAAAAATAGAAATAAAAAATAAAAATAAAGCGGGAGCGCTCATCCCCCAAGCTAAACCTAGCAGTGTCCTCACTGCTAAGATATCGCTCGTGAGCGGGAGATGAGGCTAAAGGGGTGGGATGGGCGGGAAAATGGGATATAAACTATGTGAATAAAGGAAAAAGGAAATAAAAAAATGTGACATGATGCAATGCAATACGGAATGATGCATGTGTGGGTCCTCCCCCAAGCTATGGTAAAGCAGGGCCCTGAAGAGACAGATGGGCACAAATAAATAGGGGGAGGGCAAAACTGGATAGGACTATATCAAGCAGAGGCACCACCCTCTGGGGGTGGTGATGGGTCCCTCTGCTGTGGACCCGGTGCGGTGGGTGGTGGCAGGTCAGACTGGGACACATGGGGAGGGCTGCAGGTGAGGTCTATGGTGGAGGAGGAAGGATCAGAAGTGTACTGGACCATGTCTGTGAGAGGATCTACTGTGGCTGACGGCTCTAGGGTGATAGAAACAGGCTCTGCAGGAACCTGTGAGAGTGAAGAAATGAGCTGTGTAGTGTGAGCCACAGTGTCGGGCCTAGGCGGAGGAGGGTTAGCAAGTATCACGTAGGCAGGCCACGGTGTCTCAACAGGTCGAGAATGGATGTGAGATCCGACTCTACCCTAGATCTGTCTATCCTAGACTCGTGGCAAAAGTAGTCGAAATCCCGCTGTAGGCGGGAGGTCAACTCCTCGAGAGCGGTCAAGCGAGAGTCTAAGGATCGAGGCTCGGGGGGGCACGGGTGGCATGTCGGTAGGTCACTACTCGTGATAAGAGGCTCGATGCAGCCGTGGCACCGGGCCGAGCGTGGAATGTGGGCTAGGGTGAACTCGTCAGAATATCGGTGGTGGCGGAAGAAGGAGCTGCGTCGACAAAGAGGTGTGGACAGACATCGAGACAGACTCAGTGAAAACAGCCAAAGGGGAGGAGGTGGTGGTGGCAGTCAGAGGAGCTGAAGCTATAAGCTCCGAGAGAGGGGGGAGGGTGGGGACAGGGTCGAGTGAGGGAGCATCTAAATCTACCACGTCGTCAGAAAAGGTAGATCTGTGCCCTCAGGCATAGATACAACGGCAGAAGTGATATGAGTGTCATGGCAGGAGGTGAGGACAGTCCCCGACGACTCAAAGACCGTAGAAACTGGGGAAACATGGGTAGTGGAGGCGGCTCCTAAAGATGTGTGAGCGGGAGGAACAGGGAGACTGGCAACCAGGGCGGCAATATCGAGGAGCTCCAACTCAGAGGAGCGGGGGCCGGGGTCATTGGTGGCGGCCTCGACCGGTGCTCCAGGGGGCTCAAGGTCGTAATGTGAGGGAGTGGGAAAACCTGATGAATAAGCCAGTCAAGCTGGACTGCAGGAATATGCGTCAGGTGAGGAGCTGGGAGGATCATATGGGTGTCGTGGTCGGTGCCTACAAGGTAACGCCAGTGACGAGCACCGTAAGGGCAGAGAATCTGCATGTGCTCGAGCATGCCAGTGGTAAGGCGTGTCGGGCCAGGAGGATGGTGTAAGTCAGCGGGGAGGGGGATACCTAGCATCCTAGCGAAGATGGTAAAGAAACCACCGCAGCAAATATCCGTGGCATGGTATGAGGTGGCTATCTGGTAGAGTCTCTGACACAGCCAGGAAGCAGCGTCAGACAGCATGAATGGTCTCACGGAGCCATCCGGGTGGAATCTACGAGGTCGGGTCATACCCCAAAGATGGTTAAGCTCAGGGAGGGACATAGTCCCGACCTCAGGTCAGAAAAATAGTGTGCACGCTAGGTGCCTCTGGGCGTTGCGAAGGCACGGGTGCACAATGCACGATTCCTTTGCCTGGCTAGGGCGGTACTCGGGCAGTCCAGAAATACGCTGCCAAAAAGTGCAAGCGTGAAATTCATCTAGGTCGTGGGTAGGGGAAAAAGCTACCCTAGGGTCAGGGACGGCAAGGAAGTGCAAATAGTCCCGGATCATAGCGAAAGTGACCGTGTAGTCGTGATCCAGGAGCCAAAAAGTAATGCCGTCACCTGCGTCGGTGAAAGTGAGGGAGCTAAGACCCTCAAGGGCTAGGCAGGTATATGTGGGGGCGTGCACTCCGAGGAATCGGTCGAAACCGATCGCCTGGTAAAGGTGGTGGACGCCCTGGAGAATGCCCAGGGATGTAAGGGCTGGCACATCAACGAAAACTGTGGGGATAAGACGGCGCTGGTGCAGCCTAGCATAGCACGATCTGTGTACGCTATCGAGGAAAGTGATGCCGTGGGTAGGGATGTGCGCGGTGGGGTCATCACTAGGGGGTGAGGAGGGTGGTAGCGATGTGACAGAGGTGGTAGAGGGGATAGAAGTTGATGTAATGGGAGCACTGGTGGAGGGGATGTCACGCCCCACTTCCCTAAAATGGAGGCGAGACGTGAAAAGGTCCGCACGAGAGTGGAGCTGTGAAGCCCCAAACCCGATAAGCATCAATAAAAACATAAGCAGGTCCCTGTAACTACAAACGGAGCAACAATAATAATAAAAGGAGAGACAGAAATAAAATTCTCATATCTCATAAATTGTCCAACATAAAAATAAGTCCAACCTCCAGAAAAGCCACCAGGCTAAAAGAAAGAGTCTAAAGGCCCAGAACAAGGCCAACAAAAGCAACAACATAACAAAGTATATGTGCCACGCACCGACAACAAAACAGCAGTCTAAAACAAAAGGGAAACACAACGAAAACACTAGGACTAGTCCACAGTGTCCACGTACTCCCCGTCAAGCACAAGCTCGGGCTCGGCGTCAGCAAACAACTCGTCCTCAACAAGGTACTCAGGCTCAGGATCTAACATGCGTCACCCAAAAGAGTAAGGGGGCACATGTCAGCAAGTCTAAAAGACTTGGGCAAGGAAACTGAAAGTAAGGCAACTAGCAACCTAGCAGTTTTAGTATGCATGACATGGCAGTTATAACATGAGTGCACAATCAAGACATGGTGAACAATAAGTACAAGAGAACAATTATCGGGACAAGACAAGAGTAGCCAAGTTACTAACAATCTCAATCAATTCACTAGTCATGTTTCACTGTTGTTTGTAGATGTTTACGCCCTTCAGCTGAACGGTATAACATTCACGCTGATCGGCACTAAACACTACACCACCCCAGAGTTTACGCCTTACAACTGCAGTTGCTGATCAGGCAGACCCCCAGTTGAATGATCGCTTAACTCTTACCCCATCCCACACATAAACAAGCCAGGGTCCCTGCACATGAGCCCAGCAAGTGAGCCAGGGTTGCCCCGCACGGGAGCTTGTTTTCCAAGTTCACACTTCAATATCGAGCGTTGGGGTTAGCAACTCATTATGCTCTCTTCTGGTCACGGGCCAGGAAACACAAGTATTTGTAGCGATGCTACGCAATCACGGGATCACTTAAAGAATGCAATGACATGACAATTAATTCTCGTACCGTTAATAGAAAATAAACATGACATGGTAATCGTGCAACATGATATATGTCGGATCTAGCTTCGTTGTCAAGCTAGTTCCTAAATTTGCACCTAGGCGAGTATCATTTCGTCGCCTAGCCTCTTTTACACCTACAACAAGCAAATGGCCTAAAACATGGCCTAAACCCTAAGTGGCAAGTTTCACTTGCCTAGCACCGGGGATGACGATCACGAAGGTTCGTCTCGCGGATGCTATTCTACGGGGAAATCGCTGTTATGGGGAGACAATCATCAAAACAACATTCATTCATTAGGGTTTCATAAAAATACAAATAGGTTATGAAAACATCAAGCGATCGATTTCTTACTGTGAGGAAGCGGAAGAAACACTCCGGAGAACCTATGGACCAGATCTGGAAATGAATAGAGAAGTTTGGAGAACTAGGGTTTTTGGGGGATTTTGGGGATTTGGTGAGATTTTGGGGAAGATGAGAGATAGAATGAGTTGATGGATGGTTTGGATGATGGATTTAGGGCTTGGAATGAAGGAATAAGGGTTGGAGGTGGAAGGGGGCTCAAAGGGGGAGAAACTAGGGTTTTGGGTCGAGTGGAGGAAGAAGAAAACGTTTGGGATGGGTTTAAATAGGATGGGCTGGCGGCTGCCCAGAAATTAGGGTTTTAACACAGATTAGTCGGTCAAAGAGCAACCACTGACCGACTAGTTTGGCAACTAGTCGGTCGGTCGACCAACGCAGACCGACTAAGTGTAAACAGTAACTTCTGAACGAAAATAGGATTTAGATTTAGTCGGTCGAAGAACAAATACTGACCGACTAGTTTGACATCTAGTCGGTCGATGAACGTTCTTAGACCGACTAAGAGTGAACAATATTGATACCAAAAATAAGTTGAAGAGTTAGTCGGTTAAAGAAGCATTGCTGACCGACTAGTTTGCAACCTAGTCGGTCAACCAACGTTCTTAGACCGACTAACGATAAACAGTAACTCCTGAATAATTTAGAAAGCCAACTAGTCGGTCCAAGAAGGATTGCCGACCGACTGGATCGTCATCTAGTCGGTCGGTGCCCCTTCTTACACCGGCTAATAAGCACCAAAAGTTCCGATACGGAGCCCGGAGCTCCGGGATCGATTCCTAAGACTCCTAGGCTTGATCTAACAGTAAGATACGACCGTTATGAAGCCCGTCACGAATGACATACTTCGAAATCGACGATCCTAAGGAAGAAACGAGAAAACACGACGAAACGATCGAAAATGAAAGTTACGGAGACGAAAACCACACATGAGGAGAAAATCCACCAAAACATATATTAATATAATAAACCCAGATACATGAAAACCAGTCGTTACATCCTCCCCAACTTAAGAAAAATTCCGTCCTCGGAATTTCCAAACACTCACGTGTCCGGAAACAAAAGTGGGAAACGCTCTCGCATCTCATCCTCATTCTCCCAAGTAGACTCTCCAGGTGAGCCGTGTCGCCACATCACCCTCACAAGATTGACAATCTTGTTCCGAAGCGATTTCTGACGCCTGTCCAGAATCTGCACTGGATGCTGGTCATACGTCATATCAGGGCGAACGGTAATCTCCGAAAAATCCACAGCATGAGATGGGTCGCTAATGTACCGACGAAGCTGCGACACATGGAAAACATTGTGAACTCCTTCCAAAGATGGCGGCAAGGCCAAACGATAAGCTACCTCGCCAACCCTCTCCAAAATGTCAAACGGTCCAATGTATCGCGGGCTCAACTTCCCTCGCTTCCCAAAACGAATCACACCGCGATTCGGGGAAATCTTCAAGAACACATGGTCGCCCGGCTGAAACTCCAAAGGACGACGTTTAGCATCCGCCCAATGCTTAAAACGGTCCTGAGCAATCCTCAACCTCTCCCGAATATTCCTGACGATATCCACGGCCTCCACGATCATCTCAGGTCCCAACAACTCCCGATCACCAACGTCATCCCAAGTCAATGGCGATCGACATTTCCTCCCATAAAGAGCGGCGAAAGGCGCCATGCCAATACTTGCCTGGAAGCTGTTGTTGTAAGAAAACTCCACCAAATGTAGATGGTCCTCCCACGAACCCTTGAAATCCAACATGCACGCCCTCAGCATGTCTTCCAAAATCTAAATCGTCCTCTCGGACTGGCCATCCGTCTGCGGATGGTACGCCGTGCTGAAACTCAGACGCGTACCCAAACTCTTCTGCAAACTCTGCCAGAACTGAGATGTGAACCTCGTGTCTCTGTCTGACACGATACTCACGGGGACTCCGTGAAGTCGCACGACCTCCTGCATGATTCACGTTACATCACTATCCAAACTAGGAAAAAGGAAATAAAAACGGAGAGTAAAAGAATTTTACCTCCATATATCTCCTTGCTAGCGCCTCAGTGGACTGTCCCACTCGGAACGGAATAAAGTGTGCAGATTTGGTCAATCGATCTACGATCACCCAAATCGCGTCATTCTGCTTCGGACTCCGAGGTAGTCCAGTCACGAAATCCATAGTGATGTGTTGCCATTTCCACTCCGGAATCGGAAGCGGTTGTAGCAACCCGGCCGAACGCTGATGCTCCGCCTTCACTTGCTGGCAAACCAAGCACTTGGCTACACTCCGAGCCACGCTCCTCTTCATACCATGCCACCAATAATTCAGACGAAGATCCTGGTACATCTTGGTGCCACCAGGATGCACAGAATACGGTGAACTGTGTGCCTCCACCATCAACTCCTCTCTAATATCCCCAGCGGGCACACACAACCTGGCTCCAAACCTCAGCGAGCCATCCTCATGAATCAAAAAGTCAGTCCGCAGACCGGCTTCCACCTGCTCCTGAATCTTCACCAGCTTCGGATCCTCAGCCTGGCCAGCCTTAATCCGATCCACGATCGTCGACTGTACCTGCATGTACATCAACGATGAAGCCTCCCCAGGAAGAACAATCTCCACACCAGACTCGCAAAAATCCTGCTGTAATCTCCACTGCGAGGTCAGAATCATCACCGCTGGAAGCCTACTCAGCGCAGCAGGGACCACATTCACCTTGCCAGGGTGAAACTGCAAATCAATCTCATAATCCGCCATAAGCTCCAACCATCGACGCTGTCGCATGTTGAGCTCCTTCTGAGTAAAAATATACTTCAAGCTTTTGTGATCGGTGAAAATCTTCACTTTCTCACTCAGCAGGAAGTGCCTCCAAATCTTAAGAGCAAACACAACGGCAGCCAACTCCAAATCATGCGTCGGGTAATTCTTCTCATGAACCTTAAGCTGATGAGACGCATACGCCACAACATGTCCATGCTGATGCAACACACAACCGAGACCCTTGCCAGAAGCATCGCAAAAGATCTCAAATCCACCGCTGCAATCAGGCACAACAAGAATAGGGGCAGTCGTCAACCTCTCCTTCAGAACGCCAAAAGCATTTTCATAATCACCCGACCAAACAAAAGCAACATCCTTCCGCGTCAACCTGGTCATCGGCTCAGTAATACGGGAAAAGTCCTTAATGAATCGCCGATAGTAACCAGCAAGTCCAAGGAAACTCCGAATCTCAGACGCAGACGACGGAACAGGCCACTCTCTGATGGCCCTAATCTTCTCGGGATCCACTGAAATACCATCTACAGTCACCACATGCCCGAGAAAAGCAACTCTATCCAGCCAAAACTCGCACTTCGAAAACTTAGCATACAAACGATGCTTCCTCAAAATCTCCAACACCGTCCTCAAGTGCGAGGCATGCTCTTCCTCCGACTTCGAATAGATCAGAATGTCGTCAATAAAGATAACGACAAACTTATCCAAAAAGTCGTAGAAAATCAAGTTCATCAGATTCATGAAAACCGCGGGCGCGTTAGTTACGCCGAAAGGCATAACCACGAACTCATAGTGTCCATACTTCGTCCTGAACGCTGTCTTCGGAACATCACCCTTCTTCACCTTCAACTGATGGTAACCACTCCTCAAATCCAATTTAGAAAACACCCTCGAACCTCCAAGCTGATCAAAAATATCATCGATGCGAGGCAACGGGTATTTATTCTTAATGGTCACCGCATTCAACTCTCGATAGTCCACGCACATACGACGCGAACCATCCTTCTTCTTTACCAGCAGCACCGGTGCTCCCCACGGAGACACACTAGGATTGATATAACCCTTCTGCAAAAGCTCATCCAACTGCTTCTGCAACTCTTCCAATTCTACAGGTGCCATACGTTACGGCGCCTTCGAAATCGGCTGCGCACCTGGAATGAGATCGATAGAAAAGTCTAGAGCTCGATCAGGTGGCAAACCAGACATCTCCTCGGGGAAGACGTCACCAAAATCACGCACCACAGCTGTCCACTCCAACTCCATCTGCATAGCCACAACCTCCACCGGCCTGGCCCGAAATCTGACAGGACCAAGCGAACTGCTACCACGACTGAACTCAAATACTGGATGTCCGGGAATCTCGAACACCACCTTCTTCCTCTGACAGTCGATCGTAGCATAGAAGCTCACCAGCCAGTCCATCCCAAGAACTGCATCATAGTTGATGATGTCGTGGACAATGAAATCAGCGAAAAGCTCATGTCCACAGACCACCAACGAGCAAGAATTGCAACCACGATGCACCGATACCACGCCATTCCCTGTAACGATATTCCAACTCTTGGGAAGAGGGGACGTCGACAAGGAATGCCTCTCCACGAAGCTCCGAGAAATAATGCACATCGATGCACCAGAGTCAAAGAGGACTCGTGCAGGAAATGTGCAAACCAAAATCACACCTAACAAGCAATTAACAATCAAACCCTAGTCTAGCAAACAACCATGTTCAAGCAAACAACACAATTTAATCAATCAAAACCAACTAGGAAAGTGACAGCCAGATTGAGGATTACCTGCGATAACCTCATCCATAGCCTCGCTCTCCACCGCGGTCATCAGAAAAGCCTGCCTCCTCGGCGGAACAGCCTGCTGAAAAGCCTGCCTCTGCGGAACAAGAGCTGCCCCACGTCCAGCAGGAACAGACGCTCGCTGCTACAACGGCTGTGCTGCAACAGGTGCCCTCCGCAGCTGACCCGCATGTCGACAATCCCTCGTGACATGGGAAGCATCACCACAAACCAGACATTGGCCCAAAAACTTCCGACACAGATCCTTGATGTGGCCAGGCTTGCCGCAGAAATGGCAAGTCTTCAGAATAGCCCCCCCTGGCCTCTTAAACTGAGCTGGCTGATTAGGCTTGAAACCAGGCCTAACCACCGCTCTGGCCTGCTCCATAGGCCTCTTCCCAGCACCAACAATAGACCCCCTCCTCTGACTCAGGTTCAGCTCCTGCCTCCTGGCAGCGACCAAAACCTTCTGATAAGAGTCCAGATCGGAGGAAGACACAAAACTCTGGAGCTCCAAAGCAAGTCCCTGCAGGAACCTCTGAGCCCTCTCATCAGCATACTGCACCATCTTCGGTGCGAACCGACTCAGCCTAGTGAACTCCTGGTGGTACTGGTCCACCGTCAAGCTCCCTTGCTTCAGATCAATGAAGCGCTGCAGCATCTCCTTCTTCGTAGCCTTCGGAAAGAATTCCTCATCAAACCTGGACTTAAAGGTAGCCCAAGCTATCGGCTCCACCAACATCTTCTCTTCGCATCCCACCAATTCCGAGCATTATCCTTGAGTTGCCTCTTCGCCAAATCAACCCATCCAGCCGGGGTGATCTTGGCCATCTTCAGATTGTCCTCGATGTTTCGAATCCACTCATCGGCAGCCAGAGGACCCTCAGACCCATCAAAATATGCGGGACCCAGCTCCCGAAATTGCTTCGCTCCCAGCTCAGAGCGAGGGGCATCCGGAAGAGCCCGGGAAGCTCGAGCAAGTGGAGCATTCTGGACTTGCAGGAGCACGCCCTGCTGCACTAGCATCATCTGGAGCATCATCCGCATCATCTCACCGTTGGTGGGTTCCCGCTCAGGCTCCTCATCATGAGGGAGCGCACCACAACCCCCACCACGGGTGAATCGTCTTCCTGCCATCTAGTGACACAGAAAACGAAGCAGATTAGACTCATAGCTTATGACTCGGACGTCGAACTTAGTTTATTGGACATTCTAATATTATTATCGCTATTCCGATAATCGCAGTTACAGAGGGACCTGCATGGGCCACCAACAAAACCTGTCACGCCCCGCTTCCCTAAAATGGAGGCGAGACGTGAAAAGGTCCGCACGAGAGTGGAGCTGTGAAGCCCCAAACCCGATAAGCGTCAATAAAAACATAAGCAGGTCCCTGTAACTACAAACGGAGCAACAATAATAATAAAAGGAGAGACAGAAATAAAATTCTCATATCTCATAAATTGTCCAACATGAAAATAAGTCCAACATCCAGAAAAGCCACCAGGCTAAAAGAAAGAGTCTAAAGGCCCAGAACAAGGCCAATAAAAGCAACAACATAACAAAGTATAGGTGCCACGCACCGACAACAAATCAGCAGTCTAAAACAAAAGGGAAACACAACGAAAACACTAGGACTGGTCCCCAGTGTCCACGTACTCCCCGTCAAGCACAAGCTCGGGCTCGGCGTCAGCAAACACCTCGTCCTCAACAAGGTACTCAGGCTCAGGATCTAACATGCGTCACCCAAAAGAGTAAGGGGGCACATGTCAGCAAGTCTAAAAGACTTGGGCAAGGAAACTGAAAGTAAGGCAACTAGCAACCTAGCAGTTTTAGTATGCATGACATGGCAGTTATAACATGAGTGCACAATCAAGACATGGTGAACAATAAGTACAAGAGAACAATTATCGGGACAAGACAAGAGTAGCCAAGTTACTAACAATCTCAATCAATTCACTAGTCATGTTTCACTGTTGTTTGTAGATGTTTACGCCCTTCAGCTGAACGGTATAACATTCACGCTGATCGGCACTAAACACTACCCCACCCCAGAGTTTACGCCTTACAACTACAGTTGCTGATCAGGCAGACCCCCAGTTGAATGACCGCTTAACTCTTACCCCATCCCACACGTAAACAAGCCAGGGTCCCTGCACATGAGCCCAGCAAGTGAGCCAGGGTTGCCCCGCACGGGAGCTTGTTTTCCAAGTTCACAATTCAATATCGAGCGTTGGGGTTAGCAACTCATTATGCTCTCTTCTAGTCACGGGCCAGGAAACACAAGTATTTGTAGCGATGCTACACAATCACGGGATCACTTAAAGAATGCAATGACATGACAATTAATTCGTGTACCGTTAATAGAAAGTAAACATGACATGGTAATCGTGCAACATGATATATGTCGGATCTAGCTTCGTTGTCAAGCTAGTTCCTAAATTTGCACCTAGGCGAGTATCATTTCGTCGCCTAGCCTCTTTTACGCCTACAACAAGCAAATGGCCTAAAACATGGCCTAAACCCTAAGTGGCAAGTTTCACTTGCCTAGCACCGGGGATGACGATCACGAAGGTTCGTCTCGCGGATGCTATTCTACGGGGAAATCGCTGTTATGGGGAGACAATCATCAAAACAACATTCATTCATTAGGGTTTCATAAAAATACAAATAGGTTATGAAAACATAAATAGATCGATTTCTTACCGTGAGGAAGCGGAAGAAACACTCCGGAGAACCTAGGGACCAGATCTGGAAACGAATGGAGAAGTTTGGAGAACTAGGGTTTTGGGGGGATTTTGGGGATTTGGTGAGATTTTGGGGAAGATGAGAGATAGAATGAGTTGATGGATGGTTTGGATGATGGATTTAGGGCTTGGAATGAAGGAATAAGGGTTGGAGGTGGAAGGGGGCTCAATGGGGGAGAAACTAGGGTTTTTGGTCGAGTGGAGGAAGAAGAAAACGTTTGGGATGGGTTTAAATAGGATGAGCTGGCGGCTGCCCAGAAATTAGGGTTTTAACACAGATTAGTCGGTCAAAGAGCAACCACTGACCGACTAGTTTGGCAACTAGTCGGTCGGTCGACCAACGCAGACCGACTAAGTGTAAACAGTAACTTCTGAACGAAAATAGGATTTAGATTTAGTCGGTCGAAGAACAAATACTGACCGACTAGTTTGACATCTAGTCGGTCGATGAACGTTCTTAGACCGACTAAGAGTGAACAGTATTGATACCAAAAATAAGTTGAAGAGTTAGTCGGTTAAAGAAGCATTGCTGACCGACTAGTTTGCAACCTAGTCGGTCAACCAACGTTCTTAGACCGACTAACGATAAACAGTAACTCCTGAATAATTTAGAAAGCCAACTAGTTGGTCCAAGAAGGATTGCCGACCGACTGGATCGTCATCTAGTCGGTCGGTGCCCCTTCTTACACCGGCTAATAAGCACCAAAAGTTCCGATACGGAGCCCGGAGCTCCGGGATCGATTCCTAAGACTCCTAGGCTTGATCTAACAGTAAGATACGACCGTTATGAAGCCCGTCACGAATGAAAAACTTCGAAATCGACGATCCTAAGGAAGAAACGAGAAAACACGACGAAACGATCGAAAATGAAAGTTACGGAGACAAAAACCACACATGAGGAGAAAATCCACCAAAACATATATTAATATAATAAACCCAGATACATGAAAACCAGTCGTTTTAGGGGACGATAGCAGTGGCCGTGGTGGTGACAGTGGCAGGGATGGTGGATGTGACAGGGGGTGTGGTAGTGGAAGTGGTGTGTGCACGCCGCTGTGGACGGGAAGAGGACACGCCAGAAGACGGTCTCTTCCTGCAAGTGGGGGGTGTGATCGATCCGCGTGTGTGAACCATGATGGCGTATGTAAGCAGAATCTACGGTATGAAAATAGAGGAGGGAATGAGTGTACCGTAGATGCGAGTGAGGGGGAGCACTGAAGATCCCCCAATCTAGTCCACCCTACTGAAACTGCCATAAGAACAGAGAACCTGTCAAATGAAACCATCAAAACGTCAGAAAATCGAATAGAATTGGGAATATTGAGAATTCACTGGGACTTGGGCCGAGCAGACTACTGCTCGGATCCAGTTTTGGATCCAGGAGAAAGGGGGAGGCTTGGGGTGGATCGTTGACCGAGTCGATCGACTCGAGGCGGGATGATGATCCAGACGTGCCCTAGGGCATGAATCGGGGGGGTCGGGACCGGGCACCTAGGTGCTCATGGGGGCAAAGCGTAGTCGGGGTTTGGGGGTTTTTGGGGCGGTGGTTGGGTTTTGATGGCCGGAGTCGCAAAGAAGAGGGGAGTTTCGGGCGGAGATGGGGGAGGGTGCAGACGACGACGCCGTCAATGGCGGTGGCGCCGTCGACGGGGCCGGTGTCGATGTAGGGAGTAAATCGCGATGGGGGAAGCTTCGGGGGAGGGTGATGAAGGGAGATGGAGCGAGGGAGAGGGGGGGGTTCGATAGGGGGGTTCTAGACGGCGGCGGCATCGACGGCGGTAGCGTCGTCGACGGTAGCCGTCGTTGCGTAGGGCGGCGGGGGGGAAAGAAGGGGAGGCGAATAGAGAAGGGGGAAGGAGAGGAGAGAGAGGGGGAAGGGTGTTTATCGGCGAGCGACGGCGAAGAAGGTGGAGCCGGCGGCGGAGACGGAGGGGAAAGGCGGGGGGTAATTGAAAGAGTAGGGTTAGGAGAGAGGGACTCGAGGGGGGGAATTAGGGTGAGTGAGAAAATTTTTTTTCGGGTAAATTTTTTTTTAACCGCGTTAATAAGAAGTCGGGTATTGGGTATAGGATCAGACCCGACTCGGGCCGATCAGCTAGGCTGCTCGGCCGAGTCGAAGTGAAGAAAAATTTTAAATAAAATGACGTGCCTCGATCCGAGCAGCTAGGCTGCTCGCCCGAGTCAATTCAAAAATTTCGATTGAAATACTCTCTCCGAGTCGTATGCTGCTCGGGCCGAGTCCATAATATTCTGCCAGGGTTGACAGAGTGTCGATTTCTCCCTATCTTCAGCACCCTATAAAGCTCGACCGAGCAGGAAGTTACTCGAGCCGAGTCATATCCTGCTCGGGCCGAGCCAGTAATACTCTGCCCGGGTTGGCAGAGTGATGTTTTCTCCAAAATTCTTCAGCCTGTAAAACTCGACCGAGCAGGACGTTGCTCGGGCCGAGTCATGTCCTGCTCAGGCCGAGTCAGAATACACTCGGGCCGAACCTAAGTATCCATGTCTGCTCGACTCGACCAAGAAGCAGAGCTGCTCGGTCCGAGTTTTCTTGTAGCTCCTTTTGCCTTCTTTTCCGTTTCATTTCCTTCTCAAATCTTCAACTTCGTTATCTTCCTCCGGCTTTCTTCCGTTTATAATTTCCATGCGCATGCCCCCGATGTTCCGTCCTACACGAAACACAAACTCGTCAAAAATTTTATGATTTTTATGATTTTACCTTAAAAAATATGAAACAAAGATAGAAAATTAGGAAAATGGGAAAGAAATTTCAAAATCTACGGAATTGGGTTGCCTCCCAATAAGCGCTCGTTTTCAGTCTTGAGCTCGACTCACTATGATATATCAATTCTCGCTTGGCGCACGCGGTGGTCGCGCGTCATCCTTTGGGGTCGTGCAATTTGGCGGCGTTTGACTTCCGCTTACTCCAACAATCTCCTCCATGAAATATGTGACCTCCGATGCTAGATGATTTGTTGAACGATGTTGAAACTCCTCATCCAATACTTGGATGTACGCTGCGACCGCTTTGTTGTATGTTGGGGCGCCGTTGTCGTCTATGCTAGCTTTAACCGGGTCCTTCATGACCCCTTCCGCAGAAAAGTCTTCAATCGCTTCTTCCTCCAGAAGCTCCAGATAACTAGCCTCTTCCACGTGGGCTCACTCCTTTATCGGCTTTTGCAGCCGGAACTCAGCTTCGATATTTCCCACGTTGAGGGAGAGGGTCCCTTCTCGGATGTCTATAAGCACCCAGGTCGTCGCCATGAAGGGGCGACCGAGTATTAGTTGAGAGCTTCCTCCCTCCGCCATGTCCATGATGACAAAATCAACTGGGACGTATAGTCCTGGAGGTATCTGGAGGATGACGTCCCTCGCTATCCCTACTGGGTAGGTGATAGAGTGATCGGCAAGCTAGATTGACATGCTAGTAGGTTCCAGCTTGCTTCCTGTCTGGAGTCTTCTGAAGATAGAGAGGGGCATCAGGCTGATGCTAGCCCCTAGATCTATTAGCGCTCTGCTGATTGGCATTCCTCCGATGGAGCATGGCACGGTGAAGCTCCCCGGATCCGGCAGCTTCTGAGGGAGGTGGTTCTTGATAATGGAGGTGGAATCCTCCAACTGCTTGATTTCTTTCGGCCTTCGCTTCCCCGTGATGAGATCCTTTAGAAATTTAGCATAAACCAGGATCTCGGTGATGGCATCAATGAATGGGATATTCAGCTGAATCCCCTTCAGTAACTACATAAACTTGGAGTACTTCTTCTCCAATTTGGCTTGGGCTAGCCTCTAAGGGTATGGAGGCGGTGGCATGGAGGCTTTGCCCTTAGATGCATCAGCGGGTGGAGGCGTAGTAGCAGGCACGACATGAGGTGCATACGCCCTCTCTTCAATAGCGATAGGCCCTTCAGTGGCCTCAACTTTGGCACTGTCATTAGCAACCTCTTCAATGGTGGTCCTCTCTTTGCTAAGTACCAGGACCATAACAGGGTCAGTAACACGTCCTCCTCGTGTGGTTACAGAAACCACGGCGTTTGCTTGAGCTCTGGGGTTGGTCTCCCGCTAGGAGTGTAATCTCCACTGATTCTTTAGCAACTGCAACATCTGCCCTTCAGTTCGTCGAGCGAAGAGTTGATACTCTTAAATTGGTTCGACGTATCTTGATTGAACCGAATCTGGCCGCTCAAAAAGGTCTCCAACGTAGATTCAAGATTTGACTTTGGAGGAGCCGGCGCAAAATTCTACTGAGGTGGCCGGTTGTATTGATATCCTGACGGCCTATAAGGCCCAGCTCTCCTAAAGACGCCTTGTTGCTGGCTCTGCTGCTGCTGCTGCTGAGGGGGAGGTGGTCTCTGAAACTGCAGAGGTTGCAGCCCTCCGCTTGGATTTCCATATGAGAATCCTGGGTGATTTCTGGCAGCCGGATGCTGCCACTGGTTCCGTCCTTCTCCCTGGACGTACTGAATAGTCTCGGATGTCTCAGCACCCTCATAATAACCCTCAGCGGGGATATACCCCGGATCTACGTACTCCTCAGCAGGATGGTAGGAGGTGCTGGGTGCCGCTGGGAGGGAGTCCAGGCGCTGCTCAATACGGGCCACCTGCTTGCATATGTTATCTATGTGGGAGTCCAGGTGACTATCAGCCTTGACCTCAGGGGTCCGGGTGATTACGGTCCTCTCATCACCCCACTGCTGAGTGTTGGCAGCCATGTGCTCCAAATGATCAATAGCCTCCTCAGGAGACTTATCCAATAAGGCGCCTTGCGCCGCAGCATCAATAATCATTTTAGTGCTAGGTTGGAGCATGTCGTAGAAGCTCTGCACTAAATCCCAAGGCTGGATCCCATGGTGGGGTCACTGATGTTGGAGGTCTTTAAACCTCTGCCAATCCTCGTAAAGCGACTCCTGGGGGAGCTGCTTGAAATTGGATATGGCCCCTCGGATCCGGACCGTCTTCGATGGTGGATAAAACTTATCTACAAATGCGAGCGCGAGCTTCTCCCAGGTAGTGGAGTGGTTGGGAGGGTGAGCTCGGATCCAATAGGAGGCCTTGTCCCTCAAGGTGAACAGGAACAGCTGCAGCTTCACTGCATCATTACTGACGTCCTTCGCCTTGAATGTATCGCACTTGGCAAAGAAGGAGTCAATGTGATGGTTGGGGTTCTCATGAGGATGTCTATGGAAGGGATCCTGCTACATAAGATTGATCAACCCCGTCATAAGCTCGAAGGTTACCTCCATCAGCTGCGGTATCAGAATCAAGGAGTTGTTCCCAAAGGTCGGTTTCATATGGTCCCTGTGCGTGGAGGAGGAGGAGGATTCTCTCCCATCTGAGCAGATGGATATGAACTTCTGCTAGAGGCTCTTAAAGCCCGAGCTGTCTTTTCGATCTCAGGATCGAACAATAACTCTTTAGACGTCCCCTTGTGGCGGGTGTTCATGCACCAACAAAACCCAGAAAAATACCGTCAGTAGCATCGAAATAAATAAAGAGAATAAAAATAATGGTAGGTATGGGATGATAAGAATGCTAGCAAACTTCTCAATATGAAAACAAACTGAGATAAAAACACTATTGCCGTCCTCGGCAACGGCGCCAAAAACTTGACGCACCCGTAATCTACACCTATGATCCACCTGGCGGTGTCACGATCTCCAGGCGTGATATGGCTCCTAGGCTACGACTTCGAGCTCAATCCACAAGCGGACGGTGTTGAGTTATAGTATAAAATATAGTCGAATCCCACAGGGACGGTGATAGTGTCTGTGGTAATCTCAGTCTATTTCTAAGTTTAAAAATAATGCAGCGATCGGAGGGAAAGGGTTGGGTTGATAGTTGTTGTTGTGTAATATAATAAAAGGAACTAGGGCCTTAGGGATAGCCGCTAGGATCGTTGGGGTTGATGTTGGATAGGTTTCTCACATCGCATTAGGGATAGGGAATTAATCCCCCAATTCGTACCACGCTCGTGGGTTAGAATTACGGGGTATTTCGGTGGCTCTCGTCGATGCAATGGCGATAGCCATCGACGTAGCGATATAGTTCGTCGATGGATCCCCTCAAGGCACCAGCCGGGCATGGTCATGTGCCTTGATTGGATCCACCGATTTCCTTATTTGAATCCCTAGATACCCCTTAAGAACATCAATTTCACAGACCGTGGGCATGATCTCAGTACGGGTTATCTACGGATTCTATAGGATCTACCGAAATACAATCCTAAATCCGTAATTCGATGTAAGGATCCAGATCTACATTTTCCCCTAAAATCCTAGGGTTCACCCATTAGCCCTATAATGGATCTACTCACTCATGGTAATAGGAACACACAAAGATATCAATTTCGCGTAGGAAAACATTTTTTGCAATAAAAGAAATTATGGCTAAAAATTACTTACAACGAGAACAAACGAAGAACAAATCCAGAGAAGAATAAAAGGCACAAATCTTCAAAATAGATCCAAAAATTCACTCTAAGAATTAATCCAAAAATCCTTACAAAAATAATTCGTTGTCGCTCTCCAAAAATTCTCCAAAACAAAAGCTCAGAATGAACTCCCCCCACGCTGAGCCCACAGTCGTGAGCTTCAGCTGCCTCGAATCATGCACATCGCGCGTTCAAAAAATCTTCCAAAAATGCCCCAGGAAGTGTCGGCCGAGTAGGTGACTCAGCCCGAGTCGGAACTGCTCGGCAAGTGGTTCGGCCCGAGTCGGTGAGTTGCTCGGCTCTGAAATGGACCTACCCGGGACGAGTAGATCTGCTCAGACCAAGTTGGATTGACTCGGTCGGTTACTTGGGCTGTGCTCCGGAGCCTACTCGGGGCGTGCAATATGTGGCTGCTCGGCCGAGCAGATGAGCTGCTCGGCCCGAGTCCATCGTATCCGCTGCTTCTCCAGCATGTCATGGTTCGGTCCGAGCAGCAAGCTGCTTGGGCCAAGTATTATCTGGGAAACTGAAGTGCTGCAGCAGGGGCCTCTCTCTCTCTTTCTTCTCTTCCTTCTCTCCTCCAACAGTTCCGAGAACACGGCGAACTCCTCTAGAGCCCTGCCAACAAGATCATGAGCACATCGGATGTGTCCATACCCAGGCGAGGGTCAAAATCGCTCCAAAATACCTGAAAACTCAAAATATACTATGAAACTCGAAATATCGTCAGAAATACCAAAATCGTAGTAAAAAGTGGGATTTGGACGCAAAAGTTACATGCAATGCAATGGGAACATGATATGAAACTGATGTAAAATATGGACACATCAACGGGTCGTTCTCCCAACAAATCAGGTTTGATTACAGGATCGTCGTAGCTTTAGACTTAGTCACCGGATCTTTTATTTTTTTTGTTCATTCTCCGTAGACGAAACGCGCTAATGACTATCATACCCCCGAGCCTCTCGTCTTCACGATCGTCTCGATATTTTTTTCGTAATTTTCTGACACCCCTAGGCCAACCAAATCACCAATCACTTTCAAGCCCAATTAGCCCAAATCTAATTCAAAATTCAAATCATTAATCAATCTTAGGGGAATCCCTCTTACGTATCATGAAAATATTTCCCCCACTATTTGGTACCCCTAACTACACCCCCTCCTCTCACATACCCTCTCTCCTAGTCAGCTAAACACACCCCTTTCCTATGTTGTTTATCAATTATCCTAACTTAAAAACCGAAACAACCCTACCCTAGATCATCTCACGCATGAAACCCATCATGGCCGCCGACTTCTCCTTCTTTCTTGCGCCTCCCCACTCGTCGCCGGAGACCACCGGCCACCCTCTCATCCTCCCTCTCATCCTTCTCCCCTCTCTAAAAGCCTCTAAAAGCTCTTGGCCGCAACCCCCATGGACAGCAGCACCATCGCCGGAAACATGGCCGGCTGCCGTCCCTCCGGCGATCTCCGACGGCTTCCACCGCCTCCCTCGGATCCCCCTTGACCTCTCCTAACATCTGAAACCTCTCTCCTCTCATCTCTCTCCATTGAAACCCCTCAAAACTCCATGGAAACACCAAGGAAACTGCACAGTCCGAGATCTGTGCGTGCCCACCAAAAAACGCCCACTGCTGCCACTCCGGCTACCCCCTCCGACGAACTCCACCTTCCTCAGACTCTCCTCAAGTTCCCCTATCAACTGAAACTCCCCTTCCTCACTTCCATCATCTATATCTCTCTCAAAACAATCTCAAACACAACACTAACGGTAGTTTGGACAGATCTGTCCATCGCCGAAAAAACGCCGCGCCCGGCCACCTCCGGCCACCACTGGCGACCATTCTACCACCGTTGGGGTCCTATCGAACCCCCCTATCATCTTCAGTTCCCCTTACCGTCTTCCCTCACATCTAGCTCCTTGAAAACCCATTGAAACCAAGCCCTAGCGGCTGTTTTTGACAGATCTGTGCGCTGTTCTTCGACGCCGGCGCACGGCCACCTCTGACTACTTCTGGCGACCACTCCACTACCGTTGGATCCCTCTCGAACCCCTTTAAGCTACGGCAACATTCCTTTGACTCTTTTGATGCTGTTTTTCCACTGAGATGCGTGACAACGACCGTTGCGCGAATCTGTCCACTTCGTCATCTCACATCCGTCCACCGTCGTGCGCTGACGTTGTCGGCCACCCACCGGGCCGAGAAACCCCCACTGACCTTCTTCAATCCCCGACAGCCCCCTTGGATCCTCGGAGTTCATGCACGTCACCAAACTCACGTGTTTTTACCCGACGTTGCCGCCGTCGTGAAGATCCGTTGCGCTACCCGCAACGGGAGGGAGATCGCCGCTTGCTCATTGTTCGTGCCATCACCTCGCTGTCCAGAGGTGTCTCGCCATGCTACCCGTAGCGGAGACTTTGCAGACGACGTCGATCCATCGCCGTTCAGACCTGACATCCACTTTTTGATCGACGTCAAAAGGTTAGTCCTCTAATGCGTAGAAAGAACCCCCACTGTAGCAAAACAAAAACCTAATCTAAAAATCGTTAACAATAACTAAATTTCATTTCCGCACCTTTAAAATGTTGCAAAATATTAGACATCGACGAAGGACTAAATTTCTATGCACATAGGATAGATCGTCGATTAGACTGAACCGAAACGAAAACGTGACTTTGACTGCTAGGATAGCCCCATTGAACCTAGAAATGATCTCTAATAAGAATGATGAAAAATGTGTCCTGACACCACCATTGACCCGTTTTAGACAGAACCTCGTTGACGCAACACTTCGACGGGACGCTCCAAACAGACGACGCACTCGACACCGCAGGCAAGTGTTTACACTTGTACACTTACGGCCACGTTTAGGCCATCTCCTTCTTAGAATGTTAGAGTACATTTAAAGAAAACCGGATGTGAAATGATATCATCCGGGACCCCCTTGATAGCTTAGACTTGACGACGAAGTCTAAGCGCAACAACAACAACAACTGACACCTTAGGGCTATTTTGTGTGTGCGTGCGTGTGGACCCCCTAGAAAGAACTATCCCTTACACTTGTCATGTCGTTTCCTGTTACAAAAAGCCTTCGGGCGTTTCAGATATTCTCCCTGTGAGAGTGATCTCCGTGTTACAAAAAGCCTGCGGGAGTTTCAGGTGCTCTCCCTGCGAGAGTGATCTCCGTGTTACAAAAAGCCTTCGGGTGTTTCAGGTGCTCTCCCTACGAGAGTGATCTCTGTGTTACAAAAAGCCTTTGGGCGTTTCAGGTGCTCTCCCCGCGAGAGCGACTCCGTGTTACAAAAAGCCTGCAGGCGTTTCAGGTGCTCTCGATGCGAGAGTGATCTCTGGTTGTCTTGTCTTGAGCACTTGGGTTTGGGGTAGGTTTGAGCGGTCGCACGGGGAGATGGTCTGGCCGCCCTCAAATTGTAAGGCATGAAACCTTCGAGTCACACGTGTCTTGTCTTGTCTTGTCTTGTCTTGTCCTGTTTAAGTTAGTCCCGTATTCGATAGCACACGCTACGGCTACTGTCTGTCGCGTTTACTTTTTCTGCTCCTTGTTACTTTCTACTTAATATAACTGCCATGTCATAAAACATGCGGTTATGCACTCTTCAAATAGGAATCCATTTTCTGACCTGGCTTTCGTGCACCGAGCATGTTAATCAACCAGTAAAATGTTGCTCTTCATTACATTACACTTACAGTAGAGTCGAACCCTTCTTTGTATACTTTACCTGACGTACAATTCCTTTTCTCTTGGGTGATGTACGTCAGGTGTTGAGCCGGAGTACGTGGATGAGCCGGACATACCAGAGTACGTGGAGCCAGAGGGCATCGACCCGGAGTACGTGCCTGAGGTGGACCAGAGCTAGAGTTTCCTCACGTTGCTGAGTCAGAGTTTTTACTGCTGGGTGCGTAGCACCGTTTACTTTTCTGCCTAGGTTGGGTGCTTGCACCATTAGTTTACTTTAAGCTGTTTGTATCCGTGTTGGGCATTTGTTTAGACTCTCCATACTTTCTGGATATCTGTTGGAATAAAATGAATGCATTTCCTTTTTCGTACTTTTTTTGTTCCGTACTTTTCTGCAGGGACCTGTTTTATTGTCTTAGAGTGCCTCACAGACGCTTATTGGGTCTGAGCCTCACAGCTCCGGCCCAAGTGGGCCTTAGTCACACTTCGCCTCCGTAGTTTTGGGAAGCGGGGCGTGACACTTCGTGAGTATATCTGTAACTTGATGCTCAGAGGGTACATACTTAAGTTCAACATCCTTTTTGACACAGTGATCATATATGAATCTGTGTCTAATATCTATATGTTCTGTTCTAGGATGAAGAGCGGAATTTTTAGTGAGATTAATAGTGTTTTAATTATCACAATAAATTACACATGTAGATGAATTAATACCATAATCTACTAAGACTTGTCTCATCAAAAGTACTTGAGCACAAGCAAGTCCGGCAGCTATATACTCGGCCTCAGTAGTAGATAGTGAGACTGAACTTTGCTTATTGCTAAACCATGAAACAAGGGAATGTCCAAGAAAATTACATGTTCCACTTGTGCTTTTTTTAGTGGCTTTACAACCACCATAGTCTGAGTCACTATAAGAAATTAAATCAAATGTTCTTCCTTTGGGATAAAACAGTACAAAGTCATAAGTGGTTTTAAGATATCTAAATATGTATTTTACTGTTTTTAGGTGTGATTCCTTTGGATCATATTGGAACAGAGCACAAGCACATACAATAAACATTATATCGGGTCGGCTTGCAGTTAAGTAAAGCAAAGAACCGATTATACCTCGATATGTTTTCTGATTAACCTTTTTACATGGTTCATCGTTGTCTAAAGAAGTGGATGTTTCCAAAGGTATATTCTTCCCCGATGCATTCTCCATCCCGAACCTTTTGATTAGGTCTTTAGCATAATTCGTTTGATGAATGAAGGTTCCTTCTTTTGATTGCTTTATTTGTAATCCGAGGAAGTACGTAAGCTCGCTCATGTGGCTCATTTCGAACTCTTCCTGCATTAGCTTAGCAAACTCTTGACAAAGATCTTCATTAGTAGATCCAAAAATAATGTCATCTACATAAATTTGAATAAGAATGTTATCATCATGAATTTTCTTAACAAATAATGTAGTATCTATTTTTCCAACATTGTATCCTGAGTTGATTAAGAATTTTATTAATCTTTTATACGAAGCTCTTGGAGCTTGTTTCAGGCCATATAATGCTTTATTTACCTTATACACTTGTTTTATTTTCTTATCATGTTCAAAACCAGGAGGTTGTTCAACATAAACTTCCTCCTTTATATAACCATTTAAGATTGTGCTTTTTACATCCATTTGGTACAATTTAAAATTTTTATATGATGCGAATGCAAGTAACATTCTAATCGATCCTACTGTAGTAACAGGAGCGAAAGTTTCATCGAAATCGATACCTTCTCCTTGTGAATATCCATGTGCCACTAACTTTGCTTTATTTCTTACCACTTTTCCTTCTTCGTCTAGTTTGTTTCGGTACACCCATTTTGTGCCGATGACTGGACGATCTTCTGATCTGGGAACTATCTCTCATACCTGATTTCTCTCAAATTGGAGAAGTTCTTCTTGCATGGCTTCAATCCATGCTTCATCTGCAAAAGCATCATCTACCTTTTCGGCTCAATTTTAGAAACAAATGCAACATGTGACATGTGTTCTATTTGAGATCTAGTTCTAACATCTGCATCAATATCACCAATAACTTGGGTGTGTGGGTGATGTGTAACTTCAGGAAAAGATTTTGGTAAAGAATTTGAAGTGTTAACATCAGAAATAGGTGCAATATCAAAAATAGGTGTAACATCATCATCGATATTAATTCGAGCATTATTAGTAAGGGATTCATGAAATGTTACATGCATGGTTTCAACAACATCATTGATGCTTTTGTTGTAGATTCTATATGCTTTACTACAAAGAGAATAACCGATAAATATGCATTCATCCGCTAAGGAGTCAAATTTATCTAAGTTATATTTTGTGTTAAGAATATAGCACTTACAACCAAAAACTCTGAAATAAGATACTTTTGGAATTCGTTGGAGCAACAATTCATAGGGAGTATTTTCAAAAGTTTTTCTTATTAAAACTCTGTTTTAAATATAGCACGTGGTTGCTACAGCTTCCGCCCAAAAATATTTTGGAAGGTTGCTTTCGCACAACATTGTTCATGCACACTCTTAGAGTGTTATATTTTTCCTTTCGACTACCCCATTTTGAAGAGCGGCTCTAGAAAAAGCAAAAGTATGCGAAACACCTCGGTTTTCACAAAATCTTTTAAATGGTTCATTTTCAAATTCACCGCCGTGATCACTTTTTTAAGAAATAATTTTCAAATAGTATAATCGTTCAATTCTTTTGAAAAATATTTTAAACTCACGAAAGGCATGATTCTTATTGATTAAGAATAATACCCATGTGTATCGTGTGAAATCATCAACTATGACAAATACGTATTTGGAGTCATAAAGAGATGAAGTTCTAGCCGGGCCAAACAAGTCAATATGAAGTAGTTCAAGCGGCCTTTTCGAGCTAAGAGCTCCAATACTCTTAAATGTACTTTTATGCATTTTGCCAAGTTGACATGAATTTAAAATTTAATTTTGGGAGTACATGCACCAACTCTTTCCTAGATATCTTACTCATGTTTTTTATGTTTGCATGACCAAAACGTCTGTGCCATAGCAACGGGTCATTTGTTGAAACAATCAAGCAAACATTTGAATCATGATCATTTAATTTAAGCACATAAATATTTTTTACTCGCTTACCAATAACAAGAATATTTTTCATATCATTATCATAAACTAAGCAAGCATCAAGAGTGAAAATGACTTTCAAACCTTTATCGCATAGTTGACTTATGCTTATCAAGTTGTGCTTTAGCCCACTTACCAAACTTACATCTTTGGTAAGAAGTTTTGAAGGGTCGCCGATGTTGCCTATGCCAATGATTTTACCTTTCTTATTATCACCAAAAGTTACCGATCCTCCATCAAACATTTTTAAAACTCTAAGCAATTTTGCATTCCAGGTCATGTGTGTGGAGCATCTGCTATCCATTATCCATATGTCCTGAAAGAAAATAATTAAACGTATTTGGTACCCACTCATGATTGGGTCCGAGTTGCTAGACAAAATTTCTATCATTATGTACAATCCTAAATGTTGGGTATCTAAGTAATATACATGAAGCGTGTGAATACGCTAACAGATGCATATATGTAAGGATCATTTATTAGGAACCCAAATTCGATTTGAATTTGATTTCCTATGCATACTATTAAATATGGTGGAAACATAAATATTCTTTTAATGATTGCTCAAATATTTTGGTACCCAAATAGCTTTATTTTTTGGAAATGTATTTGAACTATGTATATGATGTGTGTTATATGCAACATAATTGTGACGAACAAAATTGTGATGAGAATCATGATGAATTTTGTATTGTGCAATTTTACCATAAATAAAAGCATATTTCTTCACATCTTTATGCACAATATTTTGAATAGTTTTATTCTTAGAGGTAGATGCATGCAAACAAGATATAGTATCTTTCACATTTGGTTTGTTCTTAACCTTTTCAAGTCTTAGAACAAGTTCCTCATGTTTGAGTTTACTTCAAACAATATCACTTGTAAGAATATGTAATTTATCATTCAACGTAGAAACATATACATCATGTTCATTTTTCAAATCATCATGATCACAAACTAATTTATCATATATGACTTTTAAGTTTTCATGATTATTACAATGATGTTCCATAGACTCATATTCATTAGCAAGAAAGTCAACTTTGTTCTTGAGATTATCATGTTCATAATGCAGAGCTTTATACTTTTTGTCCAAGTTTTTATGTTTCCTTGTCAATCTTTCATATTCTCTATATAGATTTTCATATGCACTAGCAATGTCAAAATCAGCTTCATTATCAGAGCTAGAATCACTAACCTCATTTTTGTTGTCTTGATGAGCCATCATGCATATTTCTTTTCCAAAGCTTTCATCATTTGATTGGATTGTCTCCATGGGTGTTTGAATCATATTAGAACTTGATCCAAAACTTTCGTCCAATAAGTTAATGATTTGATGTGCGGTATCTGCCTCTTCTACAAGATCTAACATCTTATCAGTTAAACCAGTATAAAGTAGATGTATTACCTTTATATTTATGAAGTAGGCTTCTTCTTGATATGGATTCCATTGAGTTTGAGGAGTGGTTGGAATCTCATATGGTTCTTTAAGAAATCATGCGTACTTTAGATCTTGTGATTATATGTAGATCTCTATCCTTCTCTTCCATTGGAAATAGGAAGTGTCGTCGAAGGTTGGTGGATTATGAATGCTATATCCAGAAGGACAGAACGTTGTTGATGCCATCGCCTTTGAACTTGCTTTGATACCAAGTGTTAGATCATGTGGATGGAAAACAACACTTGAAGGGGAGTTGAATAGTGTTGTATGAACCATAAAAGTTTTTCGTTGATTAGTACGACACAATAATTCCCTTCCAATGTTGCCTACGAAACCAAGTAGAGTGATCTATGATTGGTTCTTAATCAACAAAATAAGATAGTGCAATTACAATGAATAATTATAAACTGATGAATATTATAAACAAAGAGATATTAATACAGCTGAATATAGAAAAACAACTTTGCATTATATTAACAAATGATAACAAAGATGATATATTAACAACAACAAAATATCTTGCACAAATAAATAAACAAATGCAGAAAGCACACAGAGACAAGAGATTTTTATCCTGGTTCCCCACAACCTTGGTACGTCTAGTCCCCGACCAATCCGGTACGAGATTCAATCCACTATTGCCTTGGCAATACAATTACCTAGCTTCACTCGCTAGGATTTTCAATGACCTAGTATCCTTACTAGGATTTCCAACCACCTAGACTTGTCTAGGATTTTCACAACCCTTATCACAAAGGGAATCCCAAATACAAACAAAGATCCAATTCTCCACAATATTTGATGGAGACTGGTTTTACACCCAACACGAATTCTATAGCCAAGATAATATTGCAATTGTGCTTATGTGGCTTAAAGAATTCAAAGTAATCTTAGATCACACAAGGAATATATTTTGATTCGATGTGATCTAGATCCTTTTGTTTTTCAAAAATCCTTCAAAGAATATTAAATAAAGAAAGAGGGATTTTGAAAACCGATTTTAATAGCCAAAATGAAATTGATCTCAAAAAAGAATTTTTACAAAAATATAAGATCATAAATTTAAAATCAGAATTTGGTTATAACGATGAGAGCAATTGGTAGCAACTTGAGAATTTCAGAAATATAACTTCTAGCTCAAAAGATGATAATGAAATTGGTTCTTTGACATGTTCTCAATGGGGCTCTATTTATAGAGTTTCTAAGATGAATTTGAAATTCACAATACATTTGTCTTTGGCCCATAAATCAAGGAGATGAGAGAATTGAGGGAGAAAAGTCAAATGACAGAAATGCAGCTGGTAGTCGACTCCCATATGAGGTAGTCTACTCCCAAAGAGATTTCATTGAAAATCTACCACAGCTGGTAGTCGACTCCCTCCTTTGGTAGTCGACTCCCAGAGCTCTTTTTCACTGAAACTCAGGTAGAATATGATGAATCAAATCCCGGGTGTTTGAAGTTGACTATGAAGATTAAATCAAATAGCTAATGCTCTCAACGAGTTTAAAAAGAGTTTTCAAAAAACTTTGTTTCGAAAACGTTTTGTGTGTGTGCAATTAAAACTTGGCTTTCACATAAAAAATCAACTCACACACTAGACTTAAGTGAAGACGTTTGAAGCTGATCAGACGTTGATGCACGCTTTCACTTTTGAATTTGAGCTCCTCTTTCATTAGGCTTGAGCACGTTCCATGTGCTTTATCTTTGAGCTTGACTTGTGCTTGATTTAGAGCTACCAAAATCGTCTTCATCCTTTTAGTGTGGTTGAGCTTCATCGGAGTGTGTGTAAAGCTATTGATCGCACAACCTGCACATCTGTAGATAGTGTTTATAAGTACACTAACATCCTTTGGTGTGCTCATCATCAAAACCACTTAGGGGTGGGATTCGATTTTCCATCACTATCTTCAAGGTGAATCCTATGCTCACACAGCGCATGACTAATACCCTTCAGATCGGTGATACTATATCCTATTACGTCTCTATGCTCCCTTAAAATTTTCAAAAGGTCCTCAAGTTGAGGTTTAGTGAGAGAAGCAGTAACTATTACAGGATAAGTATGAATTTCACCTAAGAAGGCATATTTAAGGTAGGCGGGCAGAGGGTTGAGTTCTACTTCAGGGGATGTTGTACCCCCCATCGTGCTTGCCTGCGACTGGAATGCCTCTTCATCAGGTTCTGGTTCATCTGAAACGGAACTATCTGATGCCGCCTCGTAGCATGAGCTCGAACTAGTTGGCGAGTGTGCCTCATAAAAGATCTCCTCGGGCTCTGCTTCCGAATCTTCGGAGTTCTCGAATTCTTACAGGCTATGCTTGTCAGCAAGTGAAAGGTTCTCATTTGACCAAGCATCGTCAGGTACAATGTCCAAATCACCTCCTTGGAAGTTGTCAGTCTGAAGGGAATTCGTGTTTTCGAGATTTATTCGTCCCTTCAAGATAAGTTGCTCAAATATCTCATCAAATAGGATGTCGGTAGTGAAGAAGTATGTCCCATGACTGTCAACTTGTACATGGATCCCTTCTGGAATGTTGTTGGTATCAGCGTAGTATTCTGAAATGAATTCTAAATGATGTGGTGCGAATGGATCTGTTAACGGGAGGAACACTAGCCGGCTGCGCCAGGTTTCATTCACAATGTTATTCAAAGTGGTTATAAGGTATACCTCATTTGGTGTATCACAAGAGTTGGCTTGCAGAATGTCCTTGATGCAGAAGGAGACTGTATATCCTTCCATGTTGGCGTAAACATCGTCCCCGAGAGCACCTAATTAAATTTACTCCGCAATGTAGTATAGAATTTCAAGTTCGTCTTCATGAATAGCTTTGATAACCAGAGAACCAGCAGATCTGGTATGGTTCAGCATACCGTCCAATGCATACTGGTAATCCTTCTCTCTATACGGATCCTGAACAAGAATGTCTTGCCGACACATTGTAGCTTTTGAAATGTATGATAGGCTAATAATGGTAGGCTGGAAAGGGATGCTAGCACAAAAGAAGTATGATAACAAGAAAATAAAAATAAAAAAAGAATGAATGAAGGTAGAATGTGGGTGGAACAAGCACTCTCCAACTCCAAACTAAAACAAACCGTTGCCTCCCCAGCAACAGCGCCAAAAACTTGTTCGACTCTGGATTTACACCTGGAGGTGCGAATCATCGCAAGTATACGATTGTGTAGTATAGATAAGAATGTCGAACTCTAGGGAGGTAGTTGTTTAGTATTTAGTTTGTTGGAATATGGAGAACACGTGATCAAGGCTTTGTCAGATTGAAGGGTTTAGCAAGATTCATAATAAACTAGGGCAATCGGGAATCCCCGCTAGGTCTTTCGGGCTTGGACATTAGGTTAAGAATCCTTTCGTTGAATTATAAAGTAGGGTAAGAGTGTCACATCCAAGAATGAGAGCGAGTAGTCAACTCGTGTTGTTCTACTCGTCTGACGTATCTTTATTCTTAGCCACACTCTGGTGATACGCTTAACAGAAGGATACGTGCATTACGCTTGACACAATTCCCGTATCATAACTGTATCCATTATCACAGTTGACGGTTGAGATACTACACCATGATCGGTTCTAGCAATTGGGCTACTCTCGTATTCACCGACTAGCGGATTAGAGGTTAGTAATGACCCGTAATGTGCATCTCACTCTCGTGATCATGAACCATAGAAGGCGACTACTAAACCATAATCAGATTCGTGGGCATTTTCCCTAGCCTTGGAATCGTTCTCATAGTCCTCCAATTCGAGAGCTAATCCCCCAAAATCTGGGTTCAAATGATCATAGTGCAACCCTAGATTCATTCAACTAAGGGCATCGTAATATTCAATCCCAAGAATCCTAGGGTTCATCCCTAAACCCTAGAAAAGAAACTACTCAGAATGGGCAATAACAACAATAATAAAAATGATATAAAGATTCATCACAGACATTGCAAACATAGTAAAACTTATATTCAAAGACAGAGAATGCAGCAAATAGTAAAAATATATATAAGTAATAATAATTGAACCGTTCACAAGAGATCAAATTCCGTAGAAAAGATGACAAGAATCCGTTCTCCCAAGTGAGGGCTCACAAATCTCAAGCAAAAACAAAGCCTCTTTAAAACCTACTTTTTGTTCACTTATATGAAAATCCGCTAAAGTTCGTGGATATCCAAAAATTTCACCCAAAAACCAAATAAGAAACGTAATAATAATAGTCTGGCGGGCTTGTGCTCGGTCGAGCACCCTAGCGCTCGGCTGAGCACTCTCTTGGGTGCTTCGCTTCTCAAATCTGGCAGGGGGTAGCTCGGCCGAGCGCGCCCTAGCGCTCGGCCGAGCACCATCTTGGTGCTCCAACTCTTCTAAACTGGCGAAAGGGATGGCTCGGCTAAGTGCTTTCGCTGCTAGGTCGAGCTAATTTGACAGAGAATTTGGCACTTTTTCAGCTTGTCAGGAGGAAGGGTCGCTCACTCGAGCGCTAGCTAATTCAACAGAGATATTCTAGGTAAAATCTTGGGGGTCGCTCAGTCGAGTACACTGGGTCGCTCGGCCGAGCGACATCCTGCCTGCAGCTCGTTCTTGCCTTCAAAGTTCCTTCCTCCCTCGTGATGTCAACTCGACCGAGCGTGTCATCTGCTCGACCGAGCAATCTGGAAATCCAACTAGGCCAGCTCCTCTCCATTCTTTCTTTCTTTCTTTCTTTCTTCCTCTCCATTCTTTCTTTCTTTCTCTTGTTTCTTCACTAGCAGCTTCAACAGTTAAATATGATGCCTTTGATGCTCCGGCATCGATACTCGTGTCCATTGTCCAATATTGCAATAAATCGCGCCAAAGTTCCTGAAAATCCATAAAACACTATGAGAATCAAATATATCGTGAAATACACAATAAAATATAGAAAAGTGAACTTTGTGCGATCAAAATGATATGCAAACATGCAGTAAAAACATGGAAAATATGGACACGTCAGTAAACCGGTCGCATATCAGCAAGCAAACAGAACCCAAACAGCACACGAAACAAGACCCAATCAGCATGCAAACATGACCCAATCAACATGCATACTAAACACTAGACTGCAGGCAAAACAGACCACAAATACGTAAACATGCCTCAAAACACCCAACGAACTGCGCCTCAAACAACAAGCATACTGACAACTAAACAGCAACGGACTGTGCACAAAACTGCATGCAAAGAAGACTATAAGTAACCGAACAGAATCGGCAGTAAACAACAGAAAAACAGATCAGAATTGACAACCCCAGGGAGCCGCAACTACCCCCAAGACCCATATAAAACCAACACCAAGGCCGTGAGTCCCACTAGTGTAAACCCATCACCGAAAGCAACCTGGCCATGCCTTCCCCTCGGCGGCCAACCACAACAAGGGAATATCAGAAGATTTTAAAACGAAAGAAAGCGAACAACGGAAAAAACGCCGTAAACCTCGATTAGGCGCAAAATCAATTCATCGGATGAGTAATCCTCCCTAAAAAATGCATGAAACATTATTTTCGTCTCTATCAAAACCCAGAAAAATAAACAATTAAAAGTTTAATAGAGATCAAATCAACACTAAATGATCGCTTAAGAACTCTAAACAAAAAAGCTCAGAAAGTCAGCCGAAAGCTCCAAGAAACCAATCTATCAAAGACGCAAGTTTTGGAAGAGAAGAAAATAATTTTCGCTTAACAAAAACCCTAGAAATTATGCCGTATAAATAGAGAAAAAGAGGGGTAGAAGAGGGAAATTAACCATGTGCAATAGGAATTCAGTTTGAAAAGAGCTTATCTGGGAGCTCCGCGGTGTCATCGGATAATATTAGGGTTTTCGAAAACCCTATCGATTAGCTTTTGCGTCGTCGCCGCTCGTCGAGCGAGGAAAGAGAAGCGAAAGTGGAATGGGGCTTTCGCTGGCTCGTGCAAGTGGAGAAAGGAAATGAAAATAAAAGAACTTTAATGGGCCCCAGGCTTTGGGGCTTGTGATTCTTTTAAAATAAAAGATAGATGGGCCATATTGTTGGGCCATTGCAATCTCACTCATTGTTGACATCCAAAACTCGTCCAATCACAGGTAAACCAAAGAGGAACAAGTTTCTCTGCTAATCTGTTTTTTGCCACCAACTCTTCGTAAAAAAGAGGCAGCCCAAACAAAAAGATAGTTGTGTATGGTTGAACTTCAAAATTTTGATTTACGTCCCTAAATTAAAAAATAATTATTGTTCAGTCAAAGACTTGGCTGTTACATCACAAATTAAAAAAAAATTAATTTGAACAAAATGAAGCCTAATCATAATAATCTGAAGCATCAAAAGCCATCGTGGAAACTCTCTTTCTCCGTTGTAGTCCGATCAGCTCTCGCTGGCTTTGGGAAATTTGAACCCCCATTGAATCGAAGTATTGATATGACTGGAGCAGCTTCGGATTGAACCTCTGTAACCCGGTCATCTGCAATGTGAGTCCGGTCAACAGCTCGAGCCATCAGGAAGCTCTGCAACTCCATCTTCCAAGTTCCTCCTTGACCAGTAAGCAGGTGTAGGTCGAATTGGGGATGAAATCCCTGGTGTTGGTGTAAATCTTGTGGGATCGGATAAGCCAGTGGGAAAGGCTGCATGGTGATCAATAGGTTCATGATAAGAAGTTGGATCCTTAAGACATTGGAGACTGGCCTAATACCCGTGCCCTGTGGAAGGTCCAGCTCATATGCCTTTGTCCTAATCTTCCACAGATAATGGTATGGAGCAGAATTTCTTGCATGAAATTTATTGACAGTTTTGGGAGGAAAACTCATGGGTCAACCATGAATCAATAACATGTCTCCATTGAGTTCTCATATTTTCTTTGTGACCTGTTGTTGCTGATGTATACACTTTACTGCAAATCAACTCATGGGCCAACCTTGCTTGTCTTTTCTGCGGCGGTGTGGTATATTTGGAAGGAGCGAAATAGTCGCCTCTTCCGTTCCCTGCAGAGCCCCATGACTACTACGATGGCCAGGGTCATTTCTGCGGTCTCTGATGCCCTGGCTGGTCTTGACCTTAGTGATGTGGATACTGTCGATCTTAGTTTTTTTTGGGAACTGTGGACTTTCCCAGGCTCTTTTTGTTTGCCGCCCCAGTATAGGTCTATTCTTCCTTTGTTTTTTCTTGGCTTTGCCTGGTAGTACTTGTTTGGGGTGAATGCTTCCCAGCCCCTCCCCCATCTGCGCCGCTTGTTGGCCCTTGCCTTGATGTTGCCCCTTGTTTATATTAATATACATACACACTTAATTTTCATATACATACATACATACATACATACATACATACATATATATATATATATGTATATATATAGAATAATGGGTATCATACGTCATATGAGAGGGTCGCTCATATTCCCTCTCACATAAAGGGGAAAGTACAAGCTCACATGGGCTTGTACTTGTTGTACTTGCTCTCCTTTATGTGAGAGGGAATATGAGAGACTCTCTCATATGGCGTATGATACCCATTATTCTCATATATATATACATATATATATATATATACATATATATATATATATACATATATATATATATATACATATATATATATATATATATACTAGTCATAACCCGTGCCCGTAGGGCACGGTTCATTTACGATAGACACCCCTCAAAATCAAAGATCCCCAAAATTTAGCACATACCAAGAAATTTAATTACTTCCAAAATTTTGTACACTTCAAATTTAGTTCAACTCTAAAATTTAGTACCCTCCAAATTTAGTACCCTCCAAATTCCAAATTAGCTGACTACATCATACAAAGCATACATTATATAATTTGTCTCATTTTTCATGAGGTTGTGACGCCGTTTGTAAAATCCGTGAGGTGTTTTACGAATGCTGGCATTCATATGAAATTTGATACACAATGGTTATGTATATATGCATACATTCATATGAAGTTTATGTAACTAATGTGATGTTCATTTCTTTTGTTTACATACTGATATATGTTCATTTCTTTTGTTTACATAATGATATATGCATACATTCATACATTCATGTATATATGCATACATTCATACTCATGAGAATACACAGTGTTTGTTCATTTGTGTTGTTTACATACTGATGTAATGATAATAAGGCATCCTGCGCAAGAAGAGCCATCAAAGATCAGTTACAAAAAGCATACACAGTGTTTTAATAGAATTCTGCAAAAAGCATCAGCTGAGGATGTGCGTACCTATGAATACTGGACAAACGTAATAGATCCAGTACCTCAATTGAGACTGTTTTATATCCAAGAGATTAATTAGCCGAAACAACGGGTTTTAACATCAGTGGATAGTGATTTATACCAGTTAACTGTTATAAATTTTAGGCAATGTGAATATAATTTTGAAACATACTGATGAGAATTAAATCAAATGCTATTGCTGAAAACAAATTCTTATTGTCCATCAAAGTTTATGATAACATTGATGGAAAACTGTCATTTAATACAACCACCAGTGTGACAGACATTTGAATTAACCATAAGTAGTATCCACTATATGGTAGAAGACCAGAATATGACAGATTGCCTAGGAAACTTTGTCAGAAAGCAACTTGACTTCAAAAAACTGCTTTAAGGTTCAGGAAACTGTATCAAATTTAGAAATAAATTTGAAGACATAGCACATGCATTGCAATGTTCTTAAGATCTATAATAGTAATAGAATATTAGTACAGAAATGGTAGAAGTATCAGAAACCTAATGAAACTAATGGTTCAAGGAAATGCATCAAATCTAGAAGTAATGGTAATTTCAAGACAAATGTGTTGATATGCCCTTAAGATATTTAATGTCTTTACTAAACATTTGTTATGCTTATTTATGTGTGGGTTCGTTCATGAGCAAGCATGTTCGTTTAAACTAAGGTAGTGACATGCGAAAGCATGAGAAAGCATGTTCATCCAAAACCTTAAAACATCAATACAGATTTCATTTGATGGAAGAAGTGTGTCTCACCTTCTTATACATTTACATGATCAAGCATGTTTATCCAAAACCTTGAAAGATCAATACAAATTTCATTTGCAGGAAGAAGTGTGTCTCACCTTCTTACAAATTTCATTTATTCATTCTCATGCAAGAGGATGATGACAGATTTAGGTTTGGGAATTAAAGAGTTCTGCATAACGGCGATAAAATTAAACACTCCTAATGGGAGCGAGACACTACCCAAAACTAAATATGAAATTAACGGTTCATATGTCAAGCAAATTTGCAACGAAAGTCATGGAAAGTCATGGAAAGAGTCATTTGAAAGCCATACCTTCTTAAATTTTAAAACATTGTTTGGAGGATGGATTCTGTGAGTAGCAAAGAGAAAAGGATAGTGATCAGGGAAAATATTTGGTAGAGTAGAATAAACTGTAGATGAAAATTGGGAGTCATATCAAGTAGATATAATGAATATCTATCTAGTCTAGCAAAAATATGGTACTATCTCAAATTACACCCAAGTCGAATTTCCTCCATAGATGAGTAATTCTATTGATTACATGACATCAATGAACCGTTGGAAATAATAGAAGCTTGTCTTCCATTGCTGCCAGAATTAGATATGGCTCCATGAAGTCTCCTGAGAATATTTTAAGGTCCACGAATTTTTTCCCTAAAGTTAATCTTCCACCAAGTATATTGCATTATGATATTTGTCATTAGAAGCATAGAGATTGGTGAAAGTGAAAGTAAAGATGGACTGTAGATACTTTATATATACAAAATAGAGAAGACTCCAAAATGGGAAACGATGTGTGAGAAAATGTTACCATTACATCATTCCAGTACACCAATTTAGAACAATTAAAACAAAAATTTCAATATATTTTAATATATAAGAAATCTTTTTACTGTATTATTGAATTTAATAAATTTTTAGCACTCAGATTACACAAAACAAACCAAAATCAAACTTGTCAACCCAACACACGATTAAATTAAAAAATAGGTATAATTGAAACTCACCTTTAATGCTATGTATATCTAACACCTAATCAATTATATTGCCATCACCGTCATCATCTAAATCTGTCCTCATTTGCCACAATGCATATAACAATGAAAAATAACAATGCATATAACCAAAAAATGTATATAACCAATAAAAACAAACATTTATTGCAAAAACAGAGAAATAACAATGCATATAATCAATAATTTTTAGGGGAAGTAGTGAGAGAAAAGATCGAAAGCAAACAAGCAATATTGAAAATCGTTTATTATAAATCAGCACTTACAAAGATCATGATTTCAAGATAATTGATTCTGTTGGATTGATTGTTAAATTGTATGTATCCGACAGATTTTCCTGATCAATTATATATATATACAACAGATTTTCATATTTAGTTCATATAAATCTGCATGTTCATATAAATCTGCATCTCTTCTCAATTCATATTTAGTTCATATAAACATTGAAAGCAAGCAAGCAATAAGCATATCAACTTTCTTACTAAATTATCTCCAAATCGTTGCACGTGCAAACTTAATCGTTTGACTAAATACCAATACATTCATGGATTGTGTGCTGATAGTGATCATGAATTGGGTGCTGATACATACATGGAGAAAAGCATTGGTATTATCTGAAATGTGAGAAAAGCATTTGGAAAATCTAAAATTTTTCTATACATCAACAGAAAAGTTTTAGCCACTGTACATATTGTGTTACATATTTTCCAGGATATCGAAATTACAGGCGTTAACACAATTTACATCAAAAAAATTTTGTCAGGATTACTAGTCTTCATGAGTAAGCATGTATCAAGTAAATTGAATCATGTAGAAGAGGTAGATGTCAATGCACCAAAGACTGACCAATTACGTAACATGCTAATTTGCTAAAAATAATTTCTACCTCAAAAGCCATATGATAATCTTCATGGAAATTCAATGGTGCATGTCACATAACTGAGGCAAAAATCACCAAATAAAATCAAAAAATCAAGTAGATAAAATTCGCTCTTTCAAATTTGCTCTTTCAAATCCCTTTTGTAATGAAATTATACTGTCAAAAGCAAATTATTGGGAGAATCCAAAATTGTTTTCAAAGTTATGTTTGACAGAATTTGCTTTATCAATTCCCAAAATTGTTCTGTCAAACTTTGAAAACAATGTGCTCTGTCAAATGTGATGGGGGAATCCAAAAGTCAAATTGCTCTGTCAAATCCCTTTGAAATCAAATAGATAAAATTCATAGCTTTCCAAACAAAACCACGACAACTCTTACATGACACTTATCAAATGCCAGCCAATCTCAACCAAGCTCAGAAATCTTGATGATCATATACAACTAAACATGAAAACTAAAGTTTGATGTAATACCGTAGTAAAGAAATTGAAATTAAAACTCAAAAACATTACAAAAGTATCACCTTTATCCAACGAACCAAAGCAAGCGAGATCACAGAGTGGAAGATGCCACAAAGGTTGAGAGGTAGTTCGTACCATCATGTGATCAACAAAGTAGGTCACACCTGGAGGGAGGTGGAGGCTATTAAGTGAGGTTGTGATCGTAATCGAGCTATTTGATGAGCTCACGAAAAAATTACCATGTAAAAGAAAAAATAAAAACTTACAGTTCATTGTCCTGAAAATAGGCGGCTCACACATTCCTCCAAATGATGGATTGAAAACTCACCTAAACCCTAGAAATAACCAGTAGCAAGAATTGCTCAATGTAACAAAAGAAAATAGGACATCTTTTGGTTCTGAAAGCAAATTATTTTCAAAGTTTCAAACTTTTGGATTCCCCCAAAAGAAGCTTACAATATTTTGCAATCCATGATATCCAAGTCCTAAATATTTTGATCACATACAAACTGAAATGAGAAAAATCTATGCATCGTACATGTAAAATATATAAATCACTCTACAACAAAACCATTTGCAAAATTTATAAAATATGAATCAAAATTTTCAAGGTGGAAGAAACAAACCCTTACAAAATTTTAATTGTCCTGAATGCACCTAGCAATATGAGAACGCCCTGGAGAAGCCGATAGTTTGAAGCAAAAACCCATGACCATGTCATTAAACATAAAGATCGTAGCTAAGCAAACAAAAATTACCCAGAAAAAAGAAAAAAAGGTAAAAAGTGGAGCACATCATGTTTACAAAAGTTACCAATTATGACATCCTTTCCTGTAGGAGTATTGATTGACGGCGATAATTCCAGAGAGTTATGGACAGAAATGGATAAAGAGCTTGAAGGAAAGGAGAAGAACATTCTCGAAGAGGGTATGCCATTAGGATCCAGTTTCAACGGCAACTCCAGTTTACAAAAGTTATCTGTTACATAAAATACTTTAACTCGCTTTCATAATAAATATGTGTGATTATATGATTTTAAAATACCTTGTGTTGTAGCCTGTATACCACACTCTTCATCCATTGCTCAGCTCTATAATCCTATCATCTTCTTTTGGGGTAAATGTTCAGCAACCATTAAAAGCGTAGCAAACTATAATGGACAATGAGTTAGAAAACTACCAAACTAAATCCAGACAACCTCTTCTAATAAAAAAGGGTTATTTTTCATTCAGATGTAGGATGCTATCATATGTCTAGCAAGACAAAAATTATGAGTGAAGATAACCACTGATCATATTCTTTAAAAAAACTAAGCAAACAAAAATTCCTCCCGCATCAGAAATTTGTTGGGCACCAATGTGCTAATTACAAAACATATAAGGGAAAATCAACATATTTGAACCAAAGGTTATCAGTAATTGATAGATATACACAAAATATATCAACACTGTTATCGTTCGTCATTTATATATCGATTTTTTGCACATCCTTTTTCGTTGGGCTAAATATTCAACAAATATTGGTTCCAAACAAAAAATTAACAAAAATTAATACAAAATTAAAAGGAACCCATAAGTGGCTAGAAATCATACCAATTATGTTGGGGATGCAGAGTTACACTGACACAGTCTTCTGATGAGTACTCTGAGCCATTCTTCTTCCCTCTTTGAGCTCCCTACTTCAGTTTGGTTGCCAGTCACAAAGGAAAGAAATTAATAAGGAATGCACTAACATCAAACGAAATCAATCAAATCACTGATAAGAGCAAACATCTCTTTCCTTTTCTAATCCAGTCAAGCAAATTTCAAATGTTTGTCTCCCAAATTCTTATCGGCGATTTTCAAGCAAGCAAATTTCTTATTAGCATCAAAACACCTAGAATGTATGCATCGGCGATAAGAATTTGATGAAAATTGTTTGCTCACACCTGGAATTTCAGCGATTTTTATCAAAACCCCAAAATTTCAACGATTTTCAAGCAAACAAAATTGCTGATATGAACTAAACAACTGGAAGCAAATTTTATCAACACACCTGAAAATTGCTTTAAATATAAAACAACAAACCATACCCCCCATTACTATCTTATGAAAAGATAAAGTAGAAACCAAAAATAATTAGTGAGAATGTTAGATAATATATGCGGAAATGTGCACATTCAAATTGCAAGTAAAATATAGAACCTCCTACATTTGATGCAGGCTAGAATTAGAAGTGTATTAATATTAATGGTTACAGGAAGCTGGAAATTTATTTGAAGCAAGAGAAAAGAAAAGAGGGAAAAAGAAAACTCTGCAAGTGTAGTAAAAGGTACTAATATTAAAAATGAAATGTAAGCCATCAAATTTAGAACGATAAAATAAAAAAACATAATTGTGAGCTCAATATATCAATCTAATTACAGCAACATTTCAAATTACTTGTTAACCAGAATCTAAAAATTATCAAATTTTCAAGCTTCGTTTCTTTTTATTATTGCCATATTTTATAATTTTATGTTGCAATTAACAAAATTTCGCATTTACATTTGTTAATTTATATCACTACCATAAACCCTATAATCAACCAACTGAATTTGATGAAAATAGAACAAATCATCTTCCTGTTTAATTCTTCTTGTTAATATATCAACATTTGTTTAATAGACTCCTGCTAATCAATTAAGATCCCTTATTAACAAATCAGTTCTATTATTAACAAAGCTAATCAATTAATTTAATATTGTTCTCAATCTGAAGCTACACCAAGTATATTTCCAGAAAATGTAAAATGTTCAGCTCTTCTGATAAAAATTATATTAGTCAATTACTTTCTTTTATTCTAGATGTCAATATCACATATAGCTCTACCATTTTAAGGCTTTTTTCAACCTGACATGCATACTAACATGGTCAGATTTCATTGTTATCTCTTCTAAATTCCACTAAAGATTAACATTCACACCAATGAGAAAAATTCTAAATAATTGCATTAAAAAGTTACCTGCCGAAATCATCATAAGGAGTAACTCCCCAATGCAAAATCCACTTCCCTTCCAAATTACATCCCACAGTCAGTTTCCATTTTGTTACCTACACATCCTGTCGATCCAATCTCATTGTAACCTTCCCCACAACCTAAAACAAAACCAAAACTTTATCAATGAGTCAGAATTTGTTACCTGCAGATCAAAGCTTTTCCATCCAAATCTCAATAAAATGCAACAAATTCTATACATGAACTCGAGGCACTTGAAGAAACTGTAGGAGAAGGAGGCCCATGGTGACGGATCGAAAATGCAACAAATTCTATACCTGCAAGCATGTGAAAGGAATTGAGATTGGCTGCAACCATCAAAAATGTTTTCTGTAGATTAAAGCTTCTCCATCCAAATCTCAATAAAATGCAACAAATTCTAAGTCAATTCGCCTAACTATTTTTGGATATATACGCTCTGTTATTAGACTGAAGTCTTGAAAAGTTATGTCCTTGAATTGCCTGGAGTTATTTTACTCTCGACTTTCAAGTTCCCAATGTTCAGTTATTTACATTTGATATAAAGACTATATACTAATATCCATCTATTTGTAGTAGTTATATCTATTAATTTGCAAGAACTAAAAGAAATTAAAGGTTATGCTACTTTCTATGCTATCTTGTAATGCCATCTAATTGATGATTTCTTAAACAATAAATTCAGATTCCCTTATTCTTCGAAAACAAAAAATTGACCTTCATCAATTAAAGGAGGCTCAAATCCTGTTTTGAACTATATATTGAATTTTTTTTCTTAGTATCGTCTAAAATCATTTTTTGCTTTTTCCTAGTATGCTGTTAAGTGAAGAAGCAGCTATCAGGGAGCTGTGAGGAAATAATGGTTGGTGGTTTAGCGAAAGGTGCTCATTTACATATTGTTCATTCGTCAGATTCAAGAACATCACCTGATCTAATCAAGGTATACATCAATATATGTTCCTTCTAAAAAGGTTCTCATTTCTAACTATTATTATGGTATCCATGCATCCCTTTATCAAAAAAAATGAAATAACCGATGAAACCTGATGATAATTTCCCCATTTTTCTGCTAGATTCCATCAGGTGCAACACAAATTACACAAAAATCTAATCGAATCCATAAAAAACGCAACAAATTCAATAAAATGCAACAAATTCTATACATGAATTTTTTTTAATAAAACAAAATGTTACCTGCAAGCATGTGAAAGGAATTGAGCTTGGCGGCAACCATCAAAATTGAAATAACCGATGAAACCCGACGATAATTTCCCCATTTTTCTGCTAGCTTCCATCAGGTGAAACACAAATTACACAAAAAAACCCGATCGAATCCATCAAAAACACAACAAATTCAACAAAATGCAACAAATTCTATACATGATTTTTTTAATAAAACAAAATGTTACCTGCAAGCATGTGAAAGGAATTGAGCTTGGCTGCAACCATCAAAAATGTTACATGTAGATCCAAATCTCAATAAAATGAAACAAATTCTATACATGAATTTTTTAAAAAAGTACAGAATGTGAAATCTTGTGAAAAGAATTGAGCTTCTTTGCCGATGGACTCCATCTTCTTTAATTGGATCTCGAACCAAGATCCCATGGTGACGGATCGAACGAAGCTGATGTGGATGCCGAGGCTGCGGTGATTGCCGAAGAACTCGAGGCACTTGAATACACTGTAGTAGAAGGAGGCCCATGGCGACGGATCAAAAATGCATAAAGTTATAATCAATTTAGACGGAATAATATATAGTTGATAACTACAAATGCATAAAGTTATAATCAATTTACACAAACATAAATTATTCTCCATAAAGCTAAAAGCAAACAGATTTACTCTTAGAAAAGATACCATAATGATTTTTTTTCCATTTGGGACATTAAATTTATTTCTAGCACTTGTTAAGTGAGTTAGTGGGGTGGTTAGCACTGGTGTCTAAAGATTACCATCTAATCAAGCTCCTGATTTCATTTCCTGGGAATAGGTTCGTATGAGGGAGAATAGATTTAGGATTTGTTAATTATTTGGGTCATTTCATTTACTTAAGCAACACATAACTATCGTTTCTCTCCTTAAGTTTCTATTGTCTATTTGTCGATGAGAACTGTGCATGTCGTTGAGAACCACGGGCACGTCCTTGTTACACTCCTCACTGGAACAATAAAGGCAAAAAAGGAAACACAGTCAACCCGTTTGATGAAATGCCAATGCAAACAAACCACCAAAATATTAGATTATTAGAATGAAGGAAGAGAAAATACCACCTCGTGAAAGCGCTGCCATCCTTGGCGCACTTCAGCGAGTTCGCCATGGCCTCCACCCTCTTCCTAGGCCCTCGTGGGTTCGACTTCGATGAAACTCCCCTTTTGATCATCTGAAAAAGACTCGTCATCAAATTTTATCAAAAATGTATACATTACAAAAATTGTAGGGAAAGGAGTCTGACAGTAGCTCATCGCCTGAAAAGTAAAATGAAATGTCAGGCGTTAATGACATCGCATAAAATCTGGAATTTAAAAGTTAGCTCATGTTTCATAAGCATAAGCTGCAGCATGAATTTCAGTCAGGTAAAAAGGTAATGCAAACACTTTAAAGTAAAAAAACTAAAACCTAACAGGAGGAAAAGTAATAGTACTTTCACCCTTCTAGTTATATCCTTTACTCCATAGATATCCACTTCTCTGGTTTTTTTGTCCAATATGCTTTTATCTATTAGTGTCTTGATGGTGACAACATTCTTTTAATTCGATTATTGTTTGTCATGGCCAAAGTATGTTTTGAAAGGTATCGATGTCTACAAAGAAAGGTCAGAATATGGGGGAATACACTTATGACTGTAAATGATACTCGAGACCCCGAAAACATAATTTGACCGTATCCAAATATTTGGGTTTGGATCTAAAATATCGAAAATCCTTATCGGGTTATATTTGGGTAGGACTCTTTCCAAACCCAAAAACAAACTTATGAAATTTATTAAGCTAATATGATAAATTTTACTATAACCTGATGAATTTATTTTAAAAACAAAGCTTTATAACATTGATCACAAAATAAAGTTCAAATTTTGTTAATTTTCATATAGTATAATGAACTATACATAAAAATAGTTTTAATTAGTACTTACACATGTTTAGTACAAAACCAAATCTGATCTAACCCCAATAAGAAGAGATTCCAACCTATGATGTAACAACACGGACTCTCCAATAAGGAAATACAACTTAGACGACATCTTTGAAAACTCATCAGTAGTAATCTAAAGGTTAAAATATTTTGGAATGCACCCATGACATCTACACATCTTGGAAAACTAATCAGTAATAATCTATAACAAACTTTAAAGCATGGATATGCTAAGTAGTTGCAAGTGTGTTAGAACTTGGAACGTCATAGGCTTGAACCATTTGAAAATGAAAGTTTAATTAATGAAAAACTTATAATACGTGCACATTCAATTCTACTTCTAATCTCCTAAAATAAGTAAGATTGGGGCCAGTTATTATATATTTAATAATACTGATAACTAACAACAAATGAGATGAAAATCGATTATCAAAAGGAGTTGCTCATAAAAAAGATCGATTCAAATAAAATGACGTGCATGACAATAACCTAGAACCTGGAGGGGATCTATATTTGATGGAAACTTAAAGTTATATCCACATGTAAAACTAATATGCTGAGCTTGGGCACAAAAAGAAATATACGTTAAAAATTAAACATCTACTGAAAGTAGAATTCGAAGAAGATACTCTGATAGTGAAATTAGCTAGATATATATATTCTGCAAACACAAAATTAGCTAGATATATATATATTCTGCAAACATAAAATTAGCTAGATATATATATTCTGCAAACACAAGACCAGTTCTAAAGGTCAGAACAAGGAACCATCAAATTCGATAAAAAAATTCAGTCTTTCTACAAAAGTCAGGCTTTCTACAAAATTTGATCTTGAATTCCCACGTTTGTTGGCACTAAAGCCTGGATTTTTCTACAAAAACCCATCAGATTCGATCCCAAGATAGTAATTCAACAAAATAAGAGGAAATAATAATTAGGGCAAAACCTTTCTCTGTTGGTTTCTTGCGGAATAGAACATGGAACGGGGGGAGAGATCTCACCGTCAACATTACAATCCACCTCACTCTTTTGCGCGATCTAAAATCTTCATGATTCTAGAAATATTTGGCAAGCAAGGCTTAGGATCTTGGGAAAGCAATGAGTTTAGATCAGTAAGTGCTTAGATCAGATCAGGCGAGTTCAATTTCATGACTCCAAAAATAGTTACCTCAGCCGTTGAGGCCATCAAGGAAGGTGGTGGTGGCGAGAAGCAAGGCGAAGGGGCTGCTCTCCCTAGCTGCCGTAGCCTTGCAAAATCTTCCCCTTACTCTCAATCGCATAAAGATGCTTGCTGTTTTTTTGGGTAGAAGCAGTGGAGGTCGAACCATCGAAAAATGAAGGCGCGTGGGTTTTTTAGGGAAGAAGCAGATGAGTGAAATGATCTGCGTGGGATTTTTTTGGAGTGCGTATTGATGGCTAAGTTCCCCCTCCCCAGTTCATGATTCCACCCAAATTTCAAATTTCAAGTTTTCCCACCAGTTGCCATATAGGATAAATATAACCCAAATTCTCTTTTCCCAATTTCTCTTATTCAATTTCTCTTGTCTTAACCAATTTCTCTTGTCTTATCCAAATTATCTTATCCAATTTCTCTTGATAACATCCCTATTATATATATATATATATATATATATATGGGTAAAGTGTTCCTAGGGTGACTCCTTAGATTCAATCTAAGGAGTCGCCCCCATTTTCTCCATATTCCACATTTTTTTCGGAATTTTTTTTCATGGGGTTGTTGTTCACCTCATGGATGATCAACATGCCAAAAATCAATTCATTCCAATACTTTTAGAGCCCCTATCTACCCCTTGCAACTTCATGGTTTTTCAGCACGTTTTCAAACCGTTGAAGTTGCAAGGGGTAGATGGGGGCCCTAAAAGTATTGGAATGGCTTGATTTTTGGTATGTTGATCATCCATGAGGTGAACAACAACCCCATGAAAAATAAAATCCAAAAAAATTGTGGGATATGAGGGAAAATGGGGGCGACTCCTTAGATTTAATCTAAGGAGTCACCCTAGGAACACTTTACCCCATATATATATATATATATATATATATATATATATATATATATATTTGAAAGGTAAGGTAATTCTATATTATACAAAGATATAATACAAAGATGGGTGAAGCGGGTTTAAATAGAGAAAGGATAGGGCACATGCGCCGTCACTCTCTACTACTTAGCGCCGGCCACCCAAATCAGAAAAACATCATTACACTCATTATATAGCAAGTCCATATAACCCAATCCCAATCTCTTTTAACCAGTGTCTAGAATCCCCCAGTTAGACATTGCGTATGATGCCTCATAATCATCAGAGCCTTGTTCGCCAATTGCTATCCGCACGTCCGAAGCAATATCCTCAATGAGGTGGGTTTTGCATTTCTTGGTTGAATCGAAAATTCTTCTATTCCTTTCTTTCCATATGTGCCAAACCATTACTGATAGAGCAGTTTTTGCCAGTAAACAAAGAGGCATGTTTCCACCAAAACGACCCATATAGAAACTCCCCACCTCAGGAAGTGTTTGTTGGCCGGCAGTTTTTATCCCAAGTTTGAGCAGTGACCTTCGAAGCAGATAATGGGAGTAATCGCATTCAAAAAATACGTGGTTGATGGACTCTTCTGTATTACTATCACACAACACACAGCCTCCCAAGTTGTCTATACCCCAGCTGCGCAAATTCACCTTGGTCGCCAGCTTGCCATTAAACGCGCGCAGCAGCGTTAAGCTCATCTTCGGGATGTTATGCGGAAACCAAACTAGCTTGTAGAAGGGGAACAACGCACCTAGCTGCCGTGATCCTTCCCAGGCCTTGTAGAAGCTAAATTCTCCACCATCCGCCCAGGTCCATTGGTCAGATCCGACTGATAGGGTTACATGCTGTAGAATCGGCTGAAGGTGCCTTATAGCTTCATCGTAATCCCAGCCCGATCCTTTCCAGTACTCAGAAACCATCTTATGATGTGCTCCGTTTGGGATGTTGTATAGGTTTTTGAGGGGGCCACATGGAAGCCAATTATCCCCCCAAAAGAGTGTTGATGTGCCGTCCCGAACCTCTTTCTTAATGAGTTTCTGAGAAATACTTCTACACCGAAGCATGTGTTTCCAAGTCCCCGAATCAGATACTTTCCCCACAGTGGCATAGAATAGGTTGGGTGCCTCATAATTTGACCCCATATAATTTGCCCACAATCCCTGTGAAAGAAGGTAGCGCCAAGTTTGCCTTACCCCTGAAGCAGTGTTTAAGTCGACGAGGCGTCTCAAACCAATGCCCCCCTCAGTCTTTGGTTTGCAACAATCTTTCCACGACCAAATGCGCGTTGAACCCCATATGAATTTTCTGCATGCTGACGAGATAGTTCTGACGATAGAGCAAGGAACATGAAAAGCTTGTAGCCAGAAAGAGACCATCCCATAGATAACGGAGCTCACAAGCTCTATGCGTCCAACAATCGATAGTGTAGAAGAAGTCCAGCCCGTTAATCTCTTCTTGCACTTGTCTACCAATCTGCTGTACATGTGGCCTTTGGGGTATTTGGGAGATAGGGGGAGCCCCAGATAAGTGGTAATAGTAGAGGACAATTTAATTCCAAGGTAGCCTGCTAGGCTTGAAGGGTCCTTTGCCCCTTTGCTGAAAATCCCTGCGCTTTTGTCCCAATTCACTTGCAGGCCTGTAATTCGGCCAAAGTCTTCCAACAAATTTTTTAGCCCCTGGAAGGAGTGAGAATTTGCTCTGCAGAATACCAGGAGATCATCAGCAAAAAGTAGGTGCGAGATAGAACCTGTTCTACACATAGGGTGAATAGCTCGGGAGGTGATGGCTTTTCCAACCATCAAGGAGAAAGCCTCCATGACAATAACAAATAGATACGGGGAGAGAGGGTCCCCCTGCCTTAGGCCTCTATTGCCCTCAAAATGTCCAACTGGGGAGCCGTTGACCATGACAGAAAAGGAAGGTGTAGATATGCATTCTTTAATCCAGTTGATGAACTTGTGAGTAAAACCCAATTGGTGCAGAATGAAGTAGACAAATTCTCTGTTCACACTATCAAACGCCTTCTTAAGATCTAGCTTGATACATGCTCTGGATCCCATGGGGTTGCTAAAATCTCTGATTTGTTCGTGAGCGAGTAATGCACAGTCAGATAGGAGCCTACCTTTTAAGAATGCTGCCTGGTTCGGGGAAATAAGTTCATGGATAACCACTCTTAGTCTGTTGCAGAGAACTTTGCTAATGATTTTGTATATCACATTACAGCAAGCTATGGGCCTATAATCACTGAGGCAAGTTGCATTTGCGCTTTTGGGGACAAGGGTTAGAAATGTGTGGTTAATCACCATTTTACCATCCCTGAAAAATGATTGTACCGCAGTGGTGACCTCATCACCAATTAAGGTCCAGTTATGATGGAAGAAATACCCATTGTAACCATCCGGCCCGGGGGCCTTGTCAATGCCAATCTGGAAGACCGCCGTTCTGACCTCATCTTTGGACACCCTTCTCTCCAGCCAAGTATCCATACCAGGGGAGACAATGCGTTTAGGGATAATATTAGGAAAAACACGCCAATAGCTGCTCTGGTTGTAGAGCTCCTTATAGTACCTTGGGGCTTCATCCTTCAGCTCATCATAGGACCGGTTCTGTTCTCCCCTTGCATCCACCAGGTGGAGCAAGCTGTTGTGCCCCTGCCTTGCCTTCATGGAGGCATAGAAGAATTTCGTATTCCTATCCCCCAATTTCAGCCAATCATGCCTGCTCTTCTGGCGGTACATCTCCTCCTCCATCGCCAGGAGTGTAGATAAATCTTTCGTTAGCCTCTTCTCTTTATCTTGCAAAGCAGGAGAGTATTGAATGTTGCTGTGAGTTCTGGTGTGCTCAAGCTCCTTGCGGCATGTGGAGACATTACATGTAGCCAGTCTCTCTTGAGCCCAGTTCCTGAGTGTGTATTTGAGTCTGCTCAATTTTTGAGTAAGGCAAAACATGGCCGTACCAGTTATACGCTCATTCCAGCTACTTTCCACAAGCTCTTTATATCCTGCCACTCTTGTCCAGTGGTTAAAAAATTTGAATGGTTTTGGAGAAGAGGGTACCTGGGAATGCAGATGTATCACCATAGGGGAGTGGTCACTTGTGTGTGGGTCAAGATACTCCACAAAAGAATCAGTTAGCTTGGCAGACCACTCCATGTTACAGAGTACCCGATCAAGCTGGGCTGCTATACGGCCCCTGCCCGTCCTTTTGTTGCACCAACTAATACGTTGCCCCGTGCTCTTTAGCTCGCGGAGGTTACAGTTGTTGACGCAATTGTTAAAATCTTCAACCATATTTGCCTTCAGCAACCTACCACCAATTTTATCCTTAGAATATAGGACACAATTAAAATCCCCCCCAACAATCCAAGGGTCATTCTGGAGTTTTTTAGCATCTTCTTGCAAATCCTGCCAGAGTGTCTTCCTACTAGAGCTAGTGTTTTGACCATACACAGCAGTGAAGAACATGGTGAAACCCCCTGCATTCTGCCATCTAATTGTGATATGCTGATCCGAACAAGTTAAGAGAGTGGCATGCCAGACTCGAGGATCATACCCAATCATAATTCTGCCTCCTTTGTGCTTGTCAAAGTTGTCGATAGTCTCCCAATGTGTAGCCAAAATAGACCTCTGCTTAGGCCCACTGGACCTCATTTTTGTTTCTAACAAAACCACAGCTGAAGGTTTAATTAGGCGAATCCTATCTTTAAGGTCCCTTCGCCTCACTTGATTATTGAGGCCCCTAGTATTCCAAAGAAGGACAGTCATTGAGAGTCTTTGTTTTGTCGCGCAAGACTGCCCTCTCTCAGTCTTGTGCTTTTCCTTGTGATTGACACAGCTGGCTGTTGTGGATTCACTCTCCCATGTAATTCATTGTCAGGGTTGGTGGTCGTGCCATCAGCTACCCATGCAGGGTTTGGGATGGTTTTAATTTCTGGTATTCTGTCAACATCTAGTTCCGCATTGCATTGAGCTGAGGCAAGTTGTGCATCATTACCTCCCGCCAGGGCCCTATTTACCTGCGGCATTGCTCCACAGCAGTTCGTTGTAGCCTCGCACTCCTCCTCTGAGGACAAGTAGTCCTCAGCATTTACAGTTTCAAAATTACTGATATCTGTGTCCTTCTCTTCACCAAGAGGCACTCCCATTTTGCATGTACCACTAGGGCTGCCTGTAATAGCCGTAACACCAACCTCACTCTCTACGGGTGGTGTAGGAATTGGATCAATGCACACGTTTAACCTGGATCGAACATGTGGACCGTTCCCAAGCTTCTCACCCTGCACTTGACCTAGGCCAGTACTCCCTCCTTCTGTACTTCCTAATTGACCTGTAGGGGCAACTCCTGCGGATTGCAAGGCAGGATTTGTATCTGGTGAACCATTCCCTTCTCCCGGTGTTTCAACTTCCTGCCCTTTGTTTTGCTCGGATGTAGTCGCTGCTTCTTCCTCTTGGATTGAAGGGAGCTTATTTGTGCCAGAGCATTGCTGCTCTGAATGGCCAAAACATACACACTTTTCACATCTTGGGGGTTCACCCTCAATTTTGACCTCAATAGTTATTGTTGCTCCACTGTCTAGTTCCACAGCAACTGTTTTTGGGATTGGCCTCCTTGCTTCAACATCTACAAGACATCGTGCGTAGGAAATTCTCTCCAGTTTTGCTGTCAGTTTGTCCAAACATAGTGGTCTCCCAATGACTGATGCAATTACATTCATGATCTCCAGGGTCCACATTCCCAGAGGCACCCCATGTAATTGAACCCACATAGGCACTGACGATAACATATCTCGCTCATGCGTAAGTGTAGCACTCCATTTCTGTAACACCACCAGTCGACCATCAAACATCCAAGGGCCTCCATGCAAAATCCGTTCACACTCCCCCCCATCTTCAAACTTGAAATAAAAGAACCCATTCTCACGGCTATAGATTTGTATATTTTTCTTCAAATTCCATAAGCGATCAACCCATGCCCGGATTTGGCCATAATATGGGAAATCCCCCAACACATAACCCACCCGCGTATTCTTCCATTGCTCTGCGCCCCTCGCTAACATAGAGTCTTCAACTCTAGCGGTGACCGTTCCATCCTCTTTCACAAGTGGTGGAACATAAGTCATGCCCATATCCGCATCATACTTGCGTCTATTAGCACACACATCAGACCAAGACTGCTTTAGGACATTAGCATCAATCTTTATTGCAATATTTGGTCTTACAGGCATTTTCCCAAGCACCTTTTGTGCACCAGTTTGTTGATCCTTTGTGTTATTTTCCTTGGTAGAAATTCCGATATGCCTGATAGGGAAACGTCTAACCCTTGATTGGTCGCCACCTCTGCCACCGTTTCCTCTGCCGCCCCGTTGATAGTTCCCGATGCCACTCAAACCACCAGCCTTCGCATTGCTCCTTCTCCTTGAAACAGTTTGCCAACGATTGTTTATGTCAGAAACACCAACCTTTAGATCCCCCGACTTTGTGCTGGTCCACCCTAGATTCGTAGGAGCAGTCTTCAAAGTACTCCCACCCCCTTATTTCCCTTCCTCAAGATCTGGTGGACGGTCATCGTGGCCTGGATCTCCTTCACCGCTTTCCGGTTCCTTACCACGACCTGGGCCGTACGCGGAGGAGGAGCCGCCGCCAGCTAACGGCCCGCCTCCCGTATCTCCCCGATCGCCAGAGCCCATACCTAAGAGATTATTATATATATATATATATATATATATATATATATATATATATATATATGAAAGGTAATATATATGATAAAATAATTGTAAAATGGCTCCCGTGGATCTCGGAAGGGCGATCAGCATCGACCCTGGAGGCGAATTCATCTTTGATTCATCCGGAGGAGGAGATGGATCTCACGGCAAGATTAAGGATCCGGAAGATTGCAGCAGGGTAACTTTTGTGAACTACGACAAGGGGATTAGAGGAACAAGTAAAATTGACAAAGTGCTGGGCTGTTCCAAAGAGCGAGGTGATCATTCTGGGGGATCTGCAGCACAAGGCTCCAGGAGATCGGGCTGTTCCAATGAGCGAGGTGGCTTCTCTTCCTCGGAGAAGGATGTAGGTGATCGGGTCCCTCCTCGTACAGATGCTACAGGAGGCTGGGAGATGGTTGATCGGAGGAGAAGGCATGGGTTTCCTAGTGCTAGATTGGGTGGTGTCGGGACAACTCCATCAAGGCGCAACCCTGGTTGGGTAACACCAAGAGGTAAACCCCAAAACAACCGTTTCCCCCCTAAGGTGTTTGACAGAAAGCATATGAGACCTGCTGTGGAGATTAAAATTGATCCTACAAGGGCGAAACAACCCTGGGCGGATGTTTGTTCCTCCATCAGAAAGTACGACATTGATGTGGGTATGTCGTTTGTTGCCCCCATTGCTCAAGAAGATGGCACACTAATGGCAATGGTCCCGAAGTCTACTTTGGCCCGAGGAGCAGAACAGTGGAAGTCTACCCTCGTAGGGTACGTCTTGGGTGATATCCCTTTCTATGGGCAGATTTGTGCTTGGGTGGATAGACTATGGAATCTTAAGAAGGGGGTGAAGATCTATAGCCGGGAAAACGGTTTTTTCTGTTTCAAATTTAAGGATGATGGAGAATGAGAGAGGATTTTACAGGGTGGGCCATGGATGTTTGACGGGAGACTGGTTGTTCTACAGCGATGGAGTGCTGGGGTAAAGTTGGAGCGGGATATCCTATCTTCTGTTCCAGTCTGGATCCAGCTGCATGGTGTCCCCCTAGAAATGTGGACACTTGAAATCTTGAACTGCATTGCATCCTTGGTGGGTAACCCAATCTGTCTGGACAAGCTTACTGCTAAGAAGGAGCGCTTATCCTATGCAAGATGCCTTGTTGAAATCCATGCTAAACAGGGTCCTATGCAAAATGTCTCGGTGGGTACTGAAGATGGGCCGACACTAAAAATCGGAGTAAAGATAGAGGGGGAACCACCGAGATGCTCTAAATGTGTTTGCTTTGGTCACTCTGATACCCAATGCCTTGAATCAGGTGAGCCCCCTTCATTCCAAAACAAACATACTGCGGGTGTCTAGTTGGAGGAAGGTGATATTGCGGAGTTTGATAACAGCTTGCCCCTTGCATCTGGTGATGTGGTCCATAATCTTGGTCAGCTTGACAAGCCTCATGCCGTGAAACCATTACTGTGTTTGCCAGCAGACATCGCGACTAACCATGAGCTACCTCCACTTGATAATGGGAGGGGTATCTTAGAGGCTATTGTTGCTAACAGCTCTGGATGCGATGGCCCCAATGCTGCTAGTTCTGTAAGTAATTGCCAAGGCCCCCTCACTTGCAGTGTACAAGATGTCCTCTTGCCTGCTGAGGCACTAGTAGCTACTGACGTGAGTACAACCGGCCAAGCCCTAGATGTTGCAAATCCCCTAGCTATCACTGAGAGCTGTGAAGTGCTTGCCTCAGAATCATCGGGTGTGAAGCCTGATGCTGGGCATGGATTGCTTGGTGTTGGGGTCCCGCACTCATCTGATGTCACCGTGAATGGAATCCTTGATGCTGGGCGCCACAATTCCTTGCCATCACTCATTTCTGAAGGCACTGAAACTGATTTTGAAATGGTTAAAGACCAAGTTCCTGAGAATATTGTTGTAGACAATCCTGAATGGGAGGTTGAAATGGAGGCACTTAAACATCAAGCTGAGCCAATAAATGCAAAGAAGAGACAAGAGCCCCAGGCTTCCTCCAGGAAAAGTTCCAGAATCCAGGAGAATAGCCAAAGTCGACAACCTACTGTGGATAAATGACGGTCTTCATTTGGAATGCCAGAGGTCTAAATAATTCGGTGAGGAAGAGGGACCTTCGGGATTTCTTGATGAAGGTTAAGCCCTCGGCAATAATTCTGATTGAGACTAAGCTCAAGAATCTTACTAAAGTGGGGAAGTCTGTTTTCCCTAAAGACTGGGCCACTTTTAATAATTTCGATGTCTCTTCTGGAGGCAGATTACTTATGGGATTTGATCCAAACATGTGGAGAGTGGCATTGTTGACGTACTCGGCCCAGCACATATCCGTTTCCTACGAGAATTTAGGAGGGATGATGTGCGTCATTACGGGTGTCTATGGCCGCAACACTATGGAAGAGAGGAGGGACCTCTGGAAAATTCTGGAGCATGATAGCATGCAGGCAAAAAATGGAGCTTGGCTTGTGGGGGGGATTTTAACAGCGTTTTGTACTCTCGAGACAAGATTGGAGGCAGAAGGCTGGAGATGAGTATGGTCAGGGAATATGAAGAATGCATTGGCAAATGTGGTCTTCAGGGCCTGAAGAATACGGGGAATAGACTAAGCTGGTGTAACAATCGGCTTGGTCAAGATCGTATTGCTGCGCAGCTGGATCGGGTTTTCGCAAATGCAAATTGGATAAACTTATTGCCAGAATCGTATTTTGACTATTTGGAGGCAGGCACTAGCTACCACTACCCCATGGTTGTCCATCTTCATAGTCAGGTACTTCCTAAGCCCAAGCCCTTTAAATCCTTCAATTTTTGGTCCTCATGCCTAGGATACAAGGAGGTCATTTGCTCTCATTGGAAATGTCCTGAAGTTGGCACCCATATGTACCGGCTAGTTCAAAAACTAAGTAATCTGAAACCCTTACTTCGGGTCTGGGCAAGTGATTACAAGGCTGATAATTTGGTGGAGAGAAACAGGAATTCCCTTGAAAAGATCAGGCAAGACCCCCTAATACATGTTGACTTGGACCTGCAAAAGAGGGAATCCCTACTTATTAGAGAGTTGTCTCAGGCTCTAAAAATGGAGGAGGACATGTTTAAGCAAATAAGCCGCCAGGATTGGCTTACTCTTGGAGATCAAAATAATAAGTTTTTTTACACTCATATGAAGGCTAGGATCAGTCGAAACAATTTGCTGCATCTGGTAGATGGGAATGGCGCAAAGAACATGGTTTATGCTAATTTGATGGAAGATGCTCCTTCATTTTATAAAAAGCTATTCAACCAGAACAATTATCAAACTTCTTTTCAAAATCTGGTCCCTAAGCGTATTTTAACTGAGGAGGCTGCGGCTTGGCTAAGTAGAAGGGTGTCTAGCGAGGAAATAAAGGAAGCAATTTTTCAAATTGGAACTGACAAGGCTCCAGGTCCCGACGGGTACAACAGATACTTCTTTCAACATAATTGGGAGCTTATAGGTACGGACGTCACTATTGCAATCAAATCTTTTTTCGCATCTGGATATCTCCTCAGACAGGTGAACCACACATTCCTTGCTCTAGTGCTGAAAAATTCAAATGCTAGTGGTTTGGGGGACTATCGGCCCATTGCCTGTTGCAATGTACTATATAAGTGCATCAGCAAAATTATTTGCAATAGGCTTAAAGAGGTAATACATGATCTGATTTCTCCTAACCAAGCTGTATTCCTCAAAGGAAGACTACTTTCTGACTGTTGTCTTATTGCTCATGAGCAAATTAGAGATTTCAGTAACCCGATGGGGGGGAGGGCTTGTTTAAAATTGGATCTCGAAAAGCGTTTGACAGTGTGAACAGAGATTTCGTCCTCTACTTCTTGCGGTTGCTGAGGTTTACAGACATATTTATCTCTTGGATTAGGGAATGCATCTCCACGCCTACGTTTTCAGTTATGGTTAATGGGGCTCCTTATGGCTATTTTGGTAGCAACAGAGGACTACGGCAAGGTGATCCACTCTCTCCGTTTCTTTTTTTATAATCATGGAGACTTTCTCTATCCTTGTAGATAGGGCCATCATGTCACACAAGATCCAACCTATGAGGTGACGTGGATCCATATCTCATCTTCTATTTGCAGACGACTAATTGGTATTTTGCAGAGCCAATAGGAATTCTTTCCTGGGCATTAAAAATTTACTGGAGGAGTTTTCAGGATATATGGGACTGGAGGTAAATTGGGACAAGAGTTCTGGATTATTTAGTAAGGGAGTCAAAAACAAAACGGTGTTGGCAGAATACTTGGGAATCTCAATTGCAACAACTATCACAACATATCTGGGGTTACCTCTTTCTGTTAAGTACCCTACGACCCCTAGCTACAAGAGGTTGATTGACAAATGTAAAAAAGGAATGGGGGTTGGTCTTCCTCGCTTCTATCCATTGCAGGGCATATAGAGCTTGTCAGATCGGTCATTTATGGTATGGTGGCTTTTTGGATGCAGGAGTTTCAGATCCCTGTGAGCGTTCTGAGAACCATTTCAGCGGCTTGCCGTCGTTTCATTCTGGGAAATACACGATCCTGGGCTTGGGAGGATTTATGTAAGCCTAAGACTGAGGGTGGTGTTGGTATTCGGCTTTTAGAGGAGCTCAACATAGCAGAGGGAGTGAAGCTAACCTGGAGGTACCTGACCTCAGAGAGTATATGGGCAAACTTCATGCGGGCGAGGTATGACACAGCCGGCTAAATATTTGCGGCTAAGGGCTCTGTTCTTGAATCTGGGTGCTGGAAACGAATGCTGCGTTACAGGCCGGCTTCCCAGTCGCTGATACGGAGGGTAGTTCCAGACGGCTGATCGACTTCTTTCTGGCACGATTGGTGGCTCGACGTGGGGCCTCTTTCTCAGCATTTTGAAACCCCTGAGGATACTGCGGAATATGTTGTTGCTGACTACTGGGTGGGGAACGGCTGGAGCTTGGATGCGGGCTTAGACCATGTGCGACATCTTCTTGGCAATGTCATGCTAACGTCTGGATCCGATTGCTGGAGATGGACATGAGGGGACTCTTTTACTTTCAAAGAAGCATGGGAGGGGGTTCGTAGTAGGGGCCAGGCTTTCCCTATGCACAAATTAATTTGGTACCCAAACAACATACCTAAGATGTCTCTCACCCTCCTAACAGCTTTCCGAGGTAAACTTCTTACTAGAGATAAGCTTAGCAAGCGGTTGCCTAACTCTCCTCCCAATTGCGTCTTATGTAATGACAACACAGATGAAAATATCAGTCATCTGTTCTTTGGTTGCAACTACTCGGGTTACATATTTCGCAGGGCCATGCTAAAGCTTAGGGTGCCACTCCATGTCCCCTCGTCCTTACCTGATGTAGGGAAATTCTTCCTGTCTCACTATAGTGGAAAGGACTGTTTGAGCTTACTTTCTAAAACTACTTTGGCGTGCGTGGTTTGGCACGTTTGGCAGGAAAGGAATAGAAGGATTTTTGAAGATGTAAGGAAATGCAAGACAATTTTATTTGAAGATATTGCTGCTGATATTAGAGTATCATTGCAGGATCAAGAACCAGCATCTGTCGAAGAAGTGCAAGTTTTTTCAAACTGGGAGTTTAGAGATAAAGGATGATTTATGTAAGATTTTGTTAGGGTGTGTATTCGCTAGTGGGGAGTGACGACGCCTGTGTCCTATCCTCCCCCTATCGGATCCTCTCCCTATATGTCTTATGGCTGTATGTTTCTTGTGCATATTCAATAAATTAACTCGCTTACCTTTCAAAAAAAAATATTTGAAAGGTAAGTGTAATCTTTATTAATGTATATACAAAACAATACAATAGTGGGATTGGCTAGGGAAACGGGTTTTAATAGAGGAAGGATAGGGCACAAGCGCCGTCACTCCCTACTATTGATGTGCGTTTATATTTCATATATTTGCGCACATTTTCTTCCGTATTTCTCTGTATTTTCCACCGTCTTTTATTCATTTTCTCGTGTTTTCTTGTTTTCTTTCACTTTTCCATGTTTTTTGTATATTTGCAGGAATTTACAGCATTTGGGACATAAAACGACGATATTCTGAGTCACCGGAGCAACGGGAGGAGTCACGCGTGATCCAGGGGGTCAAACGACCAAGATTGCCACTTTTCAGCCCCCACCCGATCGGTTGGACACAGCCAACCGATCGGGTGATGCATGCGTGTCCGACCCGGACTGAAGCTGGAGCGAAGCGCAATGTCAACCGATCGGTTTGCCGACCGGTTCATCCCAACAGAGTTCTGGGGAAAATGGAGCTGAATTCCTACCGATCGGGTGACCTTCACCCGATCGGTTCATCTGTAGCCGATTCCTCCGAAGGATGACCCGATCACGCCACCCGCTCTCCTCTGCGCCCGGTTGATGCTCCCGAAGGCGACGACCGAAGCAACAAGCCGCTCACCCGATCGGTTGACATTTCAACTGATCGGGTGGCCTTTTCGTCCCCTTTCGCGCATCGCTGCTCATTCATTGAAGATCTGCTATCATTCCAGAAGGATTTTGGGTGATCTCTTATTTTTATAGCGTCGGCATCGTCGTTAGCTTTCCAACGATAGGTCGCATGCCCATATCCAATTTTTCTAGATTTTTCTGGAATTTTCTGAGCGCAGCTATGTGCTGAAACTGGCTGCAGTCTGGAATTTCATTTCACCCGATCGGTTGACTTGTCAACCGACCGGGTGAGATTTGTTTCTGCGAATCTGAGCTCTCTGTTTATTCCACCCGATCGGGTGAGTTTCCACCCGATCGGGTGGGCCTTTTTTTGACAGTTCTGAACCCGACCCAAGAGGGTTTTTGAGGGGTTTATAAATAGAGGTTGGGGGCACGACTGAGGGGAGTTCTTCTTCAGTTTTAGGGCTTTTTTCCCCTTCTCTTGTGAAGCTTAGGGTAGATTAGATTAGGTCTTTGCTCAATAAATCTTGTACCGGATTGTTGGATTCGAATCAAGATAAGTATTTTTCTTCTCTCATTTTCTATTGTATTGTGTTGTTTTCATTTTGCTCAATGGTGAATGTTTGTATGTTATTTGTTTTGCTTGTTTTTATGTTTCTCACAATGGAGTAGTGTTGATGAACCCTAATACGGGTTAGGGTAGGATTGATGCTTGGGTTGTTTCATTTGACTTGGTTGCATGGCATGTGTTCGATGAAATGTGTCAATGGGGATTTCTAGCAATCTGAGTCCAATTCGTACGGTAACACACTAGTTGTGTTGGGGATTGGGGTCCGGTGCTTGTCCAGTCAAGGTCCGCTTTGATGTATTGCTAGAAATCACATTTGACCTATTTGGCCATTAGGGTTACGCGGGGGTGTTTCATTGTCATTGGCGGGAGAAAGACCGCCTCTAACCATCGGGCCAAGGGGGAATAAACTTGGCGGTTGACTCCCTAGCCATAGCTCACGCCCCTAGTGTAGACATCGAGTCCTCGCGCGTGGGAACGGCTTGGACGAAGTGTTGGGAGATATCATTGTGGCCTTAATGCTCCCGGTTGCGGAAGGTGTTAATGGACATGGGAATGCCCACCGTCCGGAACCGAGTAGGCCTAGCGTACTTGGCACCGACCGAAATATCGGGCCATGGACGCTAGGTACCACCTTTTGGGGCAATGTCTCACCCTGAGTCAAGTCAAATGCCAAGTGTCATGAGTGCTCTAGCCCGTGTTAGCGGGGATTCTTTTCGTGTCTCTTTCATTCCTTTCTTTTATTTCTACACTTCCACCCACATCATCCGCGTAGCTAGCACATGACCTAGCTAGAACACGACCTAGGCGAGGCTAGTAGCCACCAAGCCATACACCTCCCTGAGTTCGATAAACCCGCACCCTACACTAACCGTGCACTTGCGGTAAAACGACACCGCGCCCAAGCTGTAAACGGGGCGTCGGTCAAGTTTTTGGCGCCGTTGCCGGGGAGGCGTTCGGTTTGATATTAGCTTAGCTTGGGTTCGTTAGACTACGCATAAAAACACAAAAAAAATTTATTTTTCTTTTTTAAAAAAAATATTCAATAACCAAGAAATTTTTCCCCCACCATTATATTATCTTTTTGTTATTCTCTTGTACTATTGACGCTCCTCTCTAGTTTTCTTATTTTTGTTGTCCATGTATCTTTGATATTACCATGTGGAGATCAAATTTCGATGCTCAGATGAGAGGATATGATCCTTATCCAGTTGTGGTTTGTGAGACTTGTGGGATGGCGGGGCACGTGTATTATGATTGCCCATTTACGCTTGAGAGCCTCCCCCCACTCCAAGGCCAAACATTTTCCCACAACCTTAGCCCAAACACCTCCCATCCATTTCCTCAACCTTATACCCCTCCACAAACACAAGAAGAATCAAGCCTCGTGTCTCTCCTTGAAAGTGCCATGTTTAACCAAGGCCAAATATTACAAAACTTAATGGTACCAATCATCGAGCCGACACCGAGGAGAGGGGATGAAGGAGAGGATATACCCACTTTCATGGTTGAGACCACCATGCCATCGGCCACCAAAGACACATCTCAAGCTGATACCCCATTTTTCCATCACTACCACTTGGATGACGAAGCATTTTTTGATGATGATAGTGAGGATGGGGAGATTTATCTAGGATCTGTTGGAGAGATTTCTTGTGTTGATTTGGATACCCCACATGAGTCCTATGAGAGCACTGAGGAGTTTACAGAGATTATGCATACCGGCGAGGAGGATATGCGTGAGAACGAGGACACGATGACCACATACGAGGGGTCCGCTCCACATCCACCTCCACAGCCATCTCTGTCACAGCTTCCTCCTTGGTCGGTGGTCAACCATGAGGATGTCATTCAAGACATTGGGCAGATGGTGGAGTATGAGCATATCATTGAGGAGGACGTGCATGAGGGCTTGGATACGATGGTCCACTCCATGGAGCCCAAGTCATATCTACCTTTACCGTCGCTCTCCACTTCTTCTGCGGCTGAGCATTTACTTGAGCATATTGCCCCTATTCAGGGAGATTTTCATACTCACTCTCACTCCACTTTTGAGTCTCGCTTTTCACTTCCTATTTCTTTAGACTCATATATATTTGACACACCATATCTCTCGCAGGACACATGATCTATTTCCCTTGAGGTATGCTGCGGTGTGTCACCACCTGGAGAGCCACTTCTCATGGAGAGCGAGGATTTGGTCGTCGCTAGTACAGATGATAGCGACCCATTCTCATGGAGTATTCGTCAACCTTTTTTTATTTTTCCATCTTATGTTGACGATTATCTCTGGGATACATTTATTTTGGGAAATAATTTCTTGCCATGGACTAATGTACCTCACCCTTTGCAGGTCACAGGTGGACACCTACAAGGGATGCTTGGAGGTGCATTGCTTGGGTCCATTGGCACACGTGGCACAGCGCTTCTAGCGGAGCCATAGAAGGAGAAGTTAGAGCAGCTACCTGCCCCACTTCAGATCTTGGATCCGCCTATGCTCAGGTGTATCCTAATCCAATAGTGTAAAATTTTACCGCTTTCTAGTTTAGATTTGAATAATCTCGTCTCCTCTCATTAGCGAGGGGAGCGTCTCTAGGATTTGCTTTTGCATCTTAATAACCCTTCATGTCGTGCCCTTCTATCATTTCACCCCACATCCTCTTCCGAGGAGAACGAGCAGACTGTCTCTCCTGCATTCTGATTTCTTTCTTTTCCGATTTTCCCCCTAGCATATCTCTACATCCCCATTGGTCATATCATTTTGCTAGCATTGTCATGTTCAGCTTGGGGGAAATCGACTTTTGTGTGCATGTTTTCGTGTATCGTTGTCGTGTGTTTGTGTCTTTTAGTCCTTCGTTGCGTTTTATCTCTTTTATTTTGTATGTTTCTTTCTCTTTATTTTCCAGTTTCGTTCGTGTGTTTTTCGTGTTTTTCATTTTTTGTGTCCGTGCACCCCCTTCATTTTCATTGCCCTCCCGTATTCACTACTATTGCATTGAGGACAATGCAAGTTTTAGCTTGGGGGAGTCGCACTTCGTGCGTCATTTGTCTCTTTTTCTTCGTTATTTGAGTCGTTTTTCTCCGTGTTTTTCTTTTTCTTTTTCTTTTCTTCTTTCTATCTCTTTCTCCTAGAGATGAACCCTATGATGAATTGCCATGAAAATCACACGCACACCTTGCACGGCTTCGATAATCACATTCACTAACCCTAAGATATCGAGTCCTCTTGCATTTCATGCATCGCGGGTCCACTTAGCTTTTCGTGAGTCGTGCGTCGTGCCTAGCTGTTTGGTGTGCTTCTACTTTGTGATTTTACTTTATATACCTGTCCAGGAATGACCCCTAGATTATCATGCTTCGATTTGAAGATGCGGTATTTATTTCATGTCTTCTTCTGCATTATATATATATATATATCGTGTACTTCATTTCGCATGTGTCAGGATTCCACAATTAAGGACTAGGATAAACCATTTAGCCCATGCTCTATTTAGCGAGAATAGTTTCCTTTGCCCAAGTGTTTAGATTCCGATTTCTTTTTTGTTTTACTTGGTGCAAATCCCCTCGTCGTGTACCGTTCTCCCACTTGGGAGAGTACACATGTGTATAGCCAATATCCCAAAAATCCAAAAAAAGAGAAAAGAAAAGAAAAACCCAAAAAGAAAAGAAAAGAAAATTTTTGTATAGCCCAAAATTCAAAAAAAAAAAAATACAAATACCCAAAACCCAAAAATTTCAAGTGTGAATATTTTTCCTATCTACCGAGAATAAAGGGAAGGCGAGAATTTGCACCGAGTGTTCTTCTCCACATCATCTCAAACCCCATCGGTTTCGAAAACACTTGGCTTAGGAACTTTTTAGCTAGTATCTAGGCTATAGTGGTGTGATTTCCTTAACCATAGTTGTGGAGTCCCCGACGCATGATATGTTTCGATTCTCTCTCTATTCTCATGCATGCTTGAACTACATATATTCACCACCTTATTCAATTCGAATTGATATTTGGGTCTTTTCCTGGGTTTACGTATATCGAGCTTTATCGCGCATCGTAGATAGTGACACGGACTGATAGCTCACGACCACACTCACTCGCGCTTCACCGCGTGGGCCCACGACACTTGTCTAGACTCGTATTCCTTTGTTTAGTGATGTGATTTGGCGTTTGCTTGCTTGGTGTGTTGTTTTCGATTTTGTTGGCCCTGACGGGCGATCTAGGATATAGAGTTCTCTTTTTCTCTCTTTCTCTCTATTTTCTCCCTCCGAGCTCCTACTCTCACTCGTCTTCCTCGAGGACGAGGAAGAGTTCAGCTTGGGGGATTTTGACATGCGTTTATATTTCATATATTTGCGCACGTTTTCTTCCGTATTTCTCCGTATTTTCCACCGTCTTTTATTCGTTTTCTCGTGTTTTCTTGTATTTTCTTGTTTTCTTTCACTTTTCCATGTTTTTTGTATATTTCCAGGAATTTACGGCATTTGGGACATAAAACGACGATATTCTGAGTCCCCGGAGCAACGGGAGGAGTCACGCGTGATTCAGGGGGTCAAACGACCAAGATTGCCACTTTTCAGCCCCCACCCGATCGGTTGGACATAGCCAACCGATCGGGTGATGCATGCGTGTCCGACCCGGACTGAAGCTGGAGCGAAGCGCAATGTCAACCGATCGGTTCGCCGACCGGTTCATCCCAACAGAGTTCTCGGGAAACTGGAGGTGAATTCCAACCGATCGGGTGACCTTCTCCCGATCGGTTCATCTGTAGACGATTCCTCTGAAGGACGACCCGATCACGCCACCCGCTCTCCTCTACGCCCAGTTGATGCTCCCGAAGGCGACGGCCGAAGCAACAAGCCGCTCACCCGATCGGTTGACATTTCAACCGATCGGGTGGCCTTTTCGTCCCCTTTCGCACACCGTTGCTCATTCATTGAAGATCTGCTATCATTCCAGAAGGATTTTGGGTGATCTCTTATTTTTCTAGCGTCGGCATCGTCGTTAGCTTTCCAACGATAGGTCGCATGCCCAAATCCGATTTTTCTAGATTTTTCTGGAATTTTCTGAGCGCAGCTATGTGCTGAAACTGGCTGTAGTCTGGAATTTCATTTCACCCGATCGGTTGACTTGTCAACCGACCGGGTGAGATCTGTTTCTGCGAATATGAGCTATCTGTTTATTCCACCCGATCGGGTGAGTTTCCACCCGATCGGGTGGGCCTTTTTTGACAGTTCTGAACCCGACCCAAGAGGGTTTTTGAGGGGTTTATAAATAGAGGTTGGGGGCACGACTGAGGGGAGTTCTTCTTCAGGTTTTTAGGGCTTTTTGCCCCTTCTCTTGTGAAGCTTAGATAGATTAGATTAGGTCTTTGCTTAATAAATCTTGTACCGGATTGTTGGATTCGAATCAAGATAAGTATTTTTCTTCTCTCATTTTCTATTGTATTGTGTTGTTTTCATTTTGCTTAATGGTGAATGTTTGTATGTTATTTGTTTTGCTTGTTTTTATGTTTCTCACCATGGAGTAGTGTTGATGAACCCTAATACGGGTTAGGGTAGGATTGATGCTTGGGTTGTTTCATTTGACTTGGTTGCATGGCATGTGTTCGATGAAATGTGTCAATGTGGATTTCTAGCAATCTAAGTCCAATTCGTACGGCAACACACTAGTTGTGTTGGGGATTGGGGTCCGGTGCTTGTCCAGTCAAGATCCGCTTCGATGTATTGCTAAAAATCACATTTGACCTATTTGGCCATTAGGGTTATGCGGGGGTGTTTCATTGTCATTGGCGGGAGAAAGACCGCCTCTGACCGTCGGGCCAAGGGGGAATAAACTTGGCGGTTGACTCCCTAGCCGTAGCTCACGCCCCTAGTGTAGACATTGAGTCCTCGCGCGTGGGAACGGCTTGGACGAAGTGTTGGGAGATATCATTGTGGCCTTAATGCTCCCGGTTGCGGAAGGTGTTAATGGACATGGGAATGCCCACCGTCCGAAACCGAGTAGGCCTAGCGTACTTGGCACCGACCGGAATATCGGGCCATGGACGCTAGGTACCACCTTTTGGGGCAATGTCTCACCCTGGGTCAAGTCAAATGCCAAGTGTCATGAGTGCTCTAGCCCGTGTTAGCGGGGATTCTTTTCGTGTCTTTTTCATTCCTTTCTTTTATTTCTACACTTCCACCCACATCATCCGTGTAGCTAGCACACGACCTAGGCGAGGCTAGTAGCCACTCAAGCCATCCACCTCCGTGAGTTCGATAAACCCGCACCCTACACTAACCGTGCACTTGCGGTAAAACGACACCGCGCCCAAGCTGTAAACGGGGCGCCGGTCAACTATCAACTCTCGTGCCCTGACCAAAGCCCCAAGCAGCAAAACCAAACATACACATCCGCAAAAAAGTAATTAACCCACATCTTTGAAATTCCAATTTGACAATGCATCAGCCGCATCCACATCATCAAGGTCCTGGTCTTGTAAATCAATCCTGATGTCCGAGGCAATGTCCTCAAAAACCTGGGTTTTGCACCTCTTACTGTTCTCAAAAACTCTCCTATTCCTCTCCCTCCATGAGTGCCATACGATAGCAGATAGGGTTATATTAGCAAGGCGGCTGAGCAGGCTTTTAGAACTGAATTTCCTTAGGAAAAGATCCCCCACCCCTTGTAAATCCGTAGGATAGAGCCCCTTAACAACCAGCTTTAAAAAACTGCTCTCAAGTAGGTACTTAGTGTATTCACAGCCAAAGAAAAATCCCCAACCCCGAAACCACCGGGCCCTCAACAGCCCCCGGGTAAGTCCGAGAGGGGAGATGTAGCCCCAGGATAAATAATCCCCGAACAAATACCAACCCATGTAGGCCAGAGGCCTTGAACCCATGACTCTTGGCTTTGGAGTGTAATGACTTACCACCAGGACACCCTCTCGTGGGCATATATATATATATATATATATACTAGTCATAACCCGTGCCCACGGGCACGGTTCATTTAAGAATTTCCCCGTGAAATCTTTGTTCCCCAAAAAATTATTTTCATAGCCAAAATTTAAAAGAACAAAAAATTAGTGTAAAAATATTTAGCGGCACGGGCGCCTTCGGCGCAGAACAACAAATTCGACGCAGGCACCTTCGACATATAACAACAAATTCGGCGCGAAACAATAAATTAGCGTAGAACAACAAATTCGGCCCAGGCGCCTTCGACGCGAAACAACAAATTAGCATGAAAGCAGGCGCCTTCGGCGCGGAAAATTATTCTCATCTTGTTGTCCCATGTGTCGAAGATACGGTGGGCCCCGTGTAGAGGGAGAGATCATTCAATATGCATAGCATTCGATCTGCAGCATTAAGTGCAAGTTAAAGTTTTTTCACCAAATACATTAATTGCACTCTGCTATTCCCCAGAAAGTTTCATTCCCCAAAAAATTTCATTTCCCCATAAACTTTCTTTTCCCAAGAAATGTTTTTCCCTACAAAACTTTCCAAAAAATCTCATCTCAACCATTCATTCCTCAAGATTAAATCTATGTCATTCTTCTTTCAACCCTTTTGTCCTGGTCAGCCCTAGAATTTAGAAATCTTTGTTCCCTAAAAAATTATTTCTGCAGCCAAAATTTAAAAGAACCAATTAGAGTAAAAATATTTAGTGTCGCGGGGGCCTTTGGCACGTAACAATAAATTTGTCGCAGGCGCCTTCGTCGCGGAACAACAAATTAGCGCAAAAAATTTAGTGGTCACCTTCGGCGCAGATGCCAATTTAGCGGCCGCCTTCAGCGCGGAACAACAAATTAGTGTAGAAAAATTTAGTGCGAGTGCCAAGTTGGATTTGTTTTTGGGTGTTGTTTGATCTTGGGGTGTGCTCTTTGGATTTGTTTTTGGGTGTTATTTGATTGGAGTGTGTAATTGTCAGGATTTATTTGGTGACTTTTGGGTCATTAAGGTGAGGTGGTTGTCCCGTGTGGCGATGTAGCATACTCTTTTGTATAATAATATATATGTGCTGTCAGTATGGATGAGCTATATACTCTTTTGGTTACAGCAGGATGAGCTACTCGTTTGCTTCAGGAGAGTCCAAATCACCTTAATTTTCAGCCAGATGTTGTGACAGTCGTGGCTGCTAAACTTAAGCGGCTAATGATAGGCCTCGACATTTGGGGGAAGCAATCATCTGGTCATGTCTCTCAAAGGAAACAGTTAATGAGACACACCACATTTCCTGAGTATTCTCCTTGTTATACACATGAAATATCATAAATATAAATGCAAGTTCTTTTTGCAACTCCCAATAATTTCTTGAAAATTTGGTGAGTATATAATTTGCACATGGACATTGTCTGATCATTCTCTTTGTTACACACATGAAATATCATCAATATAAAAATCAATTTCTTTTTGTTACACAACATTACTGTACAATTTGCATATGTAATATAGATCAATACAACTGGGGCATAACATTTTTCGAGGCTTGCTCGACAATCAATTTGTATATTCTCTCTGATGGATGGATGTCATCAAAAAATACAAAGGCTGACAAATTTTTACAAAGCAGGGTGAGCTTGTTACACAACGGTGCCAATTCGATGAGCCCCGTACGGCAACATCCTCTGGTTGTCTCCACAAAACCTGTACTCATCATTTTAAAGACTTAGCTAAGAATTAAAAGTCAAGTGACTAAATCTGAAGAATTCATAGAAAAGTAACGCACCATATTGAATAAATAGAATTTAGCTGCAAAAAATCGAAATCTCCATGACTGAAATCTCTATGACAGAAGTATAACATAATGCACTTACTTGGCTACTTGGCTATATCCTAGAACATATTTTGCAAGGATGGTGATTCAAGTTTTTCCCCCTCTCATGTAGGTGGCTCAAGTTACTACACATTTTCAGAACTTGTGCACTGGATTATGTGTATTTGTGCACTGGACACTCCACACAAAAACCTGGATACTTTGGCTATAGTGTGAAGCTTGAATGCGCGTTTTTTGTCAGTAGAATTTCCCGGGAAGGAGTGTTTCTGTTTTGTGTTTTAAAAGTATTTATCAACCAAAATGTTTTTGAAATATTATGAAAGTTGTTAGTGTTGTGGAAAAAATTAATGATACGGAAGTATAATACAAATAGCTTGGAATAACATAAAGAAGGGAAACATGCCAGTTGGATCATCAAAAAGTAACCCGGGTTGATGTGCCTAGATGCTGATAAAACCGTACCAATTGGATCATCAAAATGTAACCCGGGTTGGTTTGCCTGGATGATACATGAGTGTATCATCCATTGTCCTCCCCCAGCTACTTCATTAGTGTAAAAGGATCTGTAAAATGCACCCAAAAAGAAAGCGTCCTGAGTATAAAAGCAGCAGTAAGACAAACAGTGAACAATAGAAGGTAATGTAAATGTACCCAAAAGGTTTAGGATATCTCAAATATGACTCCTTCATGGTTTGAAATCATCGATCTTGTCCCGCTTACTTCATTTATCTTTATTCCATGCTTAATAGCTTCTTTGCTAACTATTGAATCCATCCTGCTCAAAGGAAAACAAAAGACGATCTGTACAAAACATATACTGTAAAATACTTGCCTCTTCTTCTCTTAGCATATTCTTTTCCTTCTTTCTTTTTTCTTTTTTCTTTTTTTCCATTTGCATAATTGTGTGCATGTGTGTTGGGTGTCGGTGTTAGGGGCAGTAGTGGGTGGGTGTAAGCATGTACCGTTGAATATAAAAACATTGTTTAAAAGTATTTGTAGAATAACCATCACTGTGTAAAACAACAGTGTGAAAGGTTGGTTCTCAATTTAAATAAACCTTGATTCAACTGACATCTCAATATGTTTGAGAAATTTTTGTGAACTAATGCTTGTAACTTTCCATTGCACATTATTAATCCTAAAGCATACTGATTTGCTACTTAAAATTTTCAAGATGTAAACAAAAATATCAGGTTGGTTCTAAGGTTCTAAGAAAAGGGATGGACTATGACAACAACAACATTGTGGTTTCTATTCAACTTACATCTCAGTCAAATGCTAAGTGAACAGTACAATTCTAAGCATGCCAATCTGCCTCAGTAAAGTGATTGGAAGGGAAAAGCAGTAGAATTAATTGGCTACCAATGTGCTCCTTAAGTCCAGTATATTTTTAGTAATATTAATCAGCTTGTCAATATTCCATTTTCACATAATTAAGCTTGATGTGCCTGGATGCTGATCAAAATGTACCAATTGGATCATCAAAATGTAATCCGGGTTGATTTGCCTGGATGATGATCAAAACATGCCAGTTGGATCATCTAGTGTCTTTCTGTTCATCATCAAAATCTTGAAAATCTTGATCATTAAAATATCTTGGATCATCAAAATGTAACCCGAGTGACAGTGAGTTCACATTTCAAATCTTATCTAAACTCACTCTCAAACTCCTGGCACAATATATTACTTGTTTAGCTGATTTTTCAGCCCTTTCATATCATAAGGATATTACTATTAGCATACAATATATTACTCCAAGTGGGAGCAAAAGTAACATGTTCTGAAGCTGAAATAAATTAAAATTATTTTAAAAAATACATGCATGGCAGTGCCATTCTGCTGCTGCCTACTAATGAACGCATCTCCTCAAGAATGACACTAGCATGTATGTATTTTTTAAAACAGCTCGATATTTCCACATAACCATACTAATCAGAAATTTATATTGTATTAGAATATATATTTTACCTTGAATTCAAAATTCGAAGTAATCAAGAGCTCCAATCAGCTCCAGTTACATAGTCAAGGCACTCCCTAAAGCCCTTTTGATGTCACTTGCAGTTCAGATACTCATTTCCAGTTCAGATACATGCACTCTATCTAAGAATTCCAAGTATGAGACTTCAGATTGGAACAGAGTAGGCAATATGTGTCAAAACCAAGATAGAAGCTCATTATCTTCCTGCCAAGCAAACGCAAGAATTCATTTCAAAAATTAGTTGTGTTTCTATTGCATGCATGTTCTTTGAAGGAATTATGGACATTTAAATGATCAACATGAAGCACATTGTTAGCCAACTCTATCTCGTCAGGATCAAAGTTTTTGGTCATCTCCAGGTAGAATGGAACTCGTCCACTGAACTTGAACTTGCTAGCCTGACTGGATCATGCAGGTTAAGGAAGATCTCGAGTTATTCAGAAGTCACATACAGTTTATCATCATGAATCCCTCAAAGTAGTCGAAAGTGGTTTTTACTGATATCAACATCTCTTGGTCCTCGATGAGGCTCTTTATGTCTGAGTACAGAACTCTGATCCATTTGTACCTACAACAAAAAAGTTATTGAGCTCATGAGTACAAATTTGTGCATATGCAAGTTACTATTGCAATTATTACAGTGAAATGTCCTTTGTTACCATTTTTGTTACATGGAAAATGAATGATTAGAATGTGAGGAAAGAACATCATGTATTGGTTAGCATAAGACGTACAACGAAAAGGCATGCAACCCTCACCCTTTTGGATCGAATTCAATGATATTCATTGCATGCACCTGTTGCAAGATGTGGTGAGCTACATCACTGCTACTTTTGCAGAAATGGGGCGGCATGCTTCCATTTCTCTTAAGTCCTCCATAAATTTTCTGGAAATCATCAACTGCGATACCTTGCCTCAGGTAGATAACCATAAACATTTATAAAGCTGGAAGGGAGTGTTGGATCCTGTGGATGGCAAACAACACTAGACGGGGGTTTGAATAGTGTTGTGTATATAGTAAAATTTTTCGCTCAACGATATTAACACAAATAAATTCCTTCTAATGTTGCCTAAGAAACCAAGTAGAGTGATCTACACTTGGTTCTTAATCAACAAAACAATCTTAACAAGAATATGAAAGAGATTGGATTAAGATCAGATAAATATAACTATGACAAATAGATCTTTACAAATAGATTTATACACAGCGGAAATTAAAGAGACAATCTTTACAATAAGTTAACAATGAATTACACAGATGAACATTTAATAAGTAAGGAATGCTTGTACAAGAAAGATAACAAATCACAGAAAACAATCGCAAACAAAAAGGATTTTTATCCTGGTTCCCCGCAACCCGGGTACGTCCAGTCCCCGACCAATCCGGTACGAGGTTTCCACTATCTGCCTTGGCAAATACAAGTACCTAGTCTCAACCAGGATTTCCAACCACAATACCTAGACTTGTCTAGGGTTTACCCTTGCCTCACAAACCGAGGACTTTCCAACTGGCAACAACCAGACTTGTCTAGTGTTCCAACAATCAACACAATGAGAATTTATCCAATACACCACAATAAATGATGGAGATTGGTTTATACACCCGATTCTATAGCCAATCAAAGTTTAGACAAATTTGTGTAGTGGCTTGATAGAATGATAGTCTAGATCACACAAAGATACGAGAGAAATTCTTTGTGATCTAGATCTTTTCAAAAATCCTTTAAATAAAATAAAGAGAATAATAGTAAGGATTTTGAAAACGTTTTAGCCAATAAAAATAAGAGTATGATCTTCAAAAGAATTTATAAAAGAATATTGCAAGATCAAATAAAATCAAATTGGCTAGAGAGAAAATGAGAGCTTTGAATTCAAGAGAGTTTTCACAAGAGATTGATTTTCAATGTTGTGTTTTTCATCAAAGAATTTAGCTCTATTTATAGGGAAAAACTGAGATTTGAATTTCAAATTTCGTTGACTTTTGTCCCAAAAATTACGGAGCAAAGTGCTCAAAGGATTTCAAAATTCAAATTCAAAAACGTCTGAAATTTACAGCTGGTAGTCGACTCCCTCATATAGGTAGTCGACTCCCAGAGAGTTCCAGGAGTTCTTGATCTCTGACAGGTAGTCGACTCCCTACTTTTGGTAGTCGACTCCCAGAGGAGTTTTTCTTGCTGCTCTTCTAGTCAGACGAGTAGTTAACTCCAGGGTGCGTGGAGTTTCATTACGAAAATTATGGAGTGACTAGAAAAAGCTCTCGAAAATATTTTGAAGATAATTAAAAGTATTTTTGAAATTGTTTGTGTGTGTGTGTTTCTGTCTAGTTGATATGGCTTTAACAAATACCCTAAAAAGACACGACACACTCACTATGGACTCAGAACATGTCTTCAGAAGTTTGTTCAATTTGGTGAAGCGAAAGCGAGCTTCTCTTTGTGCTTCTGGTTCTGTTTGAGCTTGAGCTTCATCACTTGAATTTAGTCATGTTCGTCTTTGTCTTGGAGCGTTGAAGTGTGATTCTTTGAGTATGAGTAGAGCTTTGCAAATTCTGCACATCTTAAGTGTAGTGCAGTTAGTACACTAAGCTTTCATTTGGTGTGATCATCATCAAAATCACTTGGGGTGGACTTCAATTTCCATCACTCTCCCCCTTTTTGATGATGACACCCAAATGAAAAAAAATGAAGTAAGTTAAAGATGAAAATAGTTAAGTATACTTACTCCCCCTGCTTTGATGCGGTTCTTTCCCTGCATCGAAGATGTTTAGCAATACAATTCATATAATTTCATTTTTGCATTACATATATTTTTCTCCCCCTTGTCATCAACAAAAAACAAAAAAAATAATTTCTACAGAACATAGAATAATTAGGAGAGGAATTCAATTTCATATGCCTGCAAGGGAGATGTTAGTTCATAGGAACAACTAAGTATTGCATAGTAGATAATTTCATAATAGCTAGCATCACAAGATAAAAGTTATTACAAGCCATAATTTTTAGAGAATCATTGTTTTGAAAGAGAACCATTGTTTATGAAGCTAAGTTCATGAAGCTATGGATGACCGCTGTTCTTCTTCAGTTCCTTGATCTCTTCAAGGATCATAACAAGCGTTTCCTCAGTCATCTTGTTGCTTTTCACGACGATCTCCTTGAGGTCGTCCACCTTTTGATTGAGATCTTCAAATCCTTTCTCTTGTGAGATCTTCAATTTTCCAATCTTCTTCAGAAGCATTTCCTGAAGTTCAAGAATGTATGCTGGAACTTCTTCTTCTTCTTCTTCTCCGCTTCCTCTTTCTTCTTCTCCTTCTTCTTCGGAATCTGAAATAACAACTTTCTTACCTCTCCTTGAGGATGATGATCCTCCTTCGGCAGCAATTTGTTCTTTAGGGACATTTTCATCAAGGTCATGGTGGAGATTCATTCTTCCAAGTGCATGCACATCAAAAATACGAGCAGGTTCTAGAATAGATGTTTTATGATCCAGTGGCACATTGTAGCTAATGAATAGTATAGTAAGACAGTGCCCATGAGAAAAAGTGGAGGGGGGCCTATCAGAAGAAGCTGAGGCTAGGATAGAATCCATAATCACTTTAGCCCAATTAATGCGAATGTTACCTAGGATGGCATAGATACACTTAGCTTGTTTCTAAGAAAGAATAGCATGGCTCCCAGATTTTTGAGTTATGTTATAAGACAATATATTAGCCAAGATCCTTGCCGGATAGCGAAGATTGTTACATGGAAGTTTGGTTTGAAAGTGTCTACCGGGTAAATACATTCTTTCTAGAATGTTGTCATCAGTCATTTCGATTTTGTCAAGAAGCATGCCAGAGTATGGGATTCCTAGAGCTTCTCCTAGGGATTTGACAGTAATAGCAAGTTTGGTGTCAAGGACTTTTGTTATGAAACGACTTTTCACAAGATCATAGTCCATGTTTGCATAGAAAAGATGAACAAGCCTAGGATAACAAAGGTACACATTTTCAGAAGAGAACAAGTTTGCTAAGTTTTGAAAATCTAACAGACTGTCAATACCATAATTGATGACATCATGAAGTTTGACAAATCGTTCATGCAAGATTGGTTTCTTTGAGATCTTAACAAAATGCTCATAGGTAGTTGATTTGAAAAGATAGGGTAGGATAGTTTCTTTTTCAGAATCAACTTCTGTAGTAGTTTTCCTCTTCTTGGAGAAAATCACCTTGATAGGCATCTAGATATAGTAAAAGAAAAAAACAACATTTTTACACTACTAGATAACCAAGAGAGATGAATTAATAAAAGATCATGGAGTAAGAAAAATTTTACCTTGAGTAATTTTGGAGGAGGATGAGAAAATAGCTCCAAAAGTCCAAGCACCAAGGTGAGAAATCAAGAGATGAGGAGGAGAAAGGGGGGTAGTCGGCTACCTCTAGGGTTTTCGTGGGTTTTTGTTTGTTTGGATGAAGAGATGGGAAGAAGAGAGGGCCTTTAGATCAAGTTTTGGATGGCTAGGATGAGTTTTAGGCTTATTGGGTAGGTTGTCTTAACGGATCTGAACCCATCCACTCAATAGAACCCAATAGGAGTTAGTCAAAAAAAGAGCAACCCAGAAATTTTCGCACGGGTAGTCGACTCCCTCCTGTAGGTAGTCGACTCCCTGCTGGGTTGAGTCGTTTTCTCATCCCGGGGAGATTTTGATCCAGGTTGAGTGTGCTTTCTGAAAAAATATTTTAAGAATAAAACACAATCATATACACATATTAACTCATTACAACACATTTAAAAATATATATATATATAATAATTTAAAAAAAACTTTTGTTCTGATTCAGCCGTTTTGACTTCTTGAAATTTCTTCATTGTTTTCCTCCTTTTAGAGTACCTGAAAAAAATAAGCGTTTTATGGTACTCTTTGGTTTTGAGTCCGAGGAGTTAGTCTTTAGGAAGCCAAACCCAATACGGTTTAGTTCCTTCATGAACAACATATTTATAATTTTTGTTAAAATGAATTTGTTGAACAAAGTTAGTAGCGTACCTTTCTTTTCGCTGATCAGATAATCTCTTTGGTACCCAGATGCTCAAAACATTATCGTTAGCATGATGCATCCTAGTATGCTTAACCCGTTTCTTGGTATGATGTGAATCATAGCCGAGTCCGGTTTTGCTAGATGAAGCTTTTTGATTATCTATTATACTATCTAGCTTCCCTTTTCCTTTGTTAAAATTCTCAATAATTTTCATCGTAGCGTCGTATTTATCTTTGACAGATACGAGAAGATTATTTAGATTTTCAACTTTTTCATTTACTAGCAAAATATCTTTTTGTAGAAGATCATTTTTTTCTTTAAGAAGACTATTTTATTTAATGACTTCTTCTTTTTCTTTACTCTCTCTTTTAATATTTCTAAGTGTTTTTCTATGTTCTTTAATGAGCTTTTCATGCATCTTGCATAGCTCCTTATATGCTCCCCTATAATCCAAGTCTTCATCATCGCTTGACGATGACTCATTGTCGCTAGATGAATCATGATGCGAGCTTACCTTGGAGGATGTAGATGCCATGAAGCACATGTGTGCCGTCTCTTTTCTTTCATCATTATCTTCTTCTGAGGATTCATCGGATGAAGATTCGTCACTTTGGTCGAAGGCTGCATAAGCTTCTTTCTTTGGTCGTCGAAACTTGTTTCTTACATTGTTTCGCCTCTCATTATTGTCTTTGTTCTTCCCACGATCTCTGAAATCATGGTTGTTTCTCTCCAATGGACAGTCTTTCTTGACATGCCCTGGTTTATTGCAACCAAAACAAATAATACCGTTAGTGGGTCTAAAAGATCGTTTTCCATACTTACTAGTGATGAACTCTTTAAAGTTCTTTGAGATGAACGCGATATGGTCTTCTTTGTCCGTGTAGTCGGAATCTTCCTCTTGTGCTTTGAACGCAAGATTCTTCTTCTTTGGCTTTTCTTCGATTTTCTTGTCTTCTTCAAGCTCAATCTCATATGCCATGAGATTTCCCATTAGTTCTTCGATGGTGAGGTCTTTCACATTATGGGCTTCTCGAATGGCCGTAGTCTTTCCCTTCCACTCGGGTCGGAGGGATCTTAGTATCTTCATTACCTGTTCATACTTGGAAAGTTTCTTTCCTAGTCCTGCAAGCTCATTCGTAATATTAGTAAAACGAGTATTCACATCGGTGATACTCTCTCCTTCTTCTATTTTAAAAGATTCGAACTTTGAATGTAAAACGTTTATGCGAGATTCTTTTACCTTTTCAGTTCCTTCGTGACTTACCTGAAGAGTATGCCATATTTGATGTGTTGTCTCACATTGGGAGACTCGATTGAACTCATTTCCTGTAACAGCGCAAAACAGAGCATTCATTGCTTTTGCATTGAGATTAGCTCTCTTCTTGTCGTCGACAGACCATTTCCCAAACTCAACGTCGGTGGGTGCAATGTATGGGACATTGGTAATAGTCCAAGCTTCAATGTCCAATGACTCTAGGTAAGTGTTCATTCAGATCTTCCAGCTAGCGTAGTTGGTTCCGTTGAATAGAGGTGGTCGCATAGTATTCAGTCCTTCAGAGTGAAAAGATGTTGACGCCATCACTATTGTAGCCTCGCTCTGATACCAAGTGTTGGATCCTGTGGATGGCAAACAACACTAGAAGAGGGGTTGAATAGTGTTGTGTATATAGTAAACTTTTTCGCTCAACGATATTAATACAAATAAATTCCTTCTAATGTTGCCTAAGAAACCAAGTAAAGTGATCTACGATTGGTTCTTAATCAACAAAACAATCTTAACAAGAATATGAAAGAGATTGGATTAAGATCAGATAAATATAACTTTGACAAATAGATCTTTACAAATAGATTTATACACAGCGGAAATTAAAGAGACAATCTTTACAATAAGTTAACAATGAATTACACAGATGAACATTTAATAAGTAAGGAATGCTTGTACAAGAAAGATAACAAATCACAGAAAACAATCGCAAACAAAAAGGATTTTTATCCTGGTTCCCCGCAACCCGGGTACGTCCAGTCCCCGACCAATCCGGTACGAGATTTCCACTATCTGCCTTGGTAAATACAAGTACCTAGTCTCAACCAGGATTTCCCACCACAATACCTAGACTTGTCAAGGGTTTACCCTTGCCTCACAAACCGAGGACTTTCCAACTGACAACAACTAGACTTGTCTAGTGTTCCAACAATCAACACAATGAGAATTTATCCAATACACCACAATAAATGATGGAGATTGGTTTATACACCCGATTCTATAGCCAATCAAAGTTTAGACAAATTTGTGTAGTGGCTTGATAGAATGATAGTCTAGATCACACAAAGATACGAGAGAAATTCTTTGTGATCTAGATCTTTTCAAAAATCCTTTAAATAAAATAAAGAGAATAATAGTAAGGATTTTGAAAACGTTTTAGCCAATAAAAATAAGAGTATGATCTTCAAAAGAATTTATAAAAGAATATTGCAAGATCAAATAAAATCAAATTGGCTAGAGAGAAAATGAGAGCTTTGAATTCAAGAGAGTTTTCACAAGAGATTGATTTTCAATGTTGTGTTTTTCATCAAAGAATTTAGCTCTATTTATAGGGAAAACCTGATATTTGAATTTCAAATTTCGTTGACTTTTGTCCCAAAAATTACGGAGTAAATTGCTCAAAGGATTTCAAAATTCAAATTCAAAAACGTCTGAAATTTACAGCTGGTAGTCGACTCCCTCATATAGGTACTCGACTCCCAGAGAGTTCCAGGAGTTCTTGATCTCTGACAGGTAGTCGACTCCCTACTTTTGGTAGTCGACTCACAGAGGAGTTTTTCCTGCTGCTCTTCTAGTCAGACGAGTAGTTAACTCCAGGGTGCGTGGAGTTTCACTACGAAAATTATGGAGTGACTAGAAAAAGCTCTCGAAAATATTTTGAAGATAATTAAAAGTATTTTCGAAATTGTGTGTGTGTGTGTGTGTGTGTTTCTGTCTATTTGATATGGCTTTAACAAATACCCTAAAAAGATACGACACACTCACTATGGACTCAGAACATGTCTTCAGAAGTTTGATCAATTTGGTGAAGCGAAAGCGAGCTTCTCTTTGTGCTTCTGGTTCTGTTTGAGCTTGAGCTTCATCACTTGAATTTAGTCATGTTCGTCTTTGTCTTGGAGCGTTGAAGTGTGCTTCTTTGAGTATGAGTTGAGCTTCACAAATTCTGCACATCTTAAGTGTAGTGTAGTTAGTACACTAAGCTTTCATTTGGTGTGCTCATCATCAAAATCACTTGGGGTGGACTTCAATTTCCATCCGGGAGAGTTTTCTGATTCAGCCACAAATTTGTTTCTCATTAAATAGTTTAACAATAAAATCTTTCAAGAAAATAGCAAGGTTGAAGGATATCAGATATGTGAAGCTGACGTAACATGAACAAAATATGCCCAACAGGAAATTTAGGTATGTAACTGTAAATGAGTGTCGACAGCTGCAGCCTGCAGTGTACATAACAAATATGTTGTGTGCCCATGAATGCTACACAAAACAAAGATTGACATGAAAAGTTACCAGTACGTCAGAGAAAAGAATAACCCGATATCAATTTACTTTGTTTTCAAGTATGACCACTGCATCACTAAAATTGTTCATAATTTCAAGCTGTTGAATTTTTTGCCAAGAAATTAGCAAGAGATCTCGCAAATACTTGGTGTGGGCCAAATTCAGATTGAATTCATAGGGTGATTTACATCGGTTGCTAACACCAAGAAGGGCTATCATTGTTCAAGAGTAAATGACATAGGAACATGAAATTTATGTAATGCCCTGATAGCTACTGCACAAGTACTAGAGGGTGGGTGAATAGTACTTTAAAATAATTAAGAAGATAATTCCTAATTATCTTGCAAACTCAACCAACAATGCGGAAATGAAAATATTGACAACAAAGAAATACAATCGCAAACAAACGAATTAACGGGTTCGGCTCCACCCAAGTCTCCCCGACTTGTTCCCGGTGATCCTACGTCCCAACCACCCGGATCCCCTCCGGATACTTGAGTTAGAAACCTCTAACTCAAATTTGCACTATGAAATACTTGTAGAAACCTCTACAAGATCAAATCATACACAAATGAAATTGTGACTCCCACAAACCGGGATCACAAACAAACTCTCACAACCGAGAGTAAAACTTGCAATATTCAAAGTAAATTGAAATAAGAAATTCTTACCAACAAAATCCTATGCCTTGAGTAAACTTATGATTTATGGCAAAGAGGATTTTGGCGAAGATGAAGGCACCAAACCCTAGCTCCAAGATGTTGATCAGTAATGGAAGCATAGGAAGATGTTGGTGACCTAGAATCAAGCTATTGGCTTGAATGGCTCATAATCAATGAATCTCTCTTTGGAAATAAGAGTGAGAGAGAGATTCTAGAGAGAAATGAATGAGCTTTGAATGAGAATAAATGCTTCTCTTTGATTCTCTAAACTTCAATAAATATCAGCCTTGAATGATATGAAAGAAGCCCTTCAAGTATATATAGGATAGAGGAAAGAGAGAGCAAAAAAAATCGTGGCATTTAATGCTCCAACGGCTCTATTCTGAAGCAGACTAGTCGGTCAAAGAAAGATCACTGACCGACTAGATTCACATCTAGTCGGTCGGTGATTCAACATGAACCGACTAACAAATGAACAGCCAAAAGAGAAATTTAGACAATGATGAACTAGTCGGTCTAAGAAGACTTGCCAACCGAATAGTTTCACAACTAGTCGGTCAGTGAGTGTTCTTTGACCGACTAAGTAATGAAATCAAAGTGGCTGAATCCAAAGATAGCTAGTCGGTTTAAGAGCAACTTCCAACCGACTAGTTTCTCAACTAGTCGGTCGGTCGTTGTGCTTTGACCGACTAACTGTAAACAGTAAGTAAGGCTGAACAGTGAAAGCTCAACTAGTCGGTCTAAGAAGGATTCCTAACCGACTAGTTTCAAAACTAGTCGATCGGTGAACCTTCTTGGACCGACTAACTGTAAACAGTAAGTGAGCTGAAAATGAACAAGGCATTCTAGTCGGTTCAAGAAGCATTACCGACTGACTAGATTGCCATCTAGTCGGTTGGTTCTTCTTCTTAAACCCACTAACATGCACAAGAAGCCGCGATAAGAAGCGTTAAGCTTCGGGAAAGATTCTATGGGCTTCTAATAAGATCCTAGCTCTAAGATATGAGCGTTATGAAGATTAAAACGTAAGACCTACTCAAGGCTTAACATTCTACGAAAAGAAGCTAGAATACTACAAATAAAACTTGACGAACCGTCTTCAAAAGCTTCAATCGAAATCTTCTTGACTTCAATAATGGTCCTTAAGCTTCAACGAAGCATCAAGCACACGATCACGCGCTTTGAGAAGTCTTGAGACGTCGCTTTTGATGTTCATAGAATTTTGGCGACGATCTCCATAACTACGCTCACAAAGAGTTAGTTCACGATATTTATGTTTGTTTATCATCAAAACCAAATCCGGGGAATCAATACTCAACATTCTCCCCCTTTTTGGTGATGACAAACCAACATAAATAATAATAAAAAATAATGATTCAAATGTAATTTACTTACTCCCCCTGCATTGATGACATGTTAATTCCAAAATAAATAATAATCATACGCATCAAGCAGACGAGTAAAGTGTAAAATTTGAATCCAATTATTGAAATATTGGATTTGAAATCCATTTTTATATCTTAACACCCCTGAATCTAACATATCAAACTAGATTCACGGTAAATTGCTTTAAATTATCATTTAGCACATCGTCATTATTAATTCTCTCCCCATTTGGCATAAGCAAAAAGGGCGGGAGGAGATCAACGACAACAACAATGGCTAAAAAAATGTAAAAGCACGGGAGTCGTTGAATACGACCACGGTCCAAATGACACCAAAGGAAAATACGAAGTAAATCAAAGCGTGCCAACGAGACCAAAGTCGATAATCGAAAAATAAAATCATCAAAACTCAAATTAATTTTACGTATTGAGTTATGGAACATACTCTCCAATATCAACATTCTTGATGAATTAAGTGCATGGAAAACAATTCTATGTTTTCATAGAAATAATTTCTAATAAATCAAATGTAATCGTCGAGCGACGAAATCAACATCAGAGAAAATAATATAATGTGCACAAAGAAATGAATGGCAACACGATGTATATATATATATATATATATAAACAAGGATACGTCAGAAGTATACATCTGCCAACAATAACATAAACGATCCGCAGATCGGGGCACATCATACAACATATCTCACAGCATACATCGAAGTATCAAAAAACATGTATACATCAAAATACATCATAAAAACATCCAAAAAAAAAATCAAAAATCCATAACCACCAACTATCCTAGCACACTCTCTCACTACAAGATATATCATCCAAAGTGCACTAGGGAGAGTCCTCCAACGCAAGCTCAGGAGGTGGAGGCAGGGTCAGCAGCAACATCAGGCTCTGTAGAAGGTGTGGTGGTCTCAAGAAGACCGGAGTGTCAACTGATGGGAGAGTGGCAACTGGAGTGGTCTCGGGAGCACCAACAGACGACGAATCCACCGGAGGAATGGTGTCAGCCGGTGTTCTCTCGGGATCACCAGCAGAAGTAGCAGCAGCACGAGCAGACGTACCCTCAGGGGCACATGCAGCAAATCCAACAAGCTCCTGGAGCTCAGCCTCATCGATCTCCTCGTCGTCAGAAAACGACGGAGGAACCTCAATGCCCAAGTGAGTGCAGATGCGAGCAAGCATCTCCTCAGAACGAGAGACACGAGACTCAACACGTCGCAGGGAAACTGCAAACTCAGCGAGCGATGGAGTAGGAGAAGGAGCAGGAGCAGCTGAAGTAGAAGTTGAAGGAGTCGTCCTCTGAACGTGACGAAGCGCCGCAAGAGACTTCTTGACGGCTGTCGCATTCAAGGGAGGACCAAGAGGACGCTGGTCATCGGGAGGGAGAGCGACGCCGAAGTGACGAAAGACGAGAGTTAATAGGCACAGATATGGAATGTGGGCTGACTTGGTGGACTTTCGAATACATTCGAAGGAGTCCATCTTATCAAGAATAATCCGTGCCCAATTGATCTCGCTCACCATGAAAAGAGCGTAGATCAGCTTAAGGAATGGCTGGGAGGGTAAGCAAGATGAGCCGTACTTCGGAAGGAGGCACGACTTTAAGATAAGATTAAGAAACCAAGCATTAGGCTTAAACGACTTCGAGGGGATGCCAATCATGGCGGGAGGGATGACATGAAACATTTCGGCAAGCATCGCCTGGTCAAGATCAGAAATATCATCGACAGAGATATCGGCAGGAAGAAGGCCAGAAGAGGAGACACATATCAAGTCCCCTAAGATTTCTGCCGTGAGGACAATCGGTGTCCCCAAGACAGTCGTCTCAATGGAATGGGTGTCGTCATACTGACCCCGAACACGGTTCGCATAGAAAAGCTTGACAAGACGGGGGTACGAGTGAGAATTCTCCTTAGGGTCATAGCGAAGATAATCGATGAGGCCGCTATGGGAAAGAAGATCGGCGAGATTTGGAAAATCGAAGAACTGAATGAAGTGCTCCAATAGTAATGGACAGTGCTCAATACGGTTGTAAGCCGCGAGACACAACAGGTCATCGCGACACAACGATATATCTACACCGCCCAATGGCATGGGAGCCTTCCCCTTAGACAGACGAGTGCTAGAACGAGGAGGAGGAGTAGGAGCCCTATCGATAGGCTCGGACTCCGGAATATATTCCGTGTCGGAGTCATCGGGAGGAGTGGGAGCACAGAATGAGCTGGGCTTAGATTGAGTAGATCGGACTCTAGGCTTAGCGGTCGCCGTCCTCTTCTTCTTAAGACTAGGCGAAGAAGACGATGGATGGGTCGATTTGGCTCGGCGTTTGGGTTGAGGGGGGTCCGTAGACGGAGACTCTACGGTCATAGGAGACGGACGTGAGGGATCGATGGGGATACGTGTCTTCGCCATAATCGAGACGAGACACTTCAATCAACGCACGAAATCGAAATCGACAGAACGAACGAAGAAAACCTAGGTCGAAATGAACCCTAGCACAGACCCTAAAACGACGGAAAACAACGATATCTAACCCTAAAAAAAGCTGAGAGGGAGGATACCTAGGTCGACAGGAGGAGGGGGAGAGATCTGCGACGGAGGAGATGGCCGGAGCACGACGGCAAACGTCGGAGGAGAGGAGGAGACGAAGGGGTTTTGGGGTTGAGGGAGATTTTCGCACCGACTAGAAAGAAAACTAGTCGGTGCGGAGAGATTAAAAACGACTTGGAAGTGGAAAAGACACAACAGCCCATGTGCATTTAGTCGGTCACAGTTCAAGCGTTGACCGACTAGATGACGATCTAGTCGGTCTGCCAATGAGCTTGAACCGACTAAGTACAAACAGTAACTGAAGTCAAAATTTGATCATGAGTTAGTCGGTCTGAGTTCATTCACTGACCGACTAGAACTGAATCTAGTCGGTCGGCCAATGAACTTGAACTCACTAAGAGAGTCCAAAAATTTGAAATTCAGAAATTTTGAGTTCTCTCCTAATCGCACTTGGACGATACATCGAAATACTCTCATACAACATTATACTACCCCATAAAACATCAAAAATCTTAAATACGACGTTCATGAATAATTCGAGCATAAATTCCGAAAAATTTAACCAAAAATCCAGAAAATTTTAACACATCTAGCATGAGGAAATATAACGAAAGTTGTTAGCATGCAAGATTATTGAAAAATATGAATCCTAAAGCTCGGATTCACCAATAATCCCCAATTCTCGACGCAACCGCACAAAGGAGTCTTCCTTGAGTGGTTTCGTGAAAATATCGGCGATTTGCTTCTGGGTTTCAACGTACACTAAAATGATGTCCTTTTTAGCAACATGATCATCTAAGAAATGATGACAGACATCTATGTGTTTAGAACGGGAATGGTGTACCGGATTCTTAGAGAGACATATTTCACTTTGGTTGTCCACCATGATAGGGCAAGTATCACAGTTTATACCAAAGTCTTTAAGAGTGTGTCTCATCCAAAGAACCTGAGCACACGCAGCACCGGCGGTAATATATTCCGCCTCCGTGGTTGAAAGTGATACGGAATTCTGCTTCTTGGAAAACCAAGAGACAAGAGAATTTCCTATAAAATGGCAAGTGCCACTAGTACTTTTCCTGTCGGATTTGCATCCCGCATAATCTGCGTCACTATATGAGATTAACTCATATGTGCTAGACTTTGGATAAAGTAATCCAAAGTCGAGTGTGTAACTTAAATAACGGAAAATACGTTTTACCGCTACTAAGTGAGATTCCTTAGGTTGAGACTGATAACGAGCACATACACATACAACAAACTTAATATCGGGCCTACTAGCAGTAAGATATAATAAACTACCTATCATACCTCGATATAGACGAATGTCTACATCTTTGTCGCCCGTATCTTTATCAAGATGTGTAGTAGTGCTCATTAGAGTCTTCTTGCCTGAGTCATTCTCCATTCCAAATCGCTTTAGCAACTCCACCGTGTACTTGGTTTGGTGGATGAAGATTGCATCGTTCATTTGGCGAATTTGGAGACCTAAGAAATATTTGAGCTCACCCATGTGGCTCATCTCAAATTGATCCTTCATAACATTAGAAAACTCTTCGCAAAGAGTGAAGTTAGTAGCACCGAAAATGATATCATCAACATAAATTTGAACTAAAATAATATCTGACGTGTGCCCCGGCTTGCTATCCGCAAATGGCCGGGGGACCCGCGTGGGGGTTTAGAAATTTGTAACCGCAAGTGCACGGTGTTGTAGTGTGGCTTGGGGGTCGAACACAGGGAGGCTAGGATGTGCTTGTGTCAAGGAGGACCAAAATCACCCCGTGGGCGAGCTAGCCCGAATCGGTTGATGGTTGTCACGAGAAAAGAATGCAAGGTATGAACAATAAGAAAATAAACCCGGGACTTTGGTTTCCACTCCAACGAGCGACTCTCGCCGATGCGGCCTACGGGTAGGATAGCGATCGGAATTAGGGTCTAATGGTGAGACGTTGCCTCTGAAAGTGGTACCGGCATCCCATGGGCCCGATATTCCGGTCGGTGCCCAGGATGATACGCCGGACTTCTCGGATTCGATTAGTGGGCACTCCCGTGTCCATTAACACTGATCGATTCCGGGAGCACTAAGCTCGCAACGATAACTCCCAACGCCTCATCTTGCCGCTCCCGCGTGCAAGGATTCGGCGTCTACGCTAAGAGCATGAGCTATGGCTAGGGAGTCAACCGCCAAGTTTATTCCCCCTTGGCCCAACGGTCAAAGGCGGTCTTTTTCCCGCCGATGACAATGAAACACCCCGCGTAACCGTTAGAATCCTAATCCCTATCGATTTCCTAACCCTATGGATGCATCGGGAAGAGCCCCCGAAGGGGTTTCCACCAAAATCCCAGATTTGGGAACTACTCACAAAAATTCATTAAAAAGCGATCTAAATGAAAACGAAACGTTGGAATCATAATCAGACGATTGGAATGCGGAAGTAATAGAGTAATTAAGACAATACTAAAATTTAAGAAAGATCCGAAAACTTACAAAAGAACAGTAATTACAGCCGTCACAATGGGAGAAAACAGTAAAAACTAGCAGCTCCCCGTTTCTGGAACCCTAGGGGTTCTATTTATAGACACTCGTGTCACCCGATCGGTTGACAAGTCAACCGATCGGGTGATCCGTTACAGATAATGAACAGAAAACGGCGAGCTTTCACCCGGTCATATGAACCGGTCGGGTGAGTTCTTGGAGTGACCGGTTGGATCTTGGCGCCATCGGGTGAAGTGATCGGTTGGGTGCCCGTGTCTTCGGCTCTTCAGCATCAGCTACAGATGAACTGATCGGGTGAGCGTCACCCGATCGGTTGGAATTTGGCTCGAAAAGACAGAGAACAGGCCCCCGCTGAACCGGCCTGTGAACCGGTCGGGTGACTTCCACTTGAGCTCCAGCTGAGACCGGGTGGTGCACGCGTGCATCACCCGATCGGTTGGAGATGACCAACCGACCGGGTGAGGGGCTGAAAGATGTATTCTTTGACGTTTGACCCCCTGGATCACGCGTGACTCCTCCTGTTGCTCCGGGGACTTGAGATATCGTCGTTAAACATCCCCTACGCGGTCAATCTCCTGCAAACATGGAGAAACAAATAAAAGTGAAAGAAAACGAGAAAATACGAGAAAACGAATAAAAGACGGCGGAAAACACGGAGAAACACAAAAGAAAACGTGCGTGAATATATGAAATATAAACGCAAGTCAAAATCCCCCAAGATGAACTCTTCCTCGTCCTCGAGGAAGACGAGTGAGAGTAGGAGCTCGGAGGGGAAAAATAGAGAGAAAGAGAGAAAAAGAAAACTCTATATCCTAGATCGTCCGTCAGAGCCAACAAAATCAAAAACGACGCACTAAGCAAGCAAACGTCAAATCACATCACTAAACCTAGGAAAACGAGTCCCCATAAGTGTCGTGGACCCACGCGGTGAAGCGCGAGTGAGTGTGGTCGTGCGCTGGCAAATGGTGTCGCTTTCTATAATGTGCTATGAGCTCATATACGCAAATCCAGGAAATGACCCAAATACCAATTGGAATTTGAAATTGCGGTGAATATTAGTTCGAGCATGCATAAGAAGAGTATAAGAAGTGAAACGTATCATGCGTCGGGGACTCCACAACTAGGGTTAAGGAAATCACGCCACTATAGCCTAGATACTAGCTAAAAAGTTCCTAAGCCAAGTGTTTTCGAAAACGATGGGGGTTGAGATGATGTGGAGTAGAACACTCGGTGCAAATTCTCGCCTTCCCTTTATTCTCGGTAGGTAGGAAAAAATATTCACACTAGAAATTTTTTTTGGGTTTTGGGTATTAGTATTTTTTTGGCTTTTTGGCTATACAAAATTTTTCTTTTCTTTTCTTTTTGGTTTTTTCTTTTCTTTTTTCCTTTTTTTTGAATTTTTGGGTTTTTGCTATACACATGTGTACTCTCCCAAGTGGGAGAACGGTACACGACGAGGGGATTTGCACCAAGTAAAACAAAAAAGAAGTTGAAATCTAAACACTTGGGCAAAGGAAACTATTTTCGCTAAATAGAGCATAGGCTAAATGGGTTATCCTAGTCCTTAATTGTGGAATCCCGACGCATGCGAATTGAGATATACGATATAAATATAGCATGCATATAGTAGAGGCAAATACCGCATATTCAAATCGAAGCATGATAATCTAGGGGTCATTCCTGGACAGGTATATAAAATAAAATCACAAAGTAGAAGCACACCAAATAGCTAGGCACGATGCACGACTCACAAAAAGCTGAGTGGACCCACGATGCGTGAAATGCAAGAGGACTCGAAATCCTAGGGTCAGTGAGTGTGATTATCGATGCCATGCTAGGTGTGTGTGATTTTGCGGCGATTCATCATAGGGTTCATCTCTAGGAGAAAGAGCTAAAAAGAAGAGGAGAGAAAAAAGAAAAAATAAAAAAAACACGATGAAAACGACACAAAAAAAAAGAAAAAGAACGACTCAAATGACGCACACAGTGCGACTCCCCCAAGCTGAAGTTTGCATTGCCCTCAATGCAATATGAGTGAGCATGGGAGGGCAATGAAGATGGGGGGGGGAAATACGCACCGACACAAAAAGAAATGAAACCGAGGAAAACACAGAGAAGAAACTGAAAATAAAGAAAGATCAAAATCAGAATCAAACGACACGAAAATAGAAACAAAACCACACGACACGACACTCAAAAGGGGAAAAACAAGCAGACACACAAAAATAAGAAAAACAACAAAACACGACGACACACCAAAATAGACGTCCCCCAAGCTAGACCTAACGGTGCTAGCAAAATGATATGATCAAAGAAATGCAGAGATATGCAAGGGGGAGTCAATAACAAACAAGGTGCAATCAGAGAGCAGGAGAAGGTGAGTCCGCGTCCTCCTCGGAAGAGGGTGTGGATGGATGGTCGGGGGAGGCTGGGGGTGTACGGAGAAGTGGGGAACGAGGTGGAGGAATAGGGGCAGCGGTGGTGTGAACGATAGAAGGAGTGTCGGTGGAGGTAGGTGGTGGTGGTAGGAAGGCGATCAAGGCGATGGTGAGAGGAATAGAAATGGGGGAAGAAGATGTGATGGTGACGGTAGTGGGTGGTGGTGGGAGAGATCTGGAGCGCACCGGCAATTTCCTCCGACGCACGTATGCAGTGATGGAGGAGGAGGGAGGAGGTAGCGTGGGTGCGATGGAAGCGGTCAGGAGGGGGGAAGTGGATACCGGGATGGGAATAGATGATGGAGGAGAAGAATGTGGTGAGGGAGGTGATGGATGTGGGGATGCGTGGGAGGGTGGAGGAGAAGATTGCCGAGGTGGTGAAGGTGGAGGTGGTGAAGGTAGAGGTGGTCCGTGGATGTGAGTGAGAAGGCGAAGAATGGCGGCCATGTTCCTCTCAAGTGCGAGGAAACGTGGGTGAGTGAGAAAAGAGGACGGTGATGGGTCCGAGGAGGCAGAGGACAAGGCGAGCTCACGAAGGGCAGCGACCTCCCTTTCAAGACCAAGACGGGCCGAGACCTGGCGGCGACCAAAAGATGTGGACTGACATGAGGCAGAAGTGGTGTCGCCAGGTAAGGTGGAAGTGGTGCCGGCGGCGGTGGTCATGCCGGCACAGGAGACAAGGCCAGAAATGGCCGCAAAGAGGTGCTCAGACGTGATGGGCCCCGGAGCAGAAACAGGACGACTCGGGCCAGCCCCTAAATCTCCCCGAGACACAGGGATATCCTATTTGCCTAAGTGGGTGGCAGGGGACGGTGGTCTGCGTGCGTCTGCGGGAAGGAAAGGAAGGTTCAACCCCGCTAGGAAGTTGGGATCAGGTGGGAAGGTCCAATCTCCTACAAGAGCAATGGTCATGCGAGCAGGGTTGGGGAGAATGGTGTAAGGGGCTGAGGGGTGGCCATAATTGAAGATGAAGCGGCCATCAGAGTGGGGTCTAATCATGTGAATGTGCCGCAGGACATCAATATCTAGCTGTGAGGGTCCTGCGGCAGTGTGAAGATTATTGGGGATGTGAATATTAAATTGGGGGTAAGAGCAAATGATAGTAATGATGCCCCCACAACAAAACTTCCCCTTACCGGCCCGGCTGATCTCGAGTAGCTTGTAAACAAGCCAATCGCCGCCATGGATGGGGACGGTAGGGGCCCTGAAGCTAATCCCATCATCGTCCCGGACAAAAGGGAAAGTCATGGCCCATAGGATAAAAAGGTCAGGGATAGTCACGGTGCCGGACTCGTCCCTAGGAAAAAATGCAGATGAAATGATCCTGTGGGCCAAACGAAACATGGGATGAATGATGGAGGAGGCATTGGCCCTTCCTCAGGGATAGTCATGGGATAGTGTGAGGCGGAACCAGAATTGATCGACGTTAAACTCGGGCGTGTACCCGTAGTGTCGGATGGAGTCATCCCCAAGATTGGGGAAACCAAATATATCATTAATTGTGTTCATATTTGTGGTGAAACTTTTGTTATGCACCCGGAATTTAATGATCGACCCGGACTCCCAAACAAGTGTAGAGAGAAATTCGAGGATGAGTGCCGGGTAGGATACGTCAGATGCATTAAGGAAGGCCAACCATCCTAAGTTAGCGAAAAGAGATTCGACCTCGGTGTAGACACCGAGATCGACAAGTGTTTGTGTGTGCGGGAACTTAGTAGATAGATGCCCCCGAGCATCGAGCCTACGATAAAAATCCTTGTGTTCCTGGTTCCTAAAGATATACCCATGCGGGACCAACATTGGGTCCACAGGGGGGATAACAGGTGGGGGAGGGCCAAGTGTCAGTGCTCGTGTGCGGGATGGGGGACGTATTTGTTTACGTCTCTTTCGAAACGGTTCCTCCTCCCGCATAATCCCCTTCCCATTGTCTTTATCCTTACCCATGCGTGAGTGTGCGTGTATGAATGAATGCAAAAGCGATGAATGCACACTAACACAAGAAAAATGAGCAAGCTCAATTTATAGGGTAAAAATAGAAATATGAGCGTAGGAGCGAGTGTACCCAAGCGAAATATGAGCATGGAGCCGCGGCGACCTATTTCGGCAAGAATTTTCGAAGTGGGCGTTGTTTGGGGGAAATTAGGTCAGAAATTCGAAATGGAAGGAGAGAGGGGGTGAAGATGATGGAGAGATTGATGGAGGAGGTGGGGAGAGTTAGTATTGGAGGAGTAGAGGACGTGGGGGAGTGAGAATCGGCCGTTGGGGAGGAGAGGCAGGCGAAACGACGGCGACAATGGCGATCGGGCGAGGGTGAAAGAGAACGGGTGGTCGGGGGTTTATATAGGGTTTTAAGTCGAACCGATCGGGTGACTTGTCACCCGATCGGTTGACGGTTAGGTCAAAAATTCTTGCCGAAGAAGTGCTACAGGCGAACCGGTCGGTTGACTTGTCAACCGATTGGTTGGCCGCTCCACTCATTTTCCCGAGAATTGAGGGCTGCTCACCCGGTCGCCTCAACCGATCGCGCTCGAACTCAACCGATCGGTTGATATTCCCCAAAAATTTCCCGAGAATTCTCCCCAGATCACCCGGTCTGTCACCCGGTCTCTCCATTCTTCAACCGATCGGTTCATTTGGGGACAGATTTCGGCTTGTATCTGATACATCCCAACCGATCGGGTGAGTTATCAACCGATCGGTTGGGGCTTTGTTTCCTGCAAAAACCAACAGATTATCTAAGTCCCTGAACGGATGTTCTCGCGGCTGATTTTATTTATAAAAACAGATAAAATAAAGTCAAAAATAACGCTAAAAAGTGGGGCAAAAGTTTAGAGCATGGGTTGCCTCCCATGAAGCGCACTTGTTTAACGTCGTTGGCTCGACGCCCGTAAGAGATGTTCACGGTGGTTGATACGGGTGATGCCCGAAGTTCGGCATCTCTTCTTCATCGGAGCTTAAGGCCTTTGGAGCAGTCAGCGGCTGGAGAAAGATTTGCTCGACTACCCTCTCCTTGTTCTTGGGATCCGGGGGCTTCTCTTTCGTATTGGCGCTTACCGCCATCTTCTTTAGGATCCGGACCTCGTCTTTAGTGAGGCCGATGGGTTCTTTCCCCGTTTTCCTCGCAGGAGGAGCCTTGGGGAACCCGGGAGGGGTTGTACGTGCTGCACTCGCTTTCCCAGCAGCATCTTTGTTCTTGGGACCGTCTCGGTCTTCTGAATCCCCCAAGTCATCGGGGGGGGGGGGGGGGGGGGGGGGGGGTTTCTTAAGAGAATCTCCCAGGAGCTCTCTTCAGCAGCTTTTTCTTCTTCCACCTCCAGCAAATTACACCGAGGGTCATCTGGGGGATCGGGATACTTCATGGACAACCCCAGATCAAATTCAACTTTTTCTTCGCTGACGTTTAGCGAAAGTTTTCCGTTCTTCACATCAATCAAAACGCCAGCAGTGGCCATGAAAGGCCATCCCAGGATGATGGGGGTGTGTGCGTCTTCAGGCATGTCCATGACTACAAAGTCCACTGGCACATGCACCCCTTTTACATTAACGGGGAGGTCATCCACAATCCCCACCGGATATTTGACTGACCGGTCAGCTAGTTGTAGGGTCATACCGGTGGGCTCCAAATCACACATTCCTATCCTTTTATACATCGACAAGGGCATCAAACTTACACTCGCTCTGAGATCGACGAGTGCACGATGAATCTTTACTGCCCCGATCGTGCAAGGAATTGAGAAGCTCCCCGGGTCTTTAAGTTTCGGTGGATTTGCCCTCTGGATAAGAGCGCTACACTCCACCGTCAACACTACTTTCTCCTTTCTAGACCCTCTAGTCACCAAATCTTTCAGGAATTTCGCATAGGAGGGGATTGTTTCGATTGCTTCTAGGAAGGGGATTTGCAAGCTCAGGTCCTTGACCATGGCGAAGAACTTGCCATATTTCTCATCAATTTTGGCCTGAGCTAACCGTTGTGGAAATGGCACAACGGGTTTGAACACTTTCGGGCTCCCTTCCTCGTTCTTCTTCTTCTCTTCTTCATAGACTCCCTCCGGAGTCGTAGGATTTGATGACGAAGCACCGGCGTCGTTTGATTTTTCGATCGGTCGCTCAACGACCAACGGTGCTTCCGGTCTGTTTGGGGGCACTCTAGTAGGGATTTGTGTCCCGCTTCTCAGAACGATAGCGGACACATTTGCGTGCTCGTGCACGAGCGCCGACGTTTGGGTTGCTCCCCTCGGGTTCACCTCTGGTTGTGGCGGTAATTGGTTTTGCGACCTTGAAAGGTTCGCCACTTGTAACCCCAGCTGGGTTACGTGGTCCGTGAGGGCCCGCTGACCCAATTCCAGCTTTTGATTGATCTTCTCCTGGTTGGTTATATATTGAGTCAAAAGAGACTCAACCGGAGAGACGGCCCTCTGTTGGCCATACTGCTGCTGCTGCTGGAGTGGCTGCTGATTCCTGGGGGCGTAAAATTGTTGCTGAGGTTGCTGCTGATATTGTTGCTGCTGAATCTGAATCTGATGTGTCCTAGCCGGCTGATATGTTTGTTGTTGCGGCTGCTGAGGTGGCGAGGGCTGAAATGGTGCCCGGTAACCAAAGTTAGGGTGGTTCCGGTTGTTTGGAGAGTAGGCCGGGTTGGAATTGGTTCTTGGCGGATACGGCGCATTTCCCGTGGGGTTGTAAAATAGTGCGCTCGCCTGATCCAACGATGGTGAGATGTCACCACCGTCGAATTCCCCAAAGAATTCGGATTCTACCGCTGAAATCTGCTGTGTACCGGCCCCACCGGCTCCTACCATTAGTGCGGAGATCTGGGTCGAAAGCAAGTCGAACTTGCTTGAAAGTTTGTCGACGTCCTCGACTCTGTGTATACCCCCAGACCTGGGTGTGGCCCTCTCGTCACACCACCGCTCATTGTTGTATGCCATATTTTCCAGAATATGTCCGGCATCTTCCTCGCTCCTTGACATGAAAGAACCCCCAGCCGCTGCGTCCATAGAAGATTTTGGGTCATCCCTCAGCCCAATGTAGAACAGATTAATAATCTGCCACTTCGAAAGCTCATGGTGAGGGCATCTTCTTTGCATCTCCTTGTATCTCGTCCAAGCTTCATGCAAGGACTCGTGGCTGGCCTGGGAGAAGGAGGAGATCTCACTCCTCAACTTCATGGTCTTCCCCGGAGGAAAGAACTTTGTCATAAAAGTGTTGGAGAGCTTCTCCCAGGTATTGAAAGTGTTGGGGTCCTTCCCCCTAAGCCATTGCTTGGCTTTGTCTCGCAAAGAGAAGGGGAACATCTTCAGACGAATCGCCTCAGTCGTGACACCATTGATCTGGAAGGTGTCACATTTCTCCAAGAAGGAGTCTAGGTGCTCGATCGGGCTCTCCATGGGTGCACCCGCAAACTGATCCTGCTGGATCCATGTAACCAACGACGGCTTTAGCTCAAAGCTTTGGGCCGCAATAGCTGGAGAACGGATGGCGGAAGTGGACTCGATAGATGGCATCGAGTACTCCAACAGGGACTTGTGAGGCGTGGTGTTCTCCTCCATGGATTCGGGATCCTCTCTTCTTCGCTTCTCAGCGGCCAAACGCCTAAGGGTGGCGTTAATCTCTGGATCAACGGGAATCAAGTCGTCGAGACTTCTTGAACTCCTGTGCATGAAAAACAACAAACACCCGTGAAGCGACAAGTGGGAAAGAAACAGATAAAATAAGAAATAAAAATTAGAAAAAGAAAAAGAAAAAAGGAGAATGCGAAAATTATCGCGAGGCAGGGATGAGAGCTAGACACGAGGGTTCAAAAGATCCTAAAATAACAAGCACGTTGTCTCCCCGGCAACGGTGCCATAAACTTGACGTGTGCCCCGGCTTGCTATCCGCAAATGGCCGGGGGACCCGTGTGGGGGTTTAGAAATTTGTAACCGCAAGCGCACGGTGTTGTAGTGTGGCTTGGGGGTTAAACACAGGGAGGCTAGGATGTGCTTCTGTCAAGGAGGACCAAAAGCACCCCGTGGGCGAGCTAGCCCGAATCGGTTGATGGTTGTCACGAGAAAAGAATGCAAGGTATGAACAATAAGAAAATAAACCCGGGACTTTGGTTTCCACACCAACGATCGACTCTCACCGATGCGGCCTACGGGTAGGATAGCGATAAAAATTAGGGTCTAATGGTGAGACGTTGCCTCTGAAAGTGGTACCGGCATCCCATGGGCCCGATATTCCGGTCGGTGCCCAGGATGATACGCCGGTCTTCCCGGATTCGATTAGTGGGCACTCCCGTGTCCATTAACACTGATCGATTCCGAGAGCACTAAGCTCGCAACGATAACTCCCAACGCCTCATCCTACCGCTCCTGCGTGCTAGGATTCGGCGTCTACGCTAAGGGCGTGAGCTATGGCTAGGGAGTCAACCGCCAAGTTTATTCCCCCTTGGCCCAACGGTCAAAGGCGGTCTTTTTCCCGCCGATGACAATTAAACACCCCGCGTAACCGTTAGAATCCTAATCCCTATCGATTTCCTAACCCTATGGATGCATCGGGAAGAGCCCCCGAAGGGGTTTCCACCAAAATCCCAGATTTGGGAACTACTCACAAAAATTCATTAAAAAGCGATCTAAATGAAAACGAACCGTTGGAATCATAATCAGACGATTGGAATGCGGAAGTAATAGAGTAATTAAGACAATACTAAAATTTAAGAAAGATCCGAAAACTTACAAAAGAACAGTAATTACAGCCGTCACAATGGGAGAAAACAGTAAAAACTAGCAGCTCCCCGTTTCTGGAACCCTAGGGGTTCTATTTATAGACTCTCGTGTCACCCGATCGATTGACAAGTCAACCGATCGGGTGATCCGTTACAGATAATGAACAGAAAACGGCGAGCTTTCACCCGGTCATATGAACCGGTCGGGTGAGTTCTTGGAGTGACCGGTTGGATCTTGGCGCCATCGGGTGAAGTGATCGGTTGGGTGCCCGTGTCTTCGGCTCTTCAGCATCAGCTACAGATGAACCGATCGGGTGAGAGTCACCCGATCGGTTGGAATTTGGCTCGAAAAGACAGAGAACAGGCCCCCGCTGAACCGGCCTGTGAACCGGTCGGGTGACTTCCACTTGAGCTCCGGCTGAGACCGGGTGGTACACGCGTGCATCACCCGATCGGTTAGAGATGACCAACCGACCGGGTAAGGGGCTGAAAGATGTATTCTTTGACGTTTGACCCCCTGGATCACGCGTGACTCCTCCCGTTGCTCCGGGGACTTGAGATATCGTCGTTAAACGTCCCCTACGCGGTCAATCTCCTGCAAACATGGAGAAACAAATAAAAGTGAAAGAAAACGAGAAAATACGAGAAAACGAATAAAAGACGGCGGAAAACACGGAGAAACACAAAAGAAAACGTGCGTGAATATATGAAATATAAACGCACGTCAATATCATTATTCAAATACTTAACAAATAATGTAGAATCACCTTCTCCCATTTTAAAACCCAAATCCAAAAGAAAATTATTTAAACGGTCATACCAAGCTCGAGGAGCTTGTCTTAAACCGTAAAGTGCTTTCTTAAGTTTGAAAACGTGATTCGGAAATTTTTCATTTATAAAACCCGGAGGTTGAGAAACATAAACTTCCTCAACAACATCTCCGTTTAAAAACGCACTTTTAACATCCATTTGAAAGAGTTTAAAATCTTTATGGCATGCAAAAGATAACAATAATCTAATAGATTCTAATCTAGCTACCGGAGCAAAGGATTCTTCGAAATCTATACCTTCCTCTTGTCGATAGCCTTGAGCTACTAACCGAGCTTTGTTCTGGACGACGATTTGGTTTTCATCGGTCTTGTTCTTGAAAATCCACTTCGTTCCTATAACGGTGTGGTTCTTCGATGGCAATGGAACAAGCTCCCAAACCTCATTCCTCTCAAATTGAGTGAGTTCCTCCTCCATGGCAAGGATCCAAACACTATCTTCGCAAGCTTCGTTAATATTCTTTGGCTCTATTGAGGAGGCAAAGGCACAATGAGCGAAGTAGTTGACTTGAGATCTCGTCTTGACACTATCAAGGATGTTGCCAATGACTTGCTCATGGGGATGGTCACGAACTGTATGAAGCCGTTTGGGAATTCCCTGAACACTAGGAAGATTCTCAAAAGATTCATTAGTAGGGTTAGTATCATTAGAATCAATAGAATTAGAATTACCAATAGAATCACATAAAACATCCATGGAGTCATCATCATTAGTAATTCTAGAAGGGACAAAACCTTCATTAAATGAAACATGAAGTGATTCCTCGATCGTTGAGGTTCGTTTATTGTATATCAGGTAGGCTTTGCTACGAGAGGAATATCCAACAAATATCCCCTCATCGGATCTTGGATCAAATTTGTCCAAACTACCATACGTGTTTTTAATAAAACATTTTGCGCCGAAAACTCGAAAATGTTTAACTTGAGGCAATCTACCAAACAACAATTCATAACAAGTTTGTTTGGTGCCGGGCCTCAAAAGTATTCTATTAAACACATAGCAAGCGGTATGTACTGCTTCCGCCCAAAATTGATGGCCAAGTTGGCTATCATCAAGCATAGTGCGAGCACATTCCACTAGCGTCCTATTCTTTCTCTCAACAACACCATTTTGAGGAGGTGCGTGGGGGAAGGAAAAGGTGTGAGTAATACCAACTTCATCACAAAAATTTGAAAAAGACTCATTCTCAAATTCCCCTCCATGATCACTACGAATAGTGACAATGGTGGTTCCAATGAGATTTTGTACTTTCTTAACAAATATTGTGAAGTTTTAAAAAGCATCATTTTTATTACTTAAGGAAAATACCCAAGTAAATCTAGAAAAGTCATCAACGATGACAAGTCCATATCGTGCATTTTCTAATAAAGCAACTCTAGTTGGCCAAAAAAGATCTAGATGTAATAGCTCTAGTGGCCGCTTAGATGAAATGCTTTTCTTAGGTTTAAAAGACGATTTTGGAAGCTTGCCTCGTTGACACGAGTCACAAAAGCTTTTCTTTTGAAAGACAAGCTTAGGGAAGCCTCTAATAGAATTTAACTTGAAAAGCTTAAAAAGTGTTCCAAAGTTCACATGACCAAAACGTCGGTGCCATAAGTGTTGTTCAGTTGTGTTGGCAATGAGACATTGTTCATGTGATTTTGGAAGATCTAATATATAAATATCCTTTTGGCGTGTGCCAGAAAATAATAAATCATTATTATCTTTTCTCAAAATATGGCACATTCCTTTCGCAAAGCTAACTTTGTAACCTTTGTCACAAAGTTGGCTTATTGAAATAAGATTGTGGTTTAATCCTTTAACAAGGTAAACATCACGTATTAGTGGTTTAGAAGGATTACCAACTTTACCAACACCTATGATGGTTCCGCTCTCGTTGCCTCCAAAGACGACTCGGTTTCCATTTGCAATGGGCACCACTCCGGAGAGCAATTGAGCATCACCCGTCATGTGTTTTGAACACCCGCTATCGAGTATCCAATTATTATTGGAGCTAAATTTGGATTTGTTGCTCCGTTTCTTTTTCTTGAGTACCTAAAGATAAACATATCATTCCATGGTACCCAAGGTCATTGGGTCCTAAAGATTAGACCTTTGAAAGCAAAGTCCAATTGGACTTAGACTTCCCCACATAATCATCATTATGCACGACATTCATAAAATACGAATTCATGTAAACTTGTTTTTCATTCATGCTTGTGTCCTTCGGGCTCCAAATAGTAAAGATTTTGGGAGCCCTATTCCTATTGGGAGCATGCATGCGTTGTTGATTTCTACGTGATGCATGTCGTGGATAGGCATATGGCACATGATAAAATGGTGCATGATGATAATTATTCAAATGATGGTGTGGATGAACATATGCATGTGGAGGAACATGTGCGTGAGTGTGTCTCACATGGTGTGCACGCGCCCGTGGATGTGGTGCATAGAAATCATCAAATGTGTGAATATGTGGAGTAGGATGTGTGTTCCTACGTGGCATGGTATTGGTGTACATAAAAGCATGACCCTTCTTTGGAGGTCCACCCAAAGTGGGTTTCTTTTCAAATGGGGATGTGTACGAGGTGGAAGCACCGTTGGTAGATGAACTACCAATGGAGTGTTTGCTCCCACTCGTTGTGGCATCGGAAGTTGGCTTAACAAAGGTGGTAGACGATTTGGATGAATTTCCCATCTTATACCCCAAGCCAATGCGATGATTGGCCGGGAGTAAGTCATTTAAGATATTATCCAAATGGTCCTTACCTTTATTGAATTTATTATTTCGGCCTAATGTGGACTCATACTTCTCGGTGAGAGAAAGTATAGAAGCATCCAAAGTGGACACTTGCGATGTGAGTACACAAACACGAGACTTGAGATTCTCATTCTCAATACTCAAGGTTGAGTTTCGAGAAATCAAATCCGCTATCTCATGTTCATCCGATTCCTCGATATGAACATGATCAAGTTGAGATTTGAGATTTACAATCTCATTTCTCAAACTTTCAACAACGGTGTCGTTGTTGATGATGATAGGCTTTGGCGAGGTTTGGATGCTAGCTAGCTCATCTTTTATCTTAGTATATCTATTTACCAATTTAGAATACTTAGACCATATTTGCTCGTTAGCTAATCTAAGGTCATCCATAGTTACCTCATCGCCTTCATCATTGCTATCATCGGAGGAAGATCCTTGATCATGTTCCTCTCTTGCCATGAAGCACATGTGTGCTTGCTCCACTTGCTCATCATCCGACTCTCCACTTGAGGAGTCCTCGTCGGAGTCAGTGAATGTCCCGACAAGCCCTTTCTTGTACTTCTTTGACTTGTCGAACTTTGGCGCCTTCCACTTCTCCTTTTGCTTGTTTTGAGGATAATCCGCTTTCATGTGTCCTGGCTTATTGCATTTAAAGCACAAAGGAGCGGAGGCGTTAGAAGAACTAAATTTAGATTTGTTCTTGAAATTACCTTTCCTGAAGAATCGGTTGAACTTCTTTGCCATGAGGGTAATGGATTCCAAGTCCAACTCGTCTTCCGAGTCTTCATCATCGGTAGATGTAGATGTAGATGGAGCGGCCTTGAACGCAATCGCCTTTTTCTTTGGCTCGTCTTGCTTCAAGTAAGACTTCATCTTATCCTGCAACTTTAGTTTGCTATCCTTGCGTACCTCATAAGACATCAAGGTACCCATTAGTTGAATAACAGTATACTTACTCATATCGTTACCTTCCTCGATGGCGAAGGTACGTTTTTCCCAACAAGAAGGAAGTCCGTCAATGATCTTCGAGACTTTCTCCTTTTGGGTGTAAGTCTTCCCAAGAGCCTCCAACTCGTTGGTGATGTCGACGAAGTGAGCATAGTACTCCTTCATCATCTCACCCTGTTGCATATGAAATAACTCGTAATCTTTATTTACAACAACGAGTTTGGAGCCTCTTACCCTACTCGTTCCTTCATGCAAGATGAGGAGTGAGTTCCAGATTTGATATGCACTCTTACATGTGCATATCTTGTTGAAGTCTTCGGGCTCCAAGGCGCATTGCAAGGCTTTCATTGCCTTGGCATTGCTTACCTCCACGGTGACCTTCGCGGTAGTCCACTTAGCGAAATCTTCTTCTTTGGGCTCGACGTACTCCGTCAACGTGGCTCTCCATAGTGAGGCGCTCCGGAGGAACGTTTCCATCCGGTATTTCCAGTACCCGTAATTGGTACCGTTGAAGAAAGGAGGCCTAGTCGAGGAGTGTCCTTCCATCACCGAAGAATCTCCTTCACGGTTCCTGAAGGTGCTATAGTCTGAAGGTGGACGAACGTTCTTGTTGTCGTTGGTAGACATAGCTAGGTACTTGGCTCTGATACCAACTGTAATGCCCTGATAGCTACTGCACAAGTACTAGAGGGGGGTGAATAGTACTTTAAAATAATTAAGAAGATAATTCCTAATTATCTTGCAAACTCAACCAACAATGCGGAAATGAAAATATTAACAACAAAGAAATACAATCGCAAACAAACGAATTAACGGGTTTGGATCCACCCAAGTCTTCCCGACTTGTTCCCGATGATCCTACGTCCCAACCACCCGGATCCCCTCCGGATACTTGAGTTAGAAACTTCTAACTCAAATTTGCACTATGAAATACTTGTAGAAACCTCTACAAGACCAAATCATACTCAAAAGAAATTGTGACTCCCACAAACCGGGATCACAAACAAACTCTCACAACAGAGAGTAAAACTTGCAATATTCAAGGTAAATTGAAATAATAAATTCTTATTAACAAAATCCTATGCCTTGAGTAAAGTTACGATTTAGGGAAAAGAGGATTTTGGGGAAGATGAAGGCACCAAACCCTGGCACCAATCAGCAATGGAAGCCTAGGAAGATGTTGGTGACCTAGAATCAAGCTCTTGGCTTGAATGGCTCACAATCAATGAATCTCTCTTTGGAAATAAGAGTGAGAGAGAGATTCTAGAGAGAAATGAAGGAGCTTTGAATGAGAATAAATGCTTCTCTTTGATTCTCTAAACTTCAATAAATATCAGCCTTGAATGCTATGAAAGAAGCTCTTCAAGTATATATAGGATAGAGGAAAGAGAGAGCAAAAATCGTGGCATTTAATGCTCCAACGGCTCTATTCTGAAGCAGACTAGTCGGTCAAAGAAAGATTACTGACCGACTAGATTCACATCTAGTCGGTCGGTGATTCAACATGAACCGACTAACAGATGAACAGCCAAAAGAGAAGTTCAGATAATGATGAACTAGTCGGTCTAAGAAGACTTGCCAACCGACTAGTTTCACAACTAGTCGGTCGGTGAGTGTTCTTTGACCGACTAAGAGATGAAATCAATGTGGCTGAATCCAAAGACAGCTAGTCGGTTTAAGAGCAACTTCAAACCGACTAGTTTCTCAACTAGTCGGTTGGTCGTTGTGCTTTGACCGACTAACTGTAAACAGTAAGTAAGGCTGAACAGTGGAAGCTCAACTAGTCGGTCTAAGAAGGATTCCTAACCGACTAGTTTCACAACTAGTCGGTCGGTGAACCTTCTTGGACCGACTAACTGTAAACAGTAAGTGAGCTGAAAATGAACAAGGCATTCTAGTCGGTTCAAGAAGCATTGTCGACCGACTAGATTCCCATCTAGTCGGTTGGTTATTCTTCTTGAACCAACTAACATGCACAAGTAGTCGCGATAAGAAGCGTTAATCTTCGGGAAGGATTCTATGGGCTTCTAATAAGATCCTAGCTCTAAGATATGAGCGTTATGAAGATTAAAACGTAAGTCCTACTCAAGGCTTAACATTCTACGAAAAGAAGCTAGAAGACTATAAATAAAACTTGACGAACCGTCTTCAAAAGCTTCAATCGAAATCTTCTTGACTTCAATAATGGTCCTTGAGCTTCAACGAAGCATCAAGCACATGATCACGCACTTTGAGAAGTCTTGAGATGTCGCTTTTGATGTTCATAGAATTTTGGCGACGATCTCCATAACTGCGCTCACAAAGAGTTAGTTCACGATATTTATGTTGTTCATCATCAAATCCAAATCTGAGGAATCAATACTCAATAATTTATTAATGCACAGACAATAACATTAGTCCTCCTTTGAATCTGTAACATGATTCAATAACAATAGATAAATATAGATAACCAGAACAAACCAAATTGCAATAACATTACCAAAATGGGCTAAACAGATGGTTGGGAGATATCAGCTTTTATGTAATGCAAATATTTCATCACGTCAACCCATTTAACATGTTTAAACAAAGAAAACAAAGGTAGAACCAAACATACACAACCTAAAATATGTGTACTTGTTCGACCAACTATTAACGCATTGTAAAAATAGTAGAAAAGCATTCATACTTCCCTATAAAGTAGGTACACACAGAACTTGATAAATATAATCTGATTCCTACAAAGCAATCCTCATATTGTTCATTCTTGGGTGATTAGATAGTATCACAAAAATGATATATGCCTACGGTTCCTCACTAACAAAATTCCAAGCTTATGCAGGCTCGCTGACCCAAACAAAAAGATTGAGAACATGAGTTTTCCTCCTGTTTTTGTGTCATCAACAACCAACTTCAGAAAAAAATTTATTTTTATTTATCAAAATATTCTTCCCTACATATATATTGCATTAGTGTTAGCATAGATTATGTCATGGTGTTTCCTGCCAATTTCAGAAAAAAAGAATAAATCAAGTATCTTTGACTATGTGCCATTTTACCGTAGTGCAGGCTCGGAAAATGGCTGTGACTATGTGCCATAGAATGAAGAATACAGCAAGTTTCCTGCCATTTTGCAATATGAAGCAAGTTGCAGGTTGCCATAGAATAAATTACTCACATAGCTCATGGAGCAAGTACACCAAAGAATAAATAATAAAGCAAGTACCCCGAAAGAATTATAACCCACGGGAAACCTCCAAAGAGTAAAGCAAGTACCCCAATGTTTCAGGAAAGCAAATACCCCAAAGAATAAGGGAAGTTTCAAGGAAAATACATAGAATAAAGAATAAAGCAATTTTCTTTCTTATGTAATGTTGCTTCCCTGGTGATGTGAAGCAGCAACCGAAGAACATGGCTCTTCAAATCTTGGGCTCCCTTTTCCTTTACCTGCGGATCTGGAAACCATCGGGGAGAACATGGCTCTCTTCAAACCTTGGGCTACCTTTTCATTCCCCTATTGATGTGAAGCAACAACCGAATGATGAAAGGGAGCAGCAACTGGTCATATCCCATTTCATTAAGCGTACATATCCTGGTCATTATCGCATCTCAACACTTCGTATGGGAATTTTGACAAAAACATGTTGTACAAAAAAGCGCCAGTTTACGAATCTCACCAGTCGAATCATGGAGAAGCATTTGGTATAAACATCTCTTAGCAAAATCGATCACATGTTTTGCTCCCACGACATTGCTGCTTAATACCACATCATATCTGCAGCAAAAAATAGATAATTTGATATTTATTTGAGCTAAATATTGCATGCTTATGTTTCTACCTCTCATCCAATTTGGTTGTGCTGGCAAAAGATCAAATTGTACATAAAAATGTAAGCAACCATTGTTAACTACCATATATTTGATTCTATTCCCATTTCACTACATAATGTTCAAATACTAAGCTCTTTGTTCTCTTCAAGAATATTGGAAGATTGCCGTTGTATTTCTTGAAAAAATAATGGGAAAGAGCTGGAATCTTCTTTTCCTCACTTCTCTTTTTTTCCCATCATGGACCAATGTTTTCAAGGATAAAAATGGGTATTGAGAGCTCCAATGATAGAATCAAAATAAGTGGGGAGAAAAAATTTCATTTGGTTGTATCAATAGGCCAACCTAAACCAAGTTTAGTGACCATTTTGGAGTTCTCTGATGATGAGGACAGAATAATCTGTAGCTTATTTTCTACAATTTGAGGCTTCTTTTTGGCTTCAATCTGATCTCTAAGTGCTGAATTCTAATAAACTAACTGCATTGCTTGGGGGTTTAAAGGGAAGAATGAGAAGAAGTATTGGATAATACTGAATGTTCTGATAAACTAACTGCATTGCTTGGGGGTTTAAAGGGAAGAATGAGAAGAAGTATTGGATAATACCAGTCATCTACTGATGATGAGGAATACCATGTATGTTTTTTTGAATTTGACCACATTCTTCTTCTCTAATAAGTGCTAGCAGCTTGAATTATTTCGAAAAATCAAATAATGTCTGATATAAGAAAGGATTGAACTCTTTAACTCACAAATCTCTTATTCATTGTCTTTCCTTGAGACAGGATGGAAATTTTTCATTAATTGATATAATATCTCTTTGAATACAGCTTATTTTGGAGCTGACATATCGGTGTCCATATTTGTTTAATACAGAAAGTCACTAATAAAATAGATGATAGAAATCTTCAGTTTCCATATTTTTTTCATTTGCTTTTATCATAGCTCATGCTCCCCAATTTGCTCATCATTCAGAGATGCAACTACAATCACATGGCTTTATTCATGAATCGATGCATACATCTATTTGAATACAGCTGCTGATTTTCTAGAAAAGAACTAAATCAAATTGATGAATAATTTATCAGATTATATCCTGAAACTACATCAGGTTATCTGATTAATCCGTTCAACATTGCTTTAAATATGTAAGTTCATTTTAATTTCTAGAAAATCGGAAAAGAACTATTTTTATTTGTTGTATACAATTGATTGCATCAAGATTTACACCACAGACATACAACATACACATTCATAAAACCCCTAAAATAACATCAAAGTAACAGTTGAAATCGCCAAAATAGAGTTATTAAACAAATTTTTTCCTAAAATAGAACAAAAGTTTGCTAATACAACATGCATATCAGATCAAAAATCATACAAAGCCTTCCAAAAAGCAAAGAAGTAAGCTTCGAAAAGTGATACATTTTTGGTGGAATAGAATGAATGGAAATTTGCTAATTATTCTTTACATTTTGCTACAACCCATATATCTGACTGGAAACTTGCAAAATAATAGGAATATGATGCCCTTCATTTTTGCCAAATAACATATAAAGTTACAGTAGATCGTCTGCTTTTTTTCATTTACTGTTAGAAAGTCCATCTTCCCATGAATTTGTACTTTATCTTCCCATGAATTATTTGAATTCCAGCAATGTATTCTCATAGAAATTATTACAAATTTAAATTTAAAAAATTTAAAATAAGATCCTAACAAAACTCCAGTTAAGCAATTCTTAATTAAAATTGAGGTCCCTAAATGAGTAACAAAATGCAATCCAAAGACAGCAAGAAATTAAAAAAAGCCTAGTTCATTTTAGTTACATGAAAACTTGGCTCACGTCACAGAGTGGACCCATTTCAATAAATGTACAAAAACACCAAATCATTATTATTAAATCAAAAAAAATAGAAATTACCCAGTGTTGAGAAGAGGTTCAACAAAGCAATTGAGAACATTCACTACAATCGTCTAACCTGCACAAAAAGAAGCAGAACAATCAAGAACCTAAAAATCACAAAAAACAGAAAAAATTTACTACAAACAACTTTAAAGTGATGTTAACATTTGTGTAAAAGCAATGTTGAAAACTTCACAAAACACGATATTAATTTTTTGTATAAGCAATGTTGAAAACTTTTGTGTATAAGAAATGTTAACATTTCCAGCTTAATGTAGTAAATGCAGCAAACTAATTAGCTAATGTATCAAACAGTAGTTAACATTTCCATCTAATGTATCCAAAACCCGATATTAGTTTTAATTGTTTTCTTATTGACTTTCAAGTAATAAAATTGTATGCATCTAAAGAGTTTTAATAGTTAAAAAAATTTCTATAACAAAATTTAGTGCAACTATATCTTGTAGAATTTATTAAATAAGTTACTATTCAGTAGAATATCCAACGATAACAGGCAATTACATTCAAAAACTTTAAAACCATTTTTAAAAAAGAAATATAACCTGTCCAGCTTGAGCTCTTTCATCTTCCTCTTGTTCTCCTTAAGCATTTTCATCCGAACTTCATCATATGATTCGGCTGCCATTGAGAGCTTGAGAGCGAGACGCTTTTTTCAAACTGTGATATTCAATGTGTTATAAAAAATGCAGTTCTGTTAAATGACTCATTTGGAATGCATCACATTTTATGGCTTTGTTGAGTATTTACTAATTTGAATTTTCCTTACATACTCAGATTACATACACAACCTGTTATCACAATCACATTGAGATTAACAGGTGATGTATTGTGATAACCTATTATGTATGTATTGTGATAAGAAAGCCATACTCATTTCAAATGCATAACATGAGATTATGATATCACAAATCACATTGAGATGCATTTGAAATGAGTATGGCTTTGTTAATCGCAATACTCAGATTGTAAATGCTTAGATTACATACATAACATGTGATTGTGAAAACAGGTTATGGCTTTGTTTTTTATATCATTTGATATGCATCACCTGAATGTGATTGAATATTTACTGAATTTGAAATTACATACATATTTCAATTGGCAGTAACTGAATATTTTTTGAGATTGAATTTGTTCTTCATTGACATATGGAAACATAAATTGAAATATGAACTCAAAAACTGAATATGAGAATCTCAATTTTTTTTAGATTGAATTTTTTTGAGATTGAAATATGGGAACATAAACTTAATTTGAACTCCAAAAAAAACAAAACTCTAAACATATATGGTCAAATCAATTTTCTCATCACACAACTTAAATATAAATATGAATATGAACTCTAAACAATGTTTTCTGTTTTTCCATGCAATCAATTTTATCAGCACAAACCTTAAATATAAATATGAATTTCTTCATAGAACTCAAAAACTGAATATGGGAATCTCAAACTGAATATGGGAATCTTAAAAACTAAAGGACAAAAGTATCTTTTGTTCCCTTCATGGAAACAATTTATACAACTGCTGAAAGAAGCATATATGGAAAATTCAAGAATTGGCTAAAACTTGTCTGATAAAGTACAACATTTGAGGGTTATCATTGGTGAGCATCACTGTAAACAGACACGCTAAGCATAAACATAATGGTTGCCCAAGTATGATACAAATAAAGAAGCATTTCTATGGGCAAGAAATAAAGTTATAATAATCAACTTGAAGCAGTATTAAAAAAGATGAAATCAGATAATTGAACCACCCAACTTATGTTTCATCACAATCATTTGATTTCAACAATTCTACATATTGGACATACTTATCGAAGAAACCTACCTACCTAGCTCACTACCATATTATTGTATAGCTTTTACCCATACATCCACATTAAGCATAGTCAAAACTTCATGTTCCATTGGAAAAACTCAAAAATGATCCGTACCATTCGTTCAACTGCAAAAACTCACACCCTGATCAATTTATTTCAGCACATCCTTCACACTTCAATATATCGGATCATGAAGCCATCAGTCGAATGAAGTCAAAAATTTAGCTGCGACAACTCCAAAATCCTTGTACACAGAAATCCAATGAAATCCAACTCGACAACAAATTGGGATTACTTGCGACAACAAAGAAATCCAATGAAAGCAAATCAAATGAAATCCAAAGAAATCCACATATGGGGTTACCTGCAGAAATTGGGATCCAATAAAATCAAAAGAAATCCAAAGAAATTTTGGGTGCACCCTTTTCTGTCAAGACCCCTACCGTGGCCCAACAACTGGAGAAAGTATCACCAATTATCAAATTCCTGGTAATACCCAACAATAAGATCAAACCCAAGTCATAATTCTACAAAACCAACAGAACAGAACATCAAAATTCATGTGAGCATATTATAAAATAGAAGGGGTTTAACTTACTTTATGACTGGCAACCGAACAAATCGGATCTCGGAGAAGAGATTGTTCAATTCTACTGCGGATATCAGCTAATTCCTATAAAAAAGAACCATCAATTGACAGATTATAACAAACGACCATATTTATTTTTTCCACCTTTTTTGTGACATTCCAAATCTTTTGAGAGTTGAAGGCTCACTTAATTCGAAGACCCGAATACTTCTCGAACCCAACTTCGCCCGACCTTTTCGGTTTGTAGGACTTGGGCAGAGCTGAGGCTGTGGCATCGAATGACGTGGGCATGGTATCGAGGTAGTCTTTGATTTGCATTTTTTGTACATGGGAGAAGCACTTATTCATTGATTTGCTTGTCACCTACTAAGAACCACATCAGGATCAGAGATGAATATTTTCACCTTTCCAATAGTCTTCTAGACATTGTCAGAACACAGCATGTAAAAATAATACATATGGTACCTGCCTGTATAAGTTGAAAATAGAAAAAAATAATTGCAAAAACGTAACATGAATGTCAGCCTCAAATATTTGAGCAGATAGGATGTTGACTGTTCGTATTGTTTTTGTCATACAAAGACCAGAAAAAAGAATGTGTAGGAAGATATACCTTTGAAAGAAAAAACTGTTATCAAGCTTCTGACCCCTTATTGACTTGGTTTGAAGCACTCTTATTACATTATGTGCAGCCCTGATGTCATAGTACGATGCCATTTTAAATCCATGATTCCCATATGATGTATTAAGTGTCTGTATGTCACCAAATATCTGAAAATACATAGAAAGGAGGCATCAGGTCAGATCAGAATGTCCTATAAAAGTCAAATTGTCCTAAATCAACCAAATGGTAGAAATCCAAAATGTAGTAACAGAAATACCTCAAAAAACGCCATGAGCTCCATATCATCAATGTTAACATCAATGTTTTTCACAAAAAGAGTTCTAGTGTGTTTTGACCACATGGTATTTTCGTGACAGGAAGGCTATCCAACCCACTTACTTGGCCATTGTAAGATCCTCCATAATCATATTCAGAAGCTTTTTTGCAACAAAAATTATTATCCGATTCTAGTTTCATGCCACATACACTGCAAATTAGATCATCTTCGACATCTGCCATGTTGAATTGTACAACATACCCAAGATTGTGAATAGCACCAGACAGCAAATCATCATCGTTAGGAAGAAGATCTCCAATTGTTTGTGCTTCAGTTTCCTCTAATGATTCAAAAACTTCACCTTCTCCAAAGTTTGATCGAGTTGTATTAACAGACTGACCAACAAAGACATCATTCGATGATAACATCACTGCATCATCAGTTGGAAAAGTAAACAGACATTAGATAAATTTATAGGTAGTCAAAAGGGAAAAAGAAAAATAATAAGAAGGTTTTTAAAGTATAATTTGCGGGAATTTTGCCGTATTGGAAACTTATGAAGAGGAGGGACTGATGCGTATTTTGAAGAGCTTCATATCAAATATGCAGACTTTCGTAACCCAATGAATGTAATGGCAAGGAATACAAAAAATGTCAAATGAGAAAATTTGACATTAGCTCGGCACGAAGCCATCCAACAATTTGCTACGGATTTTTCAAAAGCCAACAACAAAAAAGCAACCAGGAAAAGCAAGAATAAAGAAGAAAACAGAAGCAAATTGCAGTATAAAGTCAAGTAAAGTTAATACAACACCTATAATGTTAGAACATACAATGTTTCTCCACATTACATCAATAGAGTTCCTTTTGCCATCTTTTTCTGTCATGCTATTTCCACTCCTGTTATTTACAACACCAAAAGTAATCCTCTCACGACAATGTCTGAATGTTAAATTGGCTTTAGATTAGGGAGGGAAGGGTAATATACAACATGAGTATATCTTTTGTGCTAAAACTTAAGAATACATTAATCAAAACTAAAAATAATCCACAAATTAAAGAGATTACCATATGATTTAGACCCAGTGGTCACCTTCGCTAGCTTGGCCATCGAACAATCTCCAAATAAGATCAGCGACGCCCATTACTATTAAAAAGCAGTCATTTTTATAACCCAATAAAAATTTAGATGATATTAGTTCAAACTTGGGAATCATATTTCAGCTCCACGCAAAAATCAAATACCATCAAGGAAAAATCAAAAGTAGGTGATCTAAATGTTTTGCTCCGCTACTATTTTCGTTCGTGAGACAGAAAAGAACAAAAAACATACCTTTTTCGAATCTAAGTCGATGAAGCACCAGCTGTAAAGAGAGGTTGAGGGTTTGAGGTTGCATGCGAGAGGTGCGAGCTTGAGGGTTCTGGGTGTCAGCATGGTCCGGCAGTGAGGCTTTGAGTGTTTGATGGCTGCCCTCCGGATGTGAGGGGATGAGGGCGATCCGAAATTTTGTGTTTCCCCCCAAATTTTATGCGAGGAGAGGTTGAGGGTTTAGATTTCCCCCCGAAATTTTGTGTTTCCCCCCAAATTTTTTGCGGTTCCCAATTCGTGTGACTGGGAAAATGTGAGTTGCGCGGATCTCAAAGTTTGTGGTAGATCTTTGTATGTGACTAGGCTTATGACTGGGACAAAAATTTGACTGGACTTATGACTGGGACAAAATTCAAAAAAGGCCTCCTTTATAGAATATATATATATATATATATATATATATATATATATATATATATATATATATATATATATATATATATATATATATATATATATAAAATAAAACATGGATGTTATCATGGGTTATTGGATAAGAGTTGTTGTATAAGATAAATTGGTTATGAGAAAATGGATAAGAGAAAATGGATAAGTGAATTTGGATATGGGTAATACATTATGTTTGTTAATAGATTTTGTTTAAGAGATTTTGAATATGATAAAATGGGAGAAGAGAAACTGAGAGCATTTTGGGGGGGAATTTTGGTTGGAAACTTTGAAACTCAAAGGTTAAATTTTGGGGGGGAAAACAACCAGCTAAACCAAAAACACGTGGGCTGTCCAAAATTTGGGACATTTCTCTCTTCCCTCTCCCCAAAACCCACGGGTTGATCTCGCTCGCTTTCTTGAATGATCTCGCCAAAACCCCCCGAAATCAGCTAACCCCTCCCCCCCAAAACCTGAAGGATCTTGAATGATCTCGCTCTGGATTCCAAGTGGTCGGCCAAGGAAGAACCTGATGGCGAGCCCTAAATCGAGGGTTGGGGGGAGCGCATGTGTGGAAACTTGATCCACGTCTTAATATCTCTCTACCTCCCAAGCACATGGCCATCATCGAGTGCCAGAGATGGGTGGGAATATCAGCCGCTGCCATTTCCATCGCCTACGTTTCCTTTTCAGGTAATCAATCACCTCTCACTCCCCCTCTAAACCCTCTAAAACCCTAACTCCCCCATTCTTCGCCCAGCTTTAGTCTGCAAGCTAAAGTGCATGTTTTTTGATGCATTTTGATGTTACCCAAATGATTAATTGACATGAATTTGAAATCTTTGATGTTGAAATTGGGAGAGAGCCGGTGTGCAGGATTGTTATCTGTCTTGATCTGGATGCGATCTTGCAAAATTCCATGTTTATCTTGCTGGAATCTAGAAGTCCACTTTTTATTCGTCTGCAATAATAGTTGCCTGTAAATAACAATTTAATTTGATTAATATAAACATACAGAACAAAGGTAAATATCTGGATAAAATCAAATATATACAGTGGACTTCCAGATTGTAGCAGAAAAATATGGACACTGTTAATTTTCTCTAATACTTTGGATATATTGATTTTGTTTAAGCTTTCGCGGCAAGTTTTCTGATTAGATTACATAACTTGGTTTATTAATCTGATTAGGCATTTTTCTGCAGGCACAAATAGTTTATGGAGCACTTCATGCTCTGCAGGTATATTCATTAGAGAAAATACTGCATTATTTTCTATTAGATTAGTGTGAAATATATAACATATATTATTAGACATTTAGCCAACTGTGCAATATAATCTTTGCTAACAGGACTATTGAGCTCTCGACTGCCCATTGGTCCATCATTAATCAACCACGATTTCCCTTTCGAATGCTTCTAATTGGTGAGCCATTTGAGATTTACATTTGCTTCTTTTTTATTTCAATTTAATTTCAATTTTTTTATTTCTTTTCACCTAGAGCATTGTACCATTCTAAGCTAGTATTATATCAAATTTTTTATTGGAGCTTGCATTTTATGGGCATGTCTTATAGAAGTAATTATAAACTAAGCTTTGATTAAACTGAAAAGTATGGAGCTTAATACATGTGCTATATATTCAACAGTTCAATAGCCAAAGAATATTTTTATAATGAATTTAGCAACATTACCTGTTTTTATAATTAGTTTAGTTTATCAAATATTTATTTTACTATTCATTTTTTGTTCTCACATTCATGCTTACATGTGATCCATTAGCTTATACATACAAATTAATCCTGGAAATAAAATTTTATCTTTCCAAGCTTCTTGAAAATCCCATTTATTGGCAGTTGTTTTGAAAGAATCAAAGAAAAGTGCATGTAAATTCTGGTAAAAGATATCTGTGAAGGAATTGGGCATAACATGAATGCATACTGCTCTCTATATAGGGTAAATTCCACAATATTTACATTTCATTAGCACTATCCAAGAATTTTTTGTTTGTTGTCATGTTCACGGACATGTCTGCATGGTTATACCCATGCAACATTGATAAGCGACGACAAAGAAATGACAACGTATGGATAAAGAAATGACAATGAAGATATATGGTATGAATGAGGTCCATGTACTGCAATGTATAAGGAAGTTGTCATGTAAAACAATTAGAATTACACTAACATAGAAGGATGATAGAGATTTCAAAAAACTATATTGGTAAGAAGAAAATAGAGAATTCATAATTATGAATGGATTTTGTTTGTGTTTCTTCACATCAATGGACATGATGATTCTGTTGGACATGCCTATTAAAGTTAAAGTTACAACTGCTTGATATTCACTGAAATAGCGCAAATTTCAATTGCTATGTGTTGATTCATTTTACTGCTTAGATATAAAAAATAACATGCACAAACCTGAGCATGGACTCGAGAAAAAAATCAATGCATCATCTTAATGCAAATGTTCAGAGGTAAACAGGACCTTCTGATATGAACATTGTCAATGTGCCATTGCATTGGCCTATGTGCACATAAGATGTACAATAACACGTGCAGAATTTTCCTCTTTAATGAACTTTACTACTTAAGAAACAAAATTTGAATCATATGCATCATTGTTGCACTACAAGAGAACATAACAACCCGTGCGGTATTTGAATCCTCTGCACGTGTAGAATTTTGCTCTTTAATAAAATTTCATGTAAGTATAGATGGGTAAATAATTTGACTTTAATATAGTACAAACTTTACTATTTAAAAACAAAATTTGAATCCTCTGCATGATAGTTGCAATACAAAAGAACAAAACAAACCATGTGGGTTGTTTATATAATTTTGAAATCTCTGGCAAACTTGGCAATGGTGCCCAAGGTATGTCATCACAATGCAAAGATATATAACAATATAAATTTTTTGTCGGATCATGATTGAGTTCATGCACCATTACTAGAACTTTATGGATTGAACTACATTGTTGGCCCCAAAGCCTAATAGCTAAAGTTTCTTGATGTCCTTGGCTTCATGAAGTTTCTTGATGGTGGCAAATAACTGAAGTTTCTTGATCCCCCAATTTTAAATGACGTTAAATCTTGATTGAAGTAAATTTTAAGGGGGCATTAAATTTTTTTGGGAGTCTCATCCTGACCTGTAAGTATTTCTAAATTTTTGCTTATATTTTTAATGTCAGCTTCAAGATTTAATTTTTCCACTTGGCACAATGGTTTACCTTTTCCGATTTGTTTTACTAATTTTTATATGATGGAATCATGTGCTTTCCAATACTGCATAATTTCAACAGTTCTATTAGTTCATGTGCATTAGATTTCAAAATAATCTGGTGCCTAAAGTGCCATCACATCTGTAAGTCCCTTTCCATAAAGTATTCGAACTGTTAGTTGTTTTCCAAGAATTGGGCATTGTTCTAAAGTAGTTGTCTTTTGTACTGCAGCTCATTTTATTTTAATTTAACTTTGATAGCCGCAATGGATTTTGTCTACAATGGGTCCAATGTGGTAAGTTTCCTTTATTTCTCGCCGTTTCTTTAATATAAATTTTAATATAAATATTAGACTAAAGGATTTCTTTTAAAAAATCAGATTGGTGGACACGACGACGGGAAGCTACATGTGATTTCTCATGCGGGTCTTATAACTCTAACGGTTGATTTTTATTGGGGGGTTTAAGGAATTATTCTTAAATTTTGTGTTTCTTTTCTTCTAATCATGCCAATCAAATGTGTCTTTTATTTCCTAACTATGTCATTGATGTGATATTTTGTTGCTTTTTAAGCTGGGCATTTGCTTAATCATAGTTGGAACTTGAGAGACTATTGGAAGAAAGAAAAAGGTATCATTTGGTGATCTGGATAAATTCATTCTTAAATCTCTTCCTACTAAGCGTTTAGTGTGAAGAGACACCTTTCCAATATTGACATCCTCATGAATCATACGTCAATTGTTAAGATTTCTAATCTGAACTGAATCGTATATTATTAGTATTTTGATGCTTTAAGATTTTTATCTAAGTACTCCGCATTTTGCATGTACTTGAACATGAATCATTCAGTCTTCTTGACTGCTCTTTTCATGTTATTCATCCATTTTCACATTCACCCTTCATGAAGAAAGTAGAGAGGTGGTCATGTTTACAAGAAAATGAAGCATATTAGGCTAATTGATGTTTGTTCCCAAAATATTTATTTGTTTCTTTTAGTTATGTAAAGAATCAAGATTGTATATTCTTCTTCATGCTATTTGATGCGTAAGTATTATCTTCGTATCGAGGTTTTGTTGACTACTAAGGATATGTATGTTTGTTTGAGAATGTGATCTTCTTATTGATATTACTGTTTAAATCACTTTTAGTTTCAGCCATGGCTTATATTCTCACCTTCTTACGACTCTGTTATCAACTTACGTTGCATAAAAGGCATCATTCCTTTGACAACATGCATATCTCTTCTTCTTGGCAACAGTTGGTACTCATTAGTTATCTTAGTTTATGTTTTTGGTTAATATCTCTGCCATAGTTGTTTCCCAAAGATCAGAGTTTTACTGTTGAAAGCAAGAGTCCATCCAAATATGTGTACATACACCAGCAACTCTACTGCTTAATGGTCTTAAGCTCATTGGTAGATCTGAATGCAGGACATGTTATTGTTCTAATGCTCAGCGATTTTTTTGGTCTATTGATACTATAAAATTGATTTTTTTTATTTTTTTACTTCAACCTTCCGAAAGTGAAAATCACATTTTCTCACTTTCATTTTTATTTGGAAAGTAAGTTTGAACCCATGTAGTATTTTCATGTTTGGATGGTTGAGAAAAATGTGTTGTAGAAAAATCAATTCACATGTTTCAAACATTTGAATATCTATAGATGCACCGTTAAGACTGATAAGTTTCAAACATTTGAATCTCCATAAATGCAACTTAGCATATCTCCAGTACTTCTCCAAACAAATTCTCATTCCAAAAATCTTTACCTGTAAGTTTTCAAATCCTGAACATGATATTACAACTTCTATCCTAGAAACAATTATTACAACTTTTATGCAATTATTTAATTTAATTAACATAATATTAGTTAACATGATATTTTATGTTGGATGATTGTTTGTGTTAACTAATATCATGTTAACATGATAGCATCTAAGTGATGTTTCCAGGATATATTTCTTGATTGCTCTGGATCTTGCCAGCCATCTTGAGAACACGTAGCCTCTATCGCCGCTCGCCGGTACCATCTTCATCATCTCCGCAGCCGCCAACCTCAAGATCGCCAGGTAGGTTGTTCCGATGTCTTCTAAGTGTTTGTAGTAATTCCTCAAAGAGAAAAAGTTCAATTTTTACATGTTTCCAATGAACTTTTGCCTGACCTATTATATGTGATATGTAGGTATGCATGGCAATAATTCTGTGAAAATAACTTTGTGCCCCTGTCACTTGCCTTGCATTCTTTCCAGACTCTGAAGAACTTAGTTCATCACTTTCAACTTAAGTGGATTATGCTTAAATTATGCTTAAATGGTAATAGTTTGTAGCAGGGACAAATTTTCAGGGACATCTTGACCATTTCCAGGGACATGCATAAATGGTAATAGTTTGTGGCACAAATTTCCAGACTCTGATGTAATGGTAATAGTTTTATTCTTAAACAATTGAAGTAGCAATATAAACTACTATGCGTTTGTATTTTCATTTTTATGTGCCAGTTTATAAGTTTAGAAAGATATGTTTTGGATATGAGGTTGGAAAACAGATATGCTTCTTTGTTAAAAAAAGAAAATATGCTTCTTTGTTTTTTGGTCACATAATCATTCTTATATTACTTGGTATTTTTTGTTAAAAAAAGAAAATACCCAGCAGATATACATGCATACACTTACATTTACATGCATTCTTATATCATAAATTGCACTCGCACAAGGGAATACACAACTCAGGTTGAAAGGGTACCCCCAACAGATATACATGCATACACTTAGATTTAATATAGAATAAAATAGTTATATATACAAAGCAAAAAGTCGAGAATATATATAACATCTGAGATTTAATGTAGAATAAAACTAACTGCCTAGCAGTAGACAAATGATCCTTTCATCACCATAAATCATAAACAATTGGTCACCAATACTCACCATGCAGTATAAGAATGATTCTGCTTATACTTGTGTGTCGATTAAACATCAGGTCTTAGTAATGGAAAACTAACATATTAATCAATAATCTTATCCATTTCAAGCAATTAATGCTGAAACAAGCTATAACCATACAGATAATTTTGCAATAATTCCTGCACAAGTACAACATGCCTTAAAATAAGCCATTTCAGTTATCTCTTTTCTACTTATAATTGCAGTAACAAGCAAATTAATTAGTTTAACACTACATGAGCCTATGAATATGGCTTTTTAGTAATCACATTCCATACTTTGTCATAGAAAGAAAAGAGAAGTAGTTGATGTTCCCGTGCCATTAATCTCACATAACATAACGCACAAAAGGTAGAAAGGAAACTGCAACACAATCACATGCGTAACATCCATCATTTGTTGATATACATTGTTGACATATAATGCACTGGAGCACTACATTGTTGACATACACTGCATTTTGGCAGTAAAAAAACTGTAAAAAAACTTATGAGTTTATGCAAATGTAACTGAAACATGGAAAGCTGATTACATCAAATGATCATATTCCATTCCTTAATATATTCATAAAAAACCAATATTGTTCTGTTTATGCTTACTTGATATAAATTGTTGACATACACTGCACTGGAGCACTGAATCTCAAGAGGCCTTGAGTTCAACCTCATCGTATTCCAGTTGAAAATAGGCTCCCACATTTATTCTGCATTTTCATGTTAGTCATGTTTAGGCCAGAAGTTTCTCCACACAGCCAATATGCATAATAGGCACATGAGAGAGTAAGTTAATTTCTAAGCTTAACTGATATTGTCAGCACATGCCAGAGAAGCTATGATTTTGGGTGAAGTGTTTTCCCATGAAATTCAATACCAGAATAAGGTTTTCGATTAGCCATGTTATGGAGGACACATTTTCCATGATCATTTATAATCAAACAATTATGACTTCAAAGAATGGATCTTCACAAAATAAAAAAAACATATGCTTGCCTTCATCTATATTTTTGGCAAATTAAAGTTTGCAGCACCCCAAAACTGTGTTGGTGCCCTCATGTCCATGACCACAGGTTGCATTTAAGAAGCGAAAACTGATAGGTTAGGAGCAGCAAGCTGAATATGAAGTGCATCAAGAAATACAGTTTATTTTAACCCAGCTTACATATTAGTAGTGTACAACAATTTTCTTCTTTCCACTAGGAGATAAGTAGTCCGAAATTTGACTGGAAACAAAATTTATGGGGTCTTATGGAAGAAAATGAAGCAACAAAGATGTAAATTTTCTTACGATTGTTCTTGTACTTTCCCTGCTCATCTATCTGCCTGCTTACTTCAAGCACCAGCGTCTGTGATTCCTACAAAAAGAACTGTAAGGATCGCCTTACCCTTGCAATACTAACAACACACACTAGAGGGGGGTGAATAGTGTAATGGCAATAAAATTGTCCAATTAAAATTAAACTTGCAAATGCGGAATTATAAATGCAAGAGGAAATAATTGACACAATTAATCCAAATGCAAACACAAGGAATTACACTGGTTCCCCAAACTTGGGTACATCCAGCCACACCAATATCCACTATAATCCCACACAGAGAAGTGAATACAAATCTCACAAGGAGATACCCCACAAAGAGGATTTATGCCCTACACAAGGACCTGACCAACCCTACACAAGGGTCAAGACTCCCACACAGAGAATCACTAACTCCCACTCAGAGAATTAGGGTTAGCCCTCCACTAGGACACTAAACTCCCACAAAGAGTGTTACTCCCACAAAGAGAGTTATTCCCACAAAGGGAAAAACCTAATCCCACAAAGAGATAACCTCCCACAAAGAGAGAAAGACTAATTCCCACAAAGAGAATTAGAGACAACAAATTCACCAAGTAAAGTAAATACTCTTACATATGCCTTGAGATGCTTACTCATAAATGGATGCAAGGCATGGAAGAGGATCTCCAAGTCTTGAGATATGCTTGAGAGCACTTGGATGAATTCCCTTGAGCTGGACTTCAATGCATGAAGAAGAATGAGAGCTCTTGAGAGGGAATTTAGGGAGTTTGGGAGCGGCTTATAGATCTCTTGAGATATTAAATAGCATCAAGAAGTATAAGAGATGGAAGACCGCTTATATATATAGGAGCCCTATATCAAACCGCAAAACTCAAGAAAACAGCCAAAGAATCAATTCTGCAACGGCTAGAAACTGAGCAAAAACGACAGGAACAGTCGACTGATGATTAAAAGACAGTCGACTGATCAACGGCTAGAAAATATCTAACTGCTATAATCTGAGCCAGGACAGTCGACTGATGAAGACAGTACAGTCGACTGAGAACAGGACATGCGCATGTAAAACCTTCAGTAGGCGACTGCTGCAGGGGATGGAATAAAACAGAGAGCTGCACTCTTTCTCCAGTTAATCGCACAGGCGAGTGATGTCAATAATACAGTTGACTGTCTATTTGTCAGGCGACTGTAAAACCTTAATCTGTCGTCTGCTGAATAAGATGGAGAAAGGACAGAAAGATGCAGAGATTGCACTTACGCTACTCAGGCGACTGATGACAAATATACAGGCGACTGTAAATATACAAGCGACTGTAAACTGACAAGTAGTCGACTATGCGTAAAGCTCAAGTTTGAGTCAATTGAAATATTGACTTTAGCTGTGCATATCAGGCGACTGTAGAAGGATCTACAGGCGACTAGAAATCACCAAGTCGACTGTGTTACCTTCATCAGGCGACTGATGGAAAGCCAGAGACTCCAAATGAGTCTTTGGACAAAGCGAACCTATTAGGTTGGATTCTATGATAATCCTAAGGCTCACTAAGATGGTTAAATGCACATGCATGAATGAGTAAACCATCAAAAAGGCATTACATTAATCCTAGACTCAAAAGAGAGAGAAAGTAATAAGCTAAATTACATGGATTACAATGCTTTCCTTAGATTCTTAGTCTTCAATTTTGATGCCTTGATTGCTCTCCATCATCTCCAAGCTTTGGCACTCCTTAAGTCCAAGCTTTGGTCCTTCTTCACAAGATGTCCATCCTTACACCTAGTGATTAGTCTCCAAGAAAGATATTCTTGAAATAAACTGAGAGACTAAAACATGAGAGTCATTAGCAACAACATAATGTTGTGATCATCATCAAAATAAGATTGGTACGAAACACCAATACTCAACATTCTCCCCCTTTTTGATGATGACACACATTATGTAAAATACAAATAATTAAAGCACAATGCTAATGAGATCCCCCTACTTATATGCACCAATTGAACAATGAGCTACACAAAAGTAAATACTCATTATACCAAATAATATCATGGTGACATATAATAGGCAAGGATTACATAAACCAATTGAAATAGACAATATCATGCAAACATGAAAGGTTTATCTAATCTCATATATCTATCCCCATATATATCTCTCTCCCCATATGCATAAGTATATAACTCTCAATATAAAGTTACATAATGCATATATCTCTCCCCCTTGACATCGTCAAAAAGGTGGACATCAAATATATCCCCGTTTGACATCTTCACTAAGATGTGATAATATGCAAGAAAAGAAAGAGATGTATGATACCAAATTGAAAAATTTAGTGGGTATCAATTCACTATCCCATGTGATTAGGGTTCAATATTGTATATTTTACCCATCATTAGATGGTATTTTGGGCATAATTTGTGTTCATTTTGGCTCTGATACGCGCAATTTGATGATATCACTTAATATTGGAGCTTACCGTTTTTATATGCTTAAAACATAATTTTACAGCTTATTGGCATCTTCATCTTGGTCTCCTATTATTTTTCAGTTGAATTTCGTGAAGTCCCGATTCCAACGCATATTTTTCCAAAATTTTTAGAGGTCGGAGCAATTTACTGCATTTTTGGAAGACAAGGTGACGGTGCTGAAAATTTCTAGGCTAGAAAGTCAGCTTTTTCCCTCTTGCATAGAATTCTGCTATCATTCCAGTGTATATTCCGGCCTAATGATATTTCTTTGTATTTGGAAACTTTGTTATGGTTCCATCGCCGCCTGGAACACGTCATTCTGAGGTCGGATGATTTTTCTAGAATTTTCGCAAGACAGGGTGACGGTGCTGAAAATTTCTGCAGATTTGCCCCTCTTGTGAAGAATTCTGCTATCATTACAGTACATAATTCGGCCTAGTGATATTTTTCTGTTATAGTACACTTTTTTATGGTTCCATCACCGCTTGGAACACGTCAATCTGAGGTCGGATGATTTTTCTAGAATTTTCGCAAGACAGGGTGACGGCGCTGAAAATTTCTGCAGATTTGGGCATTAGTTGCGGGTTTGGGCGCGGATCCGACCCATTTAGGCTGTTTTCAGACCCGAAATTCTGAGTTATTTCTTGGGCTTTCCTCCCCTCTATTCCCCTCATTCCATTCTTCCCTCTTCTTCATCTTAGGGTTAGAACTTGGGGAGCACAAAGCAAGCTTGGAGGAGCACTTTGGAAGAGAAAGTTTATTTTTTTCTTAGAGAAATCTTGGTAAACTCTTTCCCTTTCTTTGTGTATTTTGTTTTGGTGATTTGTAATGATATTGGATGATATTTTTAGAAGTAAAAAATCTCTCTTTTCTTGTTATAATGAGCTAAATCTTCTTCTTGTGTGGTTGGGTGGTGATAGTTGGTTGTTGTGCTTTGGTATTTCAATCTTGCATGTTTTAATGATTATATGTTAGATTGTTGAGATATATTTGAATTAGGAACCCTAGTGGGTATCCCTAGAGTGAAGTTTGCTTAGTAGTACCACTCATGCATGCTTGGATGTTTATTATCTCGAATTTCCATACACTACTTTCATTGCATACCAAGTGTTTGATAAAATGCCGCATCCACCGATTGTGCTTTCATTAGCCGAAAAGACAATTGAGTTATCCTCGGATTGAACCCATATGCTTAACAACCACATCCCCACACACCACACAAGCTTCCTCGCCTATTTTCCTCCCCGACACTTCCACCCTAGGTTGTTGATTTGGTAGATGGTTTCACACACATTTTCACACACATTTCCCCCGTTAGCTTAGTTGGTTGTAACTATGCCTTTATCTCTCCTTTATTAATAGAACTTGTGATTGTAAAACGACTTGTCCCCGTGATCCGACCCGGTCTCACCGGTTATAAATTTATTACTTGACGTCCTCCTACACTTGGGAGTAGCGCTCAAGCATCACATACGTGAGACACGTTCAAGCAATTGGCGCAGTTGTCAGGGACAACGGTTTTTGCATTTACATTTTCAATTGATTTTGAAAATTTTGTCGAGATACTTCCCACTATTAGTGTGAGTCTTTTCTGATTCTTTATTTTTCACTTTTTGATTTGAGATTTCTTTATTTTTCACTTTTTGAGTCCTTTGCTATCTTTATTTTCATTTTCTTCTATAAAAATTCAAAAAAAGTTTTGGACTTTAACGGCATAAATTCTTTGTATGATGCACTTTCATTTTCTTTGCACAAGACCACTTCTTTGAAGCTCAAAATTGTCGGCTTTGATCAAAATGACGGTGACTCCTTCTATCAAGCTTGGATGAGGTTCATGGATTTATTAAGCGGCTGTCCACAGCATAGATTCACGATAGACCATCTTTTCCTGTTTTTCTAGGGTGGGGGGGTTGAAGGAGGAGATGCAGGACTACATGGCGATGTTGGACGATGGAGCTTTATTTGACATGTCAACTGAGGATGCTTGGGAGTACTTGGAGTCCATGGAGGATATGGCACGACCATTGGATGTGACTTCAAGGAGTGATCCATTAGCGCCAGATCACGATAGCATTGGAGCATCCCTTGACCAAGGAGAGCAAATCGTGGACGCACCCTTGTAACCCTTGGGCGAGGAACTTCAATTTCTTATTCAGACACAGGAGGCTCAATCCCGATATTTTCTGCTGAGCTTGGAGACTCGAAGCCAGTATATTCATGAGATCATTTCCAGTCTTGCATTGCTTGCCTCTTGCTTGGGAGAAGGAGATTTGTGTGAAGATGGAGAGGATGAGCGTGAAATTTTGGAAGGAGTGGAGGAGGAGACTAGTAGGGCCACAAGCTCATCGATCATTTTGGTGGAGTCCGAACCATGCTCTCCCCCAATCTTGTCCCAAAATCCATCATTCCTCTCCCCCATGGACATTCATCATATGGAGATGGACGCAATCACTTTAGAGATTTTTCGTCAACTTGATTTAAATTCTTTATCTTATGGTGACGACTATATTTGGATCACTTTTGTTGAAAGGCAACGGTGTCGACTTTGGATTGACACACCCTCTCTCTCGTAGGGCACGATTGGAAATTTTATGGAGGGAGCACTTGTTGGTGTGTTGCTAGGGTCCAAAGTGATTTGTGGAGGGAAGACGCTCGTGGAGGAGTGTAAAGATCTAATTGAGCAACTTTTCTCACCGTTATACATCCGAGATCCTCCTTTTGACACCGGTGATCTCCTTCTAGTAGTATAGAAATTTTAATTTAATGCACTTTCTATGCGTTTTAGGATAGTTTTATTTCAATAAACTTATACTTTTTCAACATTGAGGACAATGTTTGTCTTTAGTTGGGGGAGAGTAGTAGGTGGTTTTAGGATGTTTAGTTAATTGTTTTCGTTTTAAATTTTTTTTTGTGTTTTTTTGTTTGGAGACATCCATTTTGACATCACCAATCATTTTGCAAGAATATCATTTACCCTCCTTGCTCTCTTGCTAGTTATTTGCTTAGTCCCTTGTCGTTTCATCTTCGTGCATGTTTTCGGATTCAAATTCTATTTTCAAATCCTAAATTGTGATTGGCATGCATTTGATTATTTTTTCTTCATGAAATCAATTTTAATATGCCATTTATGATGTGAGTGCTTAACTCCATGAATTTTGTCTTCAAAATGGGTTAAATTTGTTTTGAACAAGATTTGCGATGCATGAGTAGGATTAAGCCAATTGAGTAGAGTAGTTTTCAATTCGATGGGTTATGATTATGTGCCTAGTGTGGTTGGTTGGTGTGTTGAACAAAAGAGAGAAAGAAGGAAAAAAGTAAGCAAAAGAAAAGAAAGCAAAAAGAAAAAGAAAACAAAAAAGAGAAAGAATAAGAATAAGTGCATCATTCTTCTAGTTTTGTCGAGTAGCCTGGTCCTCGTGCCTCAAGAAGCATTGGGGATTCACGTCGTAAGATAGGATTTAGGGGAGTGCACGAGAAAAAAAAATAAGTGAATCTTAGGTGATTCAGGTTATTAGGTCCGCAGGGTCCTTTTTGGCACAATGCCCTGAAATCGTCTGATTTGGGAGTCATTGACCGAAAACTCATTACATGGGTCATCATAAGTTTCATATAAAGAAAAAGAAGAATAAATTCACACATCCAACCTCCAAAATTAGGAAAGTTTTGTTTTGGCAAAACCCTGGGATTTGCGAAACTATGATACAACGTTGTGTTTTAATCCTCATTCGTGCAAAACATTGCTTGTTCTCTTTTATTTGAACCAAATTGAAGTTTTGTTCATGGGTTTGTTCTCATTCATGGATTGGTATATTGAATTTGAGATTTTGTTGAAAACTTTATTTTCGCCATGAATAATTTTGAGTTTGATATGTGCTTTAATTGAGAATCCGAATTTATCGCTTGTTTTGCTAGGGACTAGGAAAAGGCTAGTTAGGGGGGTGTGATTAGGGTTCAATATTGTATATTTTACCCCTCATTAGATGGTATTTTGTGCATAATTTTTGTTCATTTTGGATCCGATACGTGCAATTTGATGATATCACTTAATATTGGAGCTTACCGTTTTTATATGCTTAAAACATAATTTTTACAGCTTATTAGCATCTTCATCTTGGACTCCTATTATTTTTCAGTTGAATTTCGTGAATTCCCGATTCCAACGCATATTTTTCCAGAATTTTTGGAGGTCGGAGTAATTTACTGCATTTTTTGGAAGACAGGGTGACGGTGCTGAAACTTTCTAGGCTAGAAAGTCTGCTTTTTCCCTCTTGCACAGAATTCTGCTATCATTCCAGTATATATTCCGGCTTAGTGATATTTTTTTGTATTTGGACACTTTGTTACGGTTCCATCTCCACTTGGAACATGTCATTCTGAGGTCGGATGATTTTTCTAGAATTTTCGCAAGACAGGGTAACTGTGCTGAAAATTTCTGCAGATTTGCCCCTCTTGTGAAGAATTCTGTTATCATTACAGTGTATAATTTGGCCTAGTGATATTTTTTATAGTACACTTTGTTACGGTTCCATCGCCGCCTGTAACACGTCAATCCGAGGTCAGATGATTTTTCTAGAATTTTCGCAAGACAGGGTGACGCGCTGAAAATTTCTGCAGATTTGGGCATTTGTTGCGGGTTTGGGCGCGGATCCGACCCATTTAGGCTGTTTTCAGACCCGAAATTCTGAGTTTTTTCTTGGGCTTTCCTCCCCTCTATTCCCCTCATTCCATTCTTCCCTCTTCTTCATCTTAGAGTTAGAGCTTGGGGAGCACAAAGCAAGCTTGGAGGAGCACTTTGGAAGAGAAAGTTTATGTTTTTCTTAGAGAAATCTTGGTGAACTCTTTCCCTTTCTTTGTGTATTTTGATTTGGTGATTTGTAATGATATTGGATGATATTTTTAGAAGTAAAAATCTCTCTTTTCTTGTTATAATGAGCTAAATCTTCTTATTGTGTGGTTGGGTGGTGATATTGGGTTGTTGTGCTTTGGTATTTCAATCTTGCATGTTTTAATGATTGTGTTAGATTGTTGAGATATACTTTGAATTAGGAACCCTAGTGGGTATCCCTATAGTGGAGTTTGCTTAGTAGTACCACTCATGCATGCTTGGATGTTTATTATCTCGAATTTCCATACACTACTTTCATTGCACACCAAGTGTTTGATAAAATGCCACATCCACCCATTGTACTTTCATTAGCCGGAAAGACAATTGAGTTATCCTCGAATTGAACCCATATGCTTAACAACCACATCCCCACACACCACACAAGCTTCCTCGCCTATTTTCCTCCCCGATACTTCCACCCTAGGTTGTTGATTTGGTAGATGGTTTCACACACATTTTCACACACATTTCCCCCGTTAGCTTAGTTGGTTGTTACTTTGCCTTTATCTCTCCTTTATTAATTGAACTTGTGATTGTAAAACGACTTGTCCCCGTGATCCGATCCGGTCTCACCGGTTATAAATTTATTACTTGACGTCCTCCTACACTTGGGAGTAGCGCTCAAGCATCACATACTTGAGATGCGTTCAAGCACCATGCTCCCCCTAAATCATAGAAATGGTTAACTTTTGATTTCTAGGATCTAACACCAATATTGGAGCCATGTGCCTATAAAATGTATCAAAGCAATTTATATGGAAAAATCAAGCTTCAATGATACACAAAGATATTGCCAAAACAAATATAGCATTAAACATGTTGGCAATATACAAGAGGTTTGGTTTGAGACCAAAAAATAACCAATTGAAAATAAAGATCTCAAACAACCTCAAAATGAGAGTCAAACTATGTTTTAAAATTATGTTCAACATATAACATATTAACTCCCCTATTGACATATACATAGATCAAAAGTGCATACATGTCAATAAAATCCCCAAGATTCCCATTTTCATGAAAAATACATACATTTGAAAGTATTTTCAAAATCATGAAACACACACAACCAATGGGTATGCAAAAATATAACATTAAGCACAATACCCATGCAATATGCAAAAGTGTGTGGGGAACCTAAACATTAGGAAACCAAACCCAAGAGGAGTTTGATTTCCTAACATAATCACACGAGGTGATCACATCCCTAACTAGAGAGTTGATGTAACTATCCCTCTCTTGCACACTAACCTTAGTGGAAATCCATAATCTCAAGGATTTCATAGGCAAGGGTTTTGTCTTTGCAAGAGGGATGGATGTGGCATCCTTAGGTGTAGAAATGAATTTCTTAGCATGCAAAGAATGAGGATTTTGCTTATTAGCAAAAAAAAGAAGATTTTTCATTCTTCCTCATTACCTCGTGAACTACATACTTCTTGTTGTTGTTATTGTTGTACAAGAAAGCATGATGATTCTTCTTAGGTGCTTTAGCAATATTTCTTGTATTTGCACCATAAGAGGAATTAGAGGTGGGTTTGGGTACCACATTTTGAATATAACACAAACCTCCTCTATGATTTGTCGGATGTTGTTTTTCCAGCAAATCGTGGAGTGAATCCCTAGAATACACAAAGCTTATGAGCTTCCGGGATTCCTCTTCACATTTCAACGTAAGTTGTTGAATGTGAGAATCTAAGCTAAGGTTTTGAGCAACAAGATTTTCATTAGTTAAACTCAATTCCTTAACTTTAGAGAGAAGTGTGTCTCTCTCACAAGTGTCATAAACATGCATTTCATCATGAATATTTACACTAGACGATTCTAATTCATGCACCCTACTCATAGCATTATCAAGTTTAGCTTTCATTTTATCATATGAGTCGATGCACTTACTTGCCAAATTGGAGGCCACATTTAGGCAGTATTCGAGCTCCTCATAGGATGGCTTTTCCTCCTCAGCTTCTTCATCACTTTCCTCCTTGACTTCCTCATCGCTTTCCTCCTCGCTTGAGCTAGATGATGACTCTTCCCCATTAGCCATGAAGCAACTTTCTTCTTTGGAGTTGAGCCATGCCTCTATCTCTTCATCGCTTGAGTTAGAAGAAGTTGATGAAGAATCATCAAAATCAACGAAACAACTGTGATCATGCTCCTTGTCATCCTCTTCTTCATCATTTGATGTGTCCACATCGGAATCATCAAATGTGCCAATAAGTCCCTTCTTTTGATTCTTGACCTCGGACTTGGCTTTCCAAACTTTCTTCCCTTTACCCTTATATGTATCTTTGGTGGGTTTGGAAGGACATTCAGTAGCAAGATGACCTTTTCCTACACAATTGAAACAAATAAGCTTGTTAGACTGGGAGACAAACTTTGAAGATATACCTTGATTGCATTTGAGGAATGCTTTGAATTGCTAGGCAAGATCCTCAATTTCTTCTCCACTTGCATCTTCTTGCTCATCTTCTTCACTACGAGCTTCTCGATGGAATTTCCTCCTCCACTTGATTGGCTCCTCCTTGGCATGGAATGCAATCCCCTTTTGCTTCTCCGGCTTCTCGGGCTTCGTTGGTTGAATCTCCTTCTTCTGTTGAAGCTATACTTCATATGCCATGAGATTACCAATGCACTCCTCAACGGTGTATTTGGACGTGTCATATGACTCCAAAATTCCGTTGGCCTTTGACTCCCATCGAGGTGTGAGAGAGTCAAGGATTTTCTCTACACGATCTTCTTGGGAAATCATATTCTCGAGTCCCTCCAAAGAGTTCACGATATCAGTGAACCTTGTGTCACGACCCGCTTCCCATAAACGGAAGGCGAGGCGTGAAAAGTCCGCTCAGACTTGAAGCTGTGAGGCTACAGTCTGTAAAGCGTCTGGTATAACCAAGTATAGGTCCTTGCAAATGCGAAACAGAACAAAAATAATAAAAGAGAGATAATATTATTCCAATCTCACAATTGTCCACAAATAAAGTTCAACATCAAGAAAAGCCACCAGGCTTAAAAGAGTCTAAAAAGGCCCCAAGCATGGCCAACAGAACTAAACGAACATACAGAAAAGGAAAGGCGCTACGCACCGACAACCTAACAAGAACTAAGCTGAAAGCAACATTGAAATAAATCTCTACGACTGGTCACCGGTGTCCTTGTACTCCACGTCAACAGTGGACCCAGGCTCAACGTTAACAAACACCTCGTCCTCAGCAGCGGGCTCTGGCTCAGCAACTAACATGCGACACCTAAAAGAGACGAGGGCACATGTCAGCAAATCTACAAGAGACATGTGCAAGGAAACTAAAAAAGAAAGGAAACAACCTAGCAGTTCTAAAATATGCGATGACATGGCAGTTTAAGGTATGAATGCAACAAGTAATAAAGTGCAACAAGTATGACATGGCAAGGGTAGCAAAGATACTAAAACATTCACATGGATTTACAAGTCAAGTAAACACGTCGTGCACAGAGTTTACGCCTTACAGCTGAAGTGGTTGTAAGGGCACACTTCTACGCTTAGTGGTCGCTTAACCCTACCCCTCCACGTGTAATCGGGCATTGGCTTTTGACCAACACATGTAGCCCGCTTCTGGTTCACGAGCCAGAAAGTGTATTTGACTTAGGGTTGTGCCAGCAACGTAGGTGCCTAGCCTCAACAAGGAAGTACAATAGCGTGTGCTACGAATGCAACATTCAAGCATGGAATGACATGTAGGATGCATGGCATGGCAAGAGTACAATTAAAGTGCGTACAGATATGGAAATTAAACGTGACAGGCATGGCAGAGTACAAATAAAATGCATACAGATATGAAAATTAAACGTGACCTGCAAAATGTATGAATGACATGGTAGGGTGTCAGATCTAGCTTCGTTGTCAAGCTAGATCGTGAAATTGCGTCTAGGCGATTATCATTTCGTCGCCTAGTCTCTTTTACGCTAAAAACAAGGGATAGCCTAAAAACATGGCCTAAAACACAAGTTGGCAAGTTTCACTTGCCTGCAGTCAGCCGTTCTGTAAACACCGTCCAACCAGTCCAATCTACCAATGTGCTCGGATTCACCAACCTACAGTCCCAGTTTAAATTATCTTCCTTAGTGATTTACTAAGCAATTAAAATACCGATTTTAATCTTGATTAGCATGCATTGGTTGGGGGGTCCAAAGTGATCAGAAAATTACCCTTACACGTCGCAAGAGCTGCACTGGCGTCGAGTAGCGACGCCAGGGGTTGGAATAAAGAAAGCGCTCCAAATTCCAGATTCCAAAATATAATCCATGATCTCCAATCTAGATCAACGACGAGATTAGTGAGGAGCGTCCAAATCAGCGAGCAAAGGGGACGGTTGACGTTCTACGGCTCACGGGAAGCCGTAACAATGAACGGGGATGACGGAGTTGGCATACACGACGACTGCGACGTTGAGCGTCGTTGGGACTGATCGTGACGTAGAGGAACACCTCTAGGCGAGGTAGGGGACTTTCGGAAAGATCCAACAGTGAGAGGGGGCGACGAGAGGCGGAACGACGCGTCGAAAAGTCGTTAGAATGCGTAACAGCAAGTTCACTCGCTATTTCGAAGCAACGATGGCCTGCGGGGCTGCCGTCGACAGCGCAGCGGTCAGAGGGGATCGCAGGGATGTCAGAGGGGAGACTCACGGCGGCGGCCGACAGTGGCGGCGACAGTCGTTGCTACTGCACAACTCACGTACACAACGGCTTTTCGATGAACGGGGGTGAACTCCGGTGACCACGACGGGTAGGCGGCGGTGGGAAGCTGGAGAGAGGGTCTGGGCGAGGGTTAAGGTCATAGAGCGCAAGGTTGCAGCGCTGTTGAATAAAGCGTGAACAAAAAAATATAAGAGGGGGCAGCGGCTCGTGTTGTGCTGCGAGAAGAAAATAACCTAGGTTAAATTACAGGGTAGGGAAAGGCAGTAGCTCACGTGGGTAGGGCCAGGCTAGGGTAGTTAGGTTATTTTGTTTTAGAAGAATTTTTTTAATGTTATTATTCCTATTAGAGAAATAGAAGATCCCACTCCCTCTCTCTCTCATGCATGGGTGCGGTCAAGTGGGGCAATAAGTGGGCTAAGTCAACATTTGGGTGAAAATTATCATTAATTAATTATTAGGGGACTAATACTATATTAAACTTAGGGTTAAAAATAATTAAACTGGGAGTAAAAGTGGGTCAAACGAGGCTCTAAAATTGTAAGATAAATACTGGGGTGACCATACCGACGAGAGAAACAAAACAAAGAAGACGGATCATAATTTCGACTACGAGAAATGAAACTAAAAAATAAAAAGGCCTCACGACAAAAGTGAAAATCGCGACGTCTCATCAAACAACGTCAAATCGTGGGAGAACGACCCGTGAAATGACGTTCCAAACTAATTCCACAATTTAATATTCTTCGAGAGGGTCACAACGGCATATCACACTATAGGGTTTGGATACAAACAAGGTCTAAAATAAATACGTGCACGGACAAGACTACGTGCACGAAAAGCGTACTATAGAAACGGGGTCCAAAGGCGACAATAATCCCAAGTTGGGCACACGTCGGGGTTAGCTTGCTAAGGATGCAACCAAGGTACTACGGTCTTATCGACTCAACAACACGACTCACATACAAAGCAACAAAACCAATCAGGTAGCCGAAATTGCCATACTCACAGCCGTATTACGAATAGTGAATACCGACCGTTACATCCTACCCACCTTAGAACAAAGTCCGTCCTTGGACCTTCTAACATATCTAGTCGCTCTAGTAACTACCCCAATCATAACACATTATAATTCAAACCAGGTATAGTCATTACACGTGCTTATATATGCACTAGGTAGTCAAGCAGTAACACTACCAACATGTATATATTTACACCCATTCTAAACTTACACCTATCATAGTCAGTCAAATTCATACACGTACTTCAATTATTCATACAATCACGTACATCCCTATATAACTATTAAACATTTATTACATACCATGGTGCACATAGTCACAAATAATTAAATAGTTCACACCAGCAAATACCATCGTAATACTCCACATTTAGATAACTACCTATGAACAAAACAATATGGATACACTACTCCCTATATCTCCTAGTATACATCCAATGCCAACATATCAACACAAGTAACCACACCACTTAATATTAAACCATGTTATTATATCTAAGATACATTTACCACTACTATAATTTCACAATTATATAGTCATTCAAATGCATGCAAATATTTCACCATATATTCACATCACATACGGTCCTATAACTATATTCGCGACACGCCACACATACCATAGTCACCAATACCTATAACTAAGCACATACTTACCCGTGCATGGTGCACACCCACACACGCTAACATTTCATTCATATATACCTATCATACCACTATATACTCAGCACATCTACACACCTAGTTTAGCTAGCACACATACGCTCACACATGCAAGTCCTTAGTAAATAACTATACCACAAGACCAACACCTATAACTATATACTGGTATAGCGAACCACAATCATGTGCGTAACATAACCAGGCACAAATAATCCTATCACTATACATACATCATCCATCGCTATATTCATGGTACTACACGCAAACCACAGACATACGTAACAATATACTTAGAGTATACCCACTCAAGCTTGAGTGAGACTCAAAACACATATCAGAATACTCTATATACGTAACACGGTATCTATACCTATACCAATACCACTCCAATGTATACACATCTACCAACACATCCATATACATACCATAAGGTCAATCACACTTTATATTTAGTTAGGTAACACTCACATAGTTCAATCACTTTATATACCATAATAATATTACAGACATCAACACACGTATAATTATAATACCCTCCCTAATACATGCATTCATCGTATAGTCACACACATGTAACATATATATTCACACCATATCCATCTACCTATAATTAGTATACCAATACATCTACTTATCCATACATAATTAAGATATGCAATAATCGTGTATACCTCATGGTATACACGCACACAACATCCCGTAAAAGCAAGCAATACCAATCAAAATTATAATCATACTACCATACGTATATCACATATATACTCATGCAGCAAATACATATCTACTTACGTCTAAGCACAATACATATTTACGTACGAGCACATACTCATACGTACTAACATATAGGTCATATAAAAGGCCTACTCACTTAACTATAAGTACACATATTATCATTACACCTAACATTCACTTGACTTACTTATATATATATATATACACACACATATATATATACATATCAAGCATTCACAAGTATCTTCAAACTACATACACTACTAGTCTATACTCCAATACAATTTCCAATATATATACATACATTCCTAAAGTGTTATAGCTACCCACACATATATAACTAATATCATCCATACAACTTCATATACATCATGAATAACACTGAGTATGTATATATCACACAATAGGCAAACATTAATATACTACAGGGGAGTACACTCATACGTGAGTGATACGCCGGTGTTCACACACACAGGTCCACACACTCTACTTATACATGCACCACAACGACACCGCAATAAAGTTAATGGGCTCGCTACTATGCTAAGGTTGGCACAGGCAATGACGAGCACTACAATTGAAAGGAACCGAAACCTAAAGTGTAACGAACAAGGTCGAAAAGAGCGGCTTCAGATTAAGGTGAGAATAAGGGAATAGCTTGGTTAGGTGAATCAAGGGTATAATTGTGAATGTTTAGGTGGGAAAAGAAAGATGTAATGATACTCTTATAGGATACAGAAATATAGTGTGTAAAAGATATAAGTTAAAATATGAAGAGTACAAAACCGGGCATACCTCAAAAGTTGGAGTCCTCTTATGCATAGAAAAATATTGGTGGTCGATAAAATGAGTTGTTCGAAATAAGTTTGAGTCGTATATACATAATAAGAAAAATGGTTTATTAGCTTATTGAAAATCATTATAAGGAAGAATAAAACATTCACACGAACATTAAGGACGTAGGTTAGAAAATATTATACGGCAGTAATTTAATATAATTTCGGCAAAATTTCGAAATTCAAAGCATTAAATTAGATTAACTGAAATATAGAAAATTTAAGCTCATGTTAAATGCTTTCAGAGTCTTTAAAATGGGGAGAAATTTAAAATAAATAATATTGAAACTACTTTTAGAGGACCCAGGATTTGCCAAAAGAAACGATTTTATACAAAGATTTTAAAGTACGAGTACGACGTACCTAGAACTGATATATAAAAATAATTGAAGTTCTAATTAGCTTGAAAAATATTTTAAAATATGTATGTTAAGCGGTTAAAATGAATCTCATAGTTTAGAAAAGATGGTATATCGAATTTTCAAAATAGTAATAGAGTTTTTAAACCGAAATGCGAAAGTATATGTCAGAAAATAGTTACGAGATAGTAATTAAACCTACAACCAATAGACTTCAAAATCTACGAAGGAAATTTTTTTTACTCAATCGTAAAGTGAGGAATTAAATATATAAGAAGAGGGTTTAAAAACAAAATTTATACTGAGCAAAACTTTTAATCAAGGGAAACCGAAAACAACTTTGAAAGAATCAAGCTTTGCAACGGAGGACATTCGAAAGATCAACGATTATCGTAACGTGGTGATCATGTGAATCGAGAGCAAGGAATGTGGTTGTATGATGAATGCGCCTAAATTATGATTCAAGAAAACTACGATGGGAATCTACGGTCAGTAACACAGAAGTGTAGTGATCAGGAAAATGATAGAATCGGGGGGTTCTAATTATCGGGTTGACTAAAGGTCAAGAGAAACTTAACATTAAGGCTTTCTAATGAGCTAGAATATATTAGAGACCTAAGGGAAAGGTCGTAAGAGAATCAAGATCATGTTCTATTGGGCCCGAAATCGATGAACCCAAGCGAACGACTAAAGAAATTCTAGAAGTCAATCATGGTCAGAGCTAGGCAGGAACCACTAAAGTAACTCCTAAGACGATTATATCAATTTCTAACATGGAGTCTAGCTAACAATCAGGGACCTCTAACTAGCCGCACAGACGTCTAACTATGTCTTACTATAGTCCTGATCTAAGGATTTCCCTAATAAGCTAAGATAGATGCTCGGGCAACACATCTTCCAGCCGCTTAAGACGTAGGAAACGATAAAATTAGACTCAAGGCTTATAAATTGGATGTTTTAATTTATTTAATGGACATTCTATTTATATTATCGTTGTCCTGATAATTCGCAGTTGCAAGAGGACCTGCATGGGCCACTAATAAAACCTGTCACGACCCGCTTCCCATAAACGGAAGGCGAGGCGTAAAAAGTCCGCTCAGACTTGAAGCTGTGAGGCTACAGTCTGCAAAGCGTCTGGTATAACCAAGTATAGGTCCTTGCAAATGCGAAACAGAACAAAAATAATAAAAGAGAGATAATATTATTCCAATCTCAGAATTGTCTACAAATAAAGTTCAACATCACAGAAAAGCCACCAGGCTTAAAAGAGTGTAAAAAAAGGCCCCAAGCATGGCCAACAGAACTACACGAACGTACAGAAAAGGAAAGGCGCTACGAACCGACAACCTAACAAGAACTAAGCTGAAAGCAACACTGAAATAAATCTCTACGACTGGTCACCGGTGTCCTTGTACTCCATGTCAACAGTGGACCCAGGCTCAACGTCAACAAACACCTCGTCCTCGGCAGCAGGCTCTGGCTCAGCAACTAACATGCGACACCCAAAAGAGATGAGGGCGCATGTCAGCAAGTCTACAAGAGACTTATGCAAGGAAACTAAAAAAGAAAGGAAACAACCTAGCAGTTCTAAAATATGCGATGACATGGCAGTTTAAGGTATGAATGCAACAAGTAATAAAGTGCAACAAATATGACATGGCAAGGGTAGCAAAGCTAGTAAAACATTCACATGGATTTACACGTCAAGTAAACACGTCATGCACAGAGTTTGCACCTTATAGCTGAAGTGGCTGTACGGGCACACTTCTACGCTGAGTGGTCGCTTAACCCTACCCCCTCCTCGTGTAATCGGGCATTGGCTTTTGACCAACACATGTAGCCCGCTTCTGGTTTATGAGCCATGAAGTGTATTTGGCTTAGGGTTGTGCCTGCAACGCAGGTGCCTAGCCTCAACAAGGAAGTACAGTAGCGTGTGCTACGAATGCAACATTCAAGCATGGAATGACATGTAGGTTGCATGGCATGACAAGAGTTCAATTAAAGTGCATACAGATATGGAAATTAAATGTGACATGCATGGCAGAGTACAAATAAAATGCATACAGATATGAAAATTTAACGTGACAGGCAAAATGTATGAATGACATGGCAGTGTGTCAAATCTAGCTTCGTTGTCAAGCTAGATCTTGAAATTGCATCTAGATGAGTATCATTTCATCGCCTAGTCTCTTTTATGCTAAAAACAAGGGATAGCCTAAAAACATGGCCTAAAACATAAGTTGGCAAGTTTCACTTGCCTTCAATCAGCTGTTCTGCAAACACCGTCCAACTAGTCCAATCTACCTATGTGCTCGGATTCACCAACCCACTGTCCCAGTTTAAATTACCTTCATTAGTGATTTACTAAGCAATTAAAATACCGATTTTAATCTTGATTAGCATGCATTGGTTGGGGGTCCTAAGTGATCAAAAAATTACCCTTACACGCCGCGAGAGCTACACTGGCGTTGGGTAGCAACGCCAGGGGTTGGAATAAAGAAAGCGCTCCAAATTCCAGATTCCAAAATATAATCCACGATCACCAATCCTAGATCAACGACGAGATCCACAAGGAGCATCCAAATCAGCGAGCAAAGGGGACGGTTGATGTTCTACGGCTCACGGGAAGCCGTAACAATGAACAGGGACGACAGAGTTGGCGTACACGACGACTACGATGTTGAGCGTCATAGGGACTGATCGTGACATCGAGGAACACCTCTAGGCGAGGTAGGGGACTGTCAGAAAGATCCAACAGCGAGAGGGGGCGACGATAGACGGAACGACGCGTCGAAACATCGTTAGAACACGTAACAGCGAGTTCACTCGCTGTTTCAAAGCAACGATGGCCTGCGGGGCTGCCGTCGACAGTGCAGAGGTCGGAGGGGATCACAGGGACGCCGGAGGGGAGACTCACAACGGCGGCGACGACCGACAGCGACGACGGCGGTCGCTGCTGCTGCTGCAAGCTGCTGCTGGCAACTAACGCACACAGCGGCTTTCCGGCAAACGAGAGTGAACTCCGGTGACCACGGTGGGTAAGCGGAGGCGGGAAGCCGGAGAGAGGGTCTGGGCGAGGGTTAAGGTCGGAGAGCACGAGGTTGCGACGCTGGGGAATAAAGCGTGAACAAAAAAATATAAGAGGGGGCGACGGCTCGTGTTGTGTTGCGAGAAGAAAATAACCTAGGTTAAATTATAGGGTAGGGAAAGGCAGCAGCTCACGTGCGTAGGGCCAGGCTAGGGTAGTTAGGTTATTTTGTTTTAGAAGAATTTTTTAATGTTATTATTCCTATTAGAGAAATAGAAGATCCCACTCCCTCTCTCTCTCATGCATGGGTGCGATCAAGTGGGGGAAGAAGTGGGCTAAGTCAACATTTGGGTGAAAATTATCATTAATTAATTATTAGGGGACTAATACTATGTGAAGCTTAGGGTTAAAAATAATTAAACTGGGGAAGAAGTGAAAGTGGGCCAAACGAGGCTCTAAAATTGTAAGATAAATACTGGGGTGACTGTACCGACGAGAGAAACAAAACAAAGAAGACGGATCACAATTTCGATGACGAGAAACGAAACTAAAAAATAAAAAGGCCTCACGACAAAAGTGAAAATCACGACGTCTCATCAAACAACGTCAAATCGTGGGAGAACGATCCGTGAAATGACGTTCCAAACTAATTCCACAATTTAATATTCTTCGAGAGGGTCACAGCGGCATATCACACTATAGGGTTCATATATGAACAAGGTCTAAAATAAATACGTGCACGAACAAGACTACGTGCACTAAAAGCGTACTAAGGATATGGGGTCCAAAGCCAACAGTAATCCCAAGTTGGGCACACGTCAGGGTTGGCTTGCTAAGGATGCAACCAAGGTGCTACGGCCCTATCGACTCAACACCACGACTCACATACAAAGCAACAAAACCAATCAGGTACCCAAAGTTGCTATACGCACAGCCGTATTATGAATAGTGAATACCGACCGTTACACCTTGTGAACATCTCTGAAATGCTTTCGCCTTCCTTCATCTTAAACATTTCATATTTAGATCTAAACACAGTTTGTTTAGATTTCTTTACCTTCGTTGTCCCTTCATGACAAATCTCCAAAGTATGCCAAATTTCGTCCGTTTTGCACATGGAGATGCGGTTGAACTCATTTTCTGAGAGGGCGCAATGGAATGCATTCATAGCCCTCACATTGTACTTGATCGAGTCCTGCTCCGCCTTTGTCCTTGAAGCCGCTGGAGTAGTGGGCTTCTCAAATGGCACCTCAGTAATGTCCCATAGGTCTTGACCCTCCAAGTAGATCATCATCCGCATCTTCCAACTAGGGTAGTTGGTTTCGTTGAAGAGCGGGGGTCAGACGGTTGAGTGACCTTCTTCATGAGACGCGGATATTGCGTTGAATGCCATCGTTGCAGTATGCTTTAACCTCGCTGTGATACCAATTATAAGGATCGCCTTACCCTTGCAATACTAACAACACACACTAGGGGGGGGTAAATAGTGTAATGGCAATAAAATTGTCCAATTAAAATTAAACTTGCAAATGCGGAATTATAAATGCAAGAAGAAATAATTGACACAATTAATCCAAACACAAACACAAGGAATTACCCTGGTTTCCCAAACTTGGGTACATCCATCCACACCAATATCCACTATAATCCCACACAGAGAAGTGAATACAAATCTCACAAGGAGATACCCCACAAAGAGGATTTATGCCCTACACAAGGACCCAAGACTCCACACAGAGAATCACTAACTCCCACTCAGAGAATTAGGGTTAGCCCTCCACTAGGACACTAAACTCCCACAAAGAGAGTTACTTCTACAAAGAGAGTTATTCCCACAAAGGGAAAAACCTAATCCCACACAGAGATAACCTCCCACAAATAGAGAAAGACTAATTCCCATAAAGAGAATTAGAGACAACAAATTCACCAAGTAAAGTAAATACTATTACCTATGCCTTGAGATACTTACTCATGAATGGATGCAAGGCATGGAAGAGGATCTCCAAGTGTTGAGATATGCATGAGAGCACTTGGATGAATTCACTTGAGCCAGACTTCAATGCATGAAGAAGAATGAGAGCTCTTGAGAGGGAATTTACGGAGTTTGGGAGTGGCTTATAGATCGCTTGAGATATTCAATAGCATCAAGAAGTATAAGAGATGGCAGCCCACTCATATATATAGGAGCCCTATATCAAACCCCAAAACCCAAGAAAATAGCCAAAGAATCAATTCTGCAACGGGTAGAAACTGGGCGAAAATGACAGGAACAGTCGACTGATGATCAAAAGACAGTTGACTGATCAACGGCTAAAAAATATCCAACAGCTATAATCTGAGCCAGAACAGTCAACTGATGAAGACAGTACAGTCGACTGAGAACAGGACAGGCGCCTGTAAAACCTTCAGCAGGCGACTGCTGCAGGGGATGGAATAAAACAGAGAGCTGCACTCTTTCTCCAGTTAATCGCACAGGCGACTGATGTCAATAATACAGTCGACTGTCTATTAGTCTGGTGACTGTCAAACCTTAATCAGTCGTCTGCTGAATAAGATGGAGAAAAGACAGAGAGATGCAGAGATTGCACTTACGCTATTCAGTCGACTGATGACCAATCTACAGGCGACTATAAATATACATGCGACTATAAACTGAACAGTAGTCGACTGTGCGTAAAGCTCAAGTTTGAGTCAATTGAAATGTTGACTTTAGCTGTGCATATCAGGCGGCTGTAGAAGGATCTACAGGCGACTGGAAATCACCTAGTAGACTGTGTTTCCTTCATCAGGCGACTGATGGAAAGCCAGAGACTCCAAATGAGTCTTTGGACAGAGCGAACCTATTGGGTTGGATTCTATGATAATCCTAAGGCTCACTAAGATGGTTAAATGCATATGCATGAATGAGTAAACCATCTAACAAGGTATTACATTAATCCTAGACTTAAAAGAGAGAGAAAGCAATAAAGTAAATTACATGGATTACAATGCTTTCCTTAGAGTCTAAGTCTTCAATCTTGATGCCTTGATTGCTCTCCATCATCTCCAAGCTTTGGCACTCCTTGAGTCCAAGCTTTGGTACTTCTTCACAAGATGTCCATCCTTACACCTAGTGATTAGTCTCCAAGAAAGATATTCTTGAAATAAACTGAGAGACTAAAACATGAGAGTCATTAGCAACAACATAATGTTGTGATCATCATCAAAATAAGATGGGTATGAAACACCAATACTCAACAAGAACATGAATCAGCTCTCCAACACCAAGAAGCCCCTCTTCTTCTACGTCAATCTTGCCAAGGTTTGTGGGAGTATTCTAATCCATCTAATTTACTCTCTTTGTTTTGCCTCTGGATTGTCTGTGTTTCTTTTTAAAAAAATTAAGTTTGATTGTTTGGAACACATTTTTTGTAGCCGTACATGCAACAACATAACGAGTTCGAGCTTTCCGCACTTGGAATGGGTATCTATCTCAATCTGTCTCGACTCGATGTTGTCTATTTTTGTATTTAATTCGAGACTTTGTTGTGATTTTTGGGGTATTATCTGAAACCTGCAAACTATGTGATGGTTCTTTATATAAGTGTGCATTTTGGGTGCGTTTCGATCCCCTCCCCTCATTTGGCCCCTGCAAACAATTTTCTGGTTTCCCATGGATTTGTACGTCCAACATGAATAAGAAAAAACACCATGTTTCCTGATTGTTTGGTTATATGAGGCACGGAATCGATGTTGCAGCTGTCATGTGAATGGAAGTGAATGGATGTCTGAAATGTTAAATTTCTGCTAGAATTGAAACTTTCAACATCATAATTTTATCTAATCTCCTACTTGGGCTATGTAATCCCCTACTTGGGCGCATAACTAATTTTTCGAGCTTTGTCATTAATCTCCTACTGCCATTGATTGATTCTTGAGATCTATCTCTGTTCTCTTTTGTTATATGTTTCTCTTTTGTTGGTGATGATCAAGGGAATATTAATTTTGGGTAAGTGGGAAAACACGGGAATTAAGGGGCTGAATTTGGACTTTTATTGATAGAATTTTATTTGACCCCTTAGCAATGCATCTATTCTTATGAAACTTTATTTGACCCCTTATTGTTTATATGTTGTTTATCGTTATATATATTTCTTTTAAATTTGATTTATGTATGCTATTACTGACTTAAAGAATGCCTACCTCCAGGAGTTTGCATGAATCATCAAGCTTTCAGTTGCACTAAACATTCAGTTTATTTGTATGTAGAATGGTTTCTAATGGTACAAAATCTGCTGAAATGTGCAATGGTAAGTTCCATATTTAGTAGTGTTCTTATCAATGCATCTATTCTTATGAAACTTTATTTGCCCCCTAAGTTTTTTATATGATGTTTATTATTGTATATATATTCTTATGAATCTGTTCAGCTAAGCAACCGTGCCATAGGGATTCTCTCTTAGTATTCATGCTTTCTTATGATTTTACTTGCATACATCCTCAACCATGTTGTATCCAATTTCCCCTCCCTTTTGGATGCTTGCTTCATTAATTTTTGGTTCAAAGTAAATTATTGGACAAATTTGTATCATCGTTTTCTTTTTCTCTTTTGATTCAAAGTAATTCTCATCTAGCAATGGAAAACAAATGCTTTGAACTATTTGTTAGATACCTTTCAAAAAAAACTTTGTTAGATTAAAAAGAGAAAGACTAGCTGAGCTTTAAATTACACGAGCTTTACATGAGCTTTTAATTAGCGTATTGGTTCATCTATCTTGCTATTCTTCATTTTCCCCCTAACGTTAATTATCTCTAACCATTGTCAGGTGAAGAAGCAGAAGCAGGGGTTTGGACTTGAATATACCGTGTCATGAGGGAGCAGAAAAATGTTCTTGAGTTACTGCTGATGACAAAGCCATAACATGCGATGGGAGGGACTGCTCGGAGGTTGAGCAGGGGAGCATAGAGAAGCGGTTCGGGTCGAGTTTTGTTCTTCTTTTTGGTTGAAATTATGAAGTGGATTACTAAACAAAAATTGAATGGTGTTAAAAGTTAATTTTTTCTTTAAAGTATCTAAAATTGTAATGTGTTGGATCTATGTTGAGTTGAGGTTAAGATTGATTTTGTTTTGTAATGATTCATTTTGCGTACCTGTGAGCTGTATATTTCATATATTTTTCCTGAAATTTGTAATATGAACAACAAATGACGCTTTATTTACTGGTATGCCTTTTTAAGAAAGTAAATCTACTTAAGAAAACAAGAAATTGCCCCAGCTCTTTCTTGCAAAGGGCCTAAAACACACCATCCTTAGTTTGATGTTAGCTCCTGCTTTCTGATCCCGAAATGGAAATGTTAAGCGGATTCTTTGTAGAAGTATGGTGTTTGAGCCATTTTCTTTGTTTTATATTGTTCTTCACGACAGACTGGCAATCGATGTTTACAAGTCATGGCAACACTAGGAACCAGAACTATATGAATTACAATCCAGATATTATCCAACCTGTGCATCTTTTAGATGTGTTAGAGGAGAGTAAGAATTTGAGCTGGTATTTTCTGATGACAATCGATGTTGCCTTTTCATGCTGCGCATAACACGTTGCAACTTTGCTTTCTTTTTTATTTTGCTAGATGTAGTTCCTTTGTGATGGACCTATAGGTAGTAAAGAACAGACATTTTTAAAGCCAAATAGTAATGCCAAGACAGTTGTTATGTTACAGTTTGTCGCTAGAGCAAATATTATATAGCCATGAATCAATAGAAAGATAGTGGCTCACTATGGAACGTTAATAACCATCAATTGTATACAATATCAAAATAAACTTTAAGGCAAAATGAATCCACATGATGCTGAAAGTGTCTGCAAAATTATGCAATGTGCATCACCACATGAAGGCTTAATTCTTCATTAGAGGTGGGGGAGCTCATTTACATGTTTACAATAAGAAATCAGTACTCATTTGATTTATTGCAACGTGTATGCTCCTTCATTTCTCATCATCTACCAAGGGTACCTTACATGAACCATCAATGCCTGCCAACTGCGGAACACATCCCTCTTTCCTCCTACCTTCTATTTCTCCTCACTAATTTTTCCACGTAAATTTTGAGGGGAGAACAAAGATTTTGAGGGGATATCGAAGCCGAATGCGCTCGCAAAAATTTTTGTTCGTTTATATTTTAGAAGGGGAAATAAAATTTTTGTTCGTTTAAATTTTGGAGGGGGAATAATTTTTGGGGAGAACAAAGATTTTGAGGGGATATATTAAATGAACAGTCCCCGAGGGCACGGGTTTGCGTCAAAGGTGCTCCGCAAAAGCTAAGTTTTTGTCCGTTATAATTTTGGAGTGTAAATAATTTTTTGGGAGAACAAACATTTTGAGGGTATATCTAAAATGAACCATGCCCGAGGGCACGGGCCCGCACCGAAGGAGCCCGCATGCTAAATTTTTTACGCTAATTTGTTGTTCCATGCTGAAGGCGCCAATGCAGATGGCGCCCACACCGAATTTGTTGTTCCGTGTCGAAGGCACCCGCGCTGAATTCTTTGTTCCGTGCCGAATGCGCACGTGCCGCTAAATATTTTTACGCTAATTCATTGTTCCGCAATTTGGCTGTAGAAATTATTTTTTAGGGAACAAAGATTGCGCGAGGGAAAATCTTACATGAACCGTGCCCTAGGCCATGGGTTATAGACTAGTATATATATATGGTAAAATGCGCCTGCGCTCAAGCTCAGATGGATTCCTGCGCTCGACCCCTCCCTACCGTCTGATTCGATCAGTGATCAGGGTAATATCTGACCTTTTGGTGCAATTACCAAAACGCCCTTTAAGCTCTTTTCAACGCGCCACTGTACTAAATTACCTTTAAGCCCTTTTGTACTAAAATACAATCGCCACCAATTCTTTTGCTCACTCCCGCGCAAAGCGTAGAAGCTGGAGTAGATCCCCAGTTTTGTACAAGGCCTTCGATTTCAACAGCCCATGCCTAAGATCGCCCCCAAATCCAGGCCATCACATGCTCGTTGATTCCCCTCCTACTCTCCTCCATCGAGGTGAGGATCGTCATCCCTAATTTGTTGGACATCTCATATTGCTCAACGCGCACAAGGGGATAAATTTTTGAAGGGTTTTGCGCGGTGAGTAATTTCCAACCTTTGGACGATTAGCGCTGGAAATTCCTCTCCATGCACAATGGGCTAAATTTTTATATCGTTTTGCGCGGTGAGTAATTTCCAAACTAGCGAAGTGTTGCGATGGAATTTACTCTCCGCACAAGCCCCTTCAAACATATCACCCATTGTGCGCGTTGAGCAATATGAGATGTCCATCAAAACTTACAGAAGCCGCTCATATAGCACAATAACATAGAGCGAATGACGTACATAATATTGCCACCGCGCAAAACGGGTGATATGTTTGATTTTTTGATGTATTTGATCCAGTCATCAAATATGACGGTAACAATTAGATCAGATTGTTAAAGAATAGATATAATACGCAAGGTTTTAACATGATTAGTAATAGTAGTGTGGTTTGAAATAATAAGCTGATGATAATCTACTGCTACTTGGATAGACATGTATAGTAGTCATGCTGCGTCAATATTACTGATATTTTTACTTGTTTCTGTTGTAGAAAATGAAAATCGAAGAGAGTGAACCCTTTGTGCATGATCAGGAGATGCCAAATGGGATTGAAGCTGAACATGACAGTGCAAACAGCGTATATCAAGAGGATAGGCATATTGATAATGAAAAAGGTAGCCCACATATTGGAATGGCATTTCAAACAGAAGAAGATGCATATCAATGTTATAATACATATGCATCATTAAAAGGTTTTACAACCCGAAAGGGATATATGGGAAAGGGAAAAGATGGCAATACCACGAGGAGGAAGTATACGTGCAACAAAGAAGGGTATAAAAGCTTAAAAGATAAGAGGGAGATAGGGAGGGACGTTAATCAAAGGAAAAATGAGAGAGAAGGCTGTATGGCTCGAATGACAGTTCATAAAATCACCGATGGAGTATGGTGCATAAACTCCTTTAATGATGATCATAATCATGAGATGATAAAAATCCCAGCGAAGATCCAGATGTTACGGTCACATAAAAGATCGCATATGGACGGAACATGTAGGAATTTAGTCGATCAGATGCGTGGCTGTGGAGTAGGACCTGTAAAGATTGCAATGATTCTAAATGCCACGAGTAGTAGTAATGTCAATATTACTATGCAACAATGCATTGATCATGGGAGAGTAGCAAGAAAGAACAACATTGGGAAGGAATGCATTAGAGTAATAGAACAATTTATTAAAAGTCAAGCTACAGACTCTCAGTTCTATTATGCTAATGAGCATGATGAAGAGAATGTATGTAGGAGTATATTTTGGGCTGATGGAAGGGCGAGGACATCATACAGCCAGTTTGGAGATGTTGTTGTATTTGATGTCACTTATAAGACAAAATATTCATGTTGCCTTTTGCACCTTTTACAAGTGTCAATCATCATAAACAGTCTATTTTATTTGGATGTGCTCTTCTTGCTGATGAGAAGGAAGAATCCTTTGTGTGGTTATTTGGACAGTGGTTAACATGTATGTGGGATAAAGCACCAGGAGCTATCATCACCGATCAAGACCCGACAATATGCAATGCAATCAAAAGAGTTTTTCCAAATACAAAGCACAAGTATTGCATATGTCATATCAGTCTGCACAAAGATGAGCATCTATGTTCATTGCGGTCTTCTTATAACCCTGAATTTGATGAAGACTATGCAAACTAGTGTAAGAACAGTCAAAATGTTGAAGAAGCTGAGAATTGTTGGGGCATCTTAATGGAGAAGTACCAAACGGAATTTCAGAAGCCATTGACAGAAAAACAAAAAAAATTGAAATGAAAGCCTGGAAGTGGTTGCATAAGATGCATGAGAAAGCACATCATTGGATTAAGGCGTACCTACTGGATACTTTCTTTGCGGGTATGAAAATGTTTATACGATAGAGATTTTTGTAAAAATATATGAACAAAATAAACTCAGCACATGGTATTCATTTCTTGTTTTGTGTGTAGACATGGTGTCCAGCCAAAGGAGTGAAATCATGAACGCGTATTTTGATGGATACGTAAACTGTATGACTCCATTATACGAGTTCATTGATCAATATGAAAAAGACGCAAAATTTCAGCGAGACAAATATGAGAGAGAAGATACTTTTTGTATGAGGAACAAACCAGAATTTAGCGACATGCATGAGTTAGAGGTTCATGCAGCCAAGGTATATACTAGAAACATATTTTCTATTTTTCAAATCGTTTAAAAAATACTTTATACTATCGACATGAAAGGGTGAACACGGATGGGGATACGACCACGTATAGAGTAACTATGCGGATTGATGGAAAGAGCTACGTGCATAATGTTCAATGCAATATATCTAAGGGAACGTTCAGGTGTACGTGTGCAAGGGCTGTGACTGAAGGTGTGCTATGCACGCAAATTTTATATATCATGAAGCAAAAGTATGATATGCAAGCCATCCCTGATAGATATATTTTACCAAGGTGGACTCTAAATGCAAGACATAGCATCATGAGTCTTGGGGCCTCTTCGATTAGCACAGTACACGGAGTGCGTCCAACTCAAATTACTCCACTTCAAGCCTGAAGACTTCGTTCATCATTCGATAAAGTCGTGGAGGCGGTTACAAGAGATCCCCTTCTGTTTGATGACGTCTTTGGGTGGGCAAACAGTTTTTGGACCAACATAATACGACTAATAAAGCGCAAACTGCTTCTGAAGAGCCAAGATCACAGGTGAGGTCCAGTGCACCTATCAAACAAGAAATGGGAGTAAATGATTTCATTATGCATGATCCTGCAAAAGCAAGAACTAAAGGCCAACCACGAGTGGCATCAAGGATTCCGTCTGGAATATAAGTCTCACAAGAACAAAGTCAAACAAGAACAAGGACTTGCAGTGTTTGTGCAGAAAAGGGTCATGACATGAGAACTTGTCGTATGAGCACAGCTGGTAGAAAGAAGGTATAATTGCTCAAAAGGTTACTATTTTATATACTAGTATAAATTATTTTAACATCATTGCTCCATATTCTCTATAGGAAAAATCTTCGCCCAATGACTTAACAAGGCTGTGATATGAAGGCCAATATTTTTATATCCTATAGGTAACAATTTTGTATTAGCTTGGAGGAAATATACTACATGCATTTGTCACGGACATATCAGTGTAAATGGGTTGTAAGTAAACTGGTTCTCTTGAAAAATGGTCATCTGAAAACAGTAGCCTCCTATATTTTAGTCCAAAATGCAGCCATCGTGGAGTTGGGGGCTCCAAATTGAACCTTAAAGCACAAAGTCTTGATTATAAGCCTATGAGGATGATGCCTATCATTCGAGACCTATATCCGATGCTGCAGATCTCATATCTTATAATTTCTCTGTTGCTGCAGTACTTGACAATTGTCAAGAAAATTAATGGGATTAAGGAGTAAGAAGAAGAAGCAGTAGAGCTGAAGAGAATGAAGAGAATGAGGCATGTAGCTCTCCACGATGAGTAATGGTGGTAATTGTATACAGTTAGCTCCGCGCGCACAACGTTTACAACTTTTACCCGTTGTGTGCGCTGAGCAAAACTTGGTAATGTTACAGGTTTCCTAATACGCGCACACAACGTTCAATAATGTTGCGGATGTGCGCGCTGAATAATTTGGGTAATTGTAAACATTTATGCTCCACGCGCACAACGGTTACTAGCTTTGACGGTTATGCTCGTTGAGTAAATGTTGGTAATCGTAGACAGTTGTGCTCAGCTCGCACAACGTTCAATGCTGTTGCCGTTGGTGCGATCTGAGTAATTGTGGGTACTTCAAGTTAGCATCACGCAATTTTGTAATGTGATGTAATTGCCCCCAAATTTAATGACATTGTATTAAGATCTGTATTCCAACATGCTACAACATGTATGCATTCAAATGTACATAACACAACAAAGTAGAAACTACATCTAAACATTTTGCAACGTAACAGTTCTTGCCCGACTAAGCAATTCAAGCACTGGACTATACTAGGGATACATGGATTCCCACCATGAAAAAAATTTAAACTTTGTTGCCATTTATGAGCGGCTCCATCAGCTGCATCAGCGTCACTTGCTTCTTTGTATCTTGGCCATCTGTTCCCTGTCTGCATTGAAGAAAAATCAGTGATGAACACATAACAAAGCATAATTAAGTAAAAATATTGTACGTGTGACTTAGAATAAGATAGAACATTTATTATCATCAAGCAGTGATGTCTGCAACTGAGTATCAAAGAACATATACAAGCAGTGAAGTCTGCAATGAAGCGGGTGTGCATGGAAGGTGATAGCTTCAATGACGACGAACAGAACATATGAAGGAGCAAAGAACATCTTCGAATCAATATATATGTGATGTATTCAATTTCTGCATCACGTCACTAGCCGCTAGTATATTGTCCATCTTTGAGTGTTGAGGACGCAGCAGTGATGAAGGAAAAAATAGAATGTTGTAGAGAAAATATCATATAATTAGAATCAGATAGAATAATATATAATAATATCATCAAGAAGTGTAGTGGTTGACGATGGCTTGTGGGAAGGGAAGCAATTTATAGACGAATTTGGATGCCATTGGATGAGGATGAGAATAAAGTAGAGTTACTGGGAGGCAACACAAGAGACCCCCTGAGTCTACAGCAAATTGCTTGTGATTATACAAAAGAATGCCCGTGAATCTACATCAGATTGATAGCAGCCAGTATTGTTCCCAATAATGTATGACCGTGGTGGTGCGCGTTGAGCAAAATTGATAGCCTCAAACAAAATAGCTCAACGTGGACAACCGACAAGAATATGGCCGTTGTGCGTGGAGATCAAATTATTTATGGTTTATCAAAACTGCTCAAAGCGCAAAACGGGCATATAGTTTGGCCGTTGTGTGCATTGAGCAATATGTATTTTGGATAACACAATTGTTCAATCGACGTACGTAAGAGTAATATTTCTCCATCAATTTTGTAAACTTGTTTTAGCAGCGTAATGCTGGAAATGGCGGAATACATTGACATCACAGCGAGATCGTCCATCACGGTATACGTCACCACTCCTTTAACGAATACCGTGCTTTCTCTATTCGATGCATTAGGTGAAATTTTTTCTCGTAGCATGTTTTATGATTGACGCGCACATTGGTTAAAATCTGGACAAATATTACATGACGTTGCATGCTTGGAGTTATTTTATTCGAATGTAACCCAGTTTTCATCGACGTGCACAATGGGGTATAATTTTACCCGTTTTCGCGTTGAATATTATTCGGTCAAAAATAAAATCTGTTACCCCACGCGCATAATCCATAGTGCGCACCGAGTAATATAACTCTCCGCTAACCTGTTTTAATACCGCGCACAATGCGTTATAATTTAGGAAGATGTCTGTGATGAATAAAATCTTATGTACATTCACGATCATTGCTTTGTAGACTCACGAGGTCTCTTCTGTAGACTCACGGTCACTCTACTATATACTCATCCTAATCAAAGGGCAGTCTAATTCGTCTATAAATGGCTTCCCTACCCACCCGCCCTCTTCAACCTCTACACTTCGAGTGATGTTTATCAGGCATGAGGAAGAAGTAACGCTACACTCGAATGTAGACTCATCCTCATCCAAGGGCAGTCCAATTTATCTGTAAATGGCTTCCCTACCCACAAGCCCTCTTTAACCACAAAACTTCGAGTGATGTCAAAAGGCATTAGGACTGGTCAAATAGTTGTGTTGGCTCACATGAGGAGTAGCCCCTGACCGTATAACTGGCCAGTCCGCAAAGACTTCTAAATCATCCCCGACGGTATAGCTGGCTCGGCCCGCAAGGGGGTGGACACCAGACCGTATAGCCGAGTAGCCCACGAGGGCAAAGTAAGCTCATTTATGATCGTATAGTTCCCTCGACTCGCGAAAGTTTGGCGACCGAGATATTATAAATGTGCTGAAACTGGATCTCTTTAAAACAGTATCTATGAAAATTGATTTATCTTGTATTTTAGTTCAAAATGCAGCTAGTGTGGCTTTGAATCCTAGGTCTGCGGGTCCAAAGTAAAACTTAATACCCAAAGTTTTAATTATGCGTGTATGAGGATGATGCATATCATTCGAGAAATTTATATGCTGATGTCGGTCTCATATCTTATAATTTATCTGTTGCAGCAGGTCACGCCAACGGTCAAGAAATCATTCGAGACAATGTTTCCATTCAAGAAAAATATCTCCAAGTATAACGAACAAAAAGGAGAAAAAAAGGGTTCGATCCACCTATGATGCAGGAGCTCGCGAAGAGGCATCCCCAGGCGATTCGTCTTCTCCTGAACCAGTAGGGTGAACAGGGACAACCGGAGGTCAGGGAAGCATTCTTCGGACCTGCTCCTCGGACACTATGTAACCATCCCGGAAGGACCTCTCAATCTTCGCAGCTGAAATGTCTGAGAACGCCCTGAATCCCTCACGGAGAGACTCTGCGATCCTCGGAGCCAGGACATCCCCATAACCCCTCTGGACCTCAGCTACGAGCCGAGCATAGTTCACTTCCTGCAGGGCGCCTATATCGGCCCAAAGAGCGCCTTTCTCCTTTCTTTGCACCTCCCGGGCGAGGGACGGTTCATCCTCAGCATAATTGGCTGATCTCTCGACGACAGCCAGAGCCTCCTTCAAACATCTCACCTCTGAGGTGAGCTCTGCAACTCTCAGTTTGAACTGGTGGGCCTCCTTGGCTTATTGCTCAGCTGCCTCAGCCCTCAGGCGCTCCAGTGCCAAGGCCACCGCAATACCATCTACCTTCTCTGAGAAGCGATGTGCTTCTACAGCAACCGTGGAAACCTGCGAGACCGAAGGGGTGAATGTTACCCTAAACAAAACAATAGTATAAGAGGAAAGGGACCGACATGTTTGATATGCCATACCAAAGAGTCTGCCAGTTTCTCCCAATAAGGAACCCCCTCTAAAAAGGAGCGGTCACTCGGTTGCACAGATCCCTGCGCCAGCTGGATGACCACGCCAGCTGGACCACTCTCACTTTTCTTCTTCTTCCCCTCGGTACCTTCAGACCACGAGCGAGAGCGTCTCTTCCTCTCCCCCTGATTCTCTGTTAACACACGGGAACGCTGCTCGACGGCCGCCACGGCCCCCTCTCCGAGGTCGAGACCGGTGGGTGCATCAATCTGATCTGCCACGACGGGAGAAGGTTTGGCCGTGCCCAAGGGCGGAGGGGGAGGAACGCCCACCTGCCTTGACACCCCAATCGGTGGGTCGCCCGCAAGAATGTCCTCCCCCACAGTGTGACCAAGGCCATGGCAAGAGGAACTCGCCCGACCACCCGAATATCCTCGTCACCGAGGGTTGAGTTGCTGAACGTCTTGACTGAAATCCCGACCCGCCATCTGAGCAAAAAAGATGAAAATCAGGGAAACAAGCACTGGGGAAAGCAGAATTTAAAAGGCCAAAGGCTTTATAGGGAAGGTCACTTCGAATCCTAGCCGTTAGAAAGGGACGCGTGTCAAAGTCTCACAGAAGGCGTCCCTTCGAATCCCGCTCCCTAAGGGCGGGAGAATTCCAACTTCGTGCTTCTGGCCTTCATTCAATGTGACTGCCTAAACTGAAGTGTACGTCAAATACACAAGAATCACATTCCCTCGGACCGAGCCGTCAAACCCCGAACGGCCCCGAGCGATGGCGTGCAGTTGATCCAACACACACACAATGGGCTTAAGACAGAACGTGTCAGTTCCCTGATCCAAGCCCATTGGCATTATCAGAATTAGGTACCAGCCCAAATTATAACATAAAACCCCAAATGTTTATGCCCGTTGTGCGCATTGATGGCCCATTGTGCGCTGATTAGGAAGTTCTGCACATGTGTAATTGTAGAAAGGTTCACTCAGCGCGCACAACATTCCTTTCTGTTGCCCGTTGTGCATGCTGAGCAATTTTGTGTGGTGAATAATTTAGTGGCCGGGTGTAAATGCAAGCTGATATAAATAAAAGTATCACTTCTACAGAATAAAGAAATGAAATTGCATAGTGATACATGTGTTTTACTATATCATAATTGCAACCAACAGTACATTAAACCCCACGTTTTTGTGAAAGCATGGATAAATCATAAACACTAAACTAGTATCGACAAAGAAGCTTATAAACTCTATGAAGCGAATAAACCCTATGTCTGTACCTTTTCGATCTTTTGTACGGGTTACGGATCGCAATCATGCACTGAGTAAAATAAAGACTGTTAACAATTGCAAAACGCGCAAAACGGCTAATAAATTTAACCGTGCATATGTGAACATGGAATGGAAAAATAAATAGTTGTGTGCGGTGAGCAATTGTGAGTTTTGAGTCGGTGTGTGCGGTGAGCAATTCAAGGGTTTGAGTCGTTGTGTGCGCTAAGCAATTACCCCATGACTTTTCTGGCGCCGTACCTGGGTATCCACATTGGCCCTCATGATTCGTTCTGGAGGAATAACGCGGATCGAGGTCGAGTGATGAGTACTTTCATTTAATAGGGAACGACATTCGAAGCATCTGATTTGATTCATACCGCCAAAACTTCTTGCCTTCGGTTGATCTCAACCGATGTTTTTGGCAAATTTCCGACACGTGTTGATCATCGTGTACTATTCCTTCGCGTAATAAATGAAACTGGAGTCGTGAAGCCAATGGATTTTGTGCTCGTCTTCCTGTTTAAAGGGTGGATAGGGTGGCAAGAGCGATAAAGGACCTGTTTAAAGCCGACGATGTGTCGTCTTCCTAAATTTTGTGAATCGTTACGTTTGTTAGACTACTCTCGAGAGAGTCATATGTAATTATGCAGAATTTAATTTATGGAAATTTTGCAACAGACCCCGATTGAGAGCGTTATTTCATCTCCCCTGATTCCCAGTTGACACACGAGCACCCTGCTCGACGGCCGACACGGCCCCGTCACCGAGGACGAGACTGGCGGGAGAATGACCTTCCATATATGATCGCGATGAGTAATTGTGTGTATTGTGTAATTGTATACAGTTTTGCTCCGAGCGCACAACGGATTGTTAAATAACACCGTTGTGCGCGATGAGCAAAACTCGGTAATTGTAGAAAGCGTTGCTTAGCGCGCACAACGTTCATTTCTGTTGCTTAGAGAGTTTTGATCAGCGCCTACAACGTTCACTAATTGGGCTAGTTATGCGCACTGAGTAATTATGGTTACTTTTAAGTTACATCACGCAATTTTGAATGTGCTGCAATAGTATCTAATTTAATGACATTGTATTAAGGTATGTATTCCATAAAACTATAACATTTAAGCGTTCAAATGTACATAACACAACAAAGTAGATACTACATCTAAATATTTTCCAACATCACATTTTGGAACTGGTATGTAATTCATGCAAGTGAACATCTAAATATTTTCCAACATCACATTTTGGAACTGGTATGTAATTCATGCAAGTAACTATCGTATGGATATATGGATTGCCAGAAAGAAAAAAATTTTAAGCACGATTCCATGTAAGAGCAGCTCCATCAGATCCATTAGCGTCACTTGCAGTAAGTATCTTGGCCATCTCTCATATGTGTTAGCCTGCATGTGTCGAAGAAGAATCAGTGATCAACAAAAAATAGCATTAAAAAGTAAAAATTTTATATAATTAGACTTAAATAGATTTAAGATAGAACAGTTGTTATCATTAAGCAGTTATGTATGCAATAAATCTGAACAGAACTTACGAAGGGTCAAAGAATATCTGCAAGTTGGGATAGACGAGAATGAAGCTGTTGTGGTTGCAAGAACATCTTCGCCTTCATGTGATGTTTGCAAAGAAGATGAATAGATCGGGCGAAGAGGAGCAAAAGAACATCTTCTCCTCCAGATAAATGTGATGTAATCAATTTCTGCATCACGGCACTGGCGGCTAGTATATTGCCATCTTTGTGTGCTGTAGACGACGCACTCATGAACAAAAAAATTCAAGTTTGAAGAAATTGTATAAGAAGAATCAGAGAGAATCAGATAAAGGAACTATCAACACCTAGGGTAGTGGTTGATGAGGTCTTGTGGGTATGGAAGCCATTTACAGACGAGTTGGACTAACCATGGACGAGGACGAGACCACCGTAGAGTAACTATTCGTGCTCGTGAATATATAGCATATGGATACCAGCCAGATGTTGTTCCAAATAGTATTTGACTGCAGTGGTGGGCGATGAGAAAAATTTCTTGAACGTATACCTTTTTACTCAACACGTACAACAGTAAAAAACATCTGGTTTCAATTAGCAAAGAGCAAAATCTATAGAAATGGACTACATACACCGATACTCTTGCGGTGATTGTCCAATTTTTTCCAAAAAAGCATACAACATCACATCAGAAGACAATAACTGTAACAAATCACAGTATTGTAAATATTTTTGCTTAGTGCACACAAAGGTCACTACTTTTGTACGTAGGGCGGGCTGATTAACTTTGAGCAATGTAATACAGTTTTACTCATACGACAAGTTCTCATGCCGCGACCTTTTCTCCACAAACATTGCAGTTATGAGCAGCTCCATTAGCGCTCACCATCGTCACTTGCCGCATGTATCTTGGCCATCTGTCCACTGTATTCGTTGACCAATAGCCAGTGATGAACACAAAAAACATAATAGAAACGAATATATTTTATAATTAGAATCAGAAATAATCAGATAGAGCAATTAGTATCATAAAGAATATTGCAACTTCACATTTTTGCACTGGTATGAAATTCAATAATGGCACTAATAAGAAATTCTTCTGAGCATAGAGAGAAATGAGGATCCACATATTCGGAGCAGATTGCTCAGTTTGAGAGACAATACCATGTTGGCACCATCAGGCTGATGGCAATGTGAAGCATTCGAGAACATCGGGTGCTTCTTCTGAAGGAGCCAACACCATATTCGATGCCGATATAAATGAGATGTATTCACTTTCAGCATTACGTCAATTCCCGCAAGTATATTGGCTGGCCATCTTTGTGTGTCGTAGACGAGATATTCATTATCAAGGACAAATATTTAGCATGTAAAAGAAAAAATATTATACATGTAGAGTCATATAGAACACTATCATCAAGAAGTGTAGTGGTTGACGATGTCTAGTGGGAAGGGAATCACTTTATATATACGAATTGGACTGGGTATGGTCCGCATGGAAGCGGCTGAGACTACAGTAGAGTTACTGTGGGCTACAGAGATTACCTCTAACAAAATTGATTGCCTCTAACAAAATTGCTCAACGCGCAAAACAGGTAAAAATATGGCAGTTGTGCCAGTTGAGCAAATTATTTATGTTTATACAATATTACTCATAATTCCATTTATAGCGACGTTACAAAATGGGACACCATCAAATCCAACAGTGTGACACATGAGTATCATACACATAGATATATGTTGTATTATTCTGTAAACAGTAAGATATGTATTGTCTTATCATATAAATGTCTTTACACCCATCAATCAACTGACCGTCTGCGCATTATATGTGCTTCAATGTTGATTTTTTATTTGGCATGTCAGTCTGAACATTATTTAATTCTCCCCCGATTTTGTGTTTCTTCTAATTATTGGGATTTTTTATTGAATGTTGTGCGCGCTGAATAATTATTCCTTACGACCTTTTTGCTCAACGCGCACAGCTGGGTGTAATTTGATCAGTTGTGCACGCTGTATTATATTTCCAAAATGTATACCTTTTTACATACCACGCACAACGGGTCAAATTTTAACAAATCAAAGAAATGTAGATATTTTTGCTGTCTTATTCTATAAACAGTAAGATATGTGTTGTCTTATCACTTAAATGTCTTTACACCCATCAATTAACTGACCGTCTGCACATTATATTTGCTTCAATGTTGATTTTTTTTATTTGACATGTCTGTCAGAACATTATTTAATTATCACTTGGTTTTGTGTTGTTCTTAATTATGGTGATTTTGTATTGAACTTTGTGCGCACTGATTAATTATTCGTTACGACCGTTTTGCTCAACGCGCACAGCTGGGTGTAATTTGATCCGTTGTGCGCGCTGTATTTTATTTCTAAAATGTATACCTTTTTACATACCGCGCACTGCGGGTCAAATTTTAACAAATCAAAGAAATGTAGATATTTTTGATGTCTTATTCTGTAAACAGTAAGATATGTGTTGCCTTATCACTTAAATGTCTTTACACCCATCAATCAACTGACCGTCTGCGCATTATATTTGATTCAATGTTGATTTTTTTATTTGGCATGTCAGTCTGAACATTATTTAATTCTCCCCCGATTTTGTGTTTCTTCTTTATTATTGGGATTTTTTATTGAACGTTGTGCGCGCTGAGTAATTATTCGTTACGACTGTTTTGGTCAACGCGCACAGCTGGGTGTAATTTGATCAGTTGTGCGCGCTGTATTATATTTTCAAAATGTATACCTTTTTACATACCGCGCACAACGGGTCAAATTTTAACAAATCAAATAAATGTAGATATTTTTACTCAGTGCTCGCAACGTTACCTTCTGTTGTCTATAGGACGAGATGATTAATTGTGGGTAATGGATCATGTAATACAGTTTTGCTCAGCACGCACAACGGTCATGGCATATGACTGTTGTGTGCAATGGTCTATTGTGTTTAATTGCATACAGTTTGGCTCTGCGCGTAAAAGGGTCACACCTATGTCCAGTTGTGTGATCTGAGTAATTGTGGATAACCAGATACGGTTTTGCTCAGTGCGCACAGCGGTCAAACAAATCGATATGACCGTTGTGCATGCTAGTAACTGTGTGCACATGTAAATAGTTTATCACAACATATAGCATGAGCCTATTGTGCGCCCTGGGTAATTTATAGTTCGGTGAACAGTTTTTGCCCAGTAATATCAATGTCGGACATTGATTCAAGTAAGCATCAATGTATATATCACCTATATCAATTTTGTATTGTCCTGTAATTGTATCAAATTAAATGACATAGTATTAAGGTCTGAATTCTAACATACTACAACATTATGCATGATACATAATGCATAAATGTAATTTATAGTTCGATAAACATTTTTGCTCAGTAATATCAATGTCAGACATATATATCACCTATATCATTTTTGTATTGTCCTGCAATTGTATCAAATAAAATGACATTGTATTAGGGTCTGAATTCCAAAATACTACAACATTTATGCATTATAATGTACATTACACAACAAAGTTGAAGCTACAGCTAAACATTTTGCAACTTCACATTTTGGAACTGGTATGAAATTCAATCACGGAATATCCTAATTGTACATTGAATCCCACTACGCAAAACTGTTCAGAGTCATGCTGAACAGCTCAAGCAAGATGGCATTTATGATTAGCTCCAATAGCGCGCACCATCATCACTTGCATCTAGATCGTCCATCACGGTATAAGTAACCACTCCTTTAACGAAGTTGGCTGATCTGGATTCTTCAGTGCATGTCCCTGTATGCATTGAAGAAGCATCAGTTATGAACGCTAAAAAGCATATTTAAGAAAAAAAATAGGGTATAAAGACATGCAACTTTACGTTTAGGCACTGATATAAAAATATATTACGGTTACTTCCTCTCAGAAGAACCCGCTGCTGTAGAACATATGAAGGAGCAAATAACATCTTCCAGTACATACACATGCGATGGCTTCAATTTCTCCATCACGTCAATTACCGGTAGTATATTGGACATCTTTGTGTGTTGAAGACGAAGCAGTGATGAACAATGGGATAAATTTAGCATGGTGAAGAAAAAATATTGTATAAATTAGAAACAGATAGAATCAGATAGACTACTATCATTAAGAAGTGCAGTGGTTGATAAGGTCTAATGGGAAGGGAGGCCAATTTATAGACGAATTGGACTGGCCCATTGATGAGGACGATAGACTGCAGTAGAGTCACTGTGCGTCTACCTAAAAGAACCTGTGAGGAGTGATATTTTATTGAATATACAGACTAGTGATTCTACAACAGATTGTTACCAGCCAGATGTTGCTCCCAAGAATGTTTGACCTTTATGGTGCACGTTGAGCAAACTTGATGGCCTATAACAAAATTGCTCAACACGCAGAACGGGAAAAATTATGGCATTTGTGCGAGTTGAGCAAATTATTTATGTTTATACAATATTACTCATAATTCCATATAGTGGGATGTTACAAAATGGGACACCATCAAATCCAACAGCGTGACGCATGAGTATCATTCACAAAGATATATGATGTCTTATTCTGTAAACAGTAAGATATGTGTTGTCTTTTCACTTATATGTATACTAGAAATTTCCCGTGCACATTGTGCACGGAGCAAAAATAATTCCCCATGAACATGATAGCGGTTTACACGCGAAACTGGAAAGGAGCGGAAAGTGTGGGTGTGTGTGTCGTCAGCGTCGGGGGGCTAAAAGCAACCAAACACGTAAATATGTATGCAAAAAGGACCTAAATACAAAAGGGGAAGGAGTATGTATCTACACCCATCAATCAACTGACCGTATGCGCATTATATTTGCTGCAATGTGGATATATTTATTTCGCAAACATTAATTCTCCCACAATTTTGTGTTTGTTTCTTAATTATTGTGATTTTTTATTGAACGTGGTGCGCGCTGAGAAATTATTAGTTACAATAGTTTTACTAAACGCGCACAGGTGGGTGAAATTTTAGTAGTTGTGCGAGCTGAATTATATTTCCGAAAGGTATACCTTTTTACACACCGTACAGGACGTGATGATTAATTGTGGGTAATGGATTATGTAATACAGTTTTGCTCAGCATGCACAACGGTCATGGCATCTAAAGTTTGGTTGCGATGAATTATTGTCGTTTTAATTGCATATAGTTTGGCTTCGCGGGCAAAAACGTCACAATTACGTGCAGTTGTGTGATCTGAGTAATTGTGGATAACCATATACGGTTATGCTCACAGCCCGCACAGGGGTCAAACAAATAATGTGACCGTTGTGCGCGCTGAGTAATTGTGTGCAAACATAAATGTTTTATCACAAAGTATATCATGACGGTCACAACTTATGCCCGTTGTGCGCGCTGGGTAATTCATATATCGGTAAAAAGTTTTTTACTAGGTACTTTCAATTTCTGACAATGATTCAAGTAAGCATCAATGTATATATCACATATATCAAGTTCGTAATGTCATGCAATTGTATCAAATTAAGTTACATTGTATTAAGGTCTGAATTCTATCATACTACAACATTTATACGTTATAATGTACATAACACAACAAATTTGAAACTACATTTCATACATTAAGACATAAAACACCAAAGAATATCTACCCGCAATCACTCTTCTCCGTCAATGATCAAAAATACATTATAAGACAAGAGAAAGGCTGGTGCAACAAAGGCCCGTCCACCTCAAAAACCTGGAGGAGGTGGTGGTGGAGGTGGATGTGGTGATGGTGGGGCAACAGTACAGATGTCTCTAGGAGAGGGCACCAGAGTCTCCATCTTCTCTTGTATGTTCGACATTATGAGCATCATAGTGTCGAAGTCGCTACGCAGAAGTGAGATCGCCAGATTGGTGTTGGAGTGATTTGTTTCAATTTCTCCTAATTTATGAGTAAAATTCACCGGCTGATGGGAGGAGGATGAAGGAGCAGATGCGGGGCTTACATTGCCTATGAGTATATCCTTAAGCTGACATTGTTCATCGGTAAGTACAGAGACAGAATTAGTAAGCGCCGCGAGTTTGCTACGGAGGTTGTGCAGAACAGAGTCCTGACGGTGAGACATCCCAACCATAAAGCGGAGGTTGGTACTAATGTCCTCGAGTGGAGTTTTTTCAGCCGGAGATGGAACTGATGAACCTACCTGTGTAGGAGGAAACCCAGGAGGAGGCAACAACACATTGTGTTCACCTTGCGTTGGACCAAGCGAAAGCACATCCCGATGCAGAGCAACACGAAGAATGGGTCTATTGGCCGGGAACGATGAGGGAATGGGATCATCGTGTTCAAGTGATGTTGAATCATCATCACTTATTCTCTAAGAGTCAGAAGAATCCGACTCACGAGATCGTTTTGGCGGCATGAAGAAACCCTAGTACGAATTATGAGAGTGTTGAGATGAAGAAGAAAACGGAACGACAGCCAAAGGGCAGAGGAATGAAATTTTCCGCCAAACCCCTGGTCTACTGATTCCACATATATATAACGATTGGTTATTTTAATCTCAGCCGCTGGATTACATAGGGAAGTGGAACTGACTAAAACGATATCATGAGATGGCTGGCGTAAAGCATCCGTTCGGATGGCCAAAAAATCGTAATAAAGGGCTTACATGGAAACCGAGGTTCTACTTGACTCATTCTCCAGTCTCCACACGTGAACATTGCTGAGAAGAAAGCAGAAAGGATTTAAAATGTCCTATATTTCGTACCTCTGAAATGAGATTGTACGAGGTGGCGGTTGTACTTTCATCATTACGTGGCATACCGATTGCGTCTTGCAACTGATCTATAAATATATATTGTTTAGTGGCCACTGTACGTTCTTTCCAGCCATACGTGGCTTGGCACCCGATCTATTACATCGGGGTCCACCTTTACATCAGTAATTCTCTCTATTGACAGGGATTCAAGTTTATCAGGTGGGAATTGATATAATGGAGCCAATGCAAGACACACGCGGTGTGTAAACCACATGGAAAGTAAATTCCCATGAGGTGCCCGTTCTTTCCAAGCTTACGTGGCTTGGCACCCGATCTATTACATCAGCGTCCACCTTTACGGCAATAATTCTCTCTATTGACAGGGATTAATATTTATCAGGCGGGAACTGATATAATGGAGCCGGTGCAAGACACACGCGGTGTGCAAACCACATGGAAAGTAAATGCCCATGAGGTGCCCGTTCTTTCCAGCCTTACGTGCATTGGCACCCGATCTTTTACATCGGGCTCCACCTTTACGGCAGTAATCCTCTCTATTGACATGGATCATGTTTATCAGTCGGCAACTGATATAATGGAGCCGGTGCAAGGCACAAGCGATGTGTATTCATGTGTAAAGTAAATGCACATGCTGTGCCCTTTCTTTCCAGCCTTATGTGGCTTGGCACCCGATTTTAAATCGGGCACCACCTTTACGGTAGTAATCCTCTCTATTGACATGGTATCATGTTTATCAGTCGACAACTGATGTAATGGATACAGTGCAAGGCACAAGCGGTGTGTAACCCACAGTAACTTAAATGCACATGCAGTGCCCTTTCTTTCCAGCCTTACGTGGTTTGGCACCCGATCTTTTACATCGGGCTCCACCTTTATGACAGTAATCCTCTCTATTAACAGGGTATCAAGTTTATCAGGCGGTAACTGATATAATGGATCCGGTGAAAGGTACAAGCGGTGTGTAACCCACATGGAATGTAAATGCCCATGCTGTGCCATTTCTTTCCAGCCTTACGTGGCTTGGCACCCGATCTTTTACATCGGGCTCCACCTTTACAATAGTAATCCTCTCTATTAACAGGGTATCATGTTTATCAGTCGACAATTGATATAATGGATCCGGTGCAAGTCAAAAGCGATGTGTAACCCACATGGAACGTAAATTCCCATGCGGTGTCCTTTATTTCCAGCCTTACGTGGCTTGGCACCCGATCTTTTACCTCGGTCTCCACCTTTACGACAGTAATCCACTCTATTGACAGGGTATCATGTTTATCAGGCGGCAACTGATATAATGCATCCAGTGCAAGACACAAGTGGTGTGTAACCAACATGGAACGTAAATGCCCATGTGGTGCCCTTTCTTTCCAGCCTTACGTGTCTTTGTACCCGATCTTTTACAACGGGCTACACCTTAACGGCAGTAATCCTCTTTATTGACAGGGTATCATGTTTATCAGGCAGCAACTGATATAATGGATCTGATGCAAGGCACAAGTGGTGTGTAAAACCACATGGAAAGTAAATGCCCATGTGGTGCCCGTTCTTTCCAGCCTTACGTGGATTGGCACCTGATCTTTTACAATGGGCTCCACCTTTACGGCAGTAATCCTCTCTATTGACAGAGTATCCTGTTTATCAGGCGGCAACTGATATAATGGATCCAGTGCAAGGCACAAGCGGTGTGTAACCCACATGGAACGTAAATGACCAGGCGGTGCCCTTTCTTTCCAGCCTTACGTGGTTTGGCACCCGATCTTTTACCTCGGGCTCCACATTTACGGCAGTGATTCTCTCTATTGACAGGGTATAATGTTTATCAGGTGGCAACTGATATAATGGATCCAATGTAAGGCACAGACGATGTGTAACCAACATGGAACGTAAATACCCATGAGGTGCCCTTTCTTTCCAGCCTTACGTGGCTTGGCACCCGATCTTTTACAACGGGCTCCACCTTTACAATAGTAATCCTCTCTATTGACAGGCTATCATGTTTATCAGGCGGCAACTGATATAATGGAGCCGATGCAAGGCACAAGTGGTGTGTAAACAACATGGAAAGTAAATTCCCATGTGGTGCCCGTTCTTTCCAGCCTTACGTGGCTTGGCACCCGATCTTTTATAATGGGCTCCACCTTTACGGTAGTAATCCTCTCTATTGACAGGGTATCATGTTTATCAGGCGGCAACTGATATAATGGATCCAGTGCAAGGCACAAGCGGTGTGTAACCCACATGGAACGTAAATGCTCATGCGGCACCCTTTCTTTCCAGCCTTACGTGGCTTGGCACCCGATCTTTTATAACGGGCTCCACCTTTACGGCAGTAATCCTCTCTATTGACAGGGTATCATGTTTATCAGGCGGCAACTGATATAATGGATCCGGTGCAAGTCACAAGCAATGTGTATTTAAACGAAAAGAAAATGCCTATGCGGTGCCTGTTCTTTCCATCCTTACGTGGCTTGGCACCCGATCTTTTACATCGGGCTCCACCTTTACGACAGTAATCCTCTATATTGATAGGGTATCATGTTTATCAGGTGGAAACTGATATAATGGATCTGGTTCAAAGCACAAATGATGTGTATTCAAACGGAAAGAAAATGCCTATGCGATGCCCGTTCTTTCCATCCTAACGTGGCTTTGGCACCCGATCTTTTACAACGGGCTCCACCTTTACGGCAGTAATCCTCTCTATTGACATGATATCATGTTTATCAGGCGACAACTGATATAATGGATCCGGTGCAAGGCACAAGCGATGTGTATTCAAACGGAAAGAAAATTCCTATGCGGTGCCCGTTCTTTCCATCCTTACGTGGCTTGCTACCATTGATGACATTGATTTTTTTAAGCTATAACGTTGTATCAATGTAATAAGATTTTTTGTATCATATTCTCCACATAGTAGCATAAATTTTTATCTTGTCTGCCAAAATGTGCACATGTATCATCTGTATGGCATGATGTTGTTTATCAAACAAATTACCCATCGTGCGCACGACGCGCACGACGGGGAGTAATTATACCGGTCCTGCGCGCGGATGGATATTGATTCACACTAGGCGTTTTAACCGCTGTGCACAACATGCACGATGGGGGTAATTTTGTTAGTCGTGCACACGGATTGATATTGCTTCACCCTATGCATTTTAACCCCCGCGCACGACGCACACAACGGGTCGCAATTTTTCCAGTCGTGCGCGCGGATGGATATTGCTTTACTTTTGGCGTTTTAACCCTCGCGCACGACGCGCACAACGGGGGTAATTTTTCCGGTCGTGCGCGCAGATGGATATTGCTTCACACTATGCGGTTTAATTCCCGCACACGACGCGCACGACGGGGTGTATTTTTGCCCGTCATGCGTGCGGATGGATATTGCTTCACACTAGGCCGTTTAACCCCCACACACGATGTGCACAACGGGGGTAATTTTTCCGGTCATGCGCGTGGATGGATATTGATTCACACTAGGCGTTTTAGCCGCCGCGCACGACGCGCACAACGGGGGTAATTTTGCCGGTCTTGCGCGCGGATGGATATTGCTTCAAACTAGGCGTTTTAACCGCCGCGCATGACCCGCACGACGGGGGTAATTTCACCGGGCGTGCAGGCAGATGGAAATTGATTCACACTAGGTGTTTTAAGCGCCGTGCACGACACGCACGACGGGGGTAATTTTGTCGGTCGTGTGCGCGGATGGATATTTCTTCACCCTATGCGTTTTAACCCCTGCGCACGACGCGCACAACGGGTCGCAATTTTGCCCATCGTGCGTGCGGATGGATTTTGCTTCAAACTAGGCATTTTAACCGTCGTGCACGATGCGCACGACGGCGGTAATTTCGCCGGTCATGAGCGCGGATGGAAATTGATTCACACTAGGCGTTTTAACCGTCGTGCACGACACGCACGACGGGGGTAATTTTGTCGGTCGTGCGCGTGGATGGATATTGCTTCACTCTATGCGTTTTAACCCCCGCGCACGACGCGCACAACGGGTCGTAATTTTGCCCGTCATGCGCAGGATGGATATTGCTTCAAACTAGGCGTTTTAACCGACGCGCACAACGCGCATGACGGTGGTAATTTTGTCGGTCGTGCACATGGATGGATATTGATTCACACTAGGCATTTTAACCGTCGCGCACGGCGTGCACAACGGGGGTAATTTTGCCGGTCTTGCATGCGGATGGATATTGCCTCAAACTAGGCGTTTTAACCCCCGCGCACGACGCGTACGACGGGGGTAATTTCACCGGTCATGCGCACGGATGGATATTTCTTCAACCTAGGCGTTTTAACCCCTACGCATAACGTGCACGACGAGGCGTGATTTTTCCGGGCGCACGGATGGATATTGCTTCAAACTAGGCATTTTAACCGCCACGCACGACACGCACGACAGCGGTAATTTCGTCGGTCATGCACACGGATGGATATTGATTCATACTAGGCGTTTTAACCCCCGTGCACGACGCGCACGACGGGGGTAATTTTGCCGGTCGTGCGTGCGGATTGATATTGCTTCACCCTATTCGTTTTAACCCCAGTGCACGACGCGCATGACGGGGCGTAATTTTTCCGGTCTTGCGCGCGGATGGATATTGCTTCAAACTAGGCGTTTTAACCGCCACGCACGACGCGCACGACAGCAGTAATTTCGCCGGTTGTGCACTCGGATGGATATTGATTCACACTAGGCGTTTTAACCACCACGCATGATGCGCACGACGGGGGTAATTTTGCCCGTCGTGTGCGCGGATTGATAATGCTTCACCCTATACATTTTAACCCCCACGCACGACGCAGACAACGGGTCATAATTATGCCCGTCGTGCGCGCGGATGGATATTGCTTCACTCTTGGCATTTTAACCCCCGTGCACAACATGCACAACGGGGGTAATTTTACCGGTCTTGCACGCGGATGGATATTGCTTCACACTATGCGGTTTAACCCCCACGCACGACGCGCATGGCGGGGTGTAATTTTGCCAGTCGTGCGCGCGGATGGATTTTGCTTCACACTAGGCCATTTAACCCCGCGCACGACACGCACGATGGGGGTAATTTATCCGGTCGTGCGCGCGGATGGAAATTGATTCACATTAGGCATTTTAACCGTCGCGTACGACGCGAACAATGTGGGTAATTTTTCCGGTCTTGCGCACGGATGGATATTGCTTCAAAATAGGTGTTTTAACCACCGTGCACGACGCGCACGACGGGGATAATTTTGCTGGTCGTGCGCGTGGATGGATATTGCTTCACCCTATGCGTTTTAACCCCTGCGCACGACGCGCACGACTGGGCATAATTTTGCCGGTCGTGCACGCGGATGGATATTGATTCAAACTAGGCGTTTTAACCATCGCACACGACGCTCATGACGGTGGTAATTTCGTCGGTCATGCGTGCGGATGGATATTGATTCACACTAGGCGTTTTAATCACCGTGCACAACGTGCACTACGGGGGTAATTTTTCCCGTCGTGCGCGCCGATGGATATTGCTTCAGTCTTGGCATTTTAACCCCCGTGCACGACGCGCACAACGGGGGTAATTTTTCCGGTCATTCACGCGGATGAATATTGCTTCACACTATGCGGTTCAACCCCCGCACACGACGATGCGTAATTTTGCCCGTCGTGCGCGCGGTTGGATATTGCTTCGTACTAGGACGTTTAACCCCCGCGCACGACGCGCATGACATGGGTAATTTTGCCGGTCGTGCGCGCGGATGGATATTGATTCACACTAGGCGTTTTAACCGCCGCGCTCAACGCGCCAAACGGGGGTAATTTTTCCGGTCTTGCACGCGGATGGATATTGCTTCAAACTAGGCATTTTAACCGCCAGGCATGACGTGCACGACGGCGGTAATTTCACCGGTCGTGCACGTGGATGGATATTGCTTCACCCTATGCATTTTAACCCCCACGTACGACGCGCACGACGGGGCGTAATTTTGCCGGTCGTGCGCGCGGATGGATATTGCTTCACATTAGGCCGTTTAACCTCCGCGCACGACGCGCACGACGAGAGTAATTTTGCCGGTCGTGCGTACGGATGGATATTGATTCACACTAGGCATTTTAACCGTCGTGCACGACGGGTACAACGGAGGTAATTTTTCCGGTCTTGCGTGCGGATGGATATTGCTTCACCCTATGCGTTTTAACCCCCGTGCACGACGTGCACAACGGGTCGCAATTTTGCCTGTCGTGCGCGCATATGGATATTGCTTCAATCTAAGCGTTTTAACCGCCGCCCACGACGTGCACGACGGCGGTAATTTCCTGGTCGTGCGCGCTGATGGATATTGATTCACACTAGGAGTTTTATCTGCCGCGCACGATGCACACAACGGGGGTAATATTTCCGGTCGTGCGTGCGAATGGATATTGCTTCAAACTAGGCGTTTAAACCACCGTGCACGACGCGCATGACGGTGGTAATTTCACCGGTCGTGCGCGCCGATGGATATTGATTCACACTAGGTGTTTTAACCGCCGCACACGACGCGTACGACGGGGGCAATTTTGCCGGTCGTGCGCACGGATTGATATTGCTTCACCCTATGCGTTTTAACCCCCACGCACGACGTGCACGACGGGGCGTAATTTTTGCCGGTCGTGCGCGCGGATGGATATTGCTTCAAACTAGGTGTTTTAACCGACGCGGACGACGGCGGTAATTTCGCCGGTCGTGCGCGCGGATGGATATTGATTTACACTAGGAGTTTTAACCGCCACACACGACGCGCACGATGGGGGTAATTTTGCCGATCGTGCGCGCGGATTGATATTGCTTCACCCTATGCGTTTTAACCCCCGCGCACGGTGCACACAACGGGTCGTAATTTTGCCCATCGTGCGCGCGGATGGATATTGCTTCACTCTTGGCGTTTTAACCCCTGCGCACGACGCGCACAACGGGGGTAATTTTACTGGTCGTGTGCACTGATGGATATTGCTTCACCGTATGCGGTTTAACCCCCACGCACGACGCATATGACGGGGCGTAATTTTGTTCGTCATGCGCACGGATGGATATTGCTTCACATTAGGGCGTTTAACCCCCGTGCATGACGAGGGTAATTTTGTCGGTCGTGCATGCGGATGGATAATGATTAACACTTGGCGTTTTAACTGCTATGCACAACGTGCACAACGGAGGTAATTTTGTAGGTCTTGCGCGCGGATGGATTTTGCTTCACCCTATGTGTTTTAACCCCCGTGCACGATGCGCACAACGGGTCGCAATTTTGCCCGTCGTGTGCGCGGATGGATATTGCAAAAAAAACTAAGCGTTTTAACCGCCGCGCACGACGTGCACGATGGCGGTAATTTCGCCGGTCGTGCGCGCTGATGGATATTTATTCACACTAGGAGTTTTATCCATCGTGCACAATGCACACAACGGGTGTAATTTTGTCGGTCTTGCGCGCGGATGGATATTACTTCAAACTTGGCGTTTTATGTAGAGGCATATGCCCTCGGATCATTTGTATTTGATGCAAATGATAATTTAAGCTTATATAGGGACTAATTTGCATATGATGCAAAAGAGATTAAATGTGTCTTAAATTGTTTAAGACTATATTTAATTAAATAAACGTGTTGAAAAGGTTACCTAGATGACGGGATCGTCCCGCTCTAAACGCAGGTTCAAACTGCGTCAAAAACGGAGTCCAAATGCACAAGTTATAGCCAAAACAAGTCAGCCCAAACTGTTGGGCTGAAACCAGCGAAAATGGAGGCCCACCAAGCCCGAATTTTCTAGTTAGGGTTTTTTGAAACCTGGGATTTTCTTGACGGCTACGTTTCTAAGAGAAGCATGACTTTTGGCTAACTTTGGACAATTGTTTGAAGGGTCAAACGGACTCGGATTGACGAGCCGTTTTTTCCTACGCGTTCACCGTTGAACCCTCTTCGATTTGGTAGGTTGTACCAACATTGAAGCTCAACGGTGAGGGAGTTAAAATTCACGAAAGTTTGCACTTTGTGAAGTGCAAACTAACTTGATTTTAATTAATCCAATTAATAGTCCCACATCGGATTTTGAGAAAGGGGAGCAGTCAGCCGCCTAAATAAATAGGGGTCTGCTCTCCTCCTCAAAACTCGTCCCAAGCTCTAGATCTGAGCGGCTCTCGTAAATGTTGGAGCACACTCGGATCTAAGCTAAATTAATATTTCTCCTCTCGCTATAAATTTCTGCCTTGCTCCTGAGGGCTCTGGCAAAGCCGCAAAGGAGTTCGGATTCTGGATCCGAAATCTAGGCGGAGGTTTCACTCGCGTGAAACTTTCTTCGGCGGTGGGTGGCTCGGTGACACGGGGATTGATCGCCTCGGGATGCGGAGCGGTTCGAGGAGCAGTTCGGGGAGCGGTTCAAGGAGCGGCTCGGCGTGAGACGGGAGCAACTCGGAAGACGGTGCGGAACATCTCGCCTGCCCCAGGGCTGAGATTCCGGGTATGTGTTTAAGCTTTTCATTTAATTATTCGCAGTAGTTAGATCCCTCTTGGGGTGGTCAGATCCACCCCAAGTTTGCAGAGTTCCTGGCTAATAAGGCCTGGTTCCTTAAGGTTGCATGTTAATTAGATTAACATAAAATTTTTCCGCTGCATTTCTGTCTATGTTCCGTCCGACTTAAGACGAGACTAGAGTTTTTGTGCCCTAAGGGTCCTAGAAAACCCTGCATTGGTATCAGAGCCATCTCTGTATGCTGATCTAGGACTGCGAATTTATTATTTGAATGCTTTTACAGAAAAATGTTTTCTTTAAATTTATGCGATAAATTTAAATTGTTTTTTTTATAAAAAAAAATTAATATGATAAATTTTAAACATGAAAGTTTTAAAATGGAATTTTTAAATTTATGTGATAAATTTTAAAATTGTTTTAAAGCTTTAAAACTTTATGCGATAAGTTTAAAATGTTGTTTAAAATTTTATATGATAAATTTTAAACATGGAATTTCTTAAATGATGTTTTAAATTTATAAGATATTTTTAAAAACTGATTTTAAAAATTTTAAAATTTTTATGTGATAAATATTTTAAAGTAGCATGCAAATGTTATGAATTTTAAACAAGCTTTTACTTTATGAGATAAAATAAAATGTTTTAGAAATCGTATTTTTAAATTTAAATGTTAAATTTAAGTATGCATGCTACAATTGTTTATGCGATAAACTTTAGTCTATTTAATTGTTAAATAGTTGTACACTTTTTATGCGATAAAATTAGTGTAAATTTTTGATGGATATGTCTTCTTGTCCCTTATTTGATAACACAAGACAACCCTTTAGGTTAGCCATTAAAAATGATTAAAATTTATTTACTTGAATTTTAATGACATGCTATGTTTTAATAAAATATTAACAACCCTTTAAGACCAAATTCCTGATTAGGGTAGTCCTTTTAATGATTTCTTAATTCTAATTGTTATTATTAATTCTCATTAAAGGACTTCGCTTTTAGCGTTGGTTAATAATTTTATTAAAATCCTAATAACGATTAGGATAGCACGAGAACCTTATAGTTGATAAGGACTTAATAAAAGTTATTAAACAAATCCTAAAATTTTGAATTTAAGGATGCAACTAGTTGATAGGATTAATTAGTTGTTAATAAAAGCTGGTTAGTCTATGGAACACATAAAAAATGACAAGCTTCATTCAATGGACCATGATCCAGTCAATGTGCTTAGCTAAGAGTTCTGGGTCAACCCTTGCTAGTACAAGGGGCAGTGATCCTGGCTTAGTCAATTCCCTGGCTGTGTTCCGCTGGACCGCAATGTCGCGAATCATGATTGTATGACACCCTGGACTATATCTAGTCAATGTGTTATAAATCTTATTAAAGATTAATTCATATCCCTCCTTGATTTTGGAGCTTGGTAACTCAAAGAAGACAATTGTTGAGTCTCCTCAAGCTATGACTTGTTTTTCTTTAAGGAACAAACTCCAACATACATGTGATGGAGTCTAGACTTGACCCAAATCGATGCGTCGGGTCTCCTCGAGTATCGATCTGAGTCAAATCTGGACACGAAATCAAGGGTCTGACTAGACCAGTCATTATGATTTGTTTAGTCTCCTCAAGATCATAAGTGACTGTGGGTAAAAATCGACAGGGAATCACATGTGATGTGATTGACCAAGAGTTAGTCTACCAGTCATGGAGCCAATCAACTTGTTGAGTCTCCTCAAGGTTGTGAGGTTCGGGATGATTGGATCCCTCTTTCACTAATTTTTGTAAATTCGATTAAATCGTTCGTTATTAAGCTTTAAAACGATCGTAAAAATAGTGGGAGGATATAGATAGATAAAAGCCATTCTACCTATATTTAATATTGAACATATGCTAAACTAGGGCAAGACTATGTTTACCGAAGGAATCAAAATATATTGGAATTAGTTAATTGGTCAAATAGGTTGATTAATTGAATATCAAGTTAAATTCTAATTGATAAGATTAAACTATACTCTCGTTGACATTAAAATGACCTTCTAAAGAACAGACTTAAGAAATATGATTTCATTAAGTTCTGGGTCCAACAAATAAATTCACGCAATATGTCACTCGTCTCTATATAAGGCAGCTTGAACATATAGGATATTCGAAGTATGTTTCTCCCTACAACTTGTCGAGCTACCCTCAAGGTTGTATGGACAAACAATTCTGATCCGCAAAGTTCGAGAATTCGATCAAACCATTTGAGTCGAATACGAGTGCAGGAGTGGTGCAAGACTATGTATCCCAACCAGATCTTGAGACAAGCAACTTCTTGAGCTACACTCAAGATTGCAACTCTCAAGCGTTTGGATACATGAGTCGCTTGCATAGCTATTCATTTATGTTGGGCCATTTAAATATCTAAATGTGATTTAGAAAAAGAAGAAGGCACACCGGAAAGTCAATCGAGTTAAATAGTTTAATTTATCATTAGTAAAGGCATAAGTAGGAGGAAATAAAAATGTGACATACTCTGAGGTCACGATTTCATGATTATTGTTATACAGAAGTGTAACACATTTTGACGAATGTCGTCACATTGCTTTTGAAGCAATGAGTAAATTGTATAATGATAATATATGTATTAAATGTTAATATATATAAATACACAAGATAGTAGCAAACTTATATGGCAAGATAGACTAGGCCGTATCGAGAGACTAAGCTTCACAAGTCACATAAAGAGGGGTCTGACCTCTCGTATTATGAAGTCTACGGACACTTGTGAGTCTTATCCTCTAAGATAAAATGGCCGAAACCCATCTGTAAGACAGTGGGAGAATGAGTTGTCGAACTCAGTCTGGTACATACTGATGTACCCGAGTCTAGATTAACCAAAATAAGTTATTCGTATATTTTATTAAGACACGTGTTCCTGATGAAACACTAGTCTGATAAAATAAAGAACGAAATGACTAAAGTATTCAAAGTGATTCGATTAGATCGAATGGTCAAATACTTAGCTACATTAAATCTTGTGTAATTAATAGAAAATGTGATTTTCTCTCAGGTCAAGTCTGTTAACACATTGGTTTGTTAAAGGTATGAATCACACTAAGTTAGACTTGGTGCGATCCATAACAAGTGACACTGAGTTGAGTCCTCCTTCTGGGTTAAGTCCCAGATAGTAATGCCTAGGTTTTGATAATGTTCTGTGAGAAAATTATCAATAAGATATTCATAAAATCAATCATTAAGAAGTTGTATAATTACTCGAATCTCGTAAGACGAAGAGTCGAGTTAGACATCATAATTGGTGATGACTTAGCCAACTTCTAGGATGAAAATTCGGAATAGTAACTCCGATTTAAAAATTTGATGCAATCAGAATAGGTCTTTATGCGTAAATAAATTTTGGAATTTAGCTTACGTGCCCAAGGAAAAGGTTTCCCCACTTTCTACAAGTAAATCTTTAAGTTGAAAGATTTGTGCAGAAAGGAAAATAGTGAAGTGCAATCATGTTAGTCGAGAACGGTTTTCATCCTAATTCCTATAAAACGGATTATGTTGAAACTGTCTCGCCAGCAGATGTGCACAGATCTACTCGGACCAAGCTCGATGTAAAACGCTCAAAGTTGACCATGAAAATTGGGACATTCACTTATAAGTTCGTTTTTCTAAATATGATTTAGACGGACCAACTTATATGAATTAACCAGAAGGTTTTCAAGGTCAGTGGGAGCGTATAAATTACATACGAGGCATCAAAGGGATGGAACATATTTTTTGACAAAGTGATCAAAAGAGTTTGATACTTTATCAGAAATAAATATGAGCCATTTGAAATGACCAGTAACAAATTTAAATGATTATCGTAAGGTACGATGAACTGGATGAGATCCAAGGAAATAAAATTATTATGGATTCCGAAAGACCAAATGAATTATTTGAATGAGATTCAAATGGTTGGTCTAACATGAACATAGAAACCCCTTAAGTCTATAGGGTAGACGGTTTTAGCAGATCCACTCACGAAGGCTCTACCACATGAAGTTGGGAAAACTTATGTGTAAAAACGGTATTAGATACCGAGATAAATGGGCCTGAGTGCAAGTGGGAGATGTTGAGAGAAGATACCTTCGAGGCAATCTATCTCTGTGTGTGAATAGCACAAACATCTTGTTCGAAATAACAGTAAGCTGTTTGGTAATAATTTATCTAAGTTATTTTATAATGTAGTTAACATTAGACATTAACTTAGGTAAAGTCCTGAGACTTTATGCAAGGTCAAACAGGTATCGAGATGAGTATCTCGATCATGGAGAAATGTTTGACCGTCTGTAGCATAAGTCTAAAAGGGTTCGTGGTCGTAGATGTTTCGAGACAAGGATATCGAAACATCGGATAGACCATTGTGTCTTAGTCTTCATCGTTTAGCGGTGGCGATGATCTCATGATCGCTTGACTTGGCGAAGTCGTAAATGAGACACAGGTGCTCATTAGAGAATGAGTTCACTGAACGATCCACAAGAGTTATCATATGGTTATATTGACTAATCTGTCAATGATGACTCTGAGTGATGATAGGCTAGTTGGTCTTTTGACTTGAGGTCATTTTGACGAACCTGTGCGTGAACGGTGCCACTTAGATCAAATGACCTAGCTTCGAGGCAAGGCCTGTCGAAAGGTCTTCGATTGGGTGACACTTGAAGCGTATGAGGAGAGTAATGACCAAGAGAGGATTCGTCTCTCCCGGTCTATGGGAGTTAGTGTCGTAGGGTTAGTTTGGTCTTTAGTAAAAACTCTGGCCAGAGTATGTTGGAAGAAGTCCAACATTTTTGACTAAAAGATCGATAGAAATTAACCGGAGTCAAGTTATTGGGGTTGACAGTTTGACCGTATCCTAGACTTGATCTACACGACATAGTTTAGACGAAGAGACTATAACTGTGGAATTCATCACGGAAACAGTCAGGGTGGTCCCGACAATACTCATGTCAATGAGTTAACCACATAATGATGATTCCTGAAGCAGGGACGGCAGCCACTGCTCGTGGTCACTGCCGTATAGGGCTTCGAGCCCAACTTGTTGTAAGGGTCAGGCTGTAGGGTCTCACACAGAGTGCGATCTTTCGTCTAGTAATAGGTAGAAATAAGTTGGGGAGAATAATTTGCATTTGATGCAAGGGATATAATATTGCAAAAGATGTTTGCAATAATCTCCAGCATTCGGAATAAATGATCCTGGGTGCAAGTGGGAGATGTAGAGGAATATGCCCTCGGATCATTTGTATTTGATGCAAATGATAATTTAAGCTTAGATAGGGACTAATTTGCATATGATGCAAAAGAGATTAAATGTGTCTTAAATTGTTTAAGACTATATTTAATTAAATAAACGTGTTGAAAAGGTTACCTAGATGACGGGATCGTCCCGCTCTAAACGCAGGTTCAAACTGCGTCAAAAACGGAGTCCAAATGCACAAGTTATAGCCAAAACAAGTCAGCCCAAACTGCTGGGCTGAAACCAGCGAAAATGGAGGCCCACTAAGCCCGAATTTTCTGGTTAGGGTTTTTTGAAACCTGGGATTTTCTTGACGGCTACGTTTCTAAGAGAAGCATGACTTTTGGCTAACTTTGGACAATTGTTTGAAGGGTCAAACGGACTCGGATTGACGAGCCGTTTTTTCCTACGCGTTCACCGTTGAACCCTCTTCGATTTGGTAGGTTGTACCAACATTGAAGCTCAACGGTGAGGGAGTTAAAATTCACGGAAGTTTGCACTTTGTGAAGTGCAAACTAACTTGATTTTAATTAATCCAATTAATAGTCCCACATCGGATTTTGAGAAAGGGGAGCAGTCAGCCGCCTAAATAAATAGGGGTCTGCTCTCCTCCTCAAAACTCGTCCCAAGCTCTAGATCTGAGCGGCTCTCGTAAATGTTGGAGCACGCTCGGATCTAAGCTAAATTAATATTTCTCCTCTCCCTGCAAATTTCTGCCTTGCTCCTGAGGGCTCTGGCAAAGCCGCAAAGGAGTTCGGATTCTGGATCCGAAATCTAGGCAGAGGTTTCACTCGCGTGAAACTTTCTTCGGCGGTGGGTGGCTCGGTGACACGGGGATTGATCGCCTCGGGATGCGGAGCGGTTCGAGGAGCAGTTCGGGGAGCGGTTCAAGGAGCGGCTCGGCGTGAGACGGGAGCAACTCGGAAGACGGTGCGGAACATCTCGCATGCCCCAGGGCTGAGATTCCGGGTATGTGTTTAAGCTTTTCATTTAATTATTCGTAGTAGTTAGATCCCTCTTGGGGTGGTCAGATCCACCCCAAGTTGGCAGAGTTCCTGGCTAATAAGGTCTGGTTCCTTAGGGTTGCATGTTAATTAGATTAACATAAAATTTTTCCGCTGCATTTCTGTCTATGTTCCATCCGACTTAAGACGAGACTAGAGTTTTTGTGCCCTAAGGGACCTAGAAAACCATGCATTTTAACCCCCGCGCACGACACGCACGATGGGGGTAATTTCGCCGGTCGTGCGCACGGATAGATATTGCTTCACCCTAGGCTTTTTAGCCCCCGCGCATGACGCGCACAACGGGGCGTAATTTTGCCGGTCGTGTGCGCGGATGGATATTGCTTCAAACTAGGCGTTTTAACCTCCGCGCACGACGCGCACGACGGCGGTAATTTTGCCGGTTGTGCGCACTGATAGATATTGATTCACACTAGGCGTTTTAACCGCCGCGTACGACGCGCACGATGGGGGTAATTTTCCGGTCGTGCACACGGATTGATATTGCTTCACCCTAGGCGTTTTAACCCCCGCGCACGACGTGCACGACGGGGCGTAATTTTGCCGGTCGTGCACGCGGATGGATATTACTTCAAACTAGGTGTTTTAACCGCCGCGCACGACGCGTACGACGGTGGTAATTTCGCCGGTCGTGCGCGCGGATGGATATTGATTCACAATAGGAGTTTTAACCGCCGCACACGATGCACACGACGGGGGTAATTTTGCCGGTCGTGCGCGCGGATTGATATTTCTTCACCCTATGCGTTTTAACACCCGCGCACGACGCACACAACAGCTCGCAATTTTTCCCATCGTGCGCAGATTGATATTGCTTCACTCTTGGCGTTTTAACCCCCGCGAACGACGCGCACAACGGGGGTAATTTTACCGGTCGTGCGCGTGGATGGATATTGCTTCACCCTATGTGGTTTAACCCCCATGCACGACGCACACGACGGGGCGTAATTTTGCCCGTCGTGTGCGCGGATAGATATTGCTTCACATTAGGCCATTTAACCCCCGCGCACGACGTGCACGACGAGGGTAATTTTGCCGGTCGTGCGTGCGGATGCATATTGATTCACACTAGGCGTTTTAACCGCCGTGCACGACGTGCACAATGGAGGTAATTTTTACGGTCTTGCGCGCAGATGGATATTGCTTCAAACTAGGTGCTTTAACCCCCGCAGACGATGCGCAAGATGGGGGTAATTTCGCCGGTCGGGCGTGCAGATGGATATTGCTTCACCCTAGGCGTTTTATCCCCCGTGCACGACGCGCACGACGTGGTGTAATTTTGTCGGTCATGCGCGCTGATGGATATTGCTTCAAACTAGGCCTTTTACAACCGCGCACAATGCGCACGACGGCGGTAATTTCACCGGTCGTGTGCGCGGATGGATATTGATTCACACTAGGCGTTTTAACCACCGCGTACGACGCGTACAACGAGGGAAATTTTGCCGGTCGTTCGCGCAGATTGAAATTGCTTCACCCTATGCATTTTAACCCCCGCGCACGACGCACACAACCGGTCGCAATTTTACCAGTCGTGCGCGTGGATGAATATTGCTTCACTCTTGGCGTTTTAACCCCCGCGTACAATGCGCACAACGGGGGTAATTTTTTCGGTCGTGCACGTGGATGGATATTGCTTCACACTATGCGGTTTAACCCCACGCACGATGCGCACGACGAGGCGTAATTTTTCCCGTCGTGCGCGCGAATGGATATTGCTTCACACTAGGCCATTTAACCCCCGTGCACGACGTGCAGGACGGGGGTAATTTTGTCGGTCTTGCGCGCGGATGGATATTGATTCACACAAGGTGTTTTAACCGTCGCGCATGACGCGAACAACGTGGGTAATTTTGCCGGTCTTGCGCGCGGATGGATATTTCTTCAAACTAGGCATTTTAGCCACGTGCATGACGTGCACGACGAGGGTAATTTTTCCGGTCGTGCGCACGGATGGATATTGATTCACACTAGGCGTTTTAACCGTCGCGCACGACGGGGTAATTTTGCCGGTTGTGCTCGCGGATTGATATTGCTTCACACTAGGCCTTTTAACCGCCGCACACGACGCGTACGACGGCGGTAATTTTGCCAGTCGTGCGCAAGGATGGATATTGCTAACCGCTGCGCACGATGCGCACAACGGGTTGTAATTTTAACCCCCGTGCACAATGGCTTTTGCACTACCCTATAAACTTGTTAATTACCACGCACGACGCGTTAGACTGTAGCGCGTTGTGCGCGGGGAGTAATTTAATCCACCGTTGTAACGACTGCTTTTCATGTATCTGGATTTATTATAATATAATATATGTTTTGGTGGATTTTCTCCTCTTGTGTGGTTTTCGGCTCCGTAGCTTTCATTTTCGATCGATTCGTCGTATTTTCTCGTTTCTTCCTTAGGATTGTCGATTTCGAAGTATGTCATTCGTGACGGACTTCATAACGGTCGTATCTAACTATTAGATCAAGCCTAGGAGTCTTAGGAATCGATCCCGGGGCCCCGCGCTCCGTATCGGAACTTTTTGTGCTCATTAGCCGGTATAAGAAGGGGCACCGACCGACTAGATGACGATCCAGTCGGTCGGCAATCCTTCTTGGACCGACTAGTCAGCTTTCTAAATTTCTAAGGAGTTACTGTTTATCGTTAGTCGGTCTAAGAACGTTGGTTGACCGACTAGGTTGCAAACTAGTCGGTCGGCAATGCTTCTTAAACCGACTAACTCATCATCTTAATTTTGTATCAGTTACTGTTCACTCTTAGTCGGTCTAAGAACGTTCATCGACCGACTAGATGCTAAACTAGTCGGTCAGTATTTGTTCATGGACCGACTAACTCTAAATCCTATTTTCGTTCAGGAGTTACTGTTTACACTTAGTCGGTCTGCGTTGGTCGACCGACCGACTAGTTGCCAAACTAGTCGGTCAGTGGTTGTTCTTTGACCGACTAACCAGTGTTAAAACCCTAATTTCTGGGCAGCCGCCAGCCCATCCTATTTAAACCCAACCCAAACGTTTTCTTCTTCCTCAACACGACCCAAAACCCTAAAATCTCCCCCCTTGAGCCCCCATCTTCCTCCAAGCTTCATCCCTTCATTCCAAACCCTAAATCCATCATCCAAACCATCCATTCACTCTATCTACCTCTCATCTTCCCCAAAATCTCACCCAAATCCATCAAAATCCCCAAATCCCCCAAAACCCTAGTTTCCCCAAACTTCACCATTTGCTTCCAGATCTGATCCTAGGGTTCCCCGGAGTGTTTCTTCCGCCTCCTCTCGGTAAGAAATCGATCTACCGTTGTTTTTATAACCTATTTATAATTTTATGAAACCCTAATAAATTTCATGATTGTTTGGTGTTTGTTTCCCCCATAACAGCGATTTCCCCGTAGATTAGCATCTGTGAGACGAAGTGGTCGTCATCCCCGGTGCTAGGCAAGTGAAACTTGCCACTTAGGGTTTAGGCCATGTTTTAGGCCATTTGCTTGTTGTAGGCGTAAAAGAGGCTATGCGACGAAATGATACTCGCCTAGGCGCAAATTGGGGAACTAGCTTGACAACGAAGCTAGTTCCGACACATATATCATGTTGCACAATTACCATGTCACGTTTACTTTCCATTAACGGTACGCAAATTAATTGTCATGTCATTGCATACTTTAAGTGTTTCTGTGATTGTGTAGCTTGCTACGAAAGCTTGTGTTCCTGGCTCGTGTTCCAGAAGCGGGCCATGTGTTGGTTGATAGCCAATGCCCGAATTGCGTGTTACCGGCTAGGTGCACCCCTACGCCAAATGTCTAAGAATGCGAGCTCATGTGCGGGGCAACCCCAGGCTCACTAGCTGAGCTCATTGTGCGGGGACCCTGGCTCCATTACGCGTGGGTATTGGGGGTAAGAGTTAAGCGACCAATCAACTAGGAGTCTGCCCGATCAGCAACTGCAGTGGTAAGGCGTAAACTCTGGGTTTGGGGTAGTTGTTAAGCGGCCAATCAGCGAATGTGAAACCGTTCAGCTGTAAGGCGTAAACAATCTACAAAAAAACGTGACTAGTGAATTGATTGAGATTGACAGTAGCGTGGCTACTCTTGTCTTGTCCCGTCTTGTCTTGTCCCGATGATTGTTCTCTTGTACAAATTGCCTTGCCATGTTTTACTAGTGCACTCATGTTATAACTGCCATGTCATGCATACTAAACTGCTAGGTTGCTAGTTGCCTTACTTTCAGTTTCCTTGCCCAAGTCTTTAGACTTGCTGACATGTGCCCCTTTACTCTTTTGGGTGACACATGTTAGATCCTGAGCCTGAGAACCTCGTTGAGGACGAGGTGTTTGCTGACGCCGAGCCCGAGCTTGTGTTTGACGGGGAGTACGTGGACACTGGGGACCAGTCCTAGTGTCTTCGTTGTGTTTTACTTTTGTTTAGACAGTTGTTTTGTTATCGGTGCGTAGCACCTATACTTTGTTATGTTGATGCTTTTGTTGGCCTTGTTCTGGGCCCTTAGACTCTTTTCTTTTAGCCTGGTGGCTTTTCTGAATGTTGGACTTATTTTCATGTTGGACAATATTTGAGATGTGAGATTTTATTCCAGTCTCTCCTTGTATTATTATTGTTGTTCCGTTGTGGTTACAGGGACATGCTTATGTTTTATTTACGCTTATCGGGTTTGGGGCTTCACAGCTCCACTCTCGTGCGGACCTTTTCACGTCTCCCCTCCATTTTAGGGAAGCGGGTCGTGACAGGTTTTGTTGGTGGCCCATGCAGGTCCTTCTGTAACTGCGATTTTTGGAATAGCGATAATACTATTAGAATGTCCAATGAACTAAGTTCGACGTCCTAGTCATAAGCTATGAGTCTAATCTGATTCGTTCTCTGTGTCATTAGATGGCATGAAGGCGTTTCACCCGTGGTGGGGGCAGTGGTGCGCTCCCTCGTGATGAGGAGCCTGAGCGGGAACCCACCAGCGGTGAGATGATGCGGATGATGCTCCAGATGATGCAAGTGCAGCAGGGCGTGCTTCTGCAATTCCAGAATGCTCCACTTGCTCGAGCTGCCCGGGCTCTTCCGGATGCCCCTCGCTCTGAGCCGGGAGCGAAGCAATTTCGGGAGCTGGGTCCCGCATATTTTGATGGTTCTGAGGGTCCTCTGGCTGCCGATGAGTGGATTCGGAACATCGAGGACAATCTGAAGATGGCCAAGATCACCCCTGCTGGATGGGTTGATTTGGCGAAGAGGCAACTCAAGGATAATGCTCGGAATTGGTGGGATACGGAAGAGAAGATGTTGGTGGAGCCGATAGCTTGGGCTACCTTCAAGGCCAGATTTGAGGGTGAGTTCTTTCCGAAAGCTGCCAGGGATGAGATGCTGCAGCGTTTTATCGATTTGAAGCAGGGGAACTCGTCGGTGGACTTGTACCACCAAGAGTTCATGAGGCTGAGTCGGTTTGCGCCGAAGATGGTACAGGATACTGAGGAGAGAGCTCAGAGGTTCCTGCAGGGGCTTGCTTCGGAGCTCCAGAGTTTTGTGACCTCTTCTGACCGGGAATCTTATCAGAAGGTTCTGGTAGCAGCAAAGAGGCAGGAGCTGCTCGTGAATCAGAGGAGAGGGTCTGTTGTTGGTGCTGGGAAGAGGCCTGTGGAACAGGCGAGAGCTGTGGTTAGACCTGGATTCAGGCCTACTCAGTCCGCTCAGTTTAAGAGGCCAGGAGGGCCAATTCTGAAGCTTTTCCATTTCTGCGGCAAGCCTGGCCACGTCAAGGATCAGTGTCGGAAGTTTTTGGGCCAGTGTCTGGTTTGCGGTGATGCTTCCCATGTCGCGAAGGATTATCGGCATGCGAATCAGCTGCGGAGGGCTCCTGTTGCAGCACAGCCGTTGCAGCAGCGAGCGTCTGTTCCTGCTGGACGTGGAGCAGCTCTTGTTCCACAGGGACAGGCTTTTCGGCAGGCTGTTCCGCCGAGGAGGCAGGCTTTTCTGATGACCGCTGCGGAGAGCGAGGCTGTGGATGAGGTTATCGCAGGTAATCCTCAATCTAGCTGTACTTTTCTAGCTGGTTCTGATTGTTAGATTGTGTTGTTTGCTTGAACATTGTTGTTTGCTAGACTAGGGTTTGATTGTTAATTGGTTGTTAGGTGTGGTTTTGGTTTGCACATTTCCTGCACGAGTCCTCTTTGACTCTGGTGCGTCGATGTGCATTATTTCTCGGAGCTTCGTGGAGAGGCATTCCTTGTCGACGTCCCCTCTTTCCAAGAGTTGGAATATCGTTACAGGGAATGGCGTGGTCTCGGTGCATCGTGGTTGCAATTCTTGCTCGTTGGTGGTCTGTGGACATGAGCTTTTCGCTGATTTCATTGTCCACGACATCATCAACTATGATGCAGTTCTTGGGATGGACTGGCTTGCGAGCTTCTATTCTACGATCGACTGTCGGAGGAAGAAGGTGGTGTTCGAGATTCCCGGACATCCAGTATTTGAGTTCAGTCGTGGTAGCAGTTCGCTTGGTCCTGTCAGATTTCGGGCCAGGCCGGTGGAGGCTGTGGCTATGCAGATGGAGTTGGAGTGGCCAGCTGTGGTGCGGGATTTTGGCAACGTCTTCCCCGAGGAGATGTCTGGTTTGCCGCCTGATCGAGCTTTGGAATTTTCTATCGATCTTGTTCCAGGTGCGCAGCCGATTTCGAAGGCGCCGTATCGTATGGCACCCGCTGAATTGGAAGAGTTGCGGAAGCAGTTGGATGAGCTTTTGCAGAAGGGTTATATTAATCCTAGCGTGTCTTCGTGGGGAGCACCGGTGTTGCTGGTTAAGAAGAAGGATGGTTCGCGTCGCATGTGCGTGGACTATCGGGAGTTGAATGCGGTGACCATTAAGAATAAATACCCGTTGCCTCGCATCGATGATATTTTTGATCAGCTTGGAGGTTCGAGGGTGTTTTCTTAGTTGGATTTGAGGAGTTGTTACCATTAGTTGAAGGTGAAGAATGGTGATGTTCCGAAGACAGCGTTCAGGACGAAGTATGGACACTATGAGTTCGTGGTTATGCCTTTCGGCGTAACTAACGCGCCCGCAGTTTTCATGAATCTGATGAACCTGATTTTCTACGACTTTTTGGATAAGTTTGTCGTTATCTTTATTGACGACATTCTGATCTATTCGAAGTCGGAGGAAGAGCATGCCTCGCACTTAAGGACGGTGTTGGAGATCTTGAGGAAGCATCGTTTGTATGCTAAGTTTTCGAAGTGCGAGTTTTGGCTGGATCGAGTTGCTTTTCTCGGGCATGTGGTGACTGGAGATGGTATTTCAGTGGATCCCAAGAAGATTAGGGCCATCAGGGAGTGGCCTGTTCCGTCGTCAGCGTCTGAGATTCGGAGTTTCCTTGGACTTGCTGGTTATTATCGGCGATTCATTAAGGACTTTTCTCGTATTGCTGAGCCGATGACCAGGTTGACGCGGAAGGATGTTGCTTATGTTTGGTCGGGTGATTGTGAGAGTGCTTTTGGTATTCTGAAGGAGAGGTTGACGAGTGCCCCTATTCTTGTTGTGCCTGATCGCAGCGGTGGATTTGAGATCTTTTGCGATGCTTCTGGCAAGGGTCTCGGTTGTGTGTTGCATCAGCACGGGCATGTTGTGGCGTATGCGTCTCGTCAGCTTAAGGTTCATGAGAAGAATTATCCGACGCATGATTTGGAGTTGGCTGCCGTTGTGTTTGCTCTTAAGATTTGGAGGCACTTCCTGCTGAGTGAGAAAGTGAAGATTTTCACCGATCACAAAAGCTTGAAGTATATTTTCACTCAGAAGGAGCTCAACATGCGACAGCGTCGATGGTTGGAGCTTATGGCAGATTATGAGATCGATTTGCAGTTTCACCCTGGCAAGGTGAATGTGGTTCCAGATGCTTTGAGTAGGCTTCCAGCGGTGATGATTTTGACCTCGCAGTGGAGATTGCAGCAGGATTTTTGCGGGTCTGGCGTGGAGGTTGTTCTGCATGGGGAGTCTTCATCGTTGATGTACATGCAGGTATAGTCGACGATCGTGGATCGGATTAAGGCTGGCCAGGCTAAGGATCTGAAGCTGGTGAGGATTCGGGAGCAGGTGGAAGCCGGTCTGCGGACTGACTTTTTGATTCATGAGGATGGCTCGCTGAGGTTTGGAGCCAGGTTGTGTGTGCCAGCTGGGGATATCAGCGAGGAGCTGATGGTGGAGGCACACAGTTCGCCGTATTCTGTGCATCCTGGTGGCACCAAGATGTACCAGGATCTTCGTCTGTATTATTGTTGGCATGGTATGAAGAGAAGCGTGGCTCGGAGTGTAGCCAAGTGCTTGGTTTGCCAGCAAGTGAAGGCGGAGCATCAGCGTATGGCCGGGTTGCTACAACCGCTTCCGATTCCGGTGTGGAAGTGGCAACACATCACTATGGATTTCGTGACTGGACTACCTCGGAGTCCGAAGCAGAATGACGCGATTTGGGTGATCGTAGATCGATTGACCAAATCTGCGCACTTTATTCCGTTTCGAGTGGGACAGTCCACTGAGGCGCTAGCGAGGAGATATATGGAGGAGGGCGTGCGACTTCATGGAGTCCCCGTGAGTATCGTGTCTGACAGAGACACGAGGTTCACATCTCAGTTCTGGCAGAGTTTGCAAAAGAGCTTGGGTACGCGTCTGAGTTTCAGCACGGCGTACCATCTGCAGACGGATGGCCAGTCCGAGAGGACAATTCAGATTTTGGAAGACATGCTGAGGGCGTGCATGTTGGATTTCAAGGGTTCGTGGGAGGACCATCTACATCTGGTAGAGTTTTCCTACAACAACAGCTTCCAGGCAAGTATTGGCATGGCGCCTTTCGCCGCTCTTTATGGGAGGAAATGTCGATCGCCATTGAGTTGGGATGACGTTGGTGATCGGGAGTTGTTGGGACCTGAGATGATCGTGGAGGCCGTGGAGATCGTCAGGAATATTCGGGAGAGGTTGAGGATTTGCTCAGGACCGTTTTAAGCATTGGGCGGATGCTAAACGTCGTCCTTTGGAGTTTCAGCCGGGCGACCATGTGTTCTTGAAGATTTCCCCGAATCGTGGTGTGATTCGTTTTGGGAAGCGTGGGAAGTTGAGCCCGCGATACATTGGACCGTTTGACGTTTTGGAGAGGGTTGGAGAGGTAGCTTATCGCTTGGCCTTGCCGCCGTCTTTGGAAGGAGTTCACAATGTTTTCCATGTGTCGCAGCTTAGTCGATACATTAGCGATTCGTCTCATGCTGTGGATTTTTCGGAGATTACCGTTTGCCCCGATATGATGTATGACCAGCATCCAGTGTAGATTCTGGACAGGCGTCAGAAATCGCTTCAGAACAAGATTGTCAATCTTGTGAGGGTGATGTGGCGACACGGCTCACCTGGAGAGTCTACTTGGGAGAATGAGGATGAGATGCGAGAGCGTTTCCCACTTTTGTTTCTGGACTCGTGAGTATTCGGAAATTTCGAGGACGGAATTTTTCTTAAGTTGGGGAGGATGTAACGACTGCTTTTCATGTATCAGGATTTATTATAATATAATATATGTTTTGGTGGATTTTCTCCTCTTGTGTGGTTTTAGGCTCCGTAGCTTTCATTTTCGATCGATTCGTCGTATTTTCTCGTTTCTTCCTTAGGATTGTCGATTTCGAAGTATGTCATTCGTGACGGACTTCATAACGGTCGTATCTAACTATTAGATCAAGCCTAGGAGTCTTAGGAATCGATCCCGGGGCCCCGCGCTCCGTATCGGAACTTTTTGTGCTCATTAGCCGGTATAAGAAGGGGCACCGACCGACTAGATGACGATCCAGTCGGTCGGCAATCCTTCTTGGACCGACTAGTTAGCTTTCTAAATTTCTCAGGAGTTACTGTTTATCGTTAGTCGGTCTAAGAACGTTGGTTGACCGACTAGGTTGCAAACTAGTCGGTCGGCAATGCTTCTTAAACTGACTAACTCATCATCTTAATTTTGTATCAGTTACTGTTCACTCTTAGTCGGTCTAAGAACGTTCATCGACCGACTAGATGCTAAACTAGTCGGTCAGTATTTGTTCATGGACCGACTAACTCTAAATCCTATTTTCGTTCAGGAGTTACTGTTTACACTTAGTCGGTCTGCGTTGGTCGACCGACTGACTAGTTGCCAAACTAGTCGGTCAGTGGTTGTTCTTTGACCGACTAACCAGTGTTAAAACCATAATTTCTGGGCAGCCGCCATCCCATCCTATTTAAACCCAACCCAAACGTTTTCTTCTTCCTCAACACGACCCAAAACCCTAAAATCTTCCCCCTTGAGCCCCCATCTTCCTCCAAGCTTCATCCTTTCATTCCAAGCCCTAAATCCATCATCCAAACCATCCATTCACTCTATCTACCTCTCATCTTCCCCAAAATCTCACCCAAATCCATCAAAATCCCCAAATCCCCCAAAACCCTAGTTTCCCCAAACTTCACCATTTGCTTCCAGATCTGATCCTAGGGTTCCCCGGAGTGTTTCTTCCGCCTCCTCTCGGTAAGAAATCGATCTACCGTTGTTTTTATAACCTATTTATAATTTTATGAAACCCTAATAAATTTCATGATTGTTTGGTGTTTGTTTCCCCCATAACAGCGATTTCCCCGTAGATTAGCATCCGTGAGACGAAGTGGTCGTCATCCCCGGTGCTAGGCAAGTGAAACTTGCCACTTAGGGTTTAGGCCATGTTTTAGGCCATTTGCTTGTTGTAGGCGTAAAAGAGGCTAGGCGACGAAATGATACTCGCCTTGGCGCAAATTGGGGAACTAGCTTGACAACGAAGCTAGTTCCGACACATATATCATGTTGCACAATTACCATGTCACGTTTACTTTCCATTAACGGTACGCAAATTAATTGTCATGTCATTGCATACTTTAAGTGTTTCTGTGATTGCGTAGCTTGCTATGAATGCTTGTGTTCCTGGCTCGTGTTCCAGAAGCGGGCCATGTGTTGGTTGATAGCCAATGCCCGAATTGCGTGTTTCCGGCTAGGTGCACCCCTACGCCAAATGTCTAAGAATGCGAGCTCATGTGCGGGGCAACCCCAGGCTCACTAGCTGAGCTCATTGTGCGGGGACCCTGGCTCCATTACGTGTGGGTATTGGGGGTAAGAGTTAAGCGACCAATCAACTGGGAGTCTGCCCGATCAGCAACTGCAGTGGTAAGGCGTAAACTCTGGGTTTGGGGTAGTTGTTAAGCGGCCAATCAGCGAATGTGAAACCGTTCAGCTGTAAGGCGTAAACAATCTACAAAACAACGTGACTAGTGAATTGATTGAGATTGACAGTAGCGTGGCTACTCTTGTCTTGTCCCGTCTTGTCTTGTCCCGATGATTGTTCTCTTGTACAAATTGCCTTGCCATGTTTTACTAGTGCACTCATGTTATAACTGCCATGTCATGCATACTAAACTGCTAGGTTGCTAGTTGCCTTACTTTCAGTTTCCTTGCCCAAGTCTTTAGACTTGCTGACATGTGCCCCTTTACTCTTTTGGGTGACACATGTTAGATCCTGAGCCTGAGAACCTCGTTGAGGACGAGGTGTTTGCTGACGCCGAGCCCGAGCTTGTGTTTGACGGGGAGTACGTGGACACTGGGACCAGTCCTAGTGTCTTCGTTGTGTTTTACTTTTGTTTAGACAGTTGTTTTGTTATCGGTGCGTAGCACCTATACTTTGTTATGTTGATGCTTTTGTTGGTTTTGTTCTGGGCCCTTAGACTCTTTTCTTTTAGCCTGGTGGCTTTTCTGGATGTTGGACTTATTTTCATGTTGGACAATATTTGAGATGTGAGATTTTATTCCAGTCTCTCCTTGTATTATTATTGTTGTTCCGTTGTGGTTACAGGGACCTGCTTATGTTTTATTTACGCTTATCGGGTTTGGGGCTTCACAGCTCCACTCTCGTGCGGACCTTTTCACGTCTCGCCTCCATTTTAGGGAAGCGGGTCGTGACAACCGTTTTTACTCGACGCGCACAGCGATCCCGTATAGTGTACAAAGGTTCTTTGAAAAGGGCTTCAAGGGCGCGATGGTAATTGCACCAATAGTTCTAAAAAGTTGCTTTGAAAGGGGCTTTAAGGGCGGGATGGTAATTGCTCCAAACGTTCTGGTTGCTTAAAGGGCGCGCTGGTAATTGCCCCAAAAGTTCCGCATGTTCCGCTTTTAACAACAACCGGGGGTTGAATCGGACGGTAGGGAGGGGTCGAGCTCATGAATCCCATCTGAGCTTGAGCGCAAGCTCATTTTACCCATATATATATATATATATACATATATGTATATAACTACCGTCCTCTCTCTTCATTTTTTAGAGAGAGAAGCTCTCGCCCTGTGAGTTAGGCGTGGGTTCGCCGGCCGCCGTCGCGGCCGGCCAGGCGCTCTGCCTTCGGCGTTGCGATTGTGAGACGGTACCGACTCTCCTCAGTCTGATTCGACTGATCTGATCCTTAGAGGCGCGAGGCGATCTCCAAGTCTCGAGATCGGATCTGAGGCGTTCTTCAAGTTCGAGATCAGATCTGAGGCAATCTTGAGCTGATCTAGCTGATCGATCTCGAGTTCTTCCTCGTGGTGTTCTCGAGGCGTGAGGCGATCTTCTTGGTCCTAGCTCAGATCTGAGGCGTGATCTAGATCTGATCCTTTGGTCGAAAGGCGGTGTACATAGCTCCGGCGCCTGGTTTTGGATCGGGATCTCTGTAGATCCCGATCCGGCGGTGAGTTCTTATCGGTTTTGTATGATTCGACTGTTGTGCATAGAGTGCTTGGTAGATCTAACCTAGATCCATTTTTCTTCTTGGTTTTGATCTGCGACTGTGAGCTCATTTCGACCGCTTTGAGGAGATCCACCTTGAACTTTGTGAACCGGCAAGTCTAGAGCCGGAGCGATTTGGATCGAACGTCTCGGTTTGGATCGAGTACTCAGGCGGAGTGCTCGATCCGGCGGTGAGCGTCCCCTCTCATTGTTTTTTTCCCTCTCTCCTCTGAGTACCTCATCTGATCTCTGTCCTTGCCTGGCATGGATGATCCTGGTACTCGACCGGATGGAGCGGACTCATCTTTTCCTTTGGGTGACTGGCGAACCATCAGCAAGAAGAAGGCTCCTAATGATGCATCCAAGGGGAAGGGAACCAGATTTGAATTCCGGCCTCGTCCTCAAGGAGCTCAGCCGAATCTCGGGGTTTCCCTTCAGAAGGGTGCTGTAGGCCCTAAAGGCAGGCTTGAGCGCAGGATGCTGAGACCGGCCTTTGACATCAAGATCAATCCCCTTGCTGTGAAACATTCTTGGTTGGAAGTGTGCACTAATAGGAGGAAGATATCGGAGTCTTTGGAGATGAGCTTTATTCCCCCTGCTCTTGATGAATTCGGGTCCCCTATTGCTCTGCTTTCGCAGGAAGCCATTGACGAAGCTGCTAGCTCCTGGGAGAACACACTGGTTGCCTACGTTCTAGGAGACGTCCCCTTCTATAGCCAAATGAAGGCGTGGGCCATCAGGACATGGAAGAAGCAAGGTATGTCGATATTCTCAAGGGAGAATGGTTTCTTCTTCTTCAGATTCAAGGAGAGGGCTGATTGCGATGGAGTTCTACATGGGGGGCCATGGTGGTTTGACGGCAGGCTGGTCGTCCTTCAGCGATGGGCGCCGGACATGGCCTTCGACAGAGACATGCTGTCCTCTGCCCCCATCTGGGTTCAGTTGCCCAACCTTCCGCTTAAATTCTGGTCTTTAAAAATTCTAAATGCTATCACAAGTGTTTTGGGATCCCCTATTTGCTTGGACAGGGCCACGGCCACCATGGAGAGGATGTCGTACGCTCGCTGTCTGGTTGAGATCTCTGCTGAGCACGAGCTGCCGCAAGTCGTCACTGCTCAGGTTGAAGATGGTGAATGTTTTGAAGTTGATGTTAGATACGAGGGGAAGCCACCCCGGTGCACCAACTGCAAGTGTTTTGGGCATTTGGTTCTTCAGTGCACATCAAAGTCGGGGACGGCAGGAGCGGGCAAGGGCGAGAAGAACATGGCTAGTAATGACGGTGCGGGGTCCCTGAACGAGATGCCGAGGGATCAGCCTGCTCAGGATAATGACAATCACATTGTAAGTCCTGCTTTCCCCAGTCGGACTTCCTCTTCTTTATATTCGGGTGGGAGGGAGAACTCTCTTTCTGAATGTGAGGTGATGGCTGGTCGGGAAGGAGGTGTTTGTACCGCTCCTGTGTTGGGCGAGGTTGCGGAGAGTGGGCTTGTTTTGTTAGAGAACTTTGAATATGTTGGCGCCCCTGTGTTGGGTGAGGGTTCGGGGAGTGGCCCTGTTTTGCCGGAGAATTGTAACTATGGAAATGTTGGCAGGGGTACTGTGACGTGTATAGGGGCTAAGGGTCATTACCCTGAATGTAACAAGGCGGATTGTATAGGGGAGCGAAGAGCTGATTGTAACGGGATTGGGGGACTTTGTCTCACGAGGGGAGAAGATGGATGTAATGAGATGGCTAAGGCCACTTACGATGTGATCTGTAATAGGGGCGTAGGGGATAAGAGCAAGCAACACCAGGAGGACCTCTATCCATCAGCTGGCATCGGGGATGTGCAAATGACCGCTGCTAAGGGGAGGGTTTTTGTATATACAAAGGAGATCCAGGAAGCTGGACTGTACAGACAGAATATGGTGCTAGCTGCGACTAGCGATAGCGGGGCGTGCGAAGGCACATGTAGTAGCACAGAATTTGTACAGCTGATCAATAATGATATCGGGGGGGGCGGGTCTGGGATCTGCTTGGGGACAGGCTCGGACCTCTCGCTGAGCCTGCAGCACTCAACGCCTACCTCAAAAGCTAGCATCAGGCCCCCTAGCAACACTAAAATTGGCAATTCTTCTAGCGCCTTAGGTGGGCCACGTATGGGGGGATCTCTCCTTAAGATTGGGGATCAAATAGATTCTGAAATCGAGCCTGCTGAATTGACTGTTACCAATGAGGCTTGGCTCATTGAGCAAGAGCTCTTAAAGCAAAGCAGTAAAGGCGGTAAGGGTAAAAAGAAACAAGTCCACAGCAAGGGGGTTGGGGTCTCAACTAAGGGTACTCGTAAGAGCTCACGGATCAATAGGGAGGATGAGAACCTCCCGCCTTCCAACTCTGATCAATGACCCTTCTTATCTGGAACACTAGGGGGCTAAACAGTATCGCTAGGCGTCGTGATCTCAAGGATCGATTGCAGAAATATACGCCTTCGCTTGTTGGGCTCATCGAAACTAAGGTCACAGTAAATAATATCCTTAGAATTACTAAGTGCTTCCCTAAGAAATGGTTATCTGTCACCAACCATAGCGTACATCGGAATGGTCGCATTATTAGTATGTATGACCCTGATATCTGGCAGTGTGGGATTGAAGATATGAAGGCTCAACACATTTCCCTAAGATGTAGCAACGTTGCTGGGTTTGTTATGATTGTCACTATTGTCTATGCCTCCAATTCCTACCAAGAGCGTAGAATTCTTTGGGATGATATTACCTCTAGTGCTAATAAATTCAATAATACCCCTTGGATCATTGGGGGTGATTTTAATTGCGTCAGATATGCAATAAATAAGGTTGGTGGTAGATCGGTCAAGGGGACTATGGTTGACGAGTTCAATGATTGTATCAATGCTAGTGCTCTCATTGGCCTCAAGACTGTTGGTAACATCTTGAGCTGGAATAATCGTAATATTGGGCAACGTCGTATCTCTGCCACTCTTGATTGGTCCTTCTGCAATAGTAATTGGATCAACACTCTTACTTCATCCTACTGTGAATATGTTGATAGTGGTTCCAGTGATCACGCCACTCTAATTATCCGTACTCATCAGCCTGGGGGTACCGATCCTAAGCCTTTCAAATTCTTCAATGCCTGGCAGCGCTGCCCTGAGTACCCAAGTGTGGTTAAGGAGCACTGGTATATTAGGGTTAATGGATGCCCTATGATACAGCTGGTTGCCAAACTTAAAAACCTGAAAAAGGGTCTCAAGATTTTGGGTGCGGGTCTTAGAGAGACCAATGATGTGACTAAATTACGATCTGAGCTTGCTGCTATTCAGACTGACCCTAAGCTTAGCAATTGTGTTGAGTTACAAAGAAGGGAGCGCATATTAATCAATCAGCTTGCTGAAGCTATTGACATTGATGAGTCCAATCTTAGGCAGAAGAGCAGGCAAGATTGGCTTAGCCTTGGGGATCGCAACTCCCGTTTTTTCTATACTGCTATGAGAGCCAGGCAGAGTCGCAACAATCTCAGTCACCTCATTGGCCCTGATGGTACTAGAAATAACTCTTTAGAAAATTTGAAAATCAAAGCCCCTGAATTTTATTCCAAGCTTTATAATCAAAATGATTACTGGAGAGTTTTCCCTCGCCTTACTACTAAAAGAATCCTTACCAATACGGCTGCTGATTGGGTAGAGAGGCCGGTTTTAGCTGAGGAGGTTAAAAATGCTGTTTTCTAGATTGGGGTTGATAAGGCCCCGGGCCCTGATGGTTTCAATGGTTTCTTTTATCAGAATTCTTGGGACATTATTGGGACTGATGTCACCACTGCTATTCTTAATTTCTTTAAGACTGGGAAGCTGTATCGTCAAGTCAACCATACCTTTCTTACCATTGTTCCCAAGAATGCCAACGCTACCGAACTTGGTGATTATAGACCCATCGCCTGTTGCAATGTCTTGTATAAAATTATCAGCAAAATCCTTTGCAACCGTCTGAAGAAAGCTGTTATTGAGCTTATATCCCCTAATCAAGCTGCTTTTTTGCATGACCGATTACTTGCCGATTGTGCCTTGCTTGCACATGAACATATCAGGGACTTCAATAGTCCTATGGGTAGCAGGGCCTGCCTAAAGCTTGATTTAAAGAAAGCTTTTGATAGCGTTAACAGAGAATTTGTTTACTTCATGCTCCATCAAATGGGCTTTAAGCACAAATTCATTAGCTGGCTGTGTGAGTGCATATCCACCCCCTCCTTTTCTGTCATGATTAATGGCTCTCCCTATGGCATGTTTCAATCTAATAGGGGGCTGCGACAGGGGGATCCCCTCTCCCCTTACCTATTTGTGATTGTCATGGAAGCTTTCTCCTTGCTTATGGCTAAGGCTAACGCTGAGTGCAGTATCAGGCCTATGAAAAGAGTTGGTGCCATCACCCACCTGCTTTTTGCTGATGATTTGCTGGTATTCTGTCGTGCAAATGTGGCTTCTTTTAAAGGTTTGAGAGATCTCCTCACTACCTTCAATTATTTTTCTGGGCTTGAGGTTAACTGGAGTAAAAGTTCTGGTATCTTCAGTAAGGGGGTTAGGGGGGCCAGTGATCTTGCAGAAATCTTGGGCATTAAAAGGGTGCAATCTCTTTCTACTTACCTGGGTCTCCCGCTCTCTGCCAAATACCCAAAAGCTCCCATGTACAGCCGGTTGATTGACAGGTGCAAAAGCAGGCTGCAGGGGTGGTCATCATCCCTGTTATCCATTGCTGGCCGTATTGAATTAGTTAAAACTGTTATCTATGGGATGGTGGTGTTCTGGATGCAGGCTTTCCGCATACCCAAATCCGTTCTGCGCTCTCTCACAGCTATATGCAGGAACTTTATATGGGGGAAAAATCACCTCTGGGCTTGGGATGATATTTGTTCCCCTAAGCAAGAAGGAGGGGTGGGGCTTAGAAGTTTTGCTGAGTTAAACAATGCATATGGGGTCAAATTGTCTTGGCGTATGCTTACACATGGTGGGATCTGGGCCTCCTATATGAGGAATCGCTATTTGGGTAACGCTGGCCTTTTTCTTGCTAAGGCACATCCTATGCAATCTGGTTCTTGGAAATTCATTTTGCACTGTCGGGAGTTCACTAAGAAGCTTACAAAGCGTATTGTTAAAGATGGATCTTCCACTCTCTTCTGGCTTGATAATTGGCTTCCTTGTGGCCCTCTTAATGATGCTTATGTTGTCCCTGCTGGGGAGGAAGGGTTTATGGTTAGGGATTACTGGACTGATATGGGTTGGGTTAACTCCAGCTCTCTTACTGATGTGCGACATTTGATTCTAAATATAACACTATCAGTTGGTGATGACTGCTGGACCTGGGTCTCCAAGTCCCCCTCTTTGCGGGATATCTGGTCTGGGACTAGAGCTCTAAAGCCATTGTTTCCTTTCTACAAGGTTGTCTGGTTTCAGGGGCACATCCCCAAGATGGCTATTTCGTTACTGCGAGCTTTTCATGGGAAGCTTCTCACCCGTGATAAGCTCGTGAAATGGGGAGTGCCTACTTCACCCTATTGTGTTCTTTGTTCTGATAATATTCATGAAACTATAGACCATATATTCTTTGAGTGCAGCTTTTCTAACTACCTCCTTTGCAGGAGTTTTTTAAAAATGGGGTGCACTGTTCCTCTACCGTCCACATTAGCAGGTATAGGGAATTTGATTCTCTCTCACTCCCATGCAAAGGACAACTGGGGTAGATTGGCCAAAACTGTTCTTGCTGTTATGACCTGGCACATTTGGAGGGAGCGTAACAGGAGAATCTTTGAGGGTAATAATCAGAGACAGACGGCTCTTTTTGAGGATATTGCTGAGGATGTTAGAGTTGCCATGAGACAGGTGGACTGGGAGCTTCATGGTGGCGTGAATTCCCCCCCTTCTAATTGGGGGTTGATCCCTTAGGTGGTGGTTATTGTATTTTTTTCTCTGCTCTTGGCTCTTGGGATAGCGGAAGGTGGTTGTTAAGGGTGGGGTGATGGCGCCTGTGCCTCACTCCGACTTGCAATCATCCTTCCTCCTCCCTTCAGTCCTGTACATTTTCCATAGTATCAATAAAGTACAAAGCATATTCTCCAAAAAAAAATATATATATATATATATATTGGAAAGTTAGTGGTCATCTATATTATAATAACAAAAAGTACAACATTAGGGTAGGCTGATTGGTGTTGCAACAGAGAGGGGAGTGGGCACAAGCGTCGTCACCCTCCTCTGGTAACCCCCAACCGCTATCGAAATGAGCAAATGTAACATGAAATAGACAAAAAGAATGCTATCCAGCGTCTCGAAACTCCCAGCGATCCATGGCCTCTTTGGCTTCAAGAGATGTTGGCTCAAGATCCCTTAGGATTGTTCTGATGTCAGCTGCAATGTCTTCAAAAGGGCATAGGTTTTTTAATGTCCTCAAAAATTCTCCTATTCCTCTCCCGCCAAATGTGCCACACCATAGATGAAAGTGCTGTTTTTGCCAGAGTATTTAAAGCGTCCTTCTTCCCAAACTGCAATAAGAAATAGTCTCCCACTTGAGCTAGTTGGGGGGGATGGGGACAGTTACACTAAGCTTCAGTAGGCTCCTCTTCAAAATGTAGCTAGTGTATTCGCACTCAAAGAATAGATGGTTAATATCTTCAGTCACTCCGGAGTTGCACAGGACACATTGAACTTCAGTATGAGATCCCCACATTTGCATCTTATCTTTTGTTAAAAGCTTCCCGCGAAAAGCTCTTAGGAGAGCTAACGACAGCTTTGGCACATGTTTGCTAAACCAAACAAGCTTAGCATATTTAAAAGGTAAGCCCCGGTGGCGGGCACCCTCCCAGGCTGCGGCAAATGAGAAAGAACCACCAATACCCGCCCACGTCCAGGTATCACTTCCAGGTTGGAGATTGCACTTCAAAAGTTCAGACCGAAAATTTCCGGTACTTGGATCATCCACCCAGCGGCCATGATCCCAATATTCGGCCACAATTCTAAGAGCAGCATCTGCGGGTACTTCATAGGAATCAGATAGAGGACCAATATCCAACCAATTGTCGTGCCAAAAAAGAGTCGATGTGCCATCCCGGACTTGCCTCTTGATTAGATATTTAGAAAATTTCCTGCAATTCAGTAGAAATTTCCAAGTGCCAGAATCAATTACCTTCCCATTTGCCGCATAGAAGTGCACAACATCTTTGTATTTGGATCTCATATAGTTGGCCCAAAGACCTTCTCCAGAAAGCATCCTCCAGGTTAATCTCACTCCCGCGGCCATGTTGATATCAGGGAGGAGGCGAAGTCCCACTCCTCCCTCCTCTTTCGGGGTACAAATATCTTTCCAAGCCCATATATGAGATGTCCCCCAAATAAATTTTCTGCAAGCAGAGGTGATAGTTCAAAGAACGGAATTTGGAATTCGATACACTTGCATCCAAAAAATCAGCATTCCATAAATTACCGTTCTTACAAGCTCAATTATCCCCGAGATGGAAAGCAAGCTGGAAGTCCATCCCGTTAGTCTCTTCTTGCACCTATCCACAAGTCTATTGTACATGGATGGCTTTGGGTACTTGGAAGAAAGTGGCAAACCGAGATATGTTGTAATGGAACATCCAATCCTGACGCCAAGTTGGTTTGCCAAATCATTTGGGGATTTAGTACCTTTACTGAACATAGCTATATATAATATAAAAGAGGGATGTTATCAAGAGAAATTGGATAAGAGAATTTGGACATAAGAAATTGGATAAGAGAAATTGGATATCTATTATATAAAAGAGGAATGTTATCAACAGAAATTGGATATGCGAACATGGACATGAGAAATTGGATAAGAGAATTTGGATATCTATTACATAAAAGAGGGAAATTGGATATGAGAAAATACAAGAGATGAGATTTTGAGGGATAAGAGAGGAGGTGGGAAATTTTGCACATACAACCCCGGTTTTTGCATTTTTGCCCCTGGACCCTCCACACACACCCATCGAAACTTTTTATTCTCCCCCCTTCTGACCAATTTTTTCAGTCCTTTGAAGATTTTGAATCTTATCCTACTAGGATAAAGCTTTGTCCTACGTGACAAGTTTGTCCTAGGTGGCAATGGCAATTTTGGAGGGACTTAAATTTTGGGGGGAAACTAAAATTTCGTGGGAAACTTGAAATTTTGTGGGAAAACTTGAAATTTGGCTGACCTTGAAATTTGTGGGGGGAAAATCAGCCATTAAATAAACCGTGCCCATTGGGCACAAGAATCTACTATATAAAAGAGGGATGTTATCAAGAGAAATTGCATATGAGAATTTTACATGAGAAATTGGAAAAGAGAATTTGGATATCGATTATATAAAAGAGGGATGTTATCAAGAGAAATTGGATAATAGAATTTGGATATCTATTATATAAAAGAGGGATGTTATCAAGAGAAATTGGATAAGAGAATTTGGACATGAGAAATTGGATAAGAGAATCTACTATATAAAAGAGGAATGTTATCAAAAGAAATTGGAAAAGAGAATTTGTACATTAGAAATTGGATAAGAGAATTTGGATATCTATATTACAATTGAGGGCAGATTTTGAATTTGTCCTATGTGGCAATGTCACATCAAGTTTTGGAGGGAAGTTTTTGGGTTGAAGAGAAATTTGTTGGGAATACACAAAAACATTGAAATTAGGAATAACATTTTAATATTAGCTATGATAAAAATGTTGTGCACACACACAATCTCATCTTGGGAATGAACGCGAGCTGTGTGAGAATGAACGCGGGAGATGCTGCCAACTCATTGATCCGCGTTGTAAAACCCTGTAAAATTTCGATCACATCTACTGATATTTCAGGGGAAACTAATAATTATTAATGTTTGTTTAAAATTAGTGGGTCCAAGATTTTTAAATGAACAGTGTCCCACGGGCACGGGTTATATGTATATGTCGAAGGCGCTTGCGCCGAAGGCGCCCGCAAAATTTTTCAACGCTGATTTGTTGTTCCGCGCCTAAGGCACCCGCGCCGAAATTGTTGTTCCGCGCCGAAGGCACCCACGTCGAATTTGGTTTTCTGTGTTGAAGACGCATGCGTTAAATTTGTTGTTCCGCGCTGAAGGCGCCCGCGCCATTTTTTAACGCTGATTTGTTGTTCCGCTACTAAGGCACCTGCGTCGAAATTGTTGTTTTACGTCGAATTTGTTGTTCTGCGTCGAAGGCACCCACGTCGAATTTGGTGTTCTGTATCAAAGGCGCATGCGTTGAATTTGTTGTTCCGCACCGAAGGCACCCACGCCGAAGACGCATGTGCCGCTAAATATTGTAAGCTAATTTTTTTTTCTTTTTAATTTTGGCTTTGAAAAAAAATTTCGGGGAACAAAGATTTCGCAAGGGAAAATCTTAAATGAACCATGCCCGCGGGCACGGGTTATGACTAGTCTATTATATAAAAGAGAGATGTTATCAAGAGAAATTGGATAAGAGAATTTGGATATCTATTCTACAAAACTGGGATGTTATCAAGAGAAATTGGATAAGAGAAATTGGACAAGAGAGATTAGATAAGAGAATTTGGACAAGAGTATATACATACATATATGTACATACATATATACATATACATATTTACATATACATACATACATATACATACATCTATTATATAAAAGAGGGATGTTATCAAGAGAAATCAGATAAGAGAATTTGGACATGAGAAATTGGATAAGTGAATTTGGATATCTATTATATAAAAGAGGGATGTTATCAAGAGAAATTGGATAAGAGAATTTGGACATGAGAAATTGGATAAGAGAATTTGGATATCTATTCTATAAAATAGGGATTTTATCAAGAGAAATTGGATAAGATAAATTGAATAAGAGAAATTGGATACGAGAATTTGGACAGGAGTATATACATACATACATATACATACATATATACGTATACATACATACATATACATACATACATCTATATAAAAAAGAGGGATGTTATCAAGAGAATTTGGACATGAGAAATTGGATAAGAGAATTTAGATATCTATTATATAATAGAGGGATGTTATCAATAGAAATTGGATAAGAGAATTTGGACATGAGAAATTGGATAAGAGAATTTGGATATCTGTTATATAGAAGATGGATGTTATCAAGAGAAATTGGATAAGAGAATTGGACAAGAGAAATTGGATAAGAGAATTTGGATATCGATTATATAAAAGAGGGATGTTATCAAGAGAACTTGGATAAGAGAATTTGGACATGAGAAATTGGATAAGAGAATTTGGATATCTATTATATAAAAGAGGGATGTTATCAAGAGAAATTGGATAAGAGAATTTGGACATGAGAAATTGGATAAGAAAATTTGGATATCTATTATGTAAAAGAGGGATGTTATCAAGAGAAATTGGATAAGAGAATTTGGACATGAGAAATTGGATAAGAGAATCTACTATATAAAAGAGGGAAGTTATCAAGAGAAATTGGACAAGAGAATTTGGACATAAGAATTTGGATATCTATTACATAAAAAAGGGATGTTATCAAGAGAAATTGGATAAAAGAATTTGGACAAGAGAAATTGAATAAGAGAATTTGGATATGTATTATATAAAAAATGGATGTTATCAAGAGATTTTGGATAAGAGAATTAGACATGAGAAATTTGATAAGAGAATTTGGATATCTATTATATAAAAGAGGGATGTTATCAAGAGAAATTGGATAAGAGAATTTGGACATGAGAAATTGGATAAGAGAAATTGGATATCTATTATATAAAAGAGGCATGTCATCAACAGAAATTGGATATGTGAATATGGACATGAGAAATTGGATAAGAGAATTTGGATATCTATTACATAAAAGAGGGAAATTGGATAAGAGAAAATACAAGAGATGAGATTTTGAGGGATAAGAGAGGAGGTGGGAAATTTTGCACTTACAACCCCGGTTTTTGCATTTTTTTGCCCTTGGACCCTCCACACACACCCATCGACACTTTTTATTCTCCCCCCTTCTGACCATTTTTTTTCAATCCTTTGAAGATTTTGAATCTTATCCTACAAGGATAAAGCTTTGTCCTACGTGACAAGTTTGTCCTAGTTGGCAATGATAATTTAGGAGGGACTTAAATTTTGGGGGAAAACTAAAATTTCGGGGGAAACTTGAAATTTTGTGGGAAAACTTGATATTTGGGTGAACTTGAAATTTGTGGGGGAAAAATCAGCCTTTAAATAAACCGTGCCCAATGGGCCCGAGAATCTACTATATAAAAGAGGGATGTTATCAAGAGAAATTGGATAATAGAATTGCACATGAGAAATTGGATAAGAGAATTTGGATATCGATTATATAAAAGAGGGATGTTATCAAGAGAAATTGGATAAGAAAATTTGGATATGTATTATATAAAAGAAGGATGTTATCAAGAGAAATTGGATAAGAGAATTTGGGCATGAGAAATTGGATAAAAGAATCTACTATATAAAAGAGGAATGTTATCAAAAGAAATTGGAAAAGAGAATTTGTACATAAGAAATTGGATGAGAGAATTTGGATATCTATTATATAAAAGAGGGATGTTATCAAGAGAAATTGGATAAGAGAATTTGGATATCTATTCTACAAAACAGGGATGTTATCAAGAGAAATTGGATAAGAGAAATTCGACAAGAGGAATTAGATAAGAAAATTTGGATAAGAGAAATTCGACAAGAGGAATTAGATAAGAAAATTTGGATAACATTATATACATACATATGTATACATACATATATACATATACATATTTACATATACATACATACATATACATACATCTATTATATAAAAGAGGGATGTTATCAAGAGAAATCAGATAAGAGAATTTGGACATGAGAAATTGGATAAGTGAATTTGGATATCTATTATATAAAAGAGGGATGTTATCAAGAGAAATTGGATACGAGAATTTGGACATGAGTATATACATTTTTTTGAAAGGTTAGCGAGCTTTTTATTGATGTATATGCAAAACAATACAAAACATAACATGGGAGGGGAAATGGTTCCAATAGAGGGAGGATAGGGCACAAGCGCCGTCACTCCCCACTATCAAAGCCAAAACCCAAAGCCTGTTGCAAAGTAAACAAAAAAATATACAAAATCCAATAAGCAAAAACCAACGGAGGTACATTAACCATTGTCTCTAAATACCCAGTTTGCATAGATATTAGCAACCCCATCATCAGCTTCTTCAATGCCATGGAGAGTGATCCTAACATCCGCAGCAATTACTTCAAAGAGTGAAATCTTGGAGGCTTTAGTGTTCTCAAATATCCTTATATTCCTTTCCCGCCAAACATGCCAAACTGTGGCAGCCAGGACAGTCTTGGCAAGAAGGCACAAGGACCCCTTACCCCCATAGTGAGCTAAAAAGTAGTCACCAACATCCGTTAGAGAATGACCAACATTTGCAGCAACACCCAGTTTTAATAAGGCTCTGCGAAGAATATAGCACGAGTAGGGGCAGGCGAAAAAAATGTGATCCAACGTCTCCTCACAATTAGAATCTCACAATACACAACTCCTATTTGGAATGTTTCCCCATTTAGCAAGCAAATCTCTAGTAAGGATTTTCCCCTGAAATACTCGTAAGAGAGTGAGAGACATTTTGGGTATATGCTTACTATACCAAACAAGTCTGTAGTAGGGAAAAGGGGCACCTTGTCTGCGAACTCCCTCCCAAGCATCCTTGAACTTAAACACCGGTCCCGCTTTCCATTCCCAAGAATCCGCCCCTCTAACTAGCTTTACCGGACTTAGAATAGGGAGGATAGGCCGAATGTCTGGATCATCCACCCAAACATTTCCACTCCAGTAGTCAGCCACTCGTCTCCTATCTGCTCCCGATGGAATATCAAAGAGGGTTTTTAATGGACCGCAAGGCAACCAGTTGGCATGCCAGGAGAGGGTAGTGGCTCCGTCCTTGACCTTTCTTATGATGAGTTTTTGGGAGATGTTTCTGCAACGGAGCAAGAATTTCCAAGTGCCAGATTGAGATGGGGTCCCTTTTGCACCAAAGAAATACTCTGAATCCTTGAAATTGCACCAAAGACATGAGTATATACATACATACATATACATACATATATACATATGTACGTACATACATATACATACATACATATACATACATACATCTATATATAAAAGAGGGATGTTATCAAGAGAAATTGGATAAGAGAATTTGGACATGAGAAATTGGATAAGAGAATTTAGATATCTATTATATAATAGAGGGATGTTATCAAGAGAAATTGGATAAGAGAATTTGGACATGAGAAATTGGATAAGAGAATTTGGATATCTATTATATAAAAGAGGGATGTTATCAAGAGAAATTGGATAAGAGAATTTGGATATCTATTATATGAAAGAGGGATGTTATCAAGAGAAATTGGATAAGAGAATTTGGACATGCGAAATTGGATACGAGAATTTGGATATCTATTATATAAAAGAGGGATGTTATCAAGAGAAATTGGATAAGAGAATTTGGACATGCGAAATTGGATTTGAGAATCTACTATATAAAAGAGGGATGTTATCAAGAGAACTTGGATAAGAGAATTTGGACATAAGAAATTGGATAAGAGAATTTGGATATCTATTATATAAAAGAGGGATGTTATCAAGGGAAATTGGATAAGAGAATTTGGACATGCGAAATTGAATAAGAGAATTAGGATATCTATTATATAAAAGAGGGATGTTATCAAGCGAAATTGGAATAAGAGAATTGAACATGAGAAATTTGATAAGAGAATTTGGATATCTATTGTATAAAAGAGAGATGTTATCAAGAGAAATTGGATAAGAGAATTTGGACAGGAGTAATTGGATAAGCGAATTTGGATATCTATTATATAAAAGTGGAATGTTATCAACAGAAATTGGATATGCAAATATGGACATGAGAAATTGGATAAGAGAATTTGGATATCTATTACATAAAAGAGGGAAATTGGATAAGAGAAAATACAAGAGATGAGATTTTGAGGGATAAGAGAGGAGGTGGGAAATTTTGCACATGCTACCCCGGTTTTTGCATTTTTGCCCCTGGACCCTCCACAGACACCCATCGACACTTTTTATTCTCCCCCCTTTTGACCATTTTTTTCAGTTCTGTGAAGATTTTGAATCTTATCCTACTATAGGATAAAGCTTTGTCCTACGTGACAAGTTTGTCCTAGGTGGCAATGACAATTTTGGAGGGACTTAAATTTTGGGGGAAACTAAAATTTCGGAGGAAACTTGACATTTTGTTGGAAAACTTGATATTTGGGTGAACTTGATATTTGTGGGGGAAAAATCAGCCTTTAAATAAACCGTGCCCAATGGGCACGAGAATCTACTATATAAAAGAGTGATGTTATCAAGAGAAATTGGATAAGAGAATTGGACAAGAGAAAGTGGATAAGAGAATTTGGATATCGATTATATAAAAGAGGGATGTTATCAAGAGAAATTGGATAAAAGAATTTGGATATCTATTATATAATAGAGGGATGTTATCAAGAGAAATTGAATAAGAGAATTTGGACATGAGAAATTGGATAAGAGAATCTACTATATAAAAGAGGAATGTTATCAAAAGAAATTGGAAAAGAGAATTTGTACCTAAGAAATTGGATAAGAGAATTTGGATATCTATTATATAAAAGAGGGATGTTATGAAGAGAAATTGGATAAGAGAATTTGGATATCTATTCTACAAAACAGGGATGTTATCAAGAGAAATTGGATAAGAGAAATTGGACAAGAGAAATTGGACAAGAGAATTTGGATAAGAGTATATACATACATATATATACATACATATATACATATACATATTTACATATACATACATACATATACATACATCCATTATATACAAGAGGGATGTTATCAAGAGAAATCAGATAAGAGAATTTGGACATGAGAAATTGGATAAGTGAATTTGGATATCTATTATATAAAAGAGGGATGTTATCAAAAGAAATTGGATAAGAGAATTTGGACATGAGAAATTGGATAAGATAATTTGGATATCTATTCTATAAAATAGGGATTTTATCAAGAAAAATTGGATAAGAGAAATTGAACAAGAGAAATTGGCTACGAGAATTTGGACAGGAGCATATACATACATATATACATACATATATACATATACATACATACATCTATATATAAAAGAGGGATGTTATCAAGAGAAATTGGATAAGAGAATTTGGACATGAGAAATTTGATAAGAGAATTTGGATATCTATTATATAAAAGAGGGATGTTATCAAGAGAAATTGGATAAGAGAATTGGACATGAGAAATTGGATAAGCGAATTTGGATATCTATATTATAAAACAGGGATGTTATCATGGGTTATTGGATAAGAGAATTTGGATAAGAGTTGAGAAATTGGTTAACATTTGAGGGATGTTTTCAAGAGAAATGGATAAGAGAATTTGGATAAGAGTTGAGAAATTGGTTAAGACAAGAGAAATTTAAATTGGGAGAGAGAACTTGAGTTTGGGGGAAGCTATTTAATATAAGGTTTGAAATTTTAAGTTTGAAACAAAATTTTGGAGGGAATTAAATTTGGTAGGCGATGAAGAAAAGTGTTTTGGGGGGGAATGAAATATTTGGGGGGAAGTTGGAAATAAAGCAAATTTGGGAATTAACTCCCTCACTCGGATCTCTCTCCCGCTCTCTTCTTTCTCCCTCACCCAAACCCCCTACCTCTCCCCTGCTCTGATCTCGAAACCCTCCCTCCCTCCCTCTCGCTCTCTTAGCAAGACCCCCCCTCTCAGCAAGGGTCGGCATCCTCCATTGCTCTCAAACATCTCCTGTTGTACAAGCCCTACCCCCCTCTATCACCTCTCACTCGGCATAACCACCGCTCAAACCCTACCGCCCCCACGATTTGTTTTTTGATTGTTGCTCAGATCTACGTATGAAAGTCTTTGAGGGCTGCTCCTACGTTGAATTTCAGGTATTATCTCTTTGTTTTTTTGGATGGCAATTTTTTTGGGTGATTGATCTTTCCCAAAATTGAATGATATGGTTACTATATGAAATTCCCCGCGATTTTTTTTTTGGATTGTTGCTCAGATCTGCGTATGAAAGTCTTTGATGGCTGCTCCTACGTTGAATTTCAGGTATTATCTCTTTGTTTTTTTGGATGCCAATTTTTTTGGGTGATTGATCTTGCCCAAAATTGAATGGTATGGTTACTATATGAAATTCAAGAAAAAAATTTAACAACCACAAAAAAATTTGGTGAAAATTGAATGATATGTGCTGTTGGTTTGTACAAATTGTTCAGTTGCATGATATGTGATGTTGAACATAATTTGTAATGTGAATGGTATGTGATGTTGAACAATTTTGAAGTTGATGGAAAAAATTTGCTGCTCTTGCGATCTATTGTGTGGTGTGGCATTTTATCACTGTTGGTGGAGAGCAAATGTTTCCCTTTCTGCCGAGAAGCTTGAATAAGCTTTTTTTTGCCATTTCAGGTGTTCAGGAAGTTTGGGTGGAGAAATTTGATCCTACGAACAAGACTTTTGATCATAACAAGCATCGTATGGTGTTCAAGGTACCTGATGCTTCCAAACCCCCTGGTGTTATTGCCGCTGTCCTGAAGGTATGCATTGTAGAAAATTCGACTCTCGAGCCTTAAGTTAGATTCCATTGTTTTGAGTTTCACTCTCCTACTTCTGTAGTTTGATGCAGCCTGGCTATATGCTCTACGATCGCGTTCTTCGTCCAGCAGAAGTTGGCCTCAATGGGTTATGTCTTGCTTGCTTTGGTTATTTTCAGTCAATCGGCCTTTTTCATTCTTCGTCCTTGGGAGCAGGTCAATATTTTGTGTTCTTTGCTTTAATATCATTTGAAATATGTTTGTTTTGCTTAAAAATTAAATTTTGTGTTATGGGTTTCTATTTGTTTTTTCCCTGACTAAATATATAGTTTATCAGGATCTTGCGATGAGAAATCAAACATCAGGATCTTGCAATGAGAAATCAACCATTAATAAGGAAAATGGCGATCTTGGAGCTATTGTTCTTAATTGCACAGATATGAGCCTCTTCGTCCTTGGGAGCAGTTCAATCTTTTGTGTTTTTTGCTTTAATATCAATTGCAATATGTTTGTTTCTCTTAAAAATTAAATTTTGTGATATGGGGTTCTATTTGTTTTTTTCCAACTCAGTATATGGTTTATATATAAACATATGTGGGATGTACTCTGTTATTTTAGGACTAGAGAGCATGTGATCTGTATTTGATTTAATTTATTCATAATTCTTGATGGTGATCTCTATATTTGAAACTTTTTATTGGCGTTCATTCGTTACGTCTATTATCTGGTGATGTTGATTGAGAAACAAGGGAATGTTTACAAAACAGAGGGGAAGGCTGATTATCGTGCAAGAATACGGCTCATCATTCCGAGTAAAAATAAATATAATACTCCCAAGTACCGATTTGTTGTTCGATTTGTATCCTTGAATTTTCTTGATTAAATTACACATAACACCTCTATTGTTGTCAGTATTGAAATAAGCAATTTGATAATTTTGTCCTAGAAAAATCATCTTTTGACATGCAAATCGTTTGTTACAAATGTTCTGCTTTTTCCAAAAAGACATATTGCCATATGAACAAACATTGATTATTTAATTATGAAAACATGACGTCTTTTGCCATTGAATTATTTTTTTGCAATAGACATTGACTTCAATGTTCCTTTAGCAAACAGATGATAAAAATGTTCCCACATTCATTTCTTTTTGTGTGTGGAATAAATCATCCCTTGTTCTTTTTGTGCATGTGTGAGATTTCCTTTCAATGTTTATTATTGTAGTTGTAACTTATTCATTTTAGTTTTGTTTGACATGCAAGCAGGTGATAAAAATGTCCAAGAAAATTTTAATTTTGTTTGTTTTGGTTTTTTCTTAGAATTAAACACTCTTGAACTATTGATAAAAAATTCTTGGGTCAAATTTTTTAATTTAATGGATCGTCGGGGATGAAATAAACAATGTGAGCTTTTTGACCTAGAGATCTCATCTCATGTTCAATTATGAATCATATTTTTACCATTAAACATTAATTGTTCAATTATGAAAACAAGATGTCTTTTGCCATTGAATCCAATGTTCCATGGTCTTATGTTCATTTAATTTTTTTTTTGGGAAAAAAGCATCTCATGTTCTTTTTGTTCATGTGTGAGTATTCTTTTATGCACATGCTTCTTCAAAATTTATTTGATGATTTTTTTAGATTATATTCAGGATTTGGCATGCATTGATCAATGCTAAAAAAATAGGGAAGGCTATGAAAAAGTTTTTCCTTTCATAGTTAAGTCCCAGCTGGTCTATTGGTTATATTATTATAATCCATGACTCTATAAGCTAATCAGATATTGGTTTCTATGCTTGGCATAATCACAGAGAGGTTTATAATAATCAACAACGGAAGGGTTTGGGAGAGGCATACTGTATTGTAAAAACCGGCAAGTTATTAACAGGATTGCTAGGGGTTTTCGTATTAGATATATTCCTATAACGCAGACTATTCTTAAGGACAGCGAGTCTCAAATTCTGATCAATGGTCAGCTAGGAAATTTTATTATTTCTAAAAGAAGTTTGAGGTATGATGATCCTCTTTCTCTATTACTATTTGCTTTAGCTACAAATGCTTTTACTAGAATGATGCAATTTGCTGCCCGGAATAAGCTTTGCAGGTTTGGGTCCCAAGTGTTTTGACACTAAAGTCATTTATCTACAATAGCTAAGATACATTATTATTAATTTTTCTGAATTTTATGATAATTCTATTAAAGCTTTAAAGTTGCTTCCATATGGACATGAGTTAGCTTCAGGGTTAGGGCTCAAATAATAGAAAACTGGTGAAGCTTTTTTTTAGTACCACTATTACTCGATACCATTGTAAGAACTTAAGCTTCATTGTTAAGTAATTCGTAGCCAGCAAACGATCTCCAAGTACATGGAAGATGACACATTCTTTTTAGTAAATGTGCTGGTAATATTGGTTTTTAATTTTTAACTTTGAATTATTAATTGCCTCCATTTGCTTTTGTATTATTGATATCACATTAACAACAAAACTATTTTTTTACACTTTCTTCTCCAAATACTGCCCTTTTAGTCATTAATCTATCATTTTTCTTTTAATTTAATTTTTAACTTAATTTTTAATTTAACATTAACAACAAAACTTTTAATTTAATTTTTTTTAATTTTGTTTTTTAGTCTGAGGACCATCCGGATTTTCAATTAGGAGTTTTGGCGGAATGCTAAGGTAATCACTTGCTTCTTCTGATTTTTTTTTTCTTTGTTGCCGTTGAAAATGTTAGAACTTTTAAGCATTGTTATGGGAACTAGAGGAGAAAGAGCACATGCCAGAAGATTGAGTAGGGGCTAAAGTTATTTGAGCAGGGGCTACAGTTTTAATTTTATTTATCTGAATGCAAGTTGATTATTGTGTTATGAAATTAGAATGCAAGATTTGATTTTGTTCAGTGTCCATTTGTTGACATTGTTAGTTTGGGAACAAATTAGATATTGTGCGTTGATTCGCTGATTCTTTCAGTTATTTGTGTTTGCTCTACTTGCATTATTCATCTCTCCCATTTCATTATAAACTCAAAATTGCAGCAAGGTGGGTTCAGAAAGTTAAGGATGGCAGTGCTCCCCCAACAAACCTCCATCGGAGCCTTCATATCTCATCTCCAAACTCTTTCAGAAAGAAGAACCCTTGGTCAGTTCCCTATCTCTTGAAACCATTTGGGTTTGAATGTATTGATTTTGTTTGATTTTGAAAATGAATTTTGGAGGGGTTACCTGCATAGCCTCTTTGAATCTGCACTTTTTTGCATGATAAATTGATACCATATATAGAATGAAGAATAAAAAATGATCCTTCTACAGAGAGAAGAATAAAATAAGTGCAAATTCTATGTTTAACTTTGTTTCAGAGTGTTTTCTCACTACAAAGCGTTGACCGTGGACAACCCGGTCAACGTGGTCAAGGGGCCCGCCTTGGGTCCCTCAGGGGATTCGAGTCGGTGCGGATGGGGCGAGGGGAAGCCTCGGCCCTGGTTGAGACGCTCGGCCTCGGACGGGCGCGCACGGACTCGGAGGCAGGACGACGAGGGGTAGCCTCGGTCGTCCGGCTAGATGCGTGTTCGGCGAAGGGCGAGGGGAAGCCTCGGCCCGGGTTGAGACGCTCAGCCTCGGTGGGATGTGCTCGACCTCGGTGGTCGGACGATGAGGGGAAGCCTCACTCGTCCAACGGGGTGCGCGGTCGGTGAGGGGCGAGGGGGAGCCTCGGCCCGTTGATCAGATGTCCTCCTGCGTAGACAAGAACGCTCGTCAGGGGGCCGGACCTTGGTTCCGGCCAAATCCCCTCCGATGCCTAAGTCAGACAGAGATCTGAAAGAGGAGGCCCGGCGGAGACGGTTCGACTCGTAAGGAGATCGGAACGGCGTCTCACGGCACGAGCGGGGGAGGAAGGAGATGGAAAGGAGGAACTAGGTCGTTGACGGAGTACCTTAGGCTTTAGATACCTGAGATGCGGTCCCTTTCTTCGTAGTCTTCCTAGCCCTTTTGTAGTGCTCCCAGCGTGATTGCCTCTGGCCCACGCCCCACGCCCGCCCTCGATCGTGCCCCATCAATCCGCCCCCTCACTGCCACTCTCTTCGCCATGCCAGCACCTCCCCATTATCGCCATTTAGTGGTCGCGCGTCCGGGGGAGCGGTTTTCGTAGGAGTGGGCGAGTGAACAGCGGTTTATCGGGGCCGGGTCGGATCGACATTCGAGAAGATCCCTTATAGGGCCTTTGTAGAATGGGCTTGAGGATGCAGATGGGCTCTCGACTAGTAGTCGGGCTCCTGGGCTCGTGTCCTTTGGGTCTCGGTCAAATAGGCGTAACAATTGCCCCCATCGGTCGGGTTGATCGGCCTCGGCCGGTTCGGCTCGGCCGATGTGACTTCTGCCGATTTTGACAAGCCCGCCAGTCGATGCCGACTCATTTATTAGTCGTCATCATGAGTTGGCCCGCTCGATATTTTTAAAGCGCGGGCTCCGAAGCGCCGTCGTTCTTCTGATGCTGCCACGTGTGGATGCAAGCCTATCTCCACCATTCGTGGGGTTGTCTTAAGTTGAGAAGCTGAGGGGTTCGTGAGCCGCCCTTGGTGGGGTCGATCGGCCTTGGCTCGCTCGGATCGACCGCTGTGTCTCCTGGGGTTCCGAGTGGCGCTTCAATCAAGGCGTGGTCATAAATGTAGGTCATGATGAGGCGAATCGATTGGAATTCCCCTGGCGCCAATTTCGGAACGCCGCCGGTTCTTCGAGCCTTGCCAGGCGTTCTTGTCGGGCGCTTCGAATTCGTCCTTGGTATATAAGATCCCCAGCTGTGTTGATCTCCATTTCTTTCTCGCTCTTCCCATTGTTCTAGGCTTTCCCCAACTCGGAGTTTCCCATCGCCTTTGCTTCCTTGCCTCCTCCGAACTAGCCAAAAGGTAATTTCCTTTCCCGCTCTCGTGTTATGGCTGCTCTTAGGATAGGCGGTTCTGGCCGAGGGGCGAGGGATTCTCCAGAGTCCAGGCGGGGCAGGCCCCGGCTAGTGGGATCAGGTTCCCCTTCCGGGAGTCGTCCCCTCCCGGATAAGGGGAAGGGGAAGCTATTCACAGACTTCGCCTGTGATGACATGGCATCGGTTGCCGTGCGTCTTAACGTGCCCCCGGCTATCCTCCGTACGCCATCGAGGACCGTTCCTTCGGCGGTCACGGAGATCCGGGAGAGGTATCTCTGCTTCCCGTACGATGTCCGAGTTCCCTTCGTCGACGAGCGGATTTGCCTTCCGAGGAGCAATGAAGTCGGCGTCTATGTCGAAATGTTTCGCCTGGGTCTTCGTTTCCTGCTCAATCCCTTCTTTGTCCAGGTCATGGAATTCCTCATGGTGCCCCTTTGCCAGTTCACCCCTTGCTCGATCGCGGTACTGACGGGCTTCGTGACGCTTTGCTGCATCCGCGGACTGGAGCCGTCTCTCCCCCTTCTCTTCCACTTTTATCAGGTCCAGACGGTCGGGCCGGGGTCATGGCTGCACCTCCGAGCCCGTTCGAGGAGGGAATGTCTGATCGGGCTTCCCCGCTGGTCGGGGGATTGGAGCTCGGATTATGTCTTTGTGGTCTTTTTGGGTGATGCCCAGATTCTGACAAGCTGGGGCGTGTCCGTCCAGCCTCGCTTACCGTTAGCCCTTTTTGACGCTGACCGGACAGCTGCCGCGCTGCTGTCGGCTCTTCCTTTGGAATCAAAATCCATCTGGTCTTTGTTGGACGACCTACTCCTGAAGGCCGTCTTGTGGTCTCCGGGTAGGTCACTTTTTCATCCTCGGATTGCCCTATGACTCATCCTGATTTCAGTCTCCTTTGCAGGGATGGCCGGCCGCGAGTTTGTCCGTGACGTCGATGAGCTGATCCGTCGTGGAGCCGCTCGGAGCCGAGGTAGTACTTCTGGAAGGGCGCCTCGGAGGATCGTTGAGGAGGAAGTGCGCCGAGCCGAGCCTTCCATGGGTAAGGTGGTGGCCGTGCCTCCCGCCTCTTCTTCTGGTGATCCCCCTCCCGGTGGTGAAGATGGTGCGAGGCGGAAGCGTTCCCCTCCGGTGCCTTCGGAGCCCCACGGAGGAAAGAAGAGGAGGGAGGACGTGGATCCCTCCAGCCTGGCAGGTTCCGCGCTTCCCGTGGCGACCGCCGGGGATCCTTCGGTAGCTTTGTCAGCCACCCCCCTCGCAACGTCTTCGCCCGTATCACCGGGGGTCGGGGCCTTGTTGGAGAGCGACTTGGCTTCGATCGTCGTCCCTGGGAGTTCGTTGTTTGTTGACTGAGCCCTGGCCCAGCAGGTTGCCGAGGTCTCCGTCCCTCCCCGGGACCGCAGCCTCCTCAAGAAGATCCCGGCCGACAAGATGTCGGATTCCTTGGTCTGGATCCTTCAACAGGTTCGGTTATCTTGCTATTCTCTCTTTCTTTTTATCCTCTTCTTAGCCCATGTCTCGTTTTTTCAGGGTTCAGCGCTCGCTGTGGAGTTGCAGTGTCGAGCCGTCCGCTTGAGGGAGCTGGAGGAGTCCACCATGAAGGCTCAGGAGCGGGCCGGGGCGGCCGAGGTGGCCATGACGGAGGCCCAGATGGAGTCTCGGCGCCTCAACCTCCGTGTGGCCGCGTTGGAGGGACAAGTGGGTGACCTCCAAGGAAAGCTGGAGGATGCTCATCAGTCGGCTGAGGAAGCGGCGGAGTCGTTCCGCCTGGAGAGGGAGGAGCTTCAGAGGGAACTGTCGGATCGGCGCCAGGTGATGCGGCTTGCATAGGAGGTGGAGAAGGGCGTCGTCGAGACCCTGGGGAAGAGGATCTTCGAGGTCCTCAGGGAGGCCTTCGGTAAGTATGAAGACCTCATCGCCCCTCGGATCGTCGAAGTCGTCCAGTCTTCCTTCCGGGAATGTGCGGAGCGTGTCCGGCAAGCCCCTCCGTCGGTCGATCCCCCCCGCTCCGAGCAGGGCGAAGTGCCCGAGGATGTGTCCTCCCGAGCTCGGGCTCCCTAAGCAGTCCCTCCTGGCCTTATCCTCAAATTTTTTAGCATCCGCTTCGCTTTGGGCCAGTCTTCTTGAGATGGATCCCTAGCCCCCGCTATCTCCTTCGGCTTCGTCATTGGCTCCGTGGCCAATAATTGCTGGTTGCATGGCTGCTAGCTTGGGCTACCTACTTTGGGTCTTTTGTCAACCAATTTTGCTCTGTCGGTGTCGATCTAGCTTCTGTAGGCGAAGAACTCTGTCATTCGTCGTGAGTAGATTGTTTGTAGGGTGTTTCCTTCGCCTCGATCCCCTGTAAATAAGACACATTTTTGTACTCTGGTTAACTATTATAAACGAAATTGACTTACTCGGACTTCTCGTGTACTTTGCGTTGTCGCCTTGTTCTTTGCATAGGACTGGACGACGTTGGCGTTGGCTGGGGGGATTCTTCCCAGACTTATGAGCGCGGGGGTCGGTCGGCGAGGGTAAAAGCTCCTCGGCTTAGGACCGGTCGGCGTCCGTGTCTCGGGGGAGTTGCCCCCAGACTTATGAGCACAAGAGTCGGTCGGCGAGGGTAAAGCTCCTCGGCTTAGGACCGGTCGGCGTCCGTGCCTGCTGGGGGAACTGCCCCAGGCTTATGGACGCGGAAGTCGGTCCGCGAGGGCAAAGTCCCTCGACTTAGAACCGGTCGGCGTTCGCACTGGCTGGGGGGATTGCCCCCAGACTTATGAGCGCAGGAGTCGGTCGGCGAGGGCAAAGCTCCTCGGCTTAGGACCGGTCGGCGTCCATGTCTACTGGGGGAACCGCCCCAGGCTTATGAGCGCGGAAGTCGGTCTGCGAGGGCAAAGTCCCTCGACTTAGAACCGGTCGGCGTTCGCGCTGGCTGGGGGGATTGCCCCCAGACTTATGAGCGCAGGAGTCGGTCGGCGAGGGCAAAGCTCCTCAGCTTAGGACCGGTCGGCGTCTGTGCCTGCTGGGGGAGTTGCCCCCAGTCTTATGAGCGCATGAGTCAGTCGGCGAGGGTAAAGCTCCTCTTCCTCCTCAAGTGAGGCGGCGGTCCCCATTCTTTTGCGCTATTGGTGACATGTCAATTCCATCGGGGATTTAAGAAAAGACAAAAAAGGGAATGCATTTGTACTCTCAAGAGTCCTGTCGGACCGGTACATTTGGAGGAACAGGAAAAAGAAAGGAAATGAAGCTAGGCAGAGGGATGTAAACCTAGATAACTCCCTCTTACTAGGCTACAACCGGGGGGAGAGACATCGCCCGCTCACTCTATGATGCGGAGGGGACCTTGGACGATGTTGATCTTCTTCCCCTTGTCTGGCTGCGTAGAGGTCCCTTCTCCGTGGGCCGGTTCGTCGGCCTGGTTCCTGGCGTGCCCCCGGCTCATCAGCTTCTCAATGTCCTTCTTCAAATGCCAGCAGTCTTCGGTGTCATGACCATCGTCCTTATGGTACTTGCAGTACTTCTCCCTGTTCTTCCCACCTCTTCTAGCCTTCGGTGGGGGGCGATCAGCTCGCTCTTCCTTCTGTACTTGGGCGAGGACGGCATCTGGGGTGGTGTCCCTCGCGCTTTCTCCCCGCTGCCTGTTCCTCGGCCTCTTCTCGGTCCGGTATCCTTCGGGGCTGACTCGTCCGCCGTCGCCGCGCTTGGTCCCTCGAGTGGCTTTTCCTCCATCCTCGGCCAAGGCCTCCTCGGTCAGCATGAAGCGTTCGGCCCTCGCCATGATCCCGGGGAGGTCCTTCGGGGGATCGTTGTGTAGGGACTTCTTGAGGCCTCGGTGGCGAAGCCCTTTCTTAAGGGCCGTCTGGACCACCAGGTCGGGAGGGTTGTTCACGTTCAGCCTTTCCGCATTGAAGCGGCGCATGAACTGTCGGAGCGGCTCGGCCGGGCCTTGTACTACGTTGAACAGATGTTCAGCACCAGGTTTGATCAGCCTCCCCGCCATGAACTGTTTGCAGAACAACTGGGTGAGTTGCTCGAAGCTATCGATGGAGCGGCCGGGCAGGCTGTGGTACCAGGTCCTTGCCGCTCCCCTGAGAGTAGAATAGAAGCCCCAGCAAAGCAGGTCATCGTCAGCTCCCTGGAAGGCCATGTCCCCCTTGTAGTCCATCACGTGGTGTCCCGGGTCCCCTATTTCGTCGTACTTTCCCAGCACCGGGATCCTGAATCGAGAGGGGACCCGTGCGTCGGTTATTCTCCGTGATAAGGGGCACCGGTCTCCGTGGATGCCCCTGGGGATGCGGTATTCGCCTGCCTCTGGCTCGATCAGGGGTGGAGGAAGCACAGGCGCCGGCGGGGCTGGCTCCGCGACCCTCGCCACGCTTGGGGTCGGGCTGACCCGACGTTCCCGACTCCTCCTGCGGGAGCTCCTACTCCGCCGCGATCGGTCTCTTGAGTGGTGTCGTTCGCTTCTCCTGCGGCGGGACGACCGTGACCGACGAGATGATGCCGTCATCGATTCACCCTCCGTCCCTTCGGTTTCTCTTCGGCTCCTTTCACGATAAGGGGAGGAGGCGCGTGACCTCGCCTGACGAGAGCCGAGCAGTGTGAATCGACGCTCCGTGTTCGGTTTCAGGGTCCCGTGGTCGTCGACCACGGCGGACCGCAAGTGCGGGGGACCCCCCGCCCATCGATGGCTATCGTCCAACGTGCCTCCGTTGGACGGCGCAGGGCCGACGAGCTGCTGTACCGTCGCGACCAATGTCTGGAGGCTCGCGTTGGTCTCCTGAGCCAGGGCGCGGAGCTGTCCCTGCGTGGCCAGTTCTGAGCCGCCGGTCTCCTCGGTTGAGAGGGTGGGGTGGTCGCCGACGGTCATGTCCTCGGGGTTGCCGTTTGATGCGCCATTCCCTTCCTCCGGGATGGGGGCATGCGCTTCCTCCCATTGCTGGCTCGTGCCATTGTTGGTGTGGTTTGCTATTTCGTGGGACGGTTTTCGGTTCCCACAGACGGCGCCAGATGTTTCAGAGTGTTTTCTCACTACAAAGCGTTGACCGTGGACAACCCGGTCAACGTGGTCAAGGGGCCCGCCTTGGGTCCCTCGGGGGCTTCGAGTCGGTGCGGATGGGGCGAGGGGAAGCCTCGGCCCTGGTTGAGACGCTCGGCCTCGGACGGTCACGCACGGACTCGGAGGCAGGACGACGAGGGGTAGCCTCGGTCGTCCGGCTAGATGCGTGTTCGGCGAAGGGCGAGGGGAAGCCTCGGCTCGGGTCGAGACGCTCGGCCTCGGTGGGATGTGCTCGGCCTCGGCGGTCGGACGATGAGGGGAAGCCTCACTCGTCCAACGGGGTGCGCGGTCGGCGAGGGACGAGGGGGAGCCTCGGCCCGTTGATCAGATGTCCTCATGCGTAGACGAGAACGCTCGTCAGGGGGCCGGACCTTGGTTCCGGCCAAATCCCCTCCGATGCCTAAGTCAGACAGAGATCTGAAAGAGGAGGCCCGGCGGAGACGGTTCGACTCGTAAGGAGATCGGAACGGCGTCTCACGGCACGAGCGGGGGAGGAAGGAGATGGAAAGGAGGAACTAGGTCGTTGACGGAGTACCTTAGGCTTTAGAAACCTGAGATGCGGTCCCTTTCTTCGTAGTCTTCCTAGCCCTTTTGTAGTGCTCCCAGCGTGATTGCCTCTGGCCCACGCCCCACGCCCGCCCTCGATCGTGCCCCATCAATCCGCCCCCTCGCCGCCGCTCTCTTCGCCATGCCAGCACCTCCCCATTATCGCCATTTAGTGGTCGCGCGTCCGGGGGAGCGGTTTTCGCAGGAGTGGGCGAGTGAACAGCGGTTTATCAGGGCCGGGTCGGATCGACATTCGAGAAGATCCCTTATAGGGCCTTTGTAGAATGGGCTTGAGGATGCAGATGGGCTCTCGACTAGTAGTCGGGCTCCTGGGCTCGTGTCCTTTGGGTCTCGGTCAAATAGGCGTAATAAACTTCATTGTAACAATGTCAACAAGTTAAATATAGTAGCATTTAAATGATCCGCATATCATGCATAACATGCTATTACAGGTTATGCATGTAACACTACCAAACGATTTTTTTTTTCAATGTTGTAAACCAGTTACATGCAGTCTTAACCTTTAGCATGCATTAACCTGTTACATAACCTGTATATAATCATGCATACATAACAAGTTATTTTACATGCATAACATGTAGCATGTTACACGAATACATAACATGTTATGTTGTAGGTAATGCATAACCTGTTGTAGAATAACTATACTCCAAATTGACAAAAGAATAACTCCAGACTCCATAGCAGAAAATTTAAGTTTAGTTATCAAATTATTTGATAAGTTATTCTCTCCAGGCTTTTATTTGATAAATCTGAAATTGACAAAGGATGTTTGAAACTAAACTTAAACTTAAAGCTCTTCACTTCTTCAGGATGTCCGGACATGCTCCTTAATGTTGTAAAGAAATTTATCAATAAGTTATTCTCTCCAGGCTCTTATTTGATACATCTGAAATTGAGAAAGGATGTCTGAAACTAGACTTAAACTTAAAGTTATTTACTTCTTCTGTATGTCAAGACATGCTTCTTATTGTTGTCCAATAATTTATCAAATCTGCAACAATATGGATACATTTATTTGATTCAAATTTGTAGTTTTTTCTTGGTTTTAGTCTGGAAATATTTTCTTGGTTTCAGGATTCAAACTCAATTTCCAGATTTATTTAATAAATCTGCAAAAAATTAGTAGTTATTCTCTTCCTTTGTCAATTTCAGATTATTAGTTATTCTCTTCCTTTGTCAATTTGGAGAAAAACTAAACTTTACTCTGGAGAATAACTGGTGAAGAGAAGGATTAATTTGGTTTATGGTAGGGAGACCATTGGGTTGATGGGTTTGATCTCCAAAAAATGGTTTCTGATGGCGGCTATGATGTTCTTGGGTAGTTACAATGGCCTCTTGGACTTTGAACTTTGATTTTTAATTTGATATCATTAGTTTTGATGTATGAGGTTCACAATTTATTATCCAGTTCTGATTTGCCTTGCATTTTTTTGGGAATTTGTAGGGATTAAATCTGGACTAGCAGCATTTGATCTTCATCTGTAAGCAACTAGAGGATGGGCAGACCCTTGCTAACTATAATATCCAGAAAGGTCTTATCTTTGCCTGTAATTTTGATTCCAATTTTTGGGTTTTGATTTGGTGATTGTGATTATGGACATTGATTTAACCTCTCCACTGAAAATTTCTTATGGTAGCAATGTTTGGAGACATGAATCATCTTCAAATTTAATTTCATGGTTCTCATTTTGTCAAACTCAGCTTTTCCTTTCTACTCGCAATGCTAATAAAATTCTGATCTCAATGAAAACACCTTCTAAAATCTCACTCACACACACACACACACACACACACACACACACACACACACACATGTCTAACACAACGCTCCATAACTCTATTAACTACCATCACATCACGTTTAATATGGAAGTCCAAATATTTAAACAGAATAGGAAATATCAATCTTACATTTGACTTACACAAACTCAACTAGAATGGAAGTCAATCAAAGTAATTGAAGGCTTTGTTTTGATTACGAAACCAAGTTCCAAAATCTCACTAATGCAGTCAGTTGTGCAAGGAAGGATAAATAAACTGTAGTTGAAGTATTGCAATGTGATTAAACCAAGCAGTACTCCCTCTCTCACCATCCCTTTCCCATTTATCCATGATTTAATATTAGGTTAGCCTTTTCCTCTCATGCACACATACATTTAGCATTATGTAATTTTTATGGTTAACAATAGATTATAAATATCAATGTGTAACCCTATAGCTTTGTTCCATTTATCAGTGTCATCATTTGGTTTGGGATATGACTTATGTATTGTTTCTAGCATTTTTTTTCAACCTTTCTCTATAAGTATCAACTAAATCCAATGTCCACTTTCAAGCTATTCCATCTGAAAGTTGCACTAAGTGGGATATGCATATTTGTATCGAACAAATAAACCCTTAGAGTTCTATTGGTTGGTTTATAAAAAGCAAAATAGGTATCAGTTACACATTTAATAATAGTCACAAAGGTACAACCAAGTTCAAGAGCCACTTTTAATGAAGTTGTACAAATTGTTGATGTAAGACCACCCCCTACACCCACACGAAACCATAAAAAGACAAAGAAAATTAAAAAAATTGGCATAAGCATGTTTTTAACTAAGGATGACGTGTTAATGACATTTCATTGCTACATATTCACAGGTCAAAAGTGGTATCCAAGACTGTAGGGATTAGGCCGCGGGCATGGATATGTATATGCATACAATGTAGTTTTTTTAACATCTAAAAGAATTCAAGGTATGCAAAGAGCTGCACTTTTCATTAGAATTCAAGGCATGCAAAGAGATGCATTTCTCAGTAACATATGAATTAAAATAATTGTGTGCCCAAGAATCTGAAGATTTATCATGTTGCTCACTTCTCTTTTCCTAAATATGATTGTTGGTGAACTACATTTAGAAATCTCATATTATATATGAATCAGTCTAACTTAGTCTGAAATAAAAGATCTTAAATATTGTCACCATCGTCTATATAAAATAAGATTAAGATGTTCTCTGTTTCATTATAATCTACGCTTGATTTGGTGTTGAGGCTGAGGGGTGGGATTATTGAGCCATCGCTCATGTCTCTTGCAAAAAAGTACAATCAAGAGAAGATGATTTGTAGAAAGTATGCTTCTTTTTTCATGTAAATTGTTTTTTTGGTTAAGTTCAATTTTTTTATCCGGTGTTAGGGCTAACTGTGGTGATTGTGGTAACTTGAAAGGATGCCCAGAGCTATGCGAGCATGAAAAGGAAGGCATGTGCTCAGGTATGCATTAAGTCTTTTGTTCTCGATTTGCCCGAAGGCATCTCGGAGGCTGATGTCATTGCCAAAGGTCTCGAGCTGAATGCTAATCCTGATCCTGATGCCCATGTTTAGTCATTGAAAAATATTTTGTTTTAAAATATATTTTATGGTGGGATTTTTATTATATTAACTATCATATTGACGAATGGCTGAATGTTGATGATTTTACAAATGGCTAAAGATCTTACTTCTAAGGCAATTTACTTATTGTGTTTTTAAATCAAAGAAGAAATGTTGAGGCTTTTGAGCTGATATATCATGTTGTTTCACAGTACCAAAAGGCACAGAAGCAAGCAGGTATTTTTAGAAAATGAATGACACAGTCTATTGAATGAAAATTTACAACATATGCCTGCTATTTGCTTTATTTATTTATTTTATTTGTTTTTGGCAGATCAAGTAGCTCTGAATGCTAGATGATTAAATTAAAGAGTCATGCCATTCAGACTACAAGTGGACTAAGAGAACATGGTGGAGGATATCAGCGAAAGTTTTTGGTTTGGATAACATCTAAATATAAACACACAGAAGCTTAAATGCAGCTGTATAGTCTGTCTGTATTTTTTGTTTGGATTGTGTATTTTTTGTGCAAATTCTTCTTTATTGTTTGGATTTTGAATTTTTGGATTGTCTATTTTTTGTGTATAACTTTTCAAATATGAGTAACTATAAATTCTATTCAAATTGAGTGGAACTTCTGTCAGCTTGCTGAGTTTTCTATGGTATTTGCATATCGGATGTCTCATATTCATGGCAATAATTGTATCAGCACTTGATAACTACATGTGTATAAGGCACTCAGATATCTGATTTTTCGAAAAAAATATATTGATTAACAGAGTATTTTACTTTTGTTACATAATTGAGGTTGTCTATTGCTAAAGCCCTTGGAAGCTTAATATCATTGCACTCAAATATCTGCCAAAAAAGAATACATTGCTATACATGTCTTACAAAAGCTCCGTTAACAGCAAATGTTTCTCTTTGCCACTTCAACAAAGTTAAAAATAAAATTTATACATTCATATTAAGAAGGAAGCATGTAGCATCCAAAAGAACAAAGCAAGGATATACTGTGCATGTATATGACACACTCTTACTGTCTTATTTTTCCTTGACAGTTATTGATGTCCCTGCAAGTCATGGATCTACCATCACCACACCCAATTGCCTACATGTACGTAATTCATGTTTGTATTTTTCTCTGAGAGTTACCCCATCTCTATGGATTTTGTTATTTTTAGATCACACTTTTCATAGTTGTAGTTACCGAACTCACCTTCTCGAAGTATCTTTTGATAGTTCATGGCATGCCTTATTAGATGTAATAAAGTGTCGTATTAGAGGCATTTAAATGTACTGCGGGGCGGGTAGTTCATGGCATGTAAATGTACTTTGTGGCGAGGGGGCGTAGTTAATAGGTAGAGTTAGGTTACACTATTAATTATTATCTTCATCATAGGAAATTTGTCTACCCAATGGGGAGAAGAGGAACTAAATTTGTCTAAATTTTTTGGGGGAACTAAATATTGGGGAGAATTTTTGTGTGGAACTAAATAAACAATAAGGAGAACAAAATTTTCTGGAGGAAACTAAATTTTGAGGGGAAGTAAAATTTTCAAATATTTGAGGAGAACTAAATTCTCTGAGGAGAACTAAATTTTGTGGTAATTAAGATTGTGAGGGGGACCTAATAATGATTGAGTTTTAATTATTGTTCTTCCTTTAAAATTAGGTCGTCCAAGATTTTGAGGGAATAAATTTTAAATGAACCGTGACTTACGGGCACGGGTTATATACTATATATATATATATATATATATATATATCTATTATACATTTGACAACGATTTTTGAATTCTAGGTCTGACTAGGACAAGATAAAGAGTAGCTGAGATTTGATCTTGGTAAATCAATGGTTGAGATTGGATTTTGTGAAATTTTTTGGGGGAAATGCCTTGGGAATATAAACTTTGAAATTAGAAGTGCCTTGGAAAAGAGTGTGGAAATTAAATTTGGGGGGAAAAGTGCGTTGGGAAAGATTGTGGAGATTAAATTTGGAGGAAAAAGTGCATTGGAAACCTAAACTTTGAAATTAAAAGTGACATGGAAAAGATTATGGAGAATCATGATCCATTAAATTAAACAAAATAAAAAATTTAGCGTAAAACAATTTAGCGAAACGACAAATTAGCGTAAAAATACCTTGATGTTTGTTGTCTTCGACGCCCGCTAAAATTTTGTTACAAAGATTTGTTGTTCTGCGCCGAAGGCGCGGGCGCCAAATTTGTTGTTCGACGCCGAATTTGTTGTTCCGTTGTTCTGCGCCGAAGGCGCGGGCGCCAAATTTGTTGTTCGACGCCGAATTTGTTGTTCCGTTGTTCTGCGCCAAAGGCGCGGGCGCCGAATTTGTTGTTACAAAGATTTGTTATTTTGCGCCAAAGGCGCGGGCGCCAAATTTGTTGTTCGACGCCGAATTTGTAGTTCCGTTGTTCCGCGTCGAAGTCGCCCGCCCAATTTTTTTACAAAGATGTGTTGTTATGCACCGAAGGACCTGGCGCCAAATTTGTTGTTCGACGCCGAATTTGTTGTTCCACACCGAAGACGCTCGTGCCAAAGGTGCCCGTGCCACTAAATATTTTTACGCTAATTTATTGTTCTGTTTAATTTTGGCTGTGTAAATAATTTTTCGGGGAACAAAATTTTGTCGGGGAAATGTTAAATGAACCGTGCCCGTGGGCACGGGTTATGACTAGTCTATTATATAAAAGATGGATGTTATCAAGAGAAATTGGATAAGATAATTTTGACATGAGAAATTGGATAAGAGAATTTGGATATCTATTATATAAAAGAGGAATGTTATCAACAGAAATTGGATATGCGAATATGGACATGAGAAATTGGATAAGAGAAATTGGATATCTATTAGATAAAAGAGGGAAATTGGATAAGAGAAAATACAAGAGATGAGATTTTGAGGGATAAGAGAGGAGGTGAGAAATTTTGCACATACAACCCCGGTTTTTGCGTTTTTGCCCCTGGACCCTCCACACACACCCATTGACACTTTTTATTCTCCCCCCTTCTAAACATTTTTTTCAGTCCTTTGAAGATTTTGAATCTTATCCTACTAGGATAAAGCTTTGTCCTACGTGACAAGTTTGTCCTAGGTGGCAATGACAATTTTGAAGGGACTTCAATTTTGAGGGGAAACTAAAATTTCGGGGGAAACTTGAAATTTTGTGGGAAAACTTGATATTTGGGTGAACTTGAAATTTGTGGGGGAAAAAATCAGCCTTTAAATAAACCGTGCCCAATGGGCACGTAAATCTACTATATAAAAGAGGGATGTTATCAAGAGAAATTGGATAAGAGAATTGGACATGAGAAATTGGATAAGAGAATTTGGCTATCGATTATATAAAAGAGGGATGTTATCAAGAGAAATTGGATAAGAGAATTTGGATATCTATTATATAAAAGAGGGATGTTATCAAGAGAAATTGGATAAGAGAATTTGGACATGAGAAATTGGATAAGAGAATCTACTATATTAAAGAGGAATGTTATCAAAAGAAATTGGAAAAGAGAATTTGTACATAAGAAATTGGATAAGAGAATTTGGATATCTATTATATAAAAGAGGGATGTTATCAAGACAAATTGGATAAGAGAATTTGGATATCTATTCTACAAAACAGGGATGTTATCAAGAGAAATTGGATAAGAGAAATTGGACAAGAGAAATTAGATAAGAGAATTTGGATAAGAGTATATACATACATATATCTATTCTATAAAAGAGAGCATTTTTTGAATGTTTGTCCTACGTGGCAGGGGTTTGTCCTACGTGGACAAAGAAATATGCGGATTAGGACAAATATTAGAACAACTTGGGGGGAAAACGTTTGAAAACTTGGGGGGAAAAGTTGAAACTTGGAGTTTGGACTGTTGACAACTTGGGGGGAAATGAGCTGGACTATTGAATTTTTTGAAAGCTTGGAACTTGAAATTTGAAAGCCCCGCTTGAAATTGATTGAACTTAAATTTCGTTGAAAAGCCCCTCCTTCATTGCTCTGCTCAACTTGCTCCTCCATCTCTCTTTCTTTCTTATCTCTCCCTGAACCAAAGCCCCGCCCAGTGGAGCTTTCATCAGATCGCCGGAGAGCTCCCTCCCCGCCCAGTGGAGCTTTCATCAGATCGCCGGAGAGCTCCATCCCCAGATAACTCCATCGGCAGCGAGGCCGGAGTGCTTCGACACCTCGACTCTCTAGGTACATCATGATTGGTGATTACAAGCTCCCAGATTGTTGTTTGAGATTTGTAATTTCTTCATTACATTGTAATTTCTTTGCTTCTTGGTGGATAAATAACACCGTTTCATGTTATGATTGTTTCTTGGTATTTAATTCAAAAGTTTCTCATCTCATAATAAGACCCATGGTTTATTGTGTTTCGTAATGTTTTCAGGCAGTAACAAATCAGTTTGAAGAAGGCATGATTAAAAATGGTCTAGGTGTAGTCCTACCAGTGGCTTTTTTCTTTGGTTTCTTACAAGTACAAGCTCCGACACCGAGTGCTTCTAGGTAATTTTACTGAGTGTTGTTTGAGAACTTGCATTGGCCAGTTTTATTCTATCTATGATTTTACTCATGGTTCTTTCTATATACAATTTCTGTGTTTACAAGTCTCATTCACCACATGTCTGACGAAATGTTTGAAAAGAACAAGCATTGGTTGCTAGCGATTCTGTAGACCTTACACCCCTCACCTCTTGATTCCATAGCTGTTCAAAGGGATCGTGGTTGCCATCGATACAAGGGCCGAGGTGGAGAAGTTGCTCCCTATCAACGAGTCATCTGATAAATTGAGTTGAATTTGGCATACGATATTATCTCTTTTTCCACATTTTGGTAAAAAAAATTTCTTTGAAATAAGAACTTTTTGATGAATGCAGAAGTAAAAATGGCATGGGTGCAGTCTTAGTCCAAGTCCTACCAATGGCTTTTTTCTTTGGTTTCTTACAAGTATATGAAGAAGAAATTACAAGGAAATGAAGAAATTATTATCATGAATTCAGTGCATCTGATTCTGCATTTTCTTTATATAATTCAGATTGCAGTGCATGCATTTGATTCATTGCTCCTCATTTCTTCAATTTTTGCGACTATGAAACAGTACAGAATTTGATGCATGCACGCATGCGCATTGTGGTTGAGATTGACAAAGTGACTAATGAGTAATTTTCCATGAGATTGTTTTCCCTCGATCAGAAATTTCGGATGCATGTTCCTGATGACCAAATATAGACCGATTTTTTCCTAATCTTTATCTTTCTTCTCATGTTCTGATAGTCAAATAAGATTACGCAAGCTCTGTTTAATATGCATGAAACAAAATCTTCAATCTCACAATAATATTTTTCCTTTAATTCGATCAAAATCAAATTTTGTACATGTTAATTTTATCTTATCATTTGGAAAATTGATGGGAATGTGAAGAAAGATGAGATAGGGAAATATAAGAGGCTATTTCAGGTTGATGTAGAACTGAAGCTTAAGTTGCAGGTACAAATAGATTTCTTTATATGCTTGCTAGATAAATTTGATATTCATGTCATTCTTGATTATGCCATGTTATGGATTATTTTCGTGAGATTGTAGTGTGGATTCACTGAAATAGATTCATGTGATTAGATTCTTATTTGATGATATTTTCTTTTTATGGAGCCATAGAAGCATATCTTTGAATCAGGATAGACCCCAGATTTTTTATGAAGGTTTCTTTCATATCTGCTAATAAAAAAGCGACATATGGACATGGTTGTAATATTTCTATATTGGAATGGAGTATGGAGTTTGATAAGGTTTGCTTCTCAAGAGTTGAATATAGCCCTGTAATTTGAGTTTGCAATGATTTAGTTCGCTTCCTGTAATGTTATAGTCTGGTGCTTACAATCTCTTGGTATCATATGATATAAGTGATATTTTTCACATGATGTGAGATAAAAAATATATCTTATGTGACCATTTGTGTATGAATTCTGTACTTCAGTATTTCTCTCTCCTTTTTGTCTAAATCTAGAGAATCCTCAAGCTAAAAACCTGTAGCAATTAATCTCCTCATGCTCCCAACTCCACCATGTCCTATGTTGTATCCGACACTAAGTTATATACAGACTCATCCATCTACCACCCCCAAGCTCCAAGTTCAGACAGGTGGAATGCTGTCGGCCTGGCTTGGTCTCAGAAACGGCGATCAGAGGCTTGAGAAGTAGAAATCCTGATTGGAAACGTCGACGGCTAGCGCACGTTGGAACGCTGCTGTGAAAGGGCCTTGCAGAGCTACTGTTTTCAAATATTTATGTGTTATTAAGTGTTGTTTACAGAGGGTGTGCCAAATATTTTACAGAGTCTATTTACCGAGTATGTTTATAACGATCTGTGCAGAGTATGTTTGCAGAGTGTTGTTTGAGAATTCACTCTGGGTCTCTACAAGGATAATAAGAAGACTAAATAAGGTATCATTTGTAGAAACTAAAGATCTAGATTAATCATTAAGCAAGACCATGCAAATAATAATCTAGATATATAACATGCGGAATCTTAAATCATTGCATACTCTGATTTAGCGGAAGCGTACCTGAGTCCATCGCTAATAATCTGAAAGAGATCATGAGGATACCGCAACGGACGATCTTCCAGAATAGCACGAATCAACCATTTGGAGAATCCCTTTAGCTTTCTCCCGGTTTCTCTCCTAGCGACGGGACGTAGAAAAGACGGCTCAACTTTGTTCGTGTATTCCGGGTACCATGACCGCTAATATTTATAGGCTAGCCTCCATAGCCTTAGGGTTTCCAACTCGGCCCATCAACGAGTTGAAGCCCAATAGTCTCTACACATAAAGGCCCCACAACCTGTTTAACTCATTTAGCCCATTTAATTAATTAAAACCAGATCACTAATATATTGAGCTTAATATGACAGCGTAGCACATATATAATTATTTACCGCATATTAGCCCAACGTTGGATTAAGATCCAACTTAGTTGGATAGGTTCCAACAATCTCCCACTTGGGCTATATGCTTAAACTTTATAATTATATTTCATAGTGCATACAACCAAATAAGATCTTAACCTGCTGTCATTTCTTTAATAAGTCAAAAACAATCCGGTCCATCAATTATATTAGCAAGGGATCAAAGAGATCTTCACCGCAGCAATTGCAGCTCGACCCATCAGTGGTCACCGTGCTAATACAAAAGAATGACATGGATTATGAAGTGGATGTGTCGCGTGGAAATTACATGTAATGTGATCTAACATGTCTATTTCCAACTGATCCTCCTTAACCTTAGTGAGATCATAAACAAACCAAAATCGGAGTGAAGCTGAACTGAAACCAAAAACTTTATTTCTGATCAGAAAATAACTCAAGCTTAAGCTGGAGACTTAATTTTGTCTATCATATGAGCACCCAAAAGAACAAATTCCCACAAAATTGAATGTTCTTAATGAAATGACATCCATATGAGTAGCTAGCTCATAAAAACCTTTTGGATGACATTTTCTTACTATAACGGATCCGTAATTACGTGGTTTGTTCCGATGTGCTCATTAGAAAATTATACACTCCTATTATTAATCAACAATCTAGGAACTTGATCTCTGAATATCTACACTTTGTCGAGTTCCTGTTGTTGCTGGAATATAAAACTGTAGACTTCATTGTCACTAAATAAACTGTGGGGTGTTTCAACACCATCCATAATTTGCAGCATAGTGACAAAATATGCAGATATATTTCATGATTTGGATGTCACATAATATGATATGAAATCTAAAGCCATGTTAGAAGAGACTATATAAAAGGGACCATTTAGATCTCTTCTAGTAGATGGCGCCTAACATAGATTTTCATATATTCTTTGCATCCAATAAATGATCAGAGTCAGTATACCAAAATGATCTCAAACCTTTTTGACTACTGATCCTTGAACATGTAACCCTTTTGTTCTACATAAATATCGTAAGACACATTTGGCTGCTGTCAAATGGTCAACTCATGAACTTAACAATCTGCCCAACACACCTGTAATATATGCAACAACCAAATGCATATAAAACTGAGCATACTTTAGACTCCCTATTGGTGAGATATAGGAAATCTTCTTACGATTATTCTCAGGGCAATTATTGAGACTAAACTTGTCTCCCACAGAACTTAGCATTCATTACCACATAGATATTATGTAAATTACATACTCCCACAGAACTTAGATAACATCATTAAATATCATCTCAAAACCGAACGAGGTGATCACTTAATGAAATTTAATATATCAGTAACGATATTGAAATGCTCTATTAATGCCATTATAAACCTTACAGAGTCTTTCATGAAAACTGAATAGAATGTCTCTTTACAATTAATGCATTCTTTTCCGTATAAAGTCTGTGAGTGATACGCTTTAAATCTTTTCTTAATACCCTTTTGAATTACTATTGATTATAAAAAAAACTATTTACAATCAATAGATTTCAAACCTTATGGCAATGAGAAAAGATTTTAAGTATCATTCAAAGACTTTCTTAATTAATGCATTAATCCATTTTAGAGATGTAAAACTTTTATGACTTGATGTAAGTCGAACTTCCATCATCCTAATGTCAACAGTAAACTTGTCATCCCTTTAATGGATTTCCTTAATGGCAATTAGTGCTTTGAGTGTGCTAGAGTTTGTCCTTATGAACAATTTCCCGAATAGGAGTAATTGCAACATTATCTTGAATTTGTTGTGTCAAGAACAATTTCAGGAATACCATCCTGAACAATGATAACAACACCTGCGGGAATATAATCCTCTTCAAGAATAATGTCACTAACTAAATTTCTCCCCTCAAACTCTGCATCCTCAAATAAGTGTGCATTTCCTAATTCGTAAACTAACTTAATAGTGGGAGTATTGTAAAATCATAAAAAATAATATCAACTTTAATACTATCCAACAAAACCAGATAATCATTAGCATTATGTCCTATTACTTTATTAGGCTTATAAAGCCTTACCTTAGTTGGACATATCCAAACATGCAATTGATTCATTTGTTGAAACTTTATTAAGGATATAAGCTGCAATAAAAATATAACTGAGTTCTAAACTGTTAATGGCACGCCCCGCTTCCCTAATATGGAAGGCGAGACGTGAGGAGGTCCGCTCAGACGTGGAGCTGTGAAGCTGCAGTCTGATAAGCGTCTGTAAAAATTTCGAAAAGTAGCAGGTCCTTGCATTGCGACGAAACAACAATAATAATAAAGCAGATTAAAGAACATCCACCAACACATCCAATAATTATTACAACATCACAGAATAGTCAAAAAAGTACAAGTCTGAACAATAGGCCTAAAGCATGGCCAAACAAAACAACGAGAGATAGGTGCTACGCACCGACACCTAACAGCAACTAAGGAAAGATAATAACTAAGGTGGGACTCCAAACGAGTCTAGGACTGGTCACCCGTGTCCTCGAACTCGGTCTCAGCAGAGACCTCAAACTCAGTGTCCCCGAACTGCTCGTCCTCGGCAACCTGCTCTGTCTCAAATCCTGACATGTGACACCCAAAGAGAAAAGGGCACATGTCAGCAAAAGTCTCCCAAGGAAAGCGGAGAACTTTTGTGCAAGGATACAAATATAGAAAACGACTAGCAGTTCTAAACAATATGAAATGACATTTAAAGAGTGCAATAGTTTAACTGACATGATGCATGCACGTCGTAGCAGAAACTACGAAAACACTATTTCACGATTTTCACGAAACATTAACTTTTCACATTGTGCACAGAGTTTACGCCTTACAGCTGAAGTGGCTGTACGGGCACACTTCTACGCTGAGTGGTCGCTTAACCCTACCCCTCCACGTGTATATGGACTGGCGCCCATCTTCTGGATCACGAGCCAGGAAGTGTTTTTCATTTGGCGTAGGGGTGCACCTAGCCTCAATAGCAATAACATTTGTAGCGTGTGCTACTCAATCACGATGAACATTAAATGCATGCAATGACATGGCAATGAGCAGATAAATTGCGTACCGTTAATTGAAATTAAACATGGCATGACAGCATGAATGAAAGCAGGTAAAGTGTCGGATCTAGTTTCGTTGTCAAACTAGATCAAATAGGGCGTCTAGGCGACTATCATTTCACCGCCTAGTCTCTTTTACGCTAATACAAAAATTGGCCTAAGACGTGGCCTAAATAATTACTGGCAAGTATCACTTGCCTGTTTCCGGTGATATCGGTTGTCGTGGGTTCGTCTCGACGAGTACTAAGTGTTGGTATTTCTGGTTCTCTGTTTTGGTTGAACAATACACCGAATTAGATTTTATTGTGAGATAATCAAAATATCAAGTTATTCCTTAATGTGGGTTTGTCTAATTTTATCGGGTTATCTAGCTAGGGTGGTGTTTATATTGGGTTATATAAACAGGGTACACATTATTTAATTCAATTTTTATCATTACACTAACAATTCTAACATACTGAATTTAAATGATATTAACAAATTAACATCTAAAATTACGCTAACTAATTTTAGCAACTAATTAGGCTAATCACATTGTCAACATGGTGTTAAATATTTCACCTACTTCTACTAATAAGGCACCGTCAATTCCCATTTATCCAACTACTCTTTATCATTTTTTTTATAACTCTCTTCATAACCCTCAGGCCTAATTAACTCAATGATGTCAATTCTCTTGTTAATAACTTCTGTCACACTATTTTTAAACTAATAATAACATGGTAGGGTTAACAGTACTTTTAACCGACAGATAATAATTTTCACTACAACTTCCTTTCATAAAACCAAAGGCTGACACCCTCTTTCAATTTTTTTAACTACAACCTATTCAAGCTGTCAACCTCTTACCTTTACTCAATCTTTTAATAACCCCTCTATTCTCTCTCAGTACTGTCTCTATCTCTTCTCCCCTTTCTATCTGTTCTTCATTTTCTTCTTTTTGTTTGTTTTGTTTTAAAACTTGCAGGCAACGATGCAGGCAACGATATCGCAAAGAACGAGGGCAAGAGGGCTTACTGTGCGCGAGGGAGGAGGGGGAAAGGCGATCGGCAGACGGCGGGCGGCGCGGCCTCCGGCGGATCTGGGCGGCGGCGCGCGTGGCGTGTCATAGCTCCGGGCGGCGGCGCGGGGCTTCTCAGGGCGGCGCGCGCGGGCTGAAGGCGAGGGGGTGTGGCGTTGGGTGCGGGGAGAGGGTGGAGGCCGGCTAGGGGAGAGGGGAGGAGGAAGAAGATGGGAGATGAGGGTTTGATATTTTTTTTTGGAGATCTGAAGTCAGTGTTTAGATTTGTAGATCTGAGGTTGATTTCAGATCTGAAATCTGTTATTCAAATTTCCCTCTTGCTTCTTGATTTCAACATCATTTTGGGGCTGATTTTGACGGGGAATTTCGGTCGATTTGCTGATGGTTTGTTGGAAATTTGCAGTAGATGGGATTTGATTTGATTTGGGGAGAATTTGATTTCTGTAAGAATTTGTGTTTCAGATTTGGCTTTCGTGTTTGCATTTGTTGTTTGGATTTGTTGAGGCTGATGAGTATTTGGTTGAGGGAGTTGTTTACAGACGATGATGAAGGTGGATTTCTGGCTGTGGAGGAATACTCAGGAAACGGTTTTCAGCAATTTAGCAGAGAAGATTAAGAGTTTTAATAAGTTGATCCGGGGAACATCCTTCCCCATTGTCAAACTCCTCATCAATATGATTATGATAGAATTTATTTCTATCTTTAGACTAATGGTAGAGACGTATTGCTTTGCTCAAACGAAAACAAAGAGGAAAGCCAACTTTGACTTCAGAAATGTATCTGGTTGTTTAAAACATGTGTTTTGTCGTGTAGTTAAGGGTTAATGCATGTACGTAATTAAGTAAGTTTAATTAGTCATCATTAAAAGAAATGAAAAGTAATTAGTGAAATTAATTAAAGTAATTAAGATTTTGTAATTAGTAAATTTGTAATTAGCAGAATAATTAAGTTAAATTATTTTAGTTAAAACTTGATGGTAAATAATAACGACACGGTAAAACGAATTCAGTGACACGCTCGCGTCGACACGTACGGACGAAAAGTTATCTGAATGACTGAAAAAATACCGGAACGCACAATCGAAAACTCGCCTAAAAATACTGGCCGTTACATTCTACCCACCTTAGGAAAAATTCCGTCCTCGGAATTCTTATCAACTAATGAGCAGGAAATAAATATGGATAACGCTCTTGCATCTCATCTTCCCGCTCCCAGGTAGATTCTCCTGGCGAGTCACGACGCCACATCACTTTGACTAGATCAACAGTCTTGTTCCTGAAAACTTTCTGACGTCGATCTAGGATCTCCACTGGTTGCTGTTCATACGTCAGATCCGGTCGAACTGTGATCTCTGAGTAGTCCACAGCGTGTGAAGGGTCGCTGATATAACGACGGAGCTGGGACACATGAAAGACGTCATGAACTCCCTCCAATGACGGTGGTAGTGCTAAGAGATAAGCTACCTCTTCAACTCGCTCTAGCACATCAAAAGGTCCAATATATCTCGGACTAAGCTTGCCTCTCTTCCCAAATCGAATCACTCCTCGATTTGGTGAGATCTTCAGGAACACATGATCTCCCGGCTGAAACTCCAGAGGACGTCGTTTAGCATCTGCCCAATGCTTATAACGGTCCTGGGCGATCCGAATCTTGTCTCTGATATCTCGTACAACATCAACTGCTTCCACTATCATCTCTGGTCCCAAGAGCTCTCTATCACCTACGTCATCCCAACTCAGTGGTGATCGACATTTCCTCCCATAGAGAGCAGTAAATGGCGCCATGCCAATGCTCGCCTGATAGCTGTTGTTGTAGGAAAACTCCACCAGGTGCAAATGATCCTCCCATGAACCCTTGAGATCCAACATACAGGCTCTCAACATATCCTCCAAGATTTGTATGGTACGCTCTGACTGGCCATCTGTCTGCGGGTGATACGCAGTACTGAACTTCAGACTGGTACCCAGATTGGTCTGCAGACTTTTCCAGAACTGAGATGTGAATCGCGTATCACGATCTGATACAATGCTCACAGGGACTCCATGTAAGCGCACAATCTCCTACACGACATAATTCACATCACGACTAGTACTAGAAGAAAATTATAAAGGTACGAGTTAAGTCATTACCTCCATATACTTCCTTGCTAATATCTCCGTGGATTGCCCAACTCGGAAAGGTATAAAGTGCGTGGACTTGGTCAATCGATCAACAATGACCCAGATCGCATCGTTCTGCTTGGTGCTCCGAGGTAAACCAGTCACGAAGTCCATCGTGATGTGCTGCCACTTCCACTCCGGAATCGGCAGAGGTTGTAGTAGTCCAGCAGTGCGATGGTGTTCAGCCTTCACTTGCTGACACACGAGGCACTTGGCAACGCTCCGTGCCACACTTCTCTTCATTCCATGCCACCAGAAATTCTGACGAAGATCCTTGTACATCTTAGTACCTCCAGGATGAATAGAATAAGGCGAACTGTGAGCCTCATTCATCAACTCCTCTCTGATATCTCCTGCAGGCACGCAGATCCTACTACCATATCTCAAGGATCCATCTGCGTGAATCAGAATATCTGTTCGAAGTCCTGCTTCGACTTGTTCTCTGATCTTCTTCAACTTAGCATCTCCAGCTTGAGCAATCTTGATTCGATCCACGATCGTCGATTGAATTTGCATGTTCATCAACGACGATGTGACTCCCGGTAGTACAGCTTCAACATTCATCCTTCGTAGATCCCGCTGCAATCTCCACTGAGCTGTGAGAATCATCACTTCGGGCAGTCGACTCAAAGCATCCGGTACGACATTCACCTTCCCAGTATGATACTGAAGATCGATGTCGTAGTCTGCCATCAATTCCAACCATCTGCGTTGTCTCATATTCAACTCCTTCTGACTGAATATATATTTCAAACTTTTGTGATCAGTGAAAATTTTCACTTTCTCACTCAGTAAGAAATGTCGCCAAATCTTTAGTGCAAAGATGACAGCGGCTAGCTCCAAATCATGGGTCGGATAATTCTTCTCATGGATCTTCAACTGTCGCGAAGCATATGCGACCACATGATTGTGCTGGTGCAGAACGCATCCAAGTCCCTTGCCTGATGCGTCGCAGAAAATCTCAAAGCCTCCGCTTCTGTCCGGAATAGCTAAGACTGGTGCAGTAGTCAGTCTCTCCTTTAAGGTAGAAAAAGTTTGCTCACAAGAGTCTGACCAGCTAAACTTAACATCCTTCCTCGTCAATTTCGTCATCGGCTCAGCTATCTTCGAGAAATCCTTAATAAGTCTACGGTAGTATCCAGCCAATCCAAGGAAACTCCTGATGTCCGATGCCGATCGAGGTGTAGGCCATTCACTGACTGCTTTGACCTTCTCTGGATCCACTGAGATACCAGCTCCCGATACTACATGTCCAAGGAATGCAATTCTATCTAGCCAGAATTCGCATTTACTGTACTTGGCATACAGTCTATGGTGACGGAGCGTCTCCAATACTATCTTCAGATGTTCTGCATGCTCTTCCTCGCTCTTCGAGTACACCAAGATGTCGTCTATGAATATCACTACGAACTTGTCGAGGAAGTCGTAAAAGATAAGGTTCATGAGATTCATGAACACAGCAGGAGCGTTGGTCACACCGAACAGCATGACAACGAACTCATAATGTCCGTACTTAGTCCGAAAAGCGGTCTTGAGCACATCTTCCTTCTTGACTCTGACTTGATGGTATCCGCTCCGGAGATCCAACTTCGAAAATACCCTCGATCCACCAAGCTGATCGAAGATATCATCAATACGGGGCAGCGTGTACTTGTTCTTCACTGTGATCTGATTCAACTCTCGATAATCGATGCACATTCTCCTCGAGCAATCTTTCTTCTTTACTAGCAAGACGGGTGCACCCCAGGGAGATACGCTGGGATGAATGAAACCCTTCTGTAGTAGCTCATCCAACTGCTTCCTCAACTCTTCTAATTCTGCAGGAGCCATACGGTACGGCGCCTTCGAAATTGGCTGAGCTCCTGGCATAAGATCGATGCCGAACTCCAATGCTCGATCGGGCGGCAGTCCAGAAATGTCTTCAGGAAAGACGTCTTCGAAATCTCTCACTACTGCAGGCTTCTCTGGTTCAGCAATCATAGATGCAAGGGTCAATCGGTAAGGCTGGGCTCGGAACTTAACAGGTCCAAGCGAACGTCCTCCGCCGACAAACTCGAACACTGGGTGGTCAGGAATTTCGAACACCACTTTCTTCCGGTGACAGTCAATCGTGGCATAAAAAGCTCCTAACCAGTCAATACCGAGAATAGCATCAAAGTTGGATAGGTCGTGGACAATGAAATTAGCATATAATTCATGTCCACTAATCACCAACGGGCATGGTCTGCATCCCAGTGCAACCTTCACTACACCATTCCCAGTTGTAATGTTCCAACACTTGGGAAGTGTATGGGTGGGTATCGAGTGTTCGACTACGAACTTCCGAGATAGGATGCACATGGAAGCTCCAGAATCGAACAGGGTCAAGGCCGGGTGAGATGAAACTAAGATGACACCTAAGGGTAATATGCAACTAAATTAACATGGATATAACTAATCAAATATAATGCATAAATAAGGAAGACTAGTATAGAAGTTACCTGCAATAACTCCGTCCTCAGTCTCGGCTTCCACTGCAGTCATCGTGAAGGCTTGCCTCTTAGGCTGAACAGCCTGCTGGAAAGCCTGCTTCTGGGGAATGAGAGGCGCTCCACGTCCAGCGACTACCGGAGCTCTCTGCTGCTGAACTCCGGCTGGTGCCTTCTGAAGTTGATTGGCATGTCGACAATCCTTTACTGAATGCGTAGCGTCGCCACAAATCAAGCACTGGCCCAGAAACCTCCTACATTGCTCCTTCACATGACCAGCCTTGCCACAAAAATGGCACAACTTCGGAGTAGGCCCACCTGGCCTCTTAAACTGCACGGACTGATTAGGCTTGATCCCAGGCCTAATCACAGATCTGGCCTGCTCCATAGGCCTCTTCCCAGCTCCTGAATACTGCCCTCTCCTCTGATTGGCAATCAGCTCCTGCCTCTTGGCAGCTATCAACAACTTCTTGTAAGAGTCTAAGTCCGAAGAGGAAATCAGACTCTGCAGCTCCAAAGATAAACCCTGTAAGAATCTCTGAGCTCGATCCTCAGCAGTCTCCACCATCTTCGGCGCAAAGCGACTCAGTCTCATGAACTCTTGGTGGTACTGATCCACCGTCAGATTTCCCTGCTTCAGATTGATGAACTGCTGCATCAGCTCCCTCCTGGCAGCTCGAGGGAAATACTCATCATTAAATCTCGCCTTGAAAGTGGCCCAGGGGATAGGTTTCGCCAACAGCTGCTCTTCTGACTCCCACCAACTGCGGGCATTGTCCTTCAGTTGCTTCTTCACCAAGTCAACCCATCCAGCCGGGTTAACCTTCGAGATAAGCAGGTTATCCTCTGTGTTCTTCATCCATTCATCCACAGCTAATGATCCTTCTGACCCAGTGAAATATGATGGGCCCAGCTCCCGAAACTGCTTCGCTCCCGGCTCGAAGCGAGGGGCATTCTGAAGCATGCCCTGCTGAACCTGCATCATCTGATGCATCATCCTCATCATCTCAGCTGTAGTGGGTTCTCTATCAGCATCCGCAACACGTCCTGCTCCACCACCAGCTCCAGGTCCACTACCAGCTCCTCGGGTAATGCGTCTACCGGCCATCTAAGACAAGGAAATGTTCAGATTAGACTTAATCATGACTCGAATGTTCTGAATATTTAAATGGATGTTGTTATCATTATTGTTGTTCCGATATTTCGCAGATGCAAAGAAGAGGACCTGCATGGGCCACCACTAAATCCTGTCACGCCCCGCTTCCCTAATATGGAAGGCGAGACGTGAGGAGGTCCGCTCAGACGTGGAGCTGTGAAGCTGCAGTCTGATAAGCGTCTGTAAAAATTTCGAAAAGTAGCAGGTCCTTGCATTGTGACGAAACAACAACAATAATAAAGCAGATTAAAGAACATCCACCAACACATCCAATAATTATTACAACATCACAGAATAGTCACAAAAGTACAAGTCTGAACAATAGGCCTAAAGCATGGCCAAACAAAACAACGAGAGATAGGTGCTACACACCGACACCTAACAGCAACTAAGGAAAGATAATAACTAAGGTGAGACTCCAAACAAGTCTAGGACTGGTCACCCGTGTCCTCGAACTCGGTCTCAGCAGGGACCTCAAACTCAGTGTCCCCGAACTGCTCGTCCTCGGCAACCTGCTCTGTCTCAAATCCTGACATGTGACACCCAAAGAGAAAAGGGCACATGTCAGCAAAAGTCTCCCAAGGAAAGCGGAGAACTTTTGTGCAAGGATACAAATATAGAAAACGACTAGCAGTTCTAAACAATATGAAATGACATTTAAAGAGTTCAATAGTTTAACTGACATGATGCATGCACGTCGTAGCAGAAACTACGAAAACACTATTTCACGATTTTCACGAAACATTAACTTTTCACATTGTGCACAGAGTTTACGCCTTACAGCTGAAGTGGCTGTACGGGCACACTTCTACGCTGAGTGGTCGCTTAACCCTACCCCTCCACGTGTATATGGACTGGCGCCCATCTTCTGGATCACGAGCCAGGAAGTGTTTTTCATTTGGCGTAGGGGTGCACCTAGCCTCAATAGCAATAACATTTGTAGTGTGTGCTACTCAATCACGATGAACATTAAATGCATGCAATGACATGGCAATGAGCAGATAAATTGCGTACCGTTAATTGAAATTAAACATAGCATGACAGCATGAATGAAAGCAGGTAAAGTGTCGGATCTAGTTTCGTTGTCAAACTAGATCAAATAGGGCGTCTAGGCGACTATCATTTCACCGCCTAGTCTCTTTTACGCTAATACAAAAATTGGCCTAAGACGTGGCCTAAATAATTACTGGCAAGTATCACTTGCCTGTTTCCAGTGATATCGGTTGTCGTGGGTTCGTCTCGACGAGTACTAAGTGTTGGTATTTCTGGTTCTCTGTTTTGGTTGAACAATACACCGAATTAGATTTTATTGTGAGATAATCAAAATATCAAGTTATTCCTTAAAGTGGGTTTGTCTAATTTTATCGGGTTATCTAGCTAGGGTGGTGTTTATATTGGGTTATATAAACAGGGTACACATTATTTAATTCAATTTTTATCATTACACTAACAATTCTAACATACTAAATTTAAATGATATTAACAAATTAACATCTAAAATTACGCTAACTAATTTTAGCGACTAATTAGGCTAATCACATTGTCAACATGGTGTTAAATATTTCACCTACTTCTACTAATAAGGCACCGTCAATTCCCATTTATCCAACTACTCTTTATCATTTTTTTATAACTCTCTTCATAACCCTCAGGCCTAATTAACTCAATGATGTCAATTCTCTTGTTAATAACTTCTGTCACACTATTTTTAAACTAATAATAACATGGTAGGGTTAACAGTACTTTTAACCGACAGATAATAATTTTCACTACAACTTCCTTTCATAAAACCAAAGGCTGACACCCTCTTTCAATTTTTTTAACTACAACCTATTCAAGCTGTCAACCTCTTACCTTTACTTAATCTTTTAATAACCCCTCTATTCTCTCTCAGTACTGTCTCTATCTCTTCTCCCCTTTCTATCTGTTCTTCATTTTCTTCTTTTTGTTTTTTTTGTTTTAAAACTTGCAGGCAACGATGCAGGCAACGATATCGCAAAGAACGAGGGCAAGAGGGCTTACTGTGCGCGAGGGAGGAGGGGGAAAGGCGATCAGCAGACGGCGGGCGGCGCGGCCTCCGGCGGATCTGGGCGGCGGCGCGCGCGGCGTGTCACAGCTCCGGGCGGCGGCGCGGGGCTTCTCTGGGCGGCGCGCGCGGGCTGAAGGCGAGGGGGTGTGGCGTTGGGCGCGGGGAGAGGGTGGAGGCCGGCTAGGGGAGATGGGAGGAGGAAGAAGATGGGAGATGAGGGTTTGATATTTTTTTTTTGGAGATCTGAAGTCAGTGTTTAGATTTGTAGATCTGAGGTTGATTTCAGATCTGAAATCTGTTATTCAAATTTCCCTCTTGCTTCTTGATTTCAACATCATTTTGGGGCTGATTTTGACGGGGAATTTCGGTCGATTTGCTGATGGTTTGTTGGAAATTTGCAGTAGATGGGATTTGATTTGATTTGGGGAGAATTTGATTTCTGTAAGAATTTGTGTTTCAGATTTGGCTTTCGTGTTTGCATTTGTTGTTTGGATTTGTTGATGCTGATGAGTATTTGGTTGAGGGAGTTGTTTACAGACGATGATGAAGGTGGATTTCTGGCTGTGGAGGAATACTCAGGAAACGGTTTTCAGCAATTTAGCAGAGAAGATTAAGAGTTTTAATAAGTTGATCCGGGGAACATCCTTCCCCATTGTCAAACTCCTCATCAATATGATTATGATAGAATTTATTTCTATCTTTAGACTAATGGTAGAGACGTATTGCTTTGCTCAAACGAAAACAAAGAGGAAAGCCAACTTTGACTTCAGAAATGTATCTGGTTGTTTAAAACATGTGTTTTGTCGTGTAGTTAAGGGTTAATGCATGTACGTAATTAAGTAAGTTTAATTAGTCATCATTAAAAGAAATGAAAAGTAATTAGTGAAATTAATTAAAGTAATTAAGATTTTGTAATTAGCAGAATAATTAAGTTAAATTATTTTAGTTAAAACTTGATGGTAAATAATAACGACACGGTAAAACGAATTCAGTGACACGCTCGCGTCGACACGTACGGACGAAAAGTTATCTGAATGACTGAAAAAATACCGGAACGCACAATCGAAAACTCGCCTAAAAATACTGGCCGTTACAGTGAATTCTTTCATTACAACACATGTACTTAAATGTAGGAATTCTATAGATAAGCAACATTTCCAAATAAATGAAGATTATAATGATCTTTTAAAGAACTAGAATAAACTAATTTTGAATTAAGAGATAACCAAATTTTCCATTCAAAATTGAACACTTATAACCAAATTTGTTCAAAAATAGAAATGGAAATCCAAATTCCGTTAAAAACGGTTCATAATAGTCTCATAAAATTCAAATACAATCTAGCATTTAAAAGAAATAATCTAAATTTAATGTGCCTCTACTTGAACCATCTTGCCATTGCCCATATCGATGTATCTTTCACCATCATTTGGCTCTTGGCATCTTAGGCAATCCCTTTTTAGCACGTTAAACGTGATAATTTGAGCAATTCTTCTTTACATGCCCTTCAGCTCCACAAAAGAAACAACCATGACCTTCTGAACTTTTTAGTTCCCTTCGTTGTTTCTTTTGAGAAGTTGTATCTGCAGCTTCACTATCCTTCTTCCTTTTGTTGAAGGTGGATGTCAGGAGAGGGCTTTCTGTCATTTCTTGCTCAAGCCTTTCATCTTCCTTTACACAGTTTGAGATGAGCTCATCCAGAGACCAAGTCTCATCCTTCAGATTGTAGCTCATCTTAAACTGTTCAAACTGAGATGGAAGAGATATCAAAACAAAATGCACTAGCAGAGCCTCAGAGAGGTCTTGCTCAAGTGCTTTCAACCTTGAAGCAATATTAGACATCTTCATTATATGCTCCCTGATGTTTCCTTTACCTTCATATTTCATTGAAGATAGGTTTGTCAAGAGTGTACTAATCTCACCCTTTTCATTCTTGACAAACTTCTTTTCAAGCTCAATAAGGAACCATTTAGATGTGGAAATTTTCTCTGAAATAGAGCCCCTGAGATATTCTGGAATGGCATTCCTCACTAGCATTAGGCACATGCGATTTGATCTCTTCCACTCTTCCAACTCCCTCTTTTCATCAGAGGTACTCTCATCAGTGAGTGGTGGAGGACAATGAGTCCTCAATGCCAGATCAAGATCCATGACTCCGAGGATTATCAAAATATTCTCCTTCCATGCCTTGAAGTTAGTGCCATTAAGGACTGTAATTGATTTTAGGTTGGCAGATAAATTTTCAGGAATATCAGCTGAAAAGAGAACAAGAAAACAATTTATAACATGTTCATATGAGTATTAAATACAACAACAAATTCAAATTAATGCTATTTTCCCATCTCAAGACATCCCCCACTAGTCCAATATTTATCTTTGGATAATCTATTGACTAGTCACTGACATCTTGTTGTAGCAATCAGACAATGACAATAATAACATGCCAAAAATAAAACTTCCTTTGGGCCGAATTAAATTTGCATGCATTGATCTCACTAATCATCACCTTGTCTATTGCCACAGGTGCGCATGAAATGGTATAGAACGGTAATCTTCCTTTGGGCCGATTTAGCATTCTTACGCAAATCACGGGCACATTAGATTCTTTTTATATTCATGAAATGAAATAATGCAAATCAACAGAGCCCACGTTGGCAAGGTGATGATTGCACGAAATCATTTCAAATATATATACCTTTGCAGAATTTGAATCTAAGTCGCAATTTAATACATTAACTTATACTTTAAGTGGAGTTATTCAAGTCCACTTTTATTCATAATCAAATTTAAGGCAACCAAAATTTTCATACAAAAGTATGTATTCAACTTGTTATATTTCGAGATTAGAACTGATCTTCACAAGAAAACCCACTTTGGTGAGTTGATGATCTAATCATTCTATATTCGAAATATATAATTAATTGTGCCAAAAATTGAAATTGAAACTAAACTGAATTTAACAAAACAAAAAAAATGATTACACCAAGTGGAAATATATATAAGAACCTTTTATTCCACCCTTCCAATCATTTATACTGAGTTAAATAAAATACATAACTTCAACACAAATTTTCTTCTTAAAATGAGGTATATAGGTGTACTAATGTGTATCTGAACATACATATAAAGTTATATATATAAATACACACCCTATCCCATTTCATATATAACTTTAAAATGTGTCAATTTTCCTTAAGGCCATTTGCTTGATGGTTAGTGCACAAAAAATTCTTTAAGGCCTTTTAAACTTATTCTTGAGGAGAAATATATGTTAAACCTTTTTATTTGCTCCCGAAGAAAATACTTGAATTTTGTGTTTTAATTTAAATCTAAATTTAGGCAAACTGAATTTTCATACCAAGGTATGAAGTCAACTTGTTATATACCGAAGTATATATATATTGTTTTATGCCATAAAATTTGAATTTAAATTTATTTTGCACAATTAACACAAAATTTATCTTTGAGGGGGAATATACATATAAACGTCTTATTTCCTCCTTCAATCTAAATTAAATTCAATATTGGGCAACCAATCATACAAAAGTATGTATTTAACCGTTTATGTTTCGAAATAATAATAATTTAACAGTAAAGCCCACTTTGGTGGGATCCCGTAATAATTAAGATTATTTTGAAACATATAAACTAATTTGCCCAAAAATTGAATTCAAATTAAACTGAACTTAAATGTAAATATAATTGAAAACCTTTTATTTACTCCTTCGATCCGTTTAAAATTCATCCAGGCAACTGATCATACTGAGTATGTATTTTAATCCGTTTACATTCTGAAATAATAACAATTTTAATAGTGGAATCCACTTTGGTGGAATTTCACAAAAATTAGAGTTATTTCGAAATGTATATTTAACTGAAACTTTGCTTAAAGAATTAATAAACGGAATGAACTTAATTTAACACACAAAATTTGGCCTAAAGGAAATATATATACACAACCATTTATTTCCCATTTCACGAATTTAAATTCAAAACTTTAGGCGATAAATTTTCATGCCAAGCATGTATGTAGCCTTTTATATATATCGAAATAAAATCAATTGCCACGATCGAGCCCACTTTGGTGGGTGATCCTTTTAAATAAAATTATTTCGAGATATATATATAATTAATTACGCCTAAAATTGAATTAAAATGTGAATTTTAATACAAAAATTACACTTAATGGAAATATACAAATTGCTCTTTTATTTCCTCCCTGACTTGTGTTAAAACATCCTAAAATAGGACCAAATTTGTGTCCAAATTGTAGTGCCCTGCTGTAGCTACTGCACACGTACAAGAGGGGGGGTGAATAGTACTTAAAATAATCAAGATAGTTATTCCTAATTATTGTGCAAGAAACAAACGACAATGCGGAATTAAACAATTATCAACAAGAATTAAAACATACGCAAACAAACAATATTACTGGGTTCGGATCCACCCAAGTCTCCCCGACTTGTTCCCGGTGATCCTACGTCACAACCACCCGGATCCCCTCCGGATACTTGAGTTAGCAACCCTAACTCAAGATTTCCACTATGAAGTACTTGTGAAAAACCTTCACAAGTCAAATCATACACAAAGTAATTTGTGACTCCCACAACCCGGGATCACAAACACAACTCTCACAACCGAGAGATAAACACTTACAAAATGAAAGTAAATGAAATAAACTCTTACCGTACAAAATCCTATGCCTTGAGTAAATCTTACCAAATTAGGGCAATGATGGATTTTGAGAAGAGAATGTCACCAAACCGAATCTCCACCAATAAGATCAGCGATCTAAGACAAGGATGGAGGATGGTGACTTTGGATCAAGCTATTGGCTTGGAAGGCTCACAATGGAGAGAATCTCTCTTGAGGAAATGGCTCAAAGAGTTGAAAGAGAGATTCTTGTGAGGAAGAGAAAGCTTTAGAAAGGAGTTGAATAGCTTCTCTTAGATTTCTCCAAATCTCTAAAATGGCAGCCTTGGATCTTATGAAAGAGCCCCTCCAACTATATATAGGATAGAGGAGAGAGGGAGAGAAAAACGTTTCAAGAAAGTCTCCAACGGCTCTATTCTGAACCAGACTAGTCGGTCAAAGAAGGATCACTGACCGACTAGTTCATCAACTAGTCGGTCGGTGATACAACGTAGACCGACTAACGGTAGAACAGCCAAGAAGTCGAAGTACAGGCAAAGACAACTAGTCGGTCTAAGAAGACTTGCCGACCGACTAGTTTCACAACTAGTCGGTCGATGAATGATCGTTGACCGACTAACGTCGAAAAGAATAGGTTGACTTCAAGATGACTTAGTCGGTTTAAGAACAAATGCTGACCGACTAGTTTCTCAACTAGTCGGTCGGTAAACGTTCTTTGACCGACTAACTCGAAACAGTAACTCAGGCTGTACAGAGGCAAGCTCAACTAGTCGGTCTAAGAAGGATTCCTAACCGACTAGATCGTCATCTAGTCGGTCGGTGACTCTTCTTTGACCGACTAATTGATCAACCTGGAAAGAGCTGAATATAGCAAGGCATCTAGTCGGTTCATGTAGAGTTGCTGACCGACTAGATCGTCATCTAGTCGGTTGGTGACTCTTCTTGAACCAACTAACATGCACTTGAAGCCGAGGGAAGAAGCGATAGGCTTCGGGAAAGTTTCTAATGGCTTCTATGAATATCCTAGCTCTAAGATATGAGCGAAATGAAGTATATAATGTAAGTCCTACTCAAGGCTTAACATTCTAATCTATGAAGCTAGAAGACTATAAATAAACCTTACGAGCCGTCTTCAAAGCTTCAATCTTCATTCCTCTTGACTTCAATATTGCTCCTTGAGCTTCAACGAAGCTCCAGGCACACGATCACGCGTATTGAGAAGTCTTGAGACGTCGCTTTTGATGTACGTGGTATTTTGACGACAATCTCCATAACTGCGCTCACAAATAAGTTAGTATACATTATTTATGTTTGCTCATCATCCAAAACCAAATCCGGGGAATCATATCACAACATTCTCCCCCTTTTTGCTGATGACAAAACAACATAAATAATAATCAATAATAATGATTCAATTGAAATTTACTTACTCCCCCTGCATTGATGACACGTTAGTTCCATATATAATAATATTCATATGCATCAAGCAGCGAGGGAAGATATGAAATATGAACCACATATTGACATATAGGATCCTAATCCATTTTATATCTTTACTCCCCCTGAATCTAACACATCAAATTAGATTCATGGAAAATTCCTTTGAATTATTAATTAGCACATTGTTATTATTATATCTCTCCCTCTTTGGCATTAGCAAAAAGAGTGGGAGGAGACAAAACCAATGGCTAAAAAATAACGCATGGGAGTCAAAGAATACGACCAAGGTCCAAAATAACACCAATGCAAAATATCAAATGCAAAATACCGAATAAAAGCAAAGCGTGTCAAGGAGACCAAAGTCGAAAATCGGAAACCGAAATCATCAAACCATAGGCGAAATACGAAATACGAAATCACCAATCATAGGCGAAAATCGAAAACCGAAATCATAAAATCATCGGCGAAAATCGAAATACGAAATCATCAAGCCATAGGCGAAAAACGAAATCCGAAATCATCAAAACTCAAATCGATTTCACTTATTGAGTTTTGGAACATACTCTCCAAAATCAATAGAATGCATGGAAAACAATTCTATGTTTCCATAGAAAGAATTCTATTAAATCCATAAAATCGTCGAACGATGAAATCAACATCAGAGACAAAAATAATCCGATGTGCATACTAAATGAAGCAAAATGATACCAATCGTAATATATTCTACCAATGGATACCAATGAGAATCAAAAGTATGAATATACTTACAACATTACGCTCCCCCTACTTTGTTGCATCACTTAAGCACCATCAACTCCATTTGAATGAAAATCCTTGCAAATCAAGGAGTTGGTAGGGTAGGTATCCCATGGTGAATTTAACCTAGAGAATATCAATTTGGTATCCAAAAATCTTTTTGGATCCTATGGGTTAGGCAATAAATTTAGCTAACTAACTTCAAATTAAATGTAACCCATACAAACCACAATTGCTTTGGTACCCATAAAATGAAATTAAACTTATGGTACCAAGCAATGAAGGGTCAAAGGAAACTAACCCTTCGGAAACCATGTCCACGAGGAACTTGATTTCCCAACATAATCATCATTCAAGATAACATCATTAATAAACGATTTCACATACAAATTCTTATTATGCATGCTTGTGTTCTTCGGACTCCAAATAGTGTATGTCTTGGGAGTCCTAATCCTATTGGGAACATGCATATGTTGTTGATTTCTATGTGATGCATGTCGTGGGTAAGCATATGGCATGCGATGCAATGGTGCATGACGATAATTATTCATATGAGAATGAGGATGAACATATGGATGTGGAGGAACACGTGCATGAGTGTGTCTCACAAGGTGTGCACGTGCTCGTGGATGCGGAGCATAGAAATCGGCATATGTGCTAACATGTGGGGTAGGATTTATGTTCCTACGTGGCATGGTATACATGAAATCATGACCCTTCTTTGGAGGTCCACCCAAAGTGGGTTTCTTTCCAAATGGGGGCGTGTTCCTAGCGGAAGCACCATTGGTAGAAGATCTACCCATGACGTGTTTACTTCCACTAGTAGAAGCATCGGAAGATGGCCTAACAAAGGTGGCGGACGATTTGGATGACTCTCCCATCTTATACCCCAAACCAATGTGATGATTGGCAAGAGGTAAGTCATTTAGGATATCATCCAACTTGCCCTTACCTTTGTTGAATTCATGAATTCAGCCTAATGTGCTCTCATGCTTCTCGGTGAGAGAATGCAAAGAAGCATCCAAAGTGGACACTTGCGATGCGAGTGCACAAACACGTGACTTGAGATTTTTATTCTCAATACTCAAAGTTGAGATTTGAGACGTCAAATCCCCTATCACATGTTCATCCGAATCCTCGATATGAACATGCTCAAGTTGAGACTTGAGATTTTCAATCTCATTTCTCAACCCATCAACAACGGTGTCGTTGTTGACGATGAAAGGCTTAGGCGAGTTTTTAAGACTATCTAATTCATTTTTAGTCTTCATAAACTTAGTAGCCATATTAGAAAACTTATTCCATAGTTGTTCATTGGCTATTCTAAGTTCATCATTGGTTACCTCTTCGCCTTCATCCTCGCTTCCATCCTCGCTTTCATCGGAGGAAGTCTCTTCATCACAATCCTCTTTTCCCATGAAGCACGTGTGTGCATTCTCCATACTTTCATCGTCCGACTCTCCACTTGAGGAGTCGGAGTCGGTGAAGGTACCTACAAGTCCTTTCTTGTGCTTTCTCGACTTGTCGTGCTTGGATGCCTTCCACTTCCCCTTATGTTTGTAGAGAGGACAATCTGGCTTGATATGTCCTGGCTTATTGCATTTATAACACACGGGAGTAGAAGCATTAGTCGAAATAAATTTTGATTTACGATTCAACTTACCTTGTCGGAAGAATCGGATGAATTTCTTTGCCATATTGGCCAATGCTTCCATGTCCAATTCTTCGTCCTCTTCTTCTTCCGAATCTTCATCATCGGTAGATGGAGCGGCCTTGAATGCAATTGCCTTTTTCTTTGGCTCGTCTTGCTTCAAGTACGCCTTCATCTTTTCCCTCATCCGGATCTTACTATCCTTGCGTACCTCATAAGACAACAAGGTACCCATTAGTTTTACGACGGTATATTTATTCATGTCATTACCTTCCTCGATGGCGAAGGTACGCTTCTCCTAACAAGAAGGAAGTCCATCGATTATCTTCGAGACTTTCTCCTTTTGGGTGTAGGTCTTCCCAAGAGCTTCCAAGTCGTTTGATATATCCACGAAGCGAGCGTAATAATCCTTCATGGTTTCGCCCTGCTCCATATGAAACAACTCAAATTCTTTATTAGCAACGACGAGTTTAGAATCTTTTACCGTACTCGATCCTTCGTGCAATATGAGGAGTTGGTTCCATATTTGATATGCACTCTTACATGTGCATATCTTGTTGAAATCCTCGGGCTCCAACGCACAATTCAAGGCATTCATTGCCTTGGCATTGGCTACTTCCGCGGCGACCTCCACGGGGGTCCACTTCGCGAAATCTTCTTCGGAAGGCTCGACATACTCCGTCATGGTGGCTCTCCATAGTGAGGCGCTCCGGAGGAAAATTTGCATCCGGCATTTCCAGTACCCGTAGTTGGTACCGTTGAAGTGTGGAGGCCTGACGGAGGATAGTCCTTCCATAACTGAAGAAGCTCCATCGCGGTTCTTGAAGACGTTGTAGTCGTTGTTCGTCATAGCTTTGAACTTGTAGCTTTAACCTTGGCTCTGATACCAATTGTAGTGCCCTGCTGTAGCTACTGCACACGTACTAGAGGGGGGGTGAATAGTACTTAAAATAATCAAGATAGTTATTCCTAATTATTGTGCAAGAAACAAACGACAATGTGGAATTAAACAATTATCAACAAGAATTAAAACATACGCAAACAAACAATATTACTGGGTTCGGATCCACCTAAGTCTCCCCGACTTGTTCCCGGTGATCCTACGTCCCAACCACCCGGATCCCCTCCGGATACTTGAGTTAGCAACCCTAACTCAAGATTTCCACTATGAAGTACTTGTGAAAAACCTTCACAAGTCAAATCATACACAAAGTAATTTGTGACTCCCACAACCCGGGATCACAAACACAACTCTCACAACCGAGAGATAAACACTTACAAAATGAAAGTAAATGAAATAAACTCTTACCGTACAAAATCCTATGCCTTGAGTAAATCTTACCAAATTAGGGCAATGATGGATTTTGAGAAGAGAATGTCACCAAACCGAATCTCCACCAATAAGATCAGCGATCTAAGACAAGGATGGAGGAGGGTGACTTTGGATCAAGCTATTGGCTTGGAAGGCTCACAATGGAGAGAATCTCTCTTGAGGAAATGGCTCAAAGAGTTGAAAGAGAGATTCTTGTGAGGAAGAGAAAGCTTTAGAAAGGAGTTGAATAGCTTCTCTTAGATTTCACCAAATCTCTAAAATGGCAGCCTTGGATCTTATGAAAGAGCCCCTCCAACTATATATAGGATAGAGGAGAGAGGGAGAGAAAAACGTTTCAAGAAAGTCTCCAACGGCTCTATTCTGAACCAGACTAGTCGGTCAAAGAAGGATCACTGACCGACTAGTTCATCAACTAGTCGGTCGGTGATACAACGTAGACCGACTAACGGTAGAACAGCCAAGAAGTCGAAGTACAGGCAAAGACAACTAGTCGGTCTAAGAAGACTTGCCGACCGACTAGTTTCACAACTAGTCGGTCGGTGAATGATCGTTGACCGACTAACGTCGAAAAGAATAGGTTGACTTCAAGATGACTTAGTCGGTTTAAGAACAAATGCTGACCGACTAGTTTCTCAACTAGTCGGTCGGTAAACGTTCTTTGACCGACTAACTCGAAACAGTAACTCAGGCTGTACAGAGGCAAGCTCAACTAGTCGGTCTAAGAAGGATTCCTAACCGACTAGATCGTCATCTAGTCGGTCGGTGACTCTTCTTTGACCGACTAATTGATCAACCTGGAAAGAGCTGAATATAGCAAGGCATCTAGTCGGTTCATGTAGAGTTGCTGACCGACTAGATCGTCATCTAGTCGGTTGGTGACTCTTCTTGAACCAACTAACATGCACTCGAAGCCGAGGGAAGAAGCGATAGGCTTCGGGAAGGTTTCTAATGGCTTCTATGAATATCCTAGCTCTAAGATATGAGCGAAATGAAGTATATAATGTAAGTCCTACTCAAGGCTTAACATTCTAATCTATGAAGCTAGAAGACTATAAATAAACCTTACGAGCCGTCTTCAAAGCTTCAATCTTCATTCCTCTTGACTTCAATATTGCTCCTTGAGCTTCAACGAAGCTCCAGGCACACGATCACGCGTATTGAGAAGTCTTGAGACGTCGCTTTTGATGTACGTGGTATTTTGACGACGATCTCAATAACTACGCTCACAAATAAGTTAGTATACATTATTTATGTTTGCTCATCATCCAAAACCAAATCCGGGGAATCATATCACAACACAAATGACCCAAAAATTGGGTCCAAAATTAGCCATGAGTGTGTCCAAAACTGTTTTACAATAAGCCTAAAAGAAGGCCAAAAAACTGGTTTGCAATAATCCCTACAAGAGGCCCAAAAAAACAACCAAATAACCCAAACATGCCCAAAACAGGCCTGAGCCCAATACTGATTTTAAAAATCATCCCTTTTTTCGCCTCTTGCAGCCTGCGGCAGGCCCCGATCGGGGCCTGCTTTTGTTCCGACGGGGTCGGCTGGGCCGCCGCCCCCGATCGATCCCTCTACGCCTGAACGGGGGCGGCTTCCGCCGCCCCCTTTGTTGCCGTCCGGGGGGGCGGCGGGGAGCCGCCCCCCCTTTTGCGCCTGAACGGGGGTCCGATTGGGGGCGGCTCGGCGCCGCCCCCTTCCCCGACTGCAGATGAGGGCGGTGGGTGCCGCCCCCTCTGCACAACCGCAGCAGGCCCCCAGTTGGGGGGCCTGTTATGTCGACGGAAAGGGGGCGGCAGGGCGCCGCCCCCTTCCGGTAAGAAACTCCACCGGGGGCGGAAAACGCCGCCCCCTCTGAAACCCTCACGGGGGCGGCGGGAGCCGCCCCCTTCTGTCCACAGATCCCGCCGGAGGGGGCGGCTGGAAGCTGGCCCCCCCTCCGTTCAACCTACAGGGGCGGCTTTTCCGCCCCTTTCTGACCTGCGTCGACGTCGGGATCACCGGCGTCGATCTGCCAACGGGAGCGTCGCCCCCTTCTATTGCCGTGTCGGGCGGCGGCCGACGGGCCGCCCCCGATCTAGGGTTCGTAGAACCAAAAATTTTTTTTGGGAAAAATTAATCAAAAAACCAAATGTTTGCATAGATCCGAATATTATAACTGATAAACAATGAATTTTTAACAGATCTGAAACTTTAAACAGATTAAAAATCTGATTTTTATCAGATCTACAACGAGCAGGCAAAAAAATTTAAGATCCACAGCATGGTGGCTCTGATTCCACTTGTAGAAACTAAAGATCTAGATTAATCATTAAGCAAGACCATGCAAATAATAATCTAGATATATAACATGTGGAATCTTAAATCATTGCATACTCTGATTTAGCGGAAGCGTACCTGAGTCCATCGCTAATAATCTGAAAGAGATCCTGAGATACCGCAACGGACGATCTTCCAGAATAGCACGAATCAACCATTTGGAGAATCCCTTTAGCTTTCTCCCGGTTTCTCTCCTAGCGACGGGACGTAGAAAAGACGGCTCAACTTTGTTCGTGTATTCCGGGGACCATGACCGCTAATATTTATAGGCTAGCCTCCATAGCCTTAGGGTTTCCAACTCGGCCCATCAACGAGTTGAAGCCCAATAGTCTCTACACATAAAGGCCCCACAACCTGTTTAACTCATTTAGCCCATTTAATTAATTAAAACCAGATCACTAATATATTGAGCTTAATATGACAGCGTAGCACATATATAATTATTTACCGCATATTAGCCCAACGTTGGATAAGATCCAACTTAGTTGGATAGGTTCCAACATCATTCATATAAATTGCAACAACAACCATAGAGAGATGAATAAGATTAGAGTCTAGCAGCCATCATTTACATAGAAAAAAAGTTAATAATCATTCATACAATCAATGAACAAGAATTTTTTTAAGTGAAAGTGGTTTCTTAGGTAAGTTATATTTCTTTCTTTTTTTCAATTTCAATTTGGAAAATTGACATTTGTCATAAGTTAGTAGTGAATTTTTTGTTTTAGAAAGACAGTTTGATTCTGCATGATTGCTCACACATTGTTATGTTTATACAATTACTATTAGCACTTTCCCTTAAAATGATTCATAACAGTTTCTTATATTTAAATCAGAGAGTCATTTCAATATATAACAACCATTTTAAAAAGAAAACAAATAATTCATTACACCAATCAAATTACGTATACACACTATTGTTGTTAGAAGCATACAGTTTATAGGAAAGCTCAGATACCCACATACATCCCAACTGAGACATCATGGTTTTTTATTCTACGCAACTCTTGGATTTATAAGATAGTAACCATGGATGCTATAACACGTATGCACAAATCAGCCAGCTAAAATATGAGTAACTTTTGTATTTAATTATTTACCTTATTGTTGAAAGGGATATCTTGCATACATATTTATTTAATATTATTGATTATCCTTTGGTCTGTAATATTATCTTAACATAATGATAGCTGAAGCTAATACAACCTATCATTTTGCCTTCAATAATGAACCATCAGAAGCATTTCACAATCATCTTGGAAAAATTAACAATCATCAGCAACATAATTCCCCCAAACTGCTCTCTCTCCTTCATTAATATTGCTCTTTTGTTTGTATTTTGTTCTACAAAATTTCTTATTTTTTGGGTTTCTTGAATCTTTTGCCAGTGTGGTGAGTTTTTACGATAAAGATGATGTCGTGAGGAGATCGAGGGTCTAGAGGTGGCGGCTCTACGATATTGTAAGCATACTGGAGAGTGTTGGTATCTGATCTTGCTTTGTTTTCAAGCTTTCAGGTTCTTCTAGGAAGTTAAGGCAAAAATTTGATCTTGCTTAATTATCTGGTAGGATAATGAGAAATCGATTTCTTTCTCAAGAAGTGAGGCAAAATTTGATTTGATTTGTTTCTTTATCTGGAATAATACAGGAGAATCTGGGATGAAATTCAGTTATGATGGGTTTTCCCTGAAATTATGTTTTTGAGACTTCAATGGTTGTTTATGATTTTTGGTTTTGTGTATGTGCTCATATTTACTTGCAGTGGAATCCAATTCGAACTCTTTTGAAACTAATCTCTGTTGCTGGTACAATATTTTGATAAACCTAATATCTCTTTGTTAATAACCAAATGTTATATATGAATTGGACTATTGGCAAAGATGTAACAGATTGTGTCGAGTTTCATACATGTGCATAATATTGATCGAATCTTCTCAGAAGATGATATGGCTGCATTGAAGATGATTTAGTTTTTTCTTCCTTTTCATTGTGAGGAGACATTTTCTTTTGTCAAATCCTGGCGTTTGAGACAAAGTCTACTACAATGTTATACAAGCAGAATTATGTCTAAATAAGAAATAGGCAAAGGGAAATCTATCATGCATTGGGTCATTTTCACTAAATCCCTTTGAGGTCACATATCTTCACATATTTCTTTTTAATGTGCAGCTTAACACTCCGTCCTTGAGTTTGTGTTCTACTCAGGGCATTCAAATATCTTTAATTCCATCAATGGAAATACATGAATGGTGCAAGTTACCATTACGAAATACTTTTAATACTTCTGCAAGACTTATGGTTTATTCATTAATCACAAAGTTATTAGAAAATCATTAGTTAAGCTGATATATGATCCTAATTATAACTATATTTAAAATTTAATTGCTAAGAAAGATCAAACCATGATCAAATTTGATTTGCATCGGTGCATCCTCACTCCATCCCCCATTTTATAACCACTTTAGTGGAGGATCTGGCTGCTTTTGATTGCAACCAAACGACCACATCCAAATCCAAATCCTCATTTGATAACAACATCAAAATCCTATGCGTTTGAATGGAATTGATTTCATCATGAAATTGTGTTGTTTGAATTGGATCTATTCAAATTCAAACAAATTGATTTCAATATGAAATTGGGTTGTTCGAATTGGATTTGTTCAAATTCAAACAAATTGATTTCATCATGAAACATTTGTTTATACATTTTTGGAAGTCGATATAACAGCACCAAATGTTATAGTAATGATGAGGTTTAAGGAAAAAAATTTCACTTTAATTTTTCACAGTAGGCTTAAGCATCAACATGCCTAATTGTGGAAGGTACTTGATTAAACCTAATCAATTTCCATTTAAAATATGTGTATTAATGCCATAAATTCTGGCTATCTAAGTGAGACCAATCTGATGGAGAATATAAGTGTTACAATTGCTTGACACGCATTATGGAGAGCACATGGCTATATGAAAGCTGTCAACTTTATGCCCATTTACCGATATGACATCAATTTGACATAATTTCTTACTCCAAATATGCATGGTTGTTGTCTATATATCAGAAATACTGAGGCCTCTATATATGCAACTTTGTTGTCTAATTATCTGACAGAAAAGCATAACTGAAATATCTCTAAGAGTAGTGGTTTGCTATTGGGAATATTCCATGTTTTTCTTTTACTTTTGTGTAAGGGTGAAGTTGCAAATGATTCTTCTTTGAAAAAACATTCACAAGCTATGGCGCAACGTGAATATTCGATTGACTTTTGTTTTTAGTCTATTTTGGATTTTGCATGAGGTGAGATACAAAACTCATAACAATATCATGTGTTATTGTAAAAATTATTAGTTGAATGTCACAACAAAGAATTCGAAAAGAAAAAAGCTCGCTTCCTTCAATACAATTCCACAGATCTGAAGTGATAGTTTGCTAATAGTAAACCTATATTTTTATAGGGTTGTAAGGAGATAGAAAATCAAGTACACGCAAGACAGGCTAAAAAGAGTTAGATTGAGAACATCAAGTTCAAACACTCAAAATATTTCATAATAAAAACAAGAGTTAAGTTTGATAAAATGCGTCTCACTTTTGGAAATAGAACCTCTTTTTTTTGTCAGTACATGTGAAGTGTGATGAGATGCCTACAAATCCAGGCCAAATGTCTTGATGGTTAAATTAAGATGCAAATTGGTTAGTGTACAGACAGTGTTCTTCAAGCCCATAGGTAGACTTATGTAACATAAATAATTATTGTCTTCATCATAGAAATTTATCTAAACAATAAGAGGAAGCAGAACTATATTTGTTTAAATTTTTTGGAGAGAACTAAATATTAAGGGGCTAAAATTTGTGGGGAACTAAATAAACAATTGGAGGAAACGAAATTATCTGGGAAAAATTAAATTTAGAGGGAAACTAAAATTTTTAAATTTTTGAGGGGAGCTAAATTCTTTGGGGAGACTAAATTTTTGAGGAATTATGTTTTGAGGAGGCCTAATAATAATTGCGCTTTAATTATTGATGTTCGTTTAAAATTAAAGGGTCTAAGATTTTGAGGGGGTGATAATTTAAATGAACCGTGCCCTTGGGGCACGGGTTATGACTAGTATACATACATATATACATATACATATTTACATATACATACATACATATACATACATCTATTATATAAACGAGGGATGTTATCAAGAGAAATCAGATAAGAGAATTTGGACATGAGAAATTGGATAAGTGAATTTGGATATCTATTATATAAAAGAGTGATGTTATCAAGAGAAATTGGATAAGAGAATTTGGATATCTATTCTATAAAATAGGGATTTTATCAAGAGAAATTGGGAAGAGAAATTGAACAAGAGAAATTGGATACGAGAATTTGGACAGGAGTATATACATACATACATATACATACATATATACATATACCTACATACATATACATACATACATATACATACGTACATCTATATATAAAAGAGGGATGTTATCAAGAGAAATTGGATAAGAGAATTTGGACATGAGAAATTGGATAAGAGAATTTAGATATCTATTATATAATAGAGGGATGTTATCAATAGAAATTGGATAAGAGAATTTGGACATGAGAAATTGGATAAGAGAATTTGGATATCTATTATATAAAAGAGGGATGTTATCAAGAGAAATTGGATAAGAGAATTGGACATGAGAAAATGGATAAGAGAATTTGGATATCTATTATATAAAAGAGGGATGTTATCAAGAGAAATTGGATAAGAGAATTTGGACATGAGAATTTGGATAAGAGAATTTGGATATCTATTACAGAAAAGAGGGATGTTATCAAGAGAAATTGGATAAGAGAATTTGGACATGCGAAATTGGATAAGAGAATTTGGATATCTATTATATAAAAGAGGGATGTTATCAAGAGAATTTGGATAAGAGAATTTGGACATGCGAAATTGGATTTGAGAATCTACTATATAAAAGAGGGATATTATCAAGAGAACTTGGATAAGAGAATTTGGACATAAGAAATTGGATAAGAGAATTTGGATATCTATTATATAAAAGAGGGATGTTATCAAGAGAAATTGGATAAGAGAATTTGGACATGAGAAATTGAATAAGAGAATTTGGATATCTATTATATAAAAGAGGGATGTTATCAAGAGAAATTGGA